>BQMF02000066.1:0-1212407 GCA_027922465.2 Turritopsis dohrnii | reverse complement strand
AGCTGTTTGAACATATTTAACTTCAAAATTTCAATGACAAAGCTCATTTTAATTTGTGTGTCACAATCCCCACCTGCTGTGTGCAATCTACACTGAGCAGCAGTCAATGTTGTATTGTATTGTTCAATCATTCAAAATCTTTCAAGTTTCAAAAATGTTATTGTTAGTCATTTTCATACTTCCAGCTGATTTGCAGAAATCCTTCTGCCCATAAGGGCATCTTGTTTTCAGATATTTTGAGCACAACAATGTAAATAGGCACCTGTAAAATTTTTTATAAAAAATTCCAATCGGTTCCCTAGAAATTGGGTCTGAAATATTGGCATTTTTTCGGGCCGAATTTTTAACATTGAATGAAAGTGCTACTTTAAAGGTAAGATTTGGTGCTTATATAATGTTACAGGCTTGTCTTTCGATATTTTCTGAAGCTATGGGCAAAATTCTACCACAAAATTCAAAAATCAGTGCCTCTCAACTTTTCGTTGTCTGGAATCAATGATCTAAAACCATAAAATTCATTTGAGCCTACTTTCATTTCAATGAAAAAGATCTGTGTGAAAGTAAGGGCCTGGGGCTGAGTAGCTGTTCAAGGGCCAACATTTGCTCAAAAAGTGCTTTAAAAAATAGCCCATAATGGCAGAGGCCTTAGGTCTGACCAAACACGAGACAGTGTTTCACTTTTTCTTGACATTCTACCTTACTATAAAGAAAAAACCATGTGCTCAGGTCATGATAAGGATACAGAAGACTCAAAAGTAGCCTCGGACAGCCAAATTTTGTATTGTTTTTGCCTAGCAACCAACTGTTTTTACCTAGCAACAACTATATATGTGCCCATACTTTTGATTTTTTAATTTGGTAATTGGATAAGTAGATTATAAGGAGCTACATGACATTTGATTATTGTAGAAGTTTAATATACGGCCTCTTAGACTAGTAAAAAGTACTAGTAGTAGTACAGTACAGTTTGTAGTAAGTGTAACTCCGCATAAGTAGAATTTTCCCCGGTCCCATGGTGTTCCACTTATTGAGTGCAAACTGTAGTTGATAAAGGAAGAAATGACCAAAATTACCGAAAATGTTGAAAAGAAGTTTATTTAAAGATTTTTAAGGAATTTTAGTATGATTGCTCACAGGACATCTATGGGGATTCAAAATGCACATGTTGCAGTGGTATCAATAGATTCTAAAACATCAATTTTCATTGGCCAAACTCCTATCCCAAACATAAGCAATTACCACTCATCTCAATTTTTTCCTGATCACATGCTAATGTGGAGATACTTTCAAATTGGCAAATGCAAAAAATGCAAGTACACAAAACATTCAAACCCTCTGTAGAAATTATGAAACCTTACATTTCAATTCAATGCACCATCAAAGGATAAGAAACCACAACTTGATAGAAAAGTTAATTAGCTAAACTTTTGTCCGGAAAAGATGGAGCAAGCAAAAGGGGAAAAGCCATGTTGGTGACGACTTTTAGTGATAATAATGAAATGCATGATGCATCTGATTTGGAAGATGATAATGAAAACGACATCCAATGTATTGAACAGATTGCTAAGGATCGGGTAGCTGATTGGCAACTCAATGACTGGATTGTGGTTTTATATTTTGGAAAATGGTATCCAGGGGTGGTACAAAATGTAAGAATATTGAAACTCATTAAGAGAATTATCAAATAAGTATCTGATTTATTTATGTGTTTTTCTTTAGATGACTGATCATGGAGATTTCAACGGTTCCTGCATGGAGCCTGCCGGAAGGAACTCCTTTAAATGACCAAAAAATCCAGATGTCCATCCTTATTCCAAACATGATATTTTGTGTCAGATTAATTCACCAACACCAGTCAATCAAAGGGGACATTTCCGTCTTTCAAAAGAAGACACTCAAAAAGTCCTAAGTGCAATGGAACACAGCTGAACTATTTTAATAATTTTTAGAGTTTATGTGTAAATTTTTCCTTTACAACTCCTATTATTTCTAAGCTCAGTTACATTTTAAATCAAAGACTTTCGCAGTGCTGTTGCTAGGTAAAAACAGTTGATTGCTAGGTAAAAAACAATACAAAATTTGGCTTTCCAAGGCTACTTTCGAGTCTTCTGTATCCTTATCATGACTTTTTCTTTATGTAAAGTAGAATGTTAAGAGAAAGTGAAATACTGTCTCGTGTTTGGTCAGACTTAAGGCCGCTGCCATTATGGGCTATATTTTAAAGCACTTTTTGAGCAAATGTTGGCCCTTGAACAGCTACTCAGCCCCAGGCCCTTACTTTCACACAGATCTTTCTCCATGAAATGAAAGTAGGCTCAAATGACTCTCAAGTAAATCATAGAAACTATGTGCAAGTGATGGCCTTTAGAGATATTCAGGCTCAAATTTCGGCAAATCCATTAGTTTTTGTGGTTTCAGATCATTGATTCCAGACAACAAAAAGTTGAGAGGCACTGATTTTTGAATTTTGTGGTAGAATTTTGCCCATAGCTTCAGAAAATATCGAAAGACAAGCCTGTAACATTATATAAGCACCAAATCTTACCTTTAAAGTAGCACTTTCATTCAATGTTAGAAATTCGGCCCGAAAAATGCCAATATTTCAGACCCAATTTCTAGAGAACCGATTGGAATTTCTTTTAAAAAAATTTTACAGGTGCCTGTTTACATTGTTGTGCACAAAATATCTGAAAATAAACACAATCTGAGACACTTCCAGACTTCGCCCTATTTTGCTTGAATTTCTCAGAAAATGGCTCTTAATTATACAGATACAGTATTTTATTTTGCGTTGGATGATAATTCTTCAATTCAGAGTGAAGTCTTGTCAATAAAAATCTGATTAGGCCGCTGACTTGATTAAAAATTACTTGGTTTCTAACCTTCATCAGAGGAATTTCCAGATGCAGCAGATGAACAACTTGAATCATCCAAGTTTATTATGGTTACAAGTGAAGGCACATCAGTTCCTAAAATGAGAAGTTTTATTTATCTCTTTTCACCATTATTCCAATCCCAATGACTTCTGTATAATATAAAATCTCATATTGATAATATGGTACTTTATTATACATTCATTGATTTTATAGCTCTGAGAGCTGATCTTGATCTCCATTAAAATTCATAGTTAATCCATAATCACATTGAGAAAAGTTTTAGGTAGAATAGTTTCAAACTGAGTATACTTGCATCATTGCTTACCACATAGCCATTGAAATCGATACATACTAACCAGAAGAGAATAATCTATTTCTGTATGCTAATGGAAATTGGGGACATTGTCTTGTAGGCATGGGTACATTAAACATCATCTGGTTTCTAATTCCTGGATATGGAGGTCCCATTCTGACAGAAGGAATTTGAAAATATGTTGCTGGCCGAAAGGTCTGTAATCTTGGTCGAAAAGCATTTACTCCACTAACTAAGTTGATATCATTGTTTACTGATCTGCTTTCAAGATTTATGGCATCGTGTTTGCAACTAGTAGGAGTTGAGTGATTAGGACTTCCATCATTTTCGTATATCACTGGTGAATCAGGTGTTGGAGATATCAGTGATATGACCTCAACTGAAAGAAATAAAAGTTTTATACAAAAACACAAAATATTCTGGTCAGAATTTCGATCAGTGGTTGACATTAAATGGCCAATGAGAATAATGATGACATAATGTATCATTATATGAGATTTAGGGGGAAATAATACACACCTTAGGCTTATATACCTTAATTCTACGAGCCCTAATTGTATTTATGGAGGCTGGTGTTAAATGAGAGCCAATTTTCCATTTTCACTAATGGGACTGAATCTGCTTATTACATACAACCACTGATGATAATGTAAACAAACCTTCATTTCCAGGCTGTTTGAAAGCTTCATCAATTGTTCTCTTCATATTGTAAATAACTAAAATAATTTATATCACTTTAATATAAATCATAAACCAACATGTATTATATCCAAAAGCTATATATATGTGACAGTCCAGGGGATTTTGATAACAAACGATAAAACATTATATAGTTACATAACGATATTCTTTTTTGTAGCAACGTTACTTTATAACGTTATATCGTTACGCATAACGATAATAACGTTATATCGTTGTTATAAAGTAACGTTACTGTATATAATGATAACGATATATGCAACGTTACAACATAACGATAAAACGTTATACAGTTATGAAAACAGTTGCTAGCAGTTCTTGCGAAAGTAATCACCATGAAATTTCTTTCAGATTTTTCAGTTTATATACATCACTTTGATATATATAAACTAAATGGAAGACTTCTCTATTTCCGAAGTAAACAATTACTTCGTTCTCCGGTCAATTTAATATATACAATAGGTTGTTTTTCCCTATGCAGTTCTAACTCTTTCTCTGGTAGCTGTGATGGCGTGTTTTGAATTTCAGGGAAGGATGTATTATCTTAGAAAGTTCTTTTATTTACAATATGCTATCAAACAAAACAAGATAACTATATAAAACCAAAACGTGATTTCAGGCAAAGCATCAGAGAGTTCATATCGAATATCGAATGTTTACATACAGTCGGTATGTATTCGAATGTTTTTGAAAATGTAGATGCAATGCCATGCGCAAATAAAAGATCTTCCTATTGTTTTTCTCATAGATAGCATGAAGCCAAATTGAAATATTTAAGAAATTTCCCATAAAGAGTACGTATGCCGCCCTCCAAGATCTTAACAAAAATATTAATGCTGTTGCGGTCTAAAAAAAGTTTCACAATTTCAGTTGAAAACTTTCCTTGAGTGAAAATACATCTTCTTGAAATATAACGTTTTCCCCCAAGGGATTGCAATAGCAATCCTGTCGAACAACTTAAAATAGAATTATACCGGGCGGTCTGTATTTGCATAGCTTATGAAGTTACTATATCATATCTTTTATCTGTAACTGAATGAGAACCAGGTAATCAGTTCATGTATATGCAAACAAGTCAAAAGAAACTAATCCTTAAAACGTAGCAATACATGTTTGATTGATCGTATTCGTATATATTAAATTTTGTTAAATTGATTTTTTCCCTGTTTTTCTAAACTAATTTTTTACCAGCTGCAATAAATTCAGGAGATTATTTTTTCTATGTAACATAAACGGGATAAGTTTTAAAGCACAATGTTCTGGGTGCTTCCTGTCGTGTGTTTTTAAACAAGAGATGAATTTATTCGCAAACAATACCAACTGTAATAAACTCATTAGATTATTTATTCTTTGAAACATAAATGGCATAATTTTAAAGTCCAATTCCTGTTCTGTTGCCTGTCATGTGTTTTCTAATAAACAGGAGACGAATTTATTTGGCAAACAATGATATCGTTATAACTATAATGACAAAACGTTACAACGTTACTTATTAAAGATTATAACGTTACAAAAACGATAATCGTTTCAGTGATAATGTTACAGCGTTGCTTGAGTATATATCATATTAACGTTACAGAAGAACGATAAATATCGTTATTTCTTTTGTTCTTTTTAACCATAAAACGTTATTCATATAATGCTTTATTGTTTGTTATCAAAATCCCCTGGACAGTCACATATATATACCAGTTTTTACTGTTACATCCAGGTGTTAATGGTTAATGGTTTTAGTCCAACCTGGAGCAGAATAGAAAAAAAGGTTTTATCATAATAAGTTTTAGTAATTTTACATTATATACCCAAGACCTGAAACTCAACCCACTTACAGCTTTTTTTGCTGTAAAAAAGGTAAAAATAAATTTCACGTGCAGGGAAAAAATAAAAAGATAGCATTGTGAAGTTCACAGAAATATATTCGTACTGGTGAATTATATACTCTGACTTAACTTATAATTCGTAAATACATTTTGAATCCATCAATGCACTTTCAGAAATAGATCATACATACTTATTTTCCATTTAACACCATTATAAAGAAGAGAGTAAAGTGCATCTACATGCACATTGGTTTCGCATTGTGTCTAACACACCCCTACTTTACTGAGTTGCCTTCTCAAGATTTTATTTAATTGCATACGATTCATACAGTCCAAATGAAAGCTTAAAGAAAACATTTTCTTTATTTGATAAAATTTCATTTCATCAGCTTGTTGTTGTAAATTTACATTCAAATAGCACTAATAATTCGTTTTTAATGTTGTTTCTCATACTATTATTTACCTGATCAGGTTTGAAATTTAAAATGGAACATAATTCTTAAAAAAATTACACATTGGAACAAAAAGAACAAGCATACACTTATTTATCTGCTTCCTTGCAGCCAAGGATAAAAACTTCTCATCGAGACAATGTTATTGGCAATGAAGTTGAGTTTAACCGAGAATTTTAATTACTCCGACTTGCCCAAATAAACATATCCTTTTAAAATTGGGATGAGCTAGTGTGATTATCCGATGTCTCTAGTTTCATTTTACATGAAATTTGGACCAATTTACTTCAGGAAGAATTGCTCAAGTTTCTTCTCCACAATATACAAATAAAGAATTTGTTATAAGATTATGTTATATAAAAAGAAATTCATCCGAGAGTCACAGGAAAGTCCCATTAATATACGCATCTCCCTTAATGTAATTTATAGTGGGACTTTGAGCAATACGTCAATTCTCCCGCGCCCAATAATAAGTGGCGCATTCCGAACATCATGGCGCAGCGAGGTTTTGATGAAACATGCAGTGGTGTGTGTCGCACAACAAAAAGATGCTAATCAACCTCGTAACCAGGATTTCTTGCCTTTTCGATGTGACGTTAATGTTTGTGAACATTGATTGATTGATTGATATATTTTTAGTTAAGAAACATTGCAAGTCCGTAACTGTTAAAACATTTTCAATTAAAAGTCTTTATCATATATATAGTAACTATATATATGATTAGTAGATATAAGAATGTTTGCATAAACTATTTGAAATATAGATCGTCCTTGTACATATTGTTTCAAGTAACACGGGAAACTCGTAGAAGATCATGAATGATCTTATCGCCGAGAACCGAGTGACTACTCAGCGTAAATGTTACAATCTTACAATCTTATCAAACTGTTAAAAAAAGGGAATAAGTATGTGTAACTAGACTTGACTTGAAAATTGATCAAAAATATTGAAGGATATTTTCAAATTTGATTGTTTTTAATAATTTCTTAAATTGAGGAACATATTCAATATCTGAAAGAGAATTCGATGATGAAACGAGAGCATTCCACAAGTGTGGTCCACGATATGAAATATTAAATTGACTGAGCTTATTTTTGAACATCGGCTTAAGCAAAATTCTCGAATTTCGAGTTGTATATTTGTTTTGGGGTTTGAGCGTGTAAAGACTATAAAAAACAGATGGTGATTGCTTCGTTTTGCACTTTAACATAAAAATTAGAGTTTGGAAAATGTTAAGTTCGTATAGTGTTGGTATGAAGGATTCTGCAAAGAGAGGCTTTGTATGAGTAAAACGATCTTTATTGTGTATAACTCTGATGGCATGCTTCTGACGTTGGAAAAGAGATGTTAGTTTGTATCAGCCTTGTATCAGATGTTAGTTTACTTTTTTGTGTGCTAACCCATATGACATTTGCATAGCTTAAGTGACTATGTACAAAAGAATAATAAAGTTGCTTTAATAGATGTTTGTTCAAAATGGTTTTAGCTTTTTATAATGCGCCAATTCCTTTGGATACTATTGAGTGCACGTACTCAATTTGATTCGTCCATGTCAGATTTTCATCTACATAAATTCCAAGGAACTTTGTGACTGTTTGTCTGGTTATTTTTGTGTTATTTATTTCTAATAGTGGAAGATTTAGTTCCATTGTATTTTTTTTCTTGGAAGTATGGAAAAGTGTAAAGTTTGTTTTTTTGGCCAAAAAATAAGAACAAAATAAGAACAACCTGAGGCTTAAATCATTGTTCCAAAAATTAAGAATAGCCTAAGCCTAAGAAAAAGAACAAATATTTTGGCAAACATTTTATATTAACGGATAGAGCATGAAAAGCTCTTTCTTGTGATATAAAATTCACAATATATCATCAGACATGTAATGAGATATACGCCTTAAAAGTTGGTGGATAAGACATTTTGATACACACTGTACATCTACTGAACACGGCCTTCCAAATTACTTGTTGTTTTGTTAAAATGTGTTAACTGACCATTGAAGCTTAACGCTCTGTTGAACCGAAGAAATTCTCGATTTCCAGCTGGCAGACATGTTTTCAGTTTGCAATTCTTATGTTATTTCCTATCCAACGGTGTAGAAACTATTATCATAATCCAGTTATTTCAAATTCAATTGGAATTTTGTGCAACAGTCTTTGAGACTCATACTGTATAATAAAATTCAGCTCAGTGTTAATGTTTATTCAGGGAGCTTCCCCCTTTCACGCAAACTTCAAAAACTATTTTTTGTTAAAGATCGAATTTACTAAGGTCTTCTATACGCACTGTTTCCTGGGTGGCGATAATGGTAAATGATACAGAGGCGGGATGACGAGGGCGGGGGTTTGGAGGGTGGGAGAAGTCAATTACATAACTCGAATAATTTCCGAGGTCAATTTTTTTATTTTCACTTGTGTTAATTTTCATACACAATGTTCACATGAGAACTCAGCGTCATCAAGGTTTATTTCGCTGTATTGGGCAGTTTCATACTGAAATCCCGAACACTACAAATGGAGTTTTCGATCACATTGATCACAAACAATCCACCTGCAAAACAAAAGAAAATAACTTCCAATAAATTTATAGTCAATCCATACCGAATGAATTTTGCCTGAGTATAATAAACGAAAGAACGTTTCAATTTGCCTGGTACTTATAAAAAGAATTGTCAATAGTGTAAAACATGTTCACCTATCATCACTGTCTTCATCGTGTTCCTCATCGCACTAACTACAAACCCACTGGCCTTCTTCTGCTGACGAGACAACCCAAGGTTGACTTTCATGCCCCTTTTCTTACGTTTTTCTATAAATGTAACAAGAATGTAGATAGTTTACTTGAACCGGCAGTCACACAGTAAGAAAATTTTAATTTTACAAAAAGCACAGAAATTTTTGCAGTACCACCTTCTTTAGAAAAATATTTACAAAACTTATTTTGGGAGATTCCGCAAAATTAGGAAAAAAGTGATATGGTTATAGCTGTATTTGGTTTAGGATGCATTTCCTTTATCATGTCTATGCACACCTCATTCAGAAATTGAGGAGCACCGACACCGTCATCTCTGTTCTCTCCTGGCAAACGCTTAATGACTTCATCCGAATTCCACGGACAAATTCCACAAGCACGAAAACCTATGTATGACATAGAAAATAAACAATTAAAGACCAGCAGCGCTGATTTATGTATGTTTTCACACGCAACATACAGTTCATGTGACAAATTGAGTTCATTAAAACTTCATGGTGAAAACTTTGTCAAATTTGCTTGGGTCAGTGAGCATAAAATTACGTCATGCCTCGTTCTTTCAAACATTTTCATAAGACTTTCCTGCAAAAAGTTTGAACTCAAATTGTCGCATGAAACTACTCTAACTATGAGAAAAACTTTCATTTAGTAAAATTCCCTCTTTTCATTCGAGTCAAGTGAAAAATAAAACGTGTTCAGGTAATGATAATTCTTTTCTAATATAATAGATGCATAATACTATTTTACAAAATTCCTGGAAAAACTTAATGAGTAAAATTCATAATCTTACCATCGTTTACATTTCTATCCTTTACAAAAATAATCAAGAATTTGTGTAAGACATTTTCCTCTAGCAAAATGAAAACTGAAAATGACAGTGTAACCGGCACACACGTTTGAAAAGGCGGATTGTAGTTGAGCTGTACTGCATAAAACTGTTAGAAAGTTCTTTGTGAACGTTATAAAATTCAAGAGGTTTACCAAAGGAATCGACAAAATTAATGCAACTTTGACTTTGACATAAAAGCCAATGTTTTCCATTTTTTGATCACTGTTGATTATTTACAATATATATCTACCATTTGATACCATATATATTTACCATAGGTGTATTTCTTTTAACAAATTGTCCAATGCAATGACGTCTACGAGTAATTTATGAATTTTCCAGTCACGTGTCAATATACAAGGCAGTTCATTGTTGTTCATTTTTTTTAATAATTTTTCAACACGTTTCGAGCTTTATGCACAGCTAAGGTGTTATCAAAATCAGCATACCATAACACTGTAACGGTATTCGAAAGTGGTACAGCAAAGTCAATTTTCACTCAAAATGCTCCCCTTTTCACAATTTCTTGATGTCCTTCATGGCAAGAAGCTTGTAAAACATCAAATCCAAATAATGTATACTTTAAAGGAACTAAATCTCGTGTGAACTAAATTTCGCGGGAACTTAAGCTAAAGGCGGATTTACACACAGCAAATTTTTCGCGCGAAGCTAATTTTTCGCTCGTGGACCATTGTTTTAGAAAAGCCGATTGCGCAATAAAACTTCGCTCCTTCGAATTTTTAGCCGTCTACAAGAGATAATATAATGGGGATTCAAGGACAAAAAACGCGCACGCACACACGCACACACACGCACACACAAAATGTCTCAGCACCCCAGCCCTTCTGCGCATGCGTCGAAAAATGTTGACGTCAGCATTATCGTCGAAAAATGTTGACGTCAGCATTATCATCGAAAAATGTTGACGTCAGCATTATCGTCGAAAAGTGTTGACGTCAGCACTATCGTCGAAAACCGTCGAAAAGTATTGACGTCAGCACTATCGTCGAAAAGTGCTGACGTCAGCACTATCATCGAAGTCATCAATCAAACCCCTTCTGCGCATGCGTCGAAAAGTATTGACGTCAGCAGTTTCATCGGTTGAATTCCCCTCCTCGTAAAAATTCATCAAATGAGTCAGGGAAATCCCCTGACTCAGTTCTGTCCACTCGTAAAAAATTTCCAAGTTGAAAAAGTGTATATAATAAAGGATGTTGAGTTATTTCAGAAACGTTGTTACTTCTTTATATAACAAGACTAAGGAGAGACTAGGATATGGACAGTCACATAATGTGAGTGATTTTAATAAGGCAATGGAACTAGCAGCTAGAAATGGTGACATTGAGAAGGTCAAGGTGTTAAAGGAGTGGGGTGCGACGGCGTTTGATGAGGCAATGGCTGCAGCAGCTCTCAAGGGTCACATCGAGATAGTTAAACTCTGCAAGGAGTGGGGTGCGACTGATTTTGACTGGGCAATGTGGAGAGCAGCTTCCAATGGTGACATCGAAATTGTTGAACTCTGTAAGGAGTGGGGTGCAACCTATTTTGATGGGGCAATGATAACGGCAGCTTACAAGGGTCACATCGAGATAGTTAAACTATGTAAGGAGTGGGGTGCGACGGGTTTTGACCGAGCAATGGAAAATGCAGCTTTTAAAGGTCACATCGAGATAGTTAAACTATGCAAGGAGTGGGGTGCGACAGATTTTGATGAGGCTCTATGTAGAGCAGCTGAGAATGGTCACATCGAGATCGTTAAACTATGTAAGGAGTGGGGTGCGACGGATTTTAACCAGGCAATGGAAAATGCAACTTGCAAGGGTCACATCGAGATAGTTAAACTATGTAAGGAGTGGGGTGCGACGGGTTTTCACCTAGCAATATGGTTAGCAGCTTCCAATGGTCACATTGAGATCGTCAAATTATACAAGGAGTGGGCCGAGGATGATTTTGAAAGGGCAATGCTATCAGCAGCTTTGTTTGGTCAGATTGAGATAGTTAAACTGCTAAAGGAGTGCGGTGAGGTGGATTTTAACCAGATGATATATTTAGCAGCTTTAAATGGTCACTTTATGATTGTTGCACTCTGTCGAAGTTGGTTAGTTTATGACGCTATTCACGAGGAGCTCTTTCGCTATCATCACAAGCGTCGATTTGGAAAAGATCTCTATTACGAGTTGGTGGAAGTTACCATGCATCCGGATAGGGTGTGGGATTGGTACTATGATGAGGAAGATAAGAAATTTCTAACTGGCTATTTTCAATAAGTTTGTATACTTATTGAAGAACAACCTTGTAACTCCTTGGAAACCTACATCGTATGTAAAGATATGCGTGTTCTGAAGCATCCAATTCTTGCAAGATGTCACTCCAGTCGTTTTTCATGACATTGGTTTCATCATCGATAAGCTTAACATCACTCTTCTCTTTAGGATACCAAACGAATAGCATCTTTGCTTGCCGTCTGATAGTTTTTGGAAGAGCTGTGTATACTTGGGTGAGAAGCCATAGACTATGTTTTTGATGACGTCCTGTGGTACTTAGATTGAGAAGTGGAGTCCTCTTCTTATCGAGTTTCTCATCAGCTATGGAATCATCGATGATGAATAAGGTTTCCTGCCCTGCCAATTGCTTGGTGAATATCTCAATCCAATATAGTAAGTCCTGTTGTGGTGTAGGTTCGATCAGAAAAACATCATCATCTTCCCAGAGAATCGTACAGTCTTTATAGGTTGTATTCCATCGGAGGGAAGGACAGAGAATGACGATGTAGTCAAAGTGGTGCTTGAAGTGGTTCTGTAGTAAGCGTAGAGCCAGTTCCGTCTTGCCACAGCCTGTCGGTCCTGAAAAAATGGTGGTACAAGGATCTTTAATAAGGTTCATTTATTTTAGTAGCCGACACTGTGGAAGCGCTCATTCATGAAGTTAACCTGTCCATCTTGTAGCACAAAGAGGTAACATTGGATGGCTCCCGCACCATCAGCTTTTTTGGTGATCTGCAGTGTGACACCATCTGAAGTGTTTTTGAGGCGCCTCCCCGCACCATGTAGAGTATTGTCAGCAACACTTCGAAAGTCGATAAAAAGACAGTAATTAGAATCAAAGAATTTAGAAGGACTAATGGCCGGCAGCAGTTCATTGGAAGTGAAATACTTCCGTGCCGGGGCATACATTTCTTCTGGAAGTAAGCCCTGTGTATAGAGTTGATTAGGCTCTCCTTCGATGGTAATGTCTACCTTGCTGATTTTCGGGTTGTAGTAATGGGTGTTATCCATAGCGTATGCTTTTCGTTTGTCTGGATCAAGAAAGAATAGAACAAGAGCCTTTAAACTCTCGCTGGGCACGTTTACCTGTATATTCCAGGCGGTATCTTTCTTGTCCAAAGGGATTATTCTATGCCGTAAAACACGGGTGTAGGGTAGTCGCCTATTGGCAAGTTCATTGTAGACTTTTAGTTTGAAGTCAGAGTCTTCTACCTTGTCGAATTCTAGAGCAATGTTGGAGATAGTGTAGGTGCCGTCAGGATCTTTCTTCGAAGCACCTGATCCTGATCCTGCATCTCTGATGACCTTTCCATACTCTGCGAATTTAATTTTGAAGCTTAAGCGATCGCGAAGCTGTACATAGGGGAGATGCTTGACGAGTTCAAAAAATTCCCATAGAGGAATGGAAAAACGGTTACCATGGACAGCTGCCAGGGAGGACTTACTCGTTGAAGTACTCGTTGCACCCGGTGTGACTCTGAGCTTGTTCACCTCACCCTCCGGATCTATTCCCTGTTGGATACGTTCCACTTGCATTTCCTCAGGTAGCCATCTGTCCTTGTAAATTTCCATCACATCCGCATTTTGAATGTCTTGGATGATGTTTCCTTCGTAACTGATAGTCAACTGTTCGATCAAAGCCTTTCCCAAGTTGTTGACGATGTAGCGTCCTGTATCGGTGGAGTTGAGTTTGATATCAAACGTGAGCTTGAGCGATTCTGGTAGAATGACATCATTAGCACCTAGATTCGGCAGCCTCACATCTAGAAATAGAGCCTGGTCAATGGTACTTGGTGTATTCGAGATCTTAACATGCTGACGCGGTGCGTTGAAGGCAAAGCGAGTCATATATTCCTTATGAGGGTTTGCAATACCATACATGTTTATTATAAGAGAAATGGCCTTTAACTCATTTGAAACACCTTACGGTAACTTTGACGATGTAGAAGATACATCGTTTACATCTGACACTACACCGCTTATATCTGACACTACACCGCTTATATCTAATACAGGCGATTCTTCTGAAATACCAAGCACATCAATTCAGCAGGGAATAGAAATTAAAAGACAGACAATAGAAGATTTATACAACTATCTCGGTATAGAAGGAGATCCCAATTTGGCTTTGGATCGGTTTCGAGTAACTTCAACGAAAACACCAGGTGTTGTAAAAGTTGAATTTTATAAAAATGATAAATGGCACCAATTAACGAAAAAAAAGGGAGGATTTTACGTTAAAGAAGGTATTTTGAAAACCCTAGGTGGTGAGGCTGCTATAAAAACCCAGTTAGGTGTTGATAGTACACCAGAGTGGATGCATAAGGGAAGACGTAAACTGGCGAAACAACTAGAAAATATTGAAATGGATAGCTTGGATGACAGTCAAGTCCTCGACAAAATCTCAAATGCGAGAGAGGTATTGGGTGAAATGCTCGAGCAAGGCACCCCAAAAACATTAGAGGTAGAGGAGTTCTTAAGCGAGCATGGGATTGAATTTAATTTGCGTGAACTTAGAGGCTTAGACGATGCACTAAAACGAATACGTGGGGAGTTGGAGAACAACTTAGCAAAATTAGGCGAACTCGATAATCAAATAGCAAAAGAAGAACGTAAACTAGGTGAAACAAGCAATCCTGAAATACAAGAAGAGATTAAGCGACGACTCTCCAATTTGAAAGCGGAGCGTGCAGATCGACTAGAGGTGCTGAGTGGTAACCGAAAGGAGTTGTCTAGCCAATGGTCGCGCATCAAAGAGACGGTGTTCAAAGTACTCGAGAAGGATAGAACACTAGGGGAGAAACTTCGTATCCTCTTTCGAGAGCAAGGGATCACAATCGTTTCAATCTTAACAGCGTTTTCGCTGGTAATATCAACGATAGCAACCTCTCTCACAGGTGGTGGTGCTCCTACTCGAGGAAGTCCTCCTCCTGCTGCTTCTGGAAGAGCTGGTGTACAGCAATGGGTGAAGAAGCAGCTCGAAGCACTTGGACGCCTTCTTGGAAAACTTGCAAGTAAACTTGGAGCTGCATTGCCAGGGATCATTGGAAGTGTTGTAAGCTGGCTCTTAAACTTTCTGAAGAAAGGTGTCATAACTCTAGTGAGCAATGCATGGCTAGTCGTAGTTTTGGGGGTTGGTCTGATAGGCAACTGGCTATGGTTTGAAATACAAAAGAACCGCAATTAAACCGACACCTACCCACATGAGAGCTTGCTTTTCTTCTTCATGCTGCTTAGCCGCGGAAGACGTTGGAACTTGCTTAACGGGAGATGTTTGAGCTCGCTTAACGGAAGATGTTGGAGGATCGGAGGAAGCCATTCTGCGACCCTGAAATGCTCCCAAAGAGTGTTGTTTAGGTGGTGGTGGTAGTTTACCGATGTGAGTCGCAACGGTAAGCTTTGTCGAAAAATCAGAGATGTTGTCGAGATTCCCAAGCTTTAAATCGCTGGGTATTAGGTATGTACCGAGGGCAACGCCAAAATCAGGTTCCGATCTAGCGTAACTTAAGGCTTTCTGGAACTTACCAATCTCTTCCGCTAAAGAGGTGTCTTTCCGGATCGCTTGCTCTACTGCGGTCATGAAGATCTTTTGAGCATCCAAGGCACGTCCAGTGTCACCCGCTATAACGGAACGTGCACTCGCCTGACTTTCTAAAAGCATTCGTGCGTACATCCGCGTACTCTGCGACAAGCGTTGTATACCAGCTCTACTTAACCCAGCATCAACATCATTTTGAACGTAGAATTCCCAACTCTTGCCAATTCTCCGCATGCGAGCAGGGTATCGCCAGAAGAACTTGTCAGCTGGTATGTCAAACTCTGCAGAGAGCGTCTTGAACGCACTTGAATTGTATTTGTTATCTCGCGGGTTGAAGCTTAGTTCACTTGGTAGAGGAATTTCAAGTTGCTTCAAGATCAGACGTATCTGAAAATAGACGTGAAAGCGGTAGATGCTCGCAATCATAGGGTTCTTATGGTGTAGATGTTGCGTTGATATGCCGCAACCAGTCGTAGCTAACCAGGTAGCAAAAGATAACTGTCCTGGGTACATGTCGATATCGAGCCATATGTCATTTTTCATGGGTACAAACGGAAATGAGAAAATATCGCGAAACTTAGCGATGAAAAAGCTCCCTTGTTGATCCACAACGATCCTTTGCTCCCAGAGTTCCTTAGCAGCTAAGAGTGTACTGGGTTGCCCGAATTTTGGTATATACCGCACCTTGTCGTAGTTCATTTCTCTTATAATAAATGTATGTAAATGTCACCCATCTTGGAGAAACCAAGTTACCAACAGAGTTAAAAGAAGGCACGGAGATTGCGATAAAAGAAGCAGTGTTATACGTGGGGTGGCTCAACCTAGTTCAACACGCTAGATTTACCATTGATCAAGTATCAAAAAAAGACCCCGTCGATTCAAGGTTCCCCCTGCATATAGACTTTCCACCTGGATTATATACGTCAAAGAGTATTCGTTCAAGAATAAATGCAAGATCACTTGGATGCGCAAATCTCGATCCAAGAGAGGATGGTAAGCTTCACTTATCAGTACAAAAAGGGTATTACGTCTCAATAAGTGAAAACTTAGGGGAACTTTTAGGATTAGATAAGAAGTATACTCAAGGTGAAAATAGATCGGTGCCAAACTTCTGTACGTTCAAGTCTATACGGCTGTACTGTGAGGAATTCGAAAACAGCTATATTCTGTTAAACGGTGCAATTACGAAAATCGTACACATTTTTAGACTTCAGAAGCCAGAATACGAGTATGGCGACATCATGTCGTATCACTATGAACGTCCTATGTTCACCAACAAATTGAGGTCCTCAACGCGAACGTTGAATTTTTACGTCACCGACGATCAAGGCAGGAAAGTTGATTTACAAGCTATCAATATGCTCGTCGTCTTCAAATAAACAGATGGCAATGTACGACGTGACTACGGAGAAGCTATATCCTGTTTTACCAGACCCAGAGAATGGATACGCAAAAAACTATAGAATTCAAGCGGTGAAGGAGACGGAAGCATACCTATCTCGGGAATTAGAAAGTCGAACATCTTTAGAGCGCAAATTTTCACACTACTCAGCAGTTGCGAAATATGCATGTTACTTTCTGATCGCGGTGAATGTTGTACTCTCTGGTGGTGAGATTGCATGCTTGGTATCAGAAATGGATACTTCGATGAGCATCGGGCTGTGTGTGACAGCTCTCGTGGTGGGTCTAATAATGAGCGGTATTCAAAAATGTGCCTCTATTGTCGATGTAGAAAGACAGAAAAACCATGATATCGCATTCGCTGCGCAGACCGTTCTAGACAGTCTGCGTGTGCTAATATCAAAAGTCTACGAAGACGGTACCATCGATCATCCTGAGTTTACTCGAATTATGGAGGAGAAACAGCTTTACGAACATCAGAAGCAAGAGCTGCGAAAACGATCAAGGAAGGTGATCAAACAGCTTTACGAACATCAGAAGCAAGAGCTTTTGGAACGTGGAAGGAAAGAAGGTCGCGAAGAAATCGCAAAAAAGCTCGTGAGCAGTTCAGATACCCCGAGTGCACCTGCTATGTGATGTATGAGGCACCCCCTCCTTATGTTTTATAGCTTGGTAAAGCTACAAAACGACATCTGCCAAGGGGTCCCAACGGTTGGGACCCCTCTTCAATCTTCAAGGGCAGGGACACCCAAGTCATATAGATCATCACGAGTTAAGTCGATCAATCTGAAATGACACTGGAAACGTTCCACATGCCCGTCCTCTTCGAATCTATTAAACGCGTGTATACCGTTAGGATTATCGATGACAACGATCTCCTCACTGCTCGGAAACTGGTTGAGTAACCATCGTCTCTTACTTGTGATTGTACGTCTCTGTATCCGTGCGATGTAGTAAGGCAGGTTGTAATGTTCATCATCTTCAGATGTAGAGTGTTTGCGTACAATCAGAAGAACATTATCCTTGCGCAGGTCTTCTGCGTGAGGAACATGTCTTTGCAGGAGTTTATCGATCATTTGATAACGCTCTACAAGGTCATCGTTGAGTAAAGCAAGAGCTGCTTCAGCTTCCTCAATGGCATTTTGCTTTTCTTGGATAATCTTGTTAAAACCTCTCGGGATAATCTCTTTAAGCAACCAGTTTCGGGCTAAAGCTGCAGTAGGTTTTTCACTACGCATTACGATGTAGAGAGCAAGCTCTAAGGAAAGGAACACATCGTGGGGGTTTCGCGACCTCCCAAGGGGGTCCATCAGATGGACACCCTTTTCAAGTTCTACTCTAGTGAGTTGCTCACGCTTCATAGTGTCTGGAACAGATGTAACTATGTGCTTCAACCCTAAGAACTTACCAAATTGTGCTCTGTGAATGAATGGTTGGTTTTGTCCATCAAAAAGTACTTCAATGGTTGATAATCCAGAAAACAAAGACAAGTTCATCTTTCTTATAGAAACAACTTCCAACTTGCACACGTATGGACGTCAAGTAAGTGGGAGACATTTACTTGAAGCTCTAGGCTTTGACATTTCGTTGAATATTAAGGAGTCAAATATTGGATTTGAAAAGAGATAAAATGAATATTATAGATCCGCTCAAGCAAGTCCTCGCTATAGATTTTACTAAGAAGAGAAATGATTCAGTTACATCCAGATTTAACAGGCTGCTGGGTTCAAAGATAATCATGTTGACAACTCTCATAACGGCATGGTGTTGGTACAAAGATGGCATGAATTGTAATATGTTAGGTTGGGATGTAGGGAACAAATTCATACAAAATGCTTGTTGGATGAAGGGTCTATATATATATGAGGAGCTCGCAAAATATGAACTATCTCACGAGTACGGAATTCCTGATACTCTCGATATGACTGGAATTCTCCAGCAGCGAGATGGCAGTCATGTGCTATGTAAGTCGCGAGGATCATGTGTGCCCATGAAAAAGACTATTATTACATCTTACCAATGGATTCAATTCTTCATTCTAGCATGTTCAATGGCATTACAGTTGCCATATATGCTGTTCAAGTGGAACTTTGAGCGATTGGAAAAATTTAAGAGCTGTGTAGAATCTTCCTCTGCAGCAGCGATTTATAATGTGTACTTTTGTGATACTGTGACTTGTACGAAGAATGTGTACATTTTTTGCCAATTTATAGTGGAAATTTTGTACATCATCATGAATCTGTCGATTCTCCAGGCATGCAGACAACTCATAGGAGTGCCAGATATAACGAAGAAAGGTAATAATGTACTCTTTCCTACTATGGGTATGTGCACGATTGAGGCAAATAAGGGTAGTCTCACGGGTATATACACCAATACACTAACTTTATCATGTGAGATATCTTCACATGTCATATATGGCTACTGCTTCATTATAGTGTGGTTGGTTGCAGTGTTAGGAACTATAGTTTCTTGCATTGGTGTACTAATAACACTAGGCCGAATGTACCAAAACTACCATCGTTCCAATAGGAAAGGCTTCACTATGTATCAATTGGAACTTTATGAGGCTGTTCGAGAAAAAGATATCCAAAAATTTTATGAAATCAACAAAATGATGACAAATTTCCCTGATGAACAACTTCCAACTTGCACACGTATGGACGTCAAGTGGGAGACATTTACTTGAAGTAATGCCTGGTACAGTCAACCTCATAGCCTACGATCTCTCCGGTTTCAACATCAGTCTCCTCACCTGCTGGCGATGTATAAATTTGTCTTTTGACAAACGCTTTCTTCGAGAGATTACAAAAAAGTCTATTCAGTGCACATTCGTGACACTCGGGGAACTCTGTCTGCACTCCTATAGAGCGCTGGTTCCGCTTGTATCTTATTTCACCACTCAAGACCCTCCTAAGTTCATTTAGGTTCATCGTAGAATACCCTCGAAGACCTTCTTCTTTCGCTTTCAGCCTTAGTTGTTTCAGTGTTGCCATTTTCTTCAAAGTTACAACATTAACTTTGAAGTCTCTACTCATCGTCATCACTGAGAAGGCTCTCACGCATATCTGTTTCATGGTACTTGCACTCTTTCAGATGGACTTGGAGGTAGTGGTTGTGATGGGTCTGTGTGTACACGCTTCCGATCTTCAACACACCAGTGGCCTTGCAGGATTTGTTGAACGGCGGTGAATCGTTTATAAACTTTGTTTTGATGTTACCATCCCAGGAGATGAGCTTTGGGTTGATCCAGCCTGCAGTACTTATCACAGTACCTGTCAAGGTCTTGAAGAGAAGCTCTTGCACACGATCAGCAATCGCGTTGTAGGCATCACACCAAGCTTTATCATCCAACACGTTGAATCCCATCTTCCAGGCAGATGTCTCGTTATACCTCGATACCCCTGAAGAGTGGCAATTCTTTGGGGTCTTGATCAAGAGAGGAACAATTTTACTCGCTTCCTTCTCATACCCGATGTAGTACCTCAAGTCGTTCTTGTTTGCTACGATAGGTTCTGCTATAGTGATCTTTGACATGTCGATAGTGTAAATGTCGGTAAGTTCTGCACTAGAGTTAAAGTCATTCCGTGAAACTTCGATTTGTCCAAAACGCAACATCTTTATTATATGCAACAAAAACTCCAACTTTGAAATATTTATGAGACTACCACTTTTTTACGTATTCTGGAGGTACTTCCGTATCCTCAGGAATAAGCATAAGTTCTTCACGTACAAAAGATCTCTCCGGCCCATCTTCTAGGTAGTACAAAACACGCTGACCTTGGTATTGCAATATCTTATCGACCCGATACGTTTTCCGACTCCAGTTGTTGTCTGTTGCGCGTCGTTTTATGCCGTCATGTTCCTCACCCGGCGCTAGCAAATAGCGGTATAATCCCGCTTCAGGTAAAGTTTCTTCCTTCGGGTAAAACCCAACTTTTAACGGAACTTCCTCCAGTTAAATCGCCTTTGAGGGTTTCATGCCGGTTCTGGCAAGAACATTGTTGTTCAGTTGACTCACACTTTTCTGGTAGTGTTTCACCCAAGTGGTACTGTTTTTCTCTGGATCTTCCAACTCCTGCGCATCTTGTATAGGGAAAAGTTTCTCCGCGAGGAGTTTGTTAAAGTTTTCCACAAAGGCTTGCTTTCTGTGGTTATGCTTTGTTGTAGTTCTCACCACCTCGACATCGTGCTTCTGGAAGACCTTGGCTGTTTCCGACTTAAACTCTGATCCGTTATCTACATGGAGCTTCTCAGGCCACTTTAGTGGACCCTTTTTGTAAATGTCAGCAAACATCTCTGCAACGTCGCTCGCCTTCTTCGTTCTCAGAGGTCTACTCGCTTTATACCCTGAAGCAATATCGATCACATTCAAAGCGTACTTGTACGTATTCTGATAGACTTTGTCATGAGGAAGATACAAAAGATCGGCCTGGTGGATCTTGTTCACCTTGGTCACGTAAAAGTGAGGATAGTCGATGTGCTTAGGCCTTGGTAGATGTATCTGATATAAAGCTTGATGAGTTAGCCACTCCAACACTTGTTTCCTAGTAACTCCAGCAGCCTTCTGAAGCTCTTGAATGGCTTTCTTCCCTTTCCACAGATTCTCTGGTTTGTAGTAGATGTCACGCAACGTTTCAGTCATTTATTACATACGGTAGAGCAGAAATCCAACAATACCTAGAGTTCCAGCGATCGATACCAATTCACCAGTCTTTTGAGCTTCAGAAGGGTTATAAAAATCCGTTAATTCAGGCCTAGGGGGTAAAGGTGGGAGACGCTGTTGTGTTGCCTCGTAGTACTCGTGCATACCTCGATCAAGATCAGAGATGTACGCAGAGGCGTTATTTTCTTGTCGAAGTCTGTTGTTGATAAAGTCAAGGCGTGTCGCGCGCTCTCGATCCCATTCCATTTGTGCTTGTCTCGTTTTTTCGGCTGCCATAGCACGTTCTTCTCGATCTGCTGCTGCTTCCTCATCACCAGAGAGAGCCCTCTCTGCATAGTTGCCAAACGTGAATAGTGCTGCACTTACTGCGCCTCCTATTAAGATGCTAACCATTTATCTAAACCGAAATTTTATCCTTGTACCACCCTTGCTTCAGTGCGTAATCATCTGACAAAATTGCCATCTCAAGGTATAGTCCAAGCTTTCCCACATCAGCTAAATCTAGCTTTGCGGATGGAGCTCCTACACTGAAGAATTTCTTTCCAGCGTACGCGTACAAGCTGGTGTAGCCTAGTAAACGTGCCGTCTGCCACATGCTATCCATGAATTCTTTCTCCATTTATATTAAGCAAAAATGATCTTGTTTTTGTGCTTGCACCTTTGAGCCAGTGTCAGCGGAAGGCTTAGTAGAAGATCGTGTGTAGAAGTAGCAGACTAACAACCCCACAGCTAAAACAGCTATTGCACCACCAGCTCCTCCAATCATATACGTCTTAGTAGGTACTTGCGTAGGTACTTGTGTAGGTACTTGCGTAGGTACTTGACTAGGTACTTGTGTAGGTACTTGCGTAGGTACTTCTAAGTTCTTTTTATTCTTTCGGTTCCACTCTGCTAGCTTCTTCCCGCTCGCGACTCTCCCAGGGTCCTTCGATTTTACTATCTTCTTCTCGTCTTCGCTCATTTATTTGACGCTCTTCAGCGATTTTTGCGTACTTAATCCAATCAAGATTGCTAAAAATGATCGCAAACAGCGCCAAAGGACCGAGAAAAGTTTTACAATTTGAGTAGATAGTAGACCCTATCACATCCATAGGTGAAACGCCAGGTATAGATGCCGCCATATAACTCGTGATGGAATTAGTGATGAGTGGATTTCCGTTGATCTCCTTCATCATCTTTGAAACATATCTCACACCTACCAAATTACATATCAGAGCGTTGAAATCAGGCGTTTCTTGCTGGAACTCGTTCCCCTCCGTGTATGTTTTGTATAGCTTTTCAATGGTCTTGTCTTGCAACTTATTCACTCTTTCAACTGTCCAAGGTCTTTTACCGCCAAGATGTTGACCACTTTGTACAGCACGTATAAGTTCTGCTCTTTTCTGCGCTTCTACTGGAGTACTAACTACGTCTAGAGATCCATCGATATTCATGACTAGATTTATTTATTATATGGACGTTCATGTTCTGCTCGAGTGTATTACATTTAGTCACAGTTTTTCCCGACAACTTTTAGCACATTTTGTGGTGAATACCGGGAGCGGACGGCACCATCCAGTTCCAATCTAGCCGCT
The DNA here is from genome assembly GCA_027922465.2 of Turritopsis dohrnii. NCBI lineage: Eukaryota > Metazoa > Cnidaria > Hydrozoa > Anthoathecata > Oceaniidae > Turritopsis > Turritopsis dohrnii. The sequence continues at coordinate 1,189,228 of BQMF02000066.1, read as the reverse complement.
CCACTAGACTTTCCCTTTCCGGCAGACTCTGTCGCCTGTTCACCACAATTTCAAATTATTCCGCTCTTAAGTTTCATACCATTCATTTAGACTTCAATGTCTGCTTGTGGTGTCTCTCGGAAAAATTTGATAATTTTAGAAAACTCTATTTTAGAGAACCCTTAGGTTTTTGTACCGACAGCCACATGTGATAGTAGTTTAGGTTCATGCTAACACCTTCAAGCCCTGACGTTTATGTTGAATTTCGATCGATTTGACAGTAACCTGAATGTCTCTGTGGACCAGTGAAACCTGACAGTGATTAATCACCCAGACCGAAGTCTACCCAAACCGCGATATATCCAACGCAACTGCGGGGAAGTGCGCACTCATGCAAGTTTTTCAACCAGGACATGAGAGACCGAGTGGGGATCGAACTAGCGATCTCAAGATTACAAGTTTTACGTTGTAACCACCACACTACACATCACATTAATAAAACATGATTTCAGCTTATTTATGATAGCTTAAAATCACTCAAGCGTACAATTTCACCTCATTTGCGTCATGAGATCATGAGAAAAAACTTCTCATGAATTACTCACTATTCAGCATGAATCTTATGAATTTATGAATCCTCGAGCACGCGTTGTGATCAAATCTGTCTGTATGATGCGTTTATCATCGTCTCTGTTCAAAGCAATCTTGTTCACTTTTTGTGTATACATTTGATGCTTCTTATTTTGAAGCACTACCATTTCTCTATATAGATTTCCTCCATCTTCTAGACACTTCTTATAATCTTCGAATGTAATGGATTTTTTAACCACACACTTTTTCATGCCTTTGCATCGCTTGTCTTCCTTCTCTAGCGTCTTGTATGCATAGAGTTTAGCTCGTAAAGCCACAAACTCCGTCATGATCTTACCACCAAGTTCGTCCTTCATCAGACCAATAACCTTCTCATTCTTTAATGTGTATAATCTGTCTTTCTCTGAATAATTACTCGTGTCTCTTTTCTACATCTTCAGCTATATCTCGATAGAAATCTTCCGTCTTGATGTGGTACACGAAGCTGTCAGTGTCCATATAGCAGAGTTGCAGGTTACTGCCATATTTCGGCTGCATGTAGTCATAGTGGAATTCATACATTAACATCTTACTCATATTAAGTATAGCCTGACCTATGTCTACAGGCTTCATCATCTTGATACTTGTCTTACCCATCTCCACACCCATCAAGTTTGCGCTAAAGCGAACTCCACTTTTAAAGTTAGGTTTCATGACGTACTTATACTTCTTTTCGCTCGTAACTAACTTCATATTGCGATGGTTCCGTATATTCTCCATCGTCTTACCAAACACGCTATTGTTCATAAGCTTGAAAAAGTCTTTTTCGAAGTCGTTCTTTGATTCTTTTCTCAGTCTTGTGTTTAAGTTTATGTAAGGCTTGAGCCAGGCAACCTGATGATACCTGATGACTCGGTGGACTTTCTTCAGAACTAAGCCATGAGTCAACGCTTGATGTAGCGCTCTTATATCTATGACATACTCATGCTTGTTGTGGAGATTTGGTACGAGTTTTTCCACCTTTGCAAGCGTCATTCTCTCAGGTAGAAATGGTAAACTATTATGAGCATCATGTAGCCTCTTTGGATACTCGATATCCACCTCCAGCAGATAGCCATACTCATTCTTCTTAACTAACTTCGCAATACCTTCAGGGGTGAACTTCTCAACATTTTTTACCCATCTAAATCCATGTGTTGGCAAGTCTGATGCCATAGCCCAACCGTAAAGGTTGTTTGCGTCAAGGTACATTACATATGAGGATTCCTCCTTCGGATCATATTGATCATCCATATACTTATTGTTTGCTTTTACATAGCGATGTACAGCTTGTGTTATACCTCCTCGTATACCTCTCTCGAACATTAACAGCATGTCTATGTCTGTGAGCAGTTCTAACTCTATTCGGGTATACTTCAAGGCTGCTTTCCACGCCAAACCGGGTGCTGTGTAGAAATGGAGTGGATCCAATTGGTAGTGATGCAAGCATGTATCCCGAAACGTTTCAAACACATCTGCTAACAGTAGAACGTCCGTTGCCAAGTACACATCGTGGTAATCTCCAAGTGTTGTCACGTCTCCTTTTGGAGACACTCTTCTCCACACCTGTTGTGCATGTTCGTAGTCTGTGTCACTTATACCACACATGTTCAGCTTGCTGTAAAAGGCTTCTTTTGGAGGTAGCTCTCTCTCAGCAAGCTTTTCCCAACTATCCATATACTCATATGGATATACACCTTTGCGGCGCATCAACTGAAAGATGCTATCTTCCTTGTAAAACCATCGAAGATTTCTGCACTGCTCATCGCTAAGATTAGAGGACAATTTATCCAAACTTGATGCCATGAATCTACAGCTGTCAATGAATCTCAGCTCGATCTTCTTGTACACTTGTGCACCATCAGAGTTGAAAACACCAGCAAGTGGTATTGCTATTTTGACATGGAAGGATATATACTTTTCCCTATTTTCCGCGATGCATCCTATATCTTCCATGTTGTACTTTTCCCCCAGTTCTCTAATGAAGAGGTGTGCATCATAGCCACTTAAGTTGTGAAAGATGATAGGGATATGATGTGGGATCTTGTATCTTAGGTTGCAATTGTTATGTGCGGCACCTCGATATAAACCTGTATAGTGACAGTGATCTCTGACTTTGCGATTTTGAGGATCTGAAAATGGCAGCATACAAATGTGACAAGTTTCTGTATCCCAATGATCACGCTTCTGAACATCCGTCAGTTCTATCATCGACTGCTCTGGAAATGTCGCATACAACCGCTTAACTTCATCTTCCAGATGATCCACAAACTTCTTTACACAATCTTCACCTCTGTATACTTTTAGAGGATCTTGCACATCTCCATACGCAAACTTGCTGTACGTACACCATCCTGAAGGTATATGCTTCGATAGTGTTTTTGTGTTCTTCTCTCTCCCATCTTCCTTCATAGGTACTAAAAGACTCTCGAAATCTGCATAGATAGCAAAAGGTACTCTGAACTGCATCTCTCCATTGTTATAATACAACCATTTTTCCTTCTCTCCAGGCATCTCCACTCTAACTTGTTCATTGCCAGAGCTTGTCTCGTGACTCTACATTGTGAAAACCATTTAGACAGTTGATGCAAAAGTGCTGTGCACATTTGTGATTTGTGTTTTCTTGACCCAACAACCTTGACAGATTCTTGATGGCTGTATAGTGATTTTTCTCTCCATCACATACCATCAACAGATTGACTTGCTTCTTTGCGCTTATGTTACGATTAGATTCTCGTGTGGTGTTGATCCTCCTCTTTGTAGACTTTTCTTCGATATATAGTACGTTCACCCCAATGTTAGGATTATTCTTCTCGAACTTTCCTATCTTGTCTATTGCTACAGGAAATTCCAAACCATCCCAGTTGTACTCATTATCATACTTTTTTAGGTTAGATATCCGTTCTGAAAGACTAGTGATCTCTTCATGATGTAGTGCTGCTATTACAGCCCACTTGAAGCATTCTTCATCATCGTTTTCAGGGTTGATGATTGCCTTTTTCGACGCTATCCAGGATGGTAGTTTGATGTATGAAGATCCTCTCATCAGCTGCAGCTCGTGAAAGTCTACGTCCAGCAGGTGCATGATGTGATCGATGGTGAAGCCGCTTTCTGGTAATGCAGGATGCTCTACTTGGGTTTTGATATATGCAAACATCTCATCCAATATCTCTTTCATGTCACTACCTTGGAACACTCTCATCATTAAGCTGTTAAAAGCTTTGTTTATCCTTATATATCCATATTTATCTCCTTTTGTAACATCTTCTCCTTCTAGATCATCATCTTCAAGTTGAATTAAAAGCTTCTCTCGCTTCTTCCACATGATCCATAGAGAAAGTTGTACTTTAGCAGACCCCATGTCCTCAACCTGCTCTTCCATTAATTTCTCCACATTTGCTCTCACTAGTGTGAAGTATCCATCAACATCAGCTTTTGCTATACCAGCTATACGAAAGCTTCGGAAAGTTTTACGTAGTGCATGCTTATGCTTCATAGGTATAAAATCATCACTCATACTTGTGTTGTTGGTGTCTTCCATCGGCATGCTCGCCTCCTCTTCTGTCATGGCTTGGCGTTCAACAGCTGAAATCAGTGGTGACTGCCCATACCCTAGTCTCTCCTTAGTCTTGTTATATAAAGAAGTAATAGACTCGCGAATCTTCTGCAATCGATCTGCGAGTGCATCACGAGTTGTCGTTACAGGCGCTGAAACAGCGTTGTATAATTTAGATACTGCGTTTCTGAAATAACTCAACATCCTTTATTATATAAACTTTTTCAACTTGGAAATTTTTTACGAGTGGACAGAACTGAGTCAGGGGATTTCCCTGACTCATTTGATGAATTTTTTACGAGTGGACAGAACTGAGTAAGGGGATTTCCTGACTCATCACGTTCGTTCAAAGGAGGACATTTAAGTTTGCGGACGCGCTGGAGTTGCTTCCGTTAAAAATAATATGGCGGTCAAAGTGACGGAAATTTGCACGGGTTCGCCTACGAAGTTCTATTTTGCTTCGTGGCTTAATTTATACGATTATTATTGCTGATTCAAGCAGTTTCAAGTCCTTAGCCGAAAGCATGGCTTTGGAACATTCAATGGCATGTTTTTTTGAGAGAATAACAGGGAAGTTGCTGTTGAAAGCGAAGAAAAAGCAAGAAATTTGTGGGATTTCATGGGTATCTTAGGTGCTAGCTCTTACTAGCCGATTTTTGTGAGTTATGAAGTTTTCCCAGCCATAAGGGAAATGAAAATGAGAAGACAATACATGAAATATTAATGGGAAAAAAACTAGAGATACCAGTGTTTTTTTGTTTTGAAGATATTTTACTCCAAACTCTACGAAAAAATCAACATCCACTACCTAAGAATTATGATAACAGGTAAGCACTGAGTCTTTCTTGAAGGGAAAAACTTGTTTTGTCAATGTTTTTTGTTTGTTTTCATCTTATTTCCTTCAAAATCTTAGGAACCTTTGGACACATTTCACACAAAGAAACAACAGAATCTCGCAGTTTCAAAATGAATATTTTTATAACTGATCAAAATCAAAATCACTATCAAAATTAACAGGTAAATTACATTCATCATCAGACAGTACAAGTCAAATTTTCTCTTTCTGGTAACCTTTTGCTCTGGGTCTCAACCTTTCGGAATTACGATTCACCCTGATGTGGTGCTCCCTCATCATACTTAACAAACGATGACTGGCTTCATTCTGCAAAACATTCTGGGTGAGGTTCTATAACTTGTTCACTGTAGGTACCTTAACCTGTATACCATATTTTTGTAGAAATTCAACCAGATGGTCTTCCAACATTATGCATTTCTACAGTATTACTCTTTGATGGAAATTTCTGGCGAAAATACACATCAGATCCTCAATGATGTTCTTTAAAATATTATGTATAATATTTTTGTAGATTGATGCTTTCTGTTTGGATAATGATTTTGCTTCAGAATTCTTACTTACCTATTTGTGCAATACACTCTATTTCACCACATTTTTTATGGCTTTATGACCTAACGAATATTTGTGAAATAAGAGCAATTTTACACTGTTTGAATACGACTAAATTACAAACAAGAGTGAACAGAATTTTGAATTAATACCTTAGCATTTTGTGCACATGGTTACCAACGAAACTCTTTCCTTGATAAACTTTTTGTTGGACATGGAGTTTATTTAAAGTTTTTATCCAAGATACCTTAAGGGAAGAAATAATTGCAAAAGAATTGTTGGGTAATTAAAAATTACGAATCAATGGTTGAAAAAATCGTGAATTGTGGAATTAAAGATTGAGAACCTGCCAGTCTGTCTTGAAAATATGGGCTTAAAGATAGCAATTTATAAAAAAGTGATCTTCCCGTTTTTAGTGTTTTATGTCTGATAACACAAAAAATGATTAAAAAACATTGTTTGCTTCTGCGAAGAAAAAGTAAAAGTGTATTTTTTGTGCTTAATCTATTCTTCATAAACAGAAGTATCATCAAAAATATCAAATGCACTTCACATCACTCCCTCACCTGCTATCACCCATTCCCATTCTTCATCAGACTCGTATTCTGATTCTAAAAAAACTGTCAAACCTACTACTGCTTGTCCTGATAACATATATATGATAAGATCGCATCAAAATTTAATGTCGTTTTTGCTTTTCCCGAGTCAGTTTTCATTTTTTCCGTGAATATTGGATTATTATGCTCAATAGATTTTTTAAATTTCTTCCCTTAAGTAAGGTGTACCATGGATTGGCTTTTTCTTTAATTAATAAACTTTTTTTAGTGATTTAATTTGTTCAAGCTAGATAGAATAAAAAGTATTACCTTATTTGGGATAAACTTTTGCAATACTTATTTTTGCGAATGAAGACCGAAAAAATTTGCATTTTGCGATACTTATTTTTGCGAATCATGGTCATTTTTGAAAAAAATTGCGATACTTACGAATGATGAAAAAACGGATTTTTTGAAACAATTTTTTTTATGCGTTAAAGAAAGACTTTCAAGAATTACAGTTTGGAAATAACGTAGCAAGTATCAATTCAAAAAATGAAATTCAAAGAAGAAAAGATTTGGACAAATTTTTTGCGAATGTGGCAAATTTGAAAAAAAATTACGACATTAATTTTGCGAATGCCTGTTTTTGAAAAAAATTTGCGAGATAAATTTTTACGAATGCTTGTTTTTGAAAGATTTTGCGGGAGTAATTTTTGTGAATTGGGGCCAAATTCGCAAAAATTAGTAATCACAAAAATTTATATCACAAGATTTTATCCTGCATTAATTAATACGAATAAGGTATATATACTCCTATCTTAAATGTTTACTAACTTTTACTTTTACTGATTATAACTTAATAGGTATTATATAGTTCAGCTTCTATTACCAATGTTGTATGTATATATTCATTAATGACTGAGATGTGTGCTTAGCCTGGATCCACCTGAACTTAACACATTTGTTCTTGCTGTTTTTTACTTTTCTTTTGATGACACGAAGGGCAGTTTTTTCAGTTTCATTTTGTCAGATAACAAGTTTGTCGCTGTTGTTTGCTTTAATAGAACAGTACTTGAATGTTCATAAGCTATTTTCTCAAGAAATTGAATAATTGGGAAAGACTTGGAGCACTATTCACCATGTAGTGTTCTGGTGTTGCATACAGGTTGCACATCTTTCTCTGAAAATTGTTTACCACACTGTGGACACGTGCTTTGTGTTTTTTCTTTCACCCTGTATGAGTGAAAATAGGCAGAAGGAGTGCTCACATTTATTAATCCCCTAACAAAGATGGCAAATACACAATGGCAAGTGAGGATTTGTTTCTGAGTCAAGGTCCTCCAGTTTTACATTTTTTATTTTAAATGAGCCTCAGGTGTTTCCCTAGCCAAGTCAAATAGTAGTTTATTGATCATTTCTCTTGTCCAAATATCACCAGTCGTTGGTCTTCCATGTGTTTATTTTTTTTGGTCTGCCTCAACCTAAGTTTTGGTCCTCTTTCACAGACTTTGCAGTTAGCACTATGAGGTTCCCAAGTAACGGTTTTCTAGTGTGTGATATTGTTTTTTTCATGTATGTTCTCATTGTTGTGTAGCAGGACATACACATTTTAGTAGGATGAAAATCTGCTACATCAGTTTCTATATCTAGGAAGAAGGCTGTGTTGGCCTTTGTAATCGTTCAAAATTTTCCTTGATATATAACGAGTGTTTCTGCAGTCCGTTTCCACACATTCTGCATAGCTAAGAAATATTTTGTGTGTGGGGTTTCGGGTCAGCCATGACAGATATAAGGGGCGAAGTTACTTGCACTTGAATGTATTTTAAAGAAAAATGAAAAAACACTGGAAGATGAGTCCTTTTAAGAAATACAAAGGATTGATAGTACTTTCTGAGGAAATAGATGGTAAGTCAGGGAAAACTTCGCAAGAAGTTAAATCTTGCGAGTAAAAATCTGTCATTTTTTAATCGTAACTAAGCATCGAGTTTCGCGCCAACAGCAGGTTCAAATTAATCAAATCCTGCATTTTTACGTTCCAGAAGCAAGTTCACTCTTTTGGCAATCATATCAATCTAGAATATATTCAGTTTTGATCACTTTTGCCGAAATTTGAACTGCATTTGGGTGAGCTTCTGTGTCCCAGATAAATGTGCTTCTGCTCAAGTTTTCGTAAATTATTTTGCGCATGCGCATTTTTAAATGTCGCGCTTCTCGGTGGGATTGAACGAACGTGTCATTTGATGAATTTTTACCAGGAGGGGAATTCAACCGTGACCGATGAAACTGCTGACGTCAGCATTCATTTGGGGGTGGTTTTGATTGATGACTTCGATGATGTGCTGACGTCAACACTTTTCGACGATAGTGCTGACGTCAACACTTTTCGACGATAGTGCTGACGTCAACATTTTCGACGGTTTTCGACGATAGTGCTGACATCAACACTTTTCAACAATAATGCTGACGTCAACATTTTGCGACGATAATGCTGACGTCATCATTTTTCGACGATAATGCTGACGTCAACATTTTTCGACGCATGCGCAGAAGGGGTGGGCACTTTGTCATTTTTACCGATTTTTTTCTGGGACTATGAGAGTTTTGACCGTTGTCCTACAATCCGCAATTTACTATTTCTATATTAGTTATTTCTATTTTTCAGGAAGATTATTAAGAGCAATTAAAATCCAAAGAAGTTTTCCCCATTTTCTCATTAACCACCTTTTTTTACTTGAAAAAACAAGGCAGCATCAAGAATATTCACATTAATACAAGCAGATATATAATCAACTGCTAAAAAGGATGACCACAATTTGAAGTGCTTACCACTTACAAAGCGCCAAGTAAGATGTAAATAAATTTCGTAAATAGATTAACTAAATAAATTTTGCCATTGCGTCTTGCAGTTTGTTTGTTTCGATGTCTTTGGAAGAACTTTTACATCTTTACATTCATAAAAATGATTATGTGTAGACAAGTACCACTTTTTTGTCGTCATTTGAATCATCTATAGAAATTTGATAGTCAGAAATATTTAGTTAAACACTTCGAGATATTGAGCGGGCTGACTAATAAGGGCCAAGAAAATTTGCTATATTTTAGGTGAAACATTTTCAAAAAACCTCTATTACATACAAAAAGTACTGTTTGTGACAAATAAATCTAATGAATTGTTGCTCGACGAATGCATAACAAACGTTGCGTTAATAATAGCATTTTGGATGTTGAACTGGTTGGAAAAAGAAAGCTGTACAGTGCTAAGTTGTTGTTCAATGAAAGTAGAAAGTATAGTTTGTTCACTATATTCATGTACAAACACGGCTGAATGCTTCGGTGACCTTTCAAATTTTAATGATCGCTATCATAAATAAAGCTAACTCTTAAGTCTGCACTTTTAGAATTTTCAGATGGTTGGATACACACATCGTAGATAATTAATGAATACTAAAACATCGTGCGTATAAGTTGTTTTGATGAAATTATAAGAACAATAGGCTTTCGTTGAAATGTGAGTAATACATTCAATGTAACACTTATTTCAAAAGAACAAGGTTTTTTATAGGACACAATGTAGCAATTATGGAAAAAATAAATCTTTGTTCAACTTTTCTATAGAACCATATGTTCAACCCCCGTTTTAAAACATACTACAGTGTGTCTCTGAGAAATTTAGCCCGAAACTTCAACAAGTAATAACTTTTTATACACTTGTCAGTTTTTAGCGATTCAAACACCATCAAAAATATAATTCTGTAAACTATCTTATAATTCATAATTGTATTTATGGATGGTTAAAATGCTCTTTCTAATGGAAATAAAAACCGCTAAAAACAAATCACTGTATAAAAAGTTATTAGATGTTAAACCTTCGGGCTAAATTTCTCAGAGACACACTGTATGGTCGTATTTTTTATATTTTATATTTTTTAATTGATGTGCTAATGAGAAAGCTTATCAGACTGAAACTAACGATTTGGCCATGAATGTGGTGAGCAGACTATACAAAGTCTATTTTAATTATATTGATTATTATGATTAACTTTTTTATTTCTATAGATTCTGCCATAGGCTAATGAACCATGTGTACAATATTAAAAGCTGAATTATTTGTTAAAGGGATTCCTGCTATTTTCTGATATTTCAAGGGATGATAGAACTCACAAAGTTGTTTAAGAACTCTTTTTACAGTTTTTGGAAATTCTGTTTCCTTGAGCAGATATTTCGATTTAAAAATCATTAATTTATGCAACGCATAATTATGATGTAATAAGATAGTATTTTGTTAGTGTGTAGAACTTCTGAATTCGTAAATACTATGACTTCATTCTTCTATCAATCAACTCAGAGTGGAAGCCCTTACTTCATAGTAACTTACAAAGATGTAATATTAATCATATCTAAAGTTATTGCAATGAGAAGTGTTAGCTACTATCTTATTACATCATAAATATGCATTGCATTAATTAAGTATAAGATTTTAAAAACGAAATATCTCAAAAACTAAAAATAATTATGAAATATTGAAAAGAGACTTGTTAAAGATAATCAACGAAGCTAAAAGAAGCGAGGATCCTCATTTTTAAAAACTGCTGACTTGCAAATTTTACCGTGATTTCACTCACTAAAGTCATATTAATATCTACAACAAGGAATCCTTCGTCATTAGTTAAACCAGAGACGGCTGGGAGAAAGATAGAAAAAATCAAAATAAACAAAATGGCGGACGAGGACGGGACCACATGCCGGTAAAAGCTGACTTTGCTCCGACCGACTGAGACCGAAAAAGGTCTCAGCAAAAAAATATAGAATACATGTGGGCGAAGGTGACGAGGCTTTGGCTTTAACAGAGCGCTTTCTGTTTTTTAAAAACTCGATGAGCTTCCCTAACACATTGTCATGTTTAAAATTTATTATGGACAACATTGAGTTGTTGGAAGGACAAACTCACAGTAGTAGAGAGGCTAGAAATAATATGACTAAAATCATTCTTTATACGATTTACTGTCCGTGCTTAGATATGGATATGTTGCAGGGTGACATAGATTGTTTTATATATGTATCCTGCTGTAACGCTTAATAAGTTCTTATTCAAAAATGAAAAAAAGTATATATAGAGAAGAGAAGAGGGAGAGAGTGCTCTTCTCGTCTGGGTCCTGTGTCTTGGTTTTTTTTTAAATTAGGGGAAACATGTTTATGAATAGTCGCGAAAAATCAAAGCAATCTATGCCAATCAACCTGCTCCTTTATGAAAATATTCCTGCGTCCAAAACGATATTTCAGGGGATGATGATAGAACTCACAAAGTTGTTTAAGAACTCTTTTTACAGTTTTTGGAAATTTTGTTTCCTTGGGCAGATATTTCAATTTAAAAATGTTCAAATTATGTAACGCATAATTATGATGTAATAAGATAGTATTTTGTTAGTGTGTATAACTTCTGAATTAGTAAATATTGTGACTTCATTCTTCTATAAATCAACTCAGAGTGGAAGCCTCTACTTCATAGTAACTTACAAGGATGTAATATTAATCATATCTAAAGTTATTGCGATAAAAAGTGTAAGTTACTATCTTATTACATCATAAATATGCATTGCATAAATTCAATATAAGATATTAAAAACGAAATATCTCAGAAACTATAAATAATTGAAATACTGAAAAGAGACTTGTTAAGCAACTTTTTCAGCTCTATCATATTTGTAAATTATCATTTTGGACGCAGGAATCCCTTTAATAGATTTCACCCTATTCCCTGTGTTACACTATCTTTTATTTAAAAATTGACAACAACAGAATACTGAAGAGCCTCCCTCAGCAACATTTTAAAATAAATGTTGCTGTTAAGTTAACACAGGCAGTACATAGGTTGGAGAACAATGTAGACTATTTTCTTTTCGTCTTATATTTCATCTTATGGTACCTATATTTATGCCTTTATAGTACTGTATAAGTACCAGTAATACTGATAAATTACTGATTCTTTATCAGTATTTACCAATTATTTTATCAGTAATACTGATTCATCAAACAAATTACTGATAAATCGAACGAATTACTGATTCATCGAAATCTATTGTTTTCTAATCAGTAATTTACTAATAAATTTATCAGAAATTATCACTTGTTATGATTTTCCCTCAAACCGTCACATATGCCTTTTATGCTTTGTTGCTTTTTGGAAGATCAGTGGATATTTGAAGGAAAGTCTACCATCACACTACCAACCCAGCTGTCTATCCTCTTTTTCACTGTAGTAGGAGGCAGTGATGACTGATGTGTGGATGATACCTTAAATTTGCAACAAGTTATTTTTTGTGTTCTCCTGCAGTTCTCTATGCAGTTAAAAATAATATTTGTAACTTGATTTATATTTGAGGGGGTGAGAATCAACAAAAGATTTCAACAAAATTATGTAACATCTGCCATCTCAGAACAAAAATGAAATTTCAGTGTTGTTCTTGTTGATTACCACTCATGTTACTCATGTTCTTTTTTGGTATATATATAACCTTTTGGTTAAAAATGAGAAAAAAAATATTACATGCTGAATTGTTGTGTATTAGCGAAATATATATACATTGTTTTGTTGATTTAAAAATACAAATCTCAAATGTACACAAATGTCGAAATCAAATGTTTTTTTTTCTTCCCAGGGTCTAGCCTTTTCAGTGAAAAAAGAAGTTAGGAAGCCCCGGTCATACTTTTATGTTACAATGCTTCAGTCATAAGAGGACTGTTAAGTTAACAAGGCACACCCACTGCTTTCATAAGAGGAAATAGCATAGAATCCAAAATATTGATAAATGAAATACAGAAAATTTCTTCTAAACCAGTCTGGAGAGAAAGTAAATTCCACGCCATTCTGTGAAAAAGTCATATAGAAATTGAAAATCTTTGCCGGAGATATCTTGAATACAAGCAACATTTCCACATGGCTTGCTTTCTAAATCAAATCAAAAGTTTGAATTCTTCGCCTGTGTTTATATTCCATTGACTATATACACAATAATAGGCAAACAATCAACCCGCTGAATGCTATTACATTAAAACTTGTAGAAGACTGTACATAGTAATAGTATACGGACGTGTTAGTACATTTCTTATGCATGCGTGAATTTACCGCTGTTCATCTATCACAAGCTCTATATATCTTCGTTGATTAACTTTAAACAACTTTCTGAGCTCTATCATATTTGTAAATATCATTTAAAGTGCAGGAATCCCTTTAAAAAAAAATTATTTTCAAGTCAGCAAGAATTTATTCTCCGAAAATAACCACTACAGATGAATTGAGTTAATGGGGGAAAAGACAAATGAGGGAGACGACTTTAAAAGTTACGGAAATAAACAGAGAAGATATCCATCCCGTTTTTTGAAGCTGAAGTTAGGAATCACTACACAAACTGGAATAAGAAAATCGAAAAACAAACGATGAAATCACAAAAACATTGTAAAAATCTAGTAACTTGTCATTGAAAATTTTAAAAGTAGCTAATGAAGGAATAAAAGTATTCAAAAATGATCTAACTTTAATAACTACCAACCTTGTTCAATAAAGATCTTCTTGGCGTTTCAAAAATCTGTTTTTATTTTATTGCGTCTCAAAGTTAAATCTGAGATATTTAAAAAAAAAAAAATTTTTTTGACATCAGCACTGACGATGCTTTTTTAATCGAAATGCTTTTGCTATTTTGATAAATAAATATTGTTTTTTATCTTATATAAAGACAAAAGGATTAACAATAAGGTGTCAATCAAATTCAAAGGAGTTGTTTATCTTTCTTTTTCACATATCTCTGGGTAAATAAATCTATTTACATGTAAAAAGCTAATGTCGTGGGAGGCATCCAGTTACATTAAGGCTTGTTATACACGCTGCAGAATAAGGTCGTAGAAAAACAAATTTCCCAGTCGTTTTGGACTAAAAAGCATGCAATTAAAACGAATTTTTCTGTACTGTGCTCCTTTACAGGAGGTAGGAATTTATATTTGTATATGCAAACTTCAACCACTTTGCAAAAGAATATTCTGCAAAATATTTCAAAGCATGCATTTCAAGCACGCAGACAGTTCATGTGACAAATTGAGTTCATCAAAACTTTATGGCCGAAACCTTGTTAAATTTGTTTGGATCAGTGAGCACAAAAAAAGCTCATGTCTCGTTCTTTCAAACATTTTAATAAGGCTTTCCTGCATAAAATTTTTAAAGAACTCGGTTTACCAGACAAACCTGCTCATAGATGGATAGGTGCAAAATGGCAATCTTCGACGCATCCAGCTATCAACAGCAGGTTGTTTTCTTTTTTTTACAAATAAATATCTTTTATTCTTTTGTAAAAAGCGTGACTCTCGCGACCCATACCACCAAGGGCGCTAAAAACGAGTGATGCGAGTGAACCGTATTCGAGGTTCAAAATTTTTCGTTGCATGATTTCTTCTTTTTCTCGTTCATTTCGTACATTTTCTTGATTTTCACTCCGACCCACCGACCAGCAGTTGTGTTAAAAACCCTTACATCAATAAATGCTTTTTGACCCGTTGTCTAGAATCCATGGGCTGAAATATCTCGTCTCGCATCGTTCGTTCTGTTCACCGATCTCTCATTCAGCGTTTCTCTGGAGTGACGATGTAATTGCGGCTCGGTTTTCACGTCCGTAGAAAATTCTGTCAGCAGGTGCGCAGTCGTGTCTCTAAGGAATTGTGACGTTGTGTTACGAAACATCTTTTCTTACAGGAAAGTGCATGCTGGAGGTTGAAGATGGATCAACAACCACATCTTTCCGGCAAACTTGACAATTGATGACCTTTCCGTATTTTCGTCAAATCCAAGAAAGATTGTTTGTCCAGTTTGAAGCCTTTGTCAATGAGTGGCTTCCCGACAGGTGTGCCTCAGGCACAACGCCAGCGGTATAGCTGAATTGTGTATGTGTGGATTCTTGAGGTGGACAGTGAAGAAAAACTAAAAAGAGCGGTCTACTTTAGCAAACCAATGGAAAGTGGAAATCATATTTACATATCATATTTACAATCAGTTTTCTCTGTGAAATAATAATAACAATAATAACAATAATAATTGTTTATATTTCAAGTTCCAAATATTACATTGGCTCTTCTCCTGAAATAGCGTATGAATTTGTGCATGTGTGTTATATGAAAAAAAAAAAAAAAAAAAAAAAAAAAAAAAAAACAACAAACAAACAAAAAAAAAACGTGAAAAGAACAAATTAACACAACATTAACTATCAATATTTCGTTTTATATAAAGTCATTCAGAAATTGTTCTGGCAAGAGCCTTGTCGTAAAGGTATCTGTTGGATTTTCTGGTGAAGTTTGTAAAATTACTTTCATTACGTATGCTCAATGGTAAATCGTTGAATACTTTGCTAATTACGTCTAGAAATGAGTTCTTAATATTTGACGCCGGCAGTTTAAAATTTCCTGCATTTCGTAGACGTTCATTTGGTTCACGAAACCGATTCTTCAGATGTTCAGGCCAGTGCTCATCGTAGATGGATTTGTATGCTATCTTTGCTGCTGAGAACTCCATTCTTTCTTTGATCGGAAGCCAGTTTAGGTTGACGGTGTCAGAAGTTCTACTATAGTGGTTGGTGACATAACTTGTTGCTGCATTCTGAAGTTTTTGCAGCCGTTTCTTCAATTCTTCGGACGATTCCAAGAATACGGTGTTGCAGTAGTCAAGTTTAGTGAAGATCAACATTTCAGCTAAACTTTTCCTCAGGTGAAATGACGTGAATCTTTTGATTTTTTTTATGATTCTCAACGTCGAATAACCGCAAGACAACAGCTTATTTATATGATCTTTCCATTGAAGTTTTTCATCAAAGATGACTCCAAGTATTTTCGTCGTCTTCTCTCGTTCTATTGTCTGGTCAAGGTGATTAATGGTATATGTGTTCTGATCACCGAGATTGTGCGCTTTGAACATGGCAGGCGTGGCAAATAACATTGATTTTGTTTTGAGTTGGTTGAAGATCAGGTTGTTCTTTGTTGACCAGCTTGCAAGGGAGTTCAAGTCGTCTTCGAGACTTTGTGCGCAATCTCTAATGTTCTTATGCTTGCAGTGCTGATAGATGTTTGTATCATCTGCATATTGAAGGCACGTACTACGGACGTGGTTGGACATACTGGTTACGTAAAGGTTAAATAACATCGGACCAAGAATGCTTCCCTGTGGTACACCGTAGTTGATATCCTTGGTAGTAGACTTAATATCATCAATTTGAACAAATTGCTTACGTCCAGACAGATAACTTTCTATCAGCTTAATCGCAGAGTTGGCGAAGTTGTGTTCTTTAAGTTTGATCAATAACAACTGATGGTGTACGGTGTCAAAAGCTTTTGAGTAGTCTGCGAGGACAGCTAAGGTGATTTCGCTTCTTTTCATCGACTTCGTAATATCGTCTTTCATTCTTAGTAGCAGTGACGTTGTAGAATGTCCCTTTCGGAAACCTGACTGCGTGTCCTTGTAGATGTTAGGATTTTCGATGTATTTTGATGTTTGCCGTAGGATTACCCTCTCGAAGACTTTTGACAGACTGGGTAGAACAGATATTGGCCGGAAGTCTTGTGGTGCTTGCGGATGTTCTACCTTTGGAATTGGACACACTCGACTGATTTGATGGCGAATTTGATGGATGGGAATACTGACTTGGCGATGCAGTTGTTGATGATGTTAGTGATTGGTGATGCCAGGAAATCTTTGGCGGGTTTAATAAACTTGACTGGTATATTATCGTGTCCAGTCGAGCAGTCATTACGGAGTTGTTGAAGCTCTCTTTCTATATCTTTAATAGTAACAGGATTGATTTTGAAAGCGTTGTGTTGGTCGGGAGTATTCAGATGATCTATTGGTACTTCTTTTACGGTGGATATTGATTCGGCAAGGGCGGTGTAATAATCATTGAGCGCTTCCGGATCGAACTTTATTTTTTTTGCACTGGGTGACAGTATCCGATGGATTGTTTGCCAGACTTCTTTCGGTTTCTTTGACGAAAGAGCTGCTTTTGTAAAGTTACTTTTTGCTGATTTGATTACTTGTTTCAGTTTATTTCGAACTGCTCTGAAATTTTTCCATCCCTCTTCTTCTTGTGTTCGATGGGCGACATCACGAAGTGTGTCTCTTTCGTTTTGGAGTAGAGTTATTTCTGGGTTTTCATCCAGGGAGCAGGAGGACGAGTAATCTTTGTGCGCTTAAGTGGAGCATGTTCATCAATACATGTGGTGATGAGATCATTTAGGACTGATATTTGATCGTCGGGATTATCAAATGCATAGGTAAGGTTCAGAGGCAGACGACTGAAATCAGTAATATAGTCATGCAAATTGAAGTTCTTTTCCTTGCGTATATATTTGTACCTTTTTTCGTAGCGCTCTTTCCGTATGTTGGCTGTAATAAACGGTGCATCATGGTCGCTTATTGTGTCAGCAGGGAGGACACCATGCCGAGATACTTTTGATGGAAAGTTTGTCATGACATGATCAATAAGTGATTTTCCCTCTCTTGTCGGTTCAGAGATGTGTTGAGTAAGGTTGTAATTCTGTAGGATATCAAGATATGTTGTGGTCGATTGTAATTGCTGTTCCTGAGGTTGTAGCAGGTTGATGTTGAAGTCACCGGTGATAATCAGAGGCCCTAGCCATTTTGTATGAACTTGTGCAATGGTACGATCAAATTTTTCTCGCCAGATTCTTTTATCCTCCTCAACTGAACTTGGTTGGTAAAACGTACCAAGGAGAAAGGAACTGTTCTTGTTTTTTCCAGCAACTTCTATCCATAGGTGTTCTAAGTCGGAAGCAATGTTATTGAGATCGTTGCGAACTTTGAATTTGATATGATTTTTGACAAAAATTCCAACGCCACCACCTCGCCTTTCAACTCGATTTTTGTAGGTGAGTTGATAATCTGGTATTTGAACGTATTTTATGAGATTCTCATCATTTCTTAGCCAGGTTTCGGATAAGGAAATAATGTCAAAATTGTGAATGTTCATGAATATTTGAAATTCATCAAAAGTTGAGCAAATAGATCGAGTATTGAGATGAGCTACATACCAGTGGTTGAGATTGATTGATTGATTGATTTGATGATCATATTGGCGATTAATCTGTAACTGTTCTGTTAGAGGGGTATCAGTGGTGTTTAGGTCTACCAAACTTCTCAAGTTATGGAAAGGAAGTGCATACCCTATACAATTATGGCAAGTCCAAGACTGTCTTGCAATTTGATGTTTGATTTTGGTTACACATTTAGAATGTGATGACTGAAAGCAAATTTCACATACGTGTGTTTTTTGGTTGCTTTTTATTGTTTTGACGCATTGTGGGCAGTTCGGTGCTGGTCCGGGATTCGATTCGATATCGCCAGATATTGGAAGACGAAACGTACAGTCATGATTGCGGTAATAAGAAATTGGCGCGGACCATCTCTCTTTCTTAACAGCCGGCATTTCTTTCAGCAAGGTTAGATTCGGTTGTAAATAACCATCTGCTGCGACACCAACCACCAAAATTAATAGGCTTGTTAATATAAATGACGTTCTTCTTTTAAACATCTTTGTTTACCATCAAAAGTCAACCACGAAAAGGGTCCAATTAGCTCCTGCCCCAGTCGTAATCGAGAATTGAGGTAAATTGTCGCAAATTTAAGTAGTTTTATCCGTATTTGTAGTAAAAAAACACCAGAAATATGAAGCGACGTCAAAAACGCGTCCGTTGCCGAGGAAGCCTCTGCAGTGTATGAAATGGCTGTTGAGTTCAACGAGGTAAAAAGATTATGATTTAGATTGTCATTATGAATCAGAGTGACTGGCAACACAGAGTTTCTATTCAACTTGCTTAATGCCACTGCTGCTTTCAAGACTTTCAAGTATGCTTGTTCATTTTTTTTTTTTTTTTTTTTTTTTTGAAGCCTAAGTTGAAGTCAATTTACAGATGGTACTATATTTTTCAATTTCCACGCGAAGGAAGTTGTTAGGTTCACTAATATGTTCGTCTGACAATTTGTCTTTCACCATTGTACTTTCGCGGTGTAAACCTTGTCAAATGTGTCTGGGTCAGTGAGGATAAGGTTCAGGCTTTGCTTCATTTATTCCAATACTTTAATAATTATGTTAACAGTTCCCCAGTGTTTACAGTTAATGTTAACAATTAATGCAATGGCAACGATTTGTCAGATGAAGATACTCTAAGCATTTTATTTGACTGTTCTAACAGATTTTTTATGTTTTCGTATTTGGAGTTATTTGCCTATCGCTGTCGGTTTGTTCTTTTAGAATAGTTAATGACAGACTTTAAACTCTCTACTAAACGCAATATGTAATGAAACTTCATTTTAGATATTGTTTGATCCATATTTGGATACTTTTTGAAATTTCTTAGAAGTATTTTATAACATGTTTTTAAATTCACTTAGTCCTTAAAAATATGTACACACATGCATGGAATGCTTTGACAACGAATTTCATTTCTGCTTCTGTAAACTCGCCTGTTCATACTTAATCTTATTATCTAAATGTTTTAATTTCTTAGAGGTGAAATATTAGTGTTCTTAAGAAATATGCATGAGGAAGAAGAACATGAAGATTTGATAACGAATAAAGCTGTGAAGAAACATTCAACATCAGGAATGCATGTAATATCAAGATTAATGCTGAATACATCTAATCAGTAAATGCCTGAAAGTTTCAGAAAGTGCTCCTCTCAATTCAAAGAGGGTTATGACAATGGACTGATGGGAACTGAATAAAGGAATATCATGGTTTTTTATTTCACATTATATTGACTGCTATACATCATATAATGTCATGCTACCTTGTGTTTATATGGCATTGTTAGTGCACCAGCTGTCATAAAAAGAAAACTAACATTAGTGAAAAAATGTATTGCAGAAAGCACAAAGTTCTTCACTCAGTAAAGGATTGAGTACATGCTGATGCAGACTTATCAATATGGAGCAGATACTAAATTCCCATTGTTCAAAATTATTTAGATTTTGTTCCCACTACTTCATGAAGACACAATGATTTAGTTTGGAATACCTGTCCTAAAAAAATGCCATAAATTTGGGATGATAATTAAAGCTGTAAAACTTGATTAGCTCATGTTCATGGAAGATGCTGCATGCGCATTGACAGAATAATTATAAGACAAACAAGCAAAGAATCAGCCATTATGCCAATCATAAACACATAAATCTATATATTAATAGCCGATTCTCCGTCTGTCTGTCTGTTTGTTTGTTTGTTTGTAAGTCATGCAAAATGGTAGATTGAGTTGTGAGCGAAATTATTTCTTTTTTTGTGGGCGATGTGAGTTCGAAGCAAATACATTGCAACCCCAATCGAACGTGACTTTTTTTGGCTGATGAACTAATAGGAACTAGAAGCCATTAGGCTTGAACAATTTCCGCAGTCACAGTCTGGAATTCATCAAATTACTCCCTTCTTTAATTTATTTAACTTAATCTTGATAGCTTTGCAATTCACTATGATGTTTCGGGGCCAGAAAAACGGTTCACCAATATCTTACGCATAATGTTTATTCATGAAAATTGAAGATTTTTCGAAATTTGGTCCAAATTTGGCCCGAATCGTCCAATTTTAATCAAATCTGACAAAATGACTGTCAAATTCGAAATCAGCACCTTTCAATTGTAATCCATGCAAAATTTCATGAAATTTGAAGAACTTTCGAAATTTGGTCCAAATTTGGCCCAAATTGTCCAATTTTAGTCAATTCTGACAAAATGACTGTCAAATTTGAAATCAGCACCTTTCAATTGTAGTACATGCAAAATTTCATGAAATTTGAAGAACTTTCGAAATTTGGTGCAAATTTGGCCCAAATTGTCCAATATTAGTCAACTCTGACAAAATGACTGTCAAATTTGAAATCAGCACCTTGTCTAAATTGCCCAATTTTATTCAAACCTGTCCTAAGTTCCTAGTATACGTCAGTCATTAACTATTCTGAATAAACAAACAATCCAAAATCCGAACGGACTTTCCGAAAAAAGCAAAAAACTGTTACAGAGACAGATAGATAAATAGATAAAACTAGCCGCCAAGGCGGCGTCACTCGCCGCCCATGTCCACCTGCTCTGTATCACTGTATCAATAAACGTCAAATTTCCTTATAAACGGCTCGTATAACTTGTGTTCAACCAGAAGCAGATTCGAAGTCACAACCTCTGGTAAAACCAATCTTTTATCAGTGTAACAATGCACTCAAAACGTAGAGAGAGAAAACTTCAACTTTTTATTAGCTTTGTTTTAAAAAAGTTACGCACTCTAACATGGGTGCTATCAAACGTAAGGGGGTAATGGTTTCTCTTCTTAAAAAGATCACACGGGAGGAGAGAAAAAAAGGCACGTGCTAAATGAATAAAGTGAATTAAAAAAACGTTCGACCTGAAGCGCATAACAATTAAAAAAAAGAAATTAAATTATTAAAAGAAAAGCAAAAAAAAAAAAAAACATTTTGTTTTGATATGATACTCTTTTTTTACCTATCGGTTTTTAAACATTTGGATTGATCAAAAAAAAAGTTCACCCGTCTCAGACATATGCTGCCACGTTCTGCCACTGCTGCTTTTTGTCCAAAATGTTTAATCAGTTAGTTTCTTTGTATTTAGTTGATGTACTGTTTCCAAAGCCAAGTCAACGTGGAATATAAAACTAACAATAATGATAAAAACAAAACGTTATTCCTATTAGTTCATCAGCCAAAAAAAGTCACGTTCGATTGGGGTTGCAATGTATTTGCTTCGAACTCACGTCGCACACAAAAAAAGAAATAATTTCGCTCACAACTCAATCTACCATTTTGCGTGACTTACAAACAAACAAACAAACAAACAAACAGACAGACAGACGGAGAATCGGCTATTAATGTATAGACTAGCCGCCTGATAAAAAAAAAACTGATCAAACTGAAACTGATCAAAAAAATGTATGGGATCGTTCCGCTACGATCAACCGTTACAGAGATATCATTGTTCAAAGATTTTGATGACGTCACAGACCCCTCCCCAAAAAAATGAGACCCAAATTTTTTTCACCCCAACGCCTGTATCGCACAAAATAAAATTAAATAATCACTCTCACAACTCAATCTACCATTTTGCGTGACTTACAAACAATCAAACAAACGAACAAACAAATAGACAGACAGACAGACGGAGAATCGGCTATTAATATATAGATGTGGAAACCAAACAATTTCCTACGCTTACGCGCGCGGAAATTGAATAACGTTTTGCTTTTATTATTATTGTTAGTTTTATATTCCAAGGACTACGTTGACTACGTTGGCTTTGAAAACAATACATCAACTAGATACAAAGAAACTAACTGATTAAACAGTTTGGACAAAAAGTAGCAGTGGCAGAACGTGGGAGCATATTTGCCAGTGTATCCTAATGTATCCTTGCCTGACTGTCTGAGACGGGCAAACATTTTTTTCGAGCAATCCAAATGTTTAAAAACCGATAGGTAAAAAAAAGAGTATCATGAAACAAAATATTTTTTTGCTTTTCTTTTAATTATAATTTAATTTCTTTTTTTAATTGTTATGCGCTTCAGATCGAACGTTTTTTTAATTCACTTTATTCATTTAGCACGTGCCTTTTTTTCTCTCCTCCCGTGTGATCTTTTTAAGAAGAGAAACCATTTCCCCCTTACGTTTGATAGCACCCATGTTAGAGCGCGTAACTTTTTTAAAACAAAAGCTAATAAAAAGTTGAAGTTTTCTCTCTCTACGTTTTGAGTGTATTGTTACACTGATAAAAGATTGGTTTTACCAGAGGTTGTGACTTCAAATCTGCTTCTGGTTGAACACAAGTTGTACGAGCTGTTTATAAGGAAATTTGACGTTTATTGATACAGTGATACAGAGCAGGTGAACATGGGCGGCGAGCGACGCCACCTTGGCGGCTAGTATAAATGAAATTGCTAAAACTTTATGGAAATTTCGAATATGAATTATTGTATATGTAAAGTTGTGCAGCGATGGTGTAGTGGTTAGTACTTTCGAGTGCTACCGCTTCGACCGGTGTTTGAGTTCCAGCCAAGCCATATTTCGATGCTTCACTCCAATACGCTTTAAAGGCACCGTGTTTACCCATTAGGAGCCATTAATGGACTGCACACTGGCTTTCGGGCAAGTTAGAGCAATTCTATACGTATCTGTGGCGGTAGTTCTACTAATAGTTGCAAGTCGGTGTCCAGAACACCGTATTTCACCGCCCTCTGATTATTAAACGCCGCACTTTTAGCCGAACATTTGTAGTAAACGCCGCCCTCTAATAAACGCCGCCCTCTAATTAACGCTGCATCTTGGAAAGCGGCATTTATTAGAAAAACTGGCTAAACAAGAATTGGTTTAATAGTTAATAGTTTTTTTTGTTTTCTATCAACAAACTCTTCCATGTTTCCCTGAATAATTGATGTATCATTTCAAGACTAATTTCCAATCCTTACCTTTTTATGTAACTGCCTGTGTTAACAAGAAAGTAATCTATTTACTCACTTTTTGAGTCTTACATGCGCTACGGTTGTTAATTATGGGGTCTGTGCGACTCTACAGTTTCCCACAAAATTCTCACTCTGCAGACAACTGCATTGCGGCTGATGTCTTTTAGTACACTATACAGTCCTTCATCAATACTTTTTCGTAATTTTGAAATCCTTAAAGTCTTTGACATTCTATTCACTCATCAATATTTCAATTCAAATCTTCCCTCTAACTTACTGGACTCCTTCAATTGTCAAATGTTTGATCACTCTATATGGTACCAGAGATGTGTGTCAGAAATATTTAGCTCCACTCGTTCACACTAAACACCAAGGTCAAAAAACTCTGTCAAAGTTTTTTTCGCTCTCTCTTTTTTTACCGATATCATTATACCATTGTAAAATCATAATCAATAGGCTATATTCTTTGTGTAGCTTTGCTATTAGGATAGTCTCCTTCGACAATATTATAAAAATTCAATAAAATTGTACTGGTAATTTTTTATGCGGTAAACAAATACTTACTTACCCACTTAATTACTAAATTTGGAATTTTTATGGTTCCATATTCCTTTAAGTAGTTCATACAATCGAAATTTTCTAACAGAACGTAGAGAAAATCATGGAAACATGTTTCTACTGTCCTGTTCATATGTTTTATAATAGAAGACCTGGAACGTATGCTACTTTCAGAATAGGAAAGTCAAAGAAGGGTAGTCAAAATTTATGGAAGAGAGTTGAATAGAATAGACCTGACGATTTAAATTTAGTGTAATCGTCGTTAACCGTCATAATCGTTTATTGTGAACACCTTTGTAATCATCGTAATCGTTGTAAACGCCTGGCGTTCATGACGACAAAATAAGTTTAGAAATACTTGAGAGTGTTCACACCTGCTGATTGGCGATTACGACGATTCATTTTTATTTTAATCGTCATAATCGTCAGGTCTGAACTAGGCTTAATGGCTGAGCCACTGACTTTCAAAACAGTTTTTATCGGACATATTGTGACCACTTGAGACTATAAAAACATTTTGTTTTCTCGTGCATAACAAATGAAGACCAAACCTGACCAAAAGAGCGATCGAAAAACCAAAAGATCCTCATAATTGTCATTAATTCCAAGCTCTTCGTAGAGTTGCTGCACAGTAATATTGCAATTCCCGCAAGGAAGGCGACGCTGCTAAACAATCAAATTGAAAAATCATTCAAAAAATACTTCTGTGAAAAGGAAAAGACTTTTAAAGTTAAAAGCTAAAATCTGATCTTTCTTGACTTTCGTTCCAGGACAAACTTAAAGATTTCGATGTGTTTCATCCTTATCTTTGTTTCTAATGTTACTTCTTAAACCTCGTGCTTTCAGATATTTCACGTTTTGTCTTTACACTGTCACACAAATGTTCATGTGGTATACTGAGAATGGGGTTAGGAACTTTCCCTTAAGACAGATCTATGTTCTTGGTTTCAAATTATAACGGAATGTGGATGAAAATATTAAGGTAGAATAATTGCTCATGGGGATGACTATTGTTGAAGAGAAGAAATAATCTAATTATTTGGAGAGCAGCAACATCATATATTTCATGAAATCATCTTACAAAGTCTGATTTCAGCTAAATCATCAAAATGAACAGTGATTTTAAATATTTTCCCACCAAATGGCGCAAGAAAACCGTTTTTGAACTTTTCCAGACTTTCCTTATTCTTCGGATACATATCCCCAAATAATAAATCACCTCTTCGACAGAAACGTTTTTCTACTTCTGCATATAATAAAGGTAAAAGAGAATCTCCACTTAAAACTGATAAATTTCCTCTATATTCAGGCAGGATTATAGCATGATCGGCATAAAACAATCGCTTCGCCTGGAATTCCTTAAATAAATCGCAATGGTAAGAATGGTCTCGTATAGATGCTGCTCGCTTTGCTTGATACTCAGGCTCTCCATCAATAGGCCTATGTGGCTCAATAAATTCTTCTAAGTATTCTTTTTGCGTGTTAAGTACTTGATTAAGTGCTACACCAACAACCGCATCTGATGCGTTCAAACACACCAAAGAAACCTTGCCATCAATATAAAAATCAATAATATCAGACAGATTGGACAATTCTGGAAATCGTTTTAACAGTGGAGAACCAGTTGAAGCAGAAGATTTCCATATTCTTTTGTGCAATGGCAAAAGGTGTTCTTTTACCATCAGCTGCACAGCCATTGAATGTGCCTTTTGCAAAACAGAAAATCGTAGCATTTTTTAATGATATCCTTAATCTAAAGAAAAACATAATGTAATTAATTCGTAACACTTTCCATCATCAATATGGCTTTTAAAAATACGTCTGTAGTAGAAAGGACTGGTAAATGATATGCTGATGATCAACGATTTACCATTGTGTAAAGCATGCTTGAGGTTAATTTTGCTTTTTTGTCTCTCTATGTTTCAATTTAACCATTTGGTTGGTTCAAAGATATTTTTGATTAACATCAGGCCCACAACAAGGAACTAGATAGGTTTTCCTGTTTTTGTGCTCTTAATTTGTCAATTATGATATTATGTTGCTCATTAAAGACACAAACAGTGACTTAAAGAATATTTATAGCAATTACTATGGAAATTACTAAGCGGAAGGAAAAAATCCAATTCAGTTACAGACCGACTGTACCCTTCATCTTTCTTGACTACCAAGGTAATATTGATTCCACAAAATAGAAATATATGTTGGCTCATACAAATGACTTAAAAATCTTTATTATTCAACTGGAAAATTGACTGTTGTGATGAATATGTTATGAATTTATGGATAAGAATATTGTCTCAATATTACCAAGATTCAACCATCTCTCATCCAGCAACATCTCTTCTTCTTCATAGATATTCTTTTGTTGATAATGTTTTATTGAAGTTCTTTTATTAAAAGTAGCATGCGAGAAGTGAAACAAAAGTTTCAAAAAATTAAAGAACCTACTCCCAACATAAGCAAATAGTTCACTAATAGTGATATGAATCCAAATGTCCTGTTGGATATAAACAAAAGAATTTAATTCAATTGCCACTTTACCATAGATAAAATTATTCTATTGTTCACAACAATTTTAAAATCAAAATTGTGAGTCAGTTTGTCTTAATTACTGAATATTCTGCAAATGTTATTTTCAAGTCATCTACTGTTTATGAAGAAACAAGAAAACAGGAAAAAGGCTTCAATAATGTAAATTTTAGTACTCTTGTCTATGCAAAACAATAACAAAAGCTTCGAACCGAGTTGGAGTACAAACGGGATTTACTGATTTCAAAACAGTAATTGCTCTCCATACTTCATTAACCTTTCTAAGGGGATAATTACATGATCCCGGTTAGCCGGGACGAAATTTCACCCCGCCTTGCCTTCCCGTTTGGGCGGGATGGGACAAAACTAACCCTGCCTTTAAAAAAGGAAACAATATTTTTAACACCTTACGCATGCCCAAATCTCAAACTTTTCCCGGTTGATCGAGACGATACGATTACATTGGAAAATTTCTTCCCACCTAACCGAGATCCCGGCTCTTGATAGTCGAAATTTCATCACGGCTAACCGGGATCATGTAATCAGTCCCTAACAACACATCATTAATCTTGTTTGAGGTATTTACTTATTTATATGTCAGTAACCTCTTCTTTCATCATTTCTCCCTTCATATCATTGTGATATCACCTGGTCTTGTCATTCGGTTTTCCATGCAAAAAACTTCAGCCTGCGCAAATCACCAGCAATAAAATAACTGACCTCATGCTTCAAATTGATCGGTTTTATCGGGTGTTATCGGGTGTCCCTCATATCTTTGAAATCCATTATTTGACAGATTAAATAATGTCGCTTGTTAGATGGTGAAGAAAATTTACTTACTTGATCAGTGTGATTTCGACACGAACTATCATCGGAAAAAACTCGAGATATAATACACATTCAGCACATATTAATGACAACTTTGGATACGTTTTTCTGCTAATTGCCATTAACCACAAAGCATGTTATATGCTAAAATAAAATGGCTTCAGTTATCACGATCATCCACAAATCTTACAAAATTTGCTCCTTTAGAAATTTATCGGTCTACCCAGTTAAAACATGTTGTCAATACAACGTTTTTATGGTCGCTCTAACGTCGCAACTACAAACGACGATCAAGCCAGCGACGTTAAGAAAAAATCGGGGTTAATCGCAACTAATATCGACTGCATAACGGAGCATGAAGAATTCAAAACATTGTGTTTGAACCAAGTCGTTCTTGGGAGATCATGTTCTGCATCATCGTAGAAAGAACAATTTCAACAAATTCCATGTCATTCATGATAAGTGAAGTACTTGTATCGTAATTAATTGTGATTACATCTGTTTCTCATTTTCTCGTCAACATACAAAGTTGTTATTTATGATTCCACTTCATCTATTTATGTCTTTTTTTTCAGTAAACTGTTTTTTATGCTTCAAGGATTTTTTGTTAAACTTGGTTTACACTTTTGGAGTTTTTTTTAATTTTTCTTTATCAGGAGAGGAAGAATTAACAAGAGGCCAAGAGGCCTGAAGGTCAGCGCTTTCGGCAAAGTTGAAAAATGGAAAAAACACGTTTTTGTTCCAGGAAGGTCAAAATAGGAATTCATGAGCGATAACTGTAATAGTGTAGTAATAGTAGGAATAAGACATTCAATGATAAAACCAAACAGGTCTGGTCTCAAAATTGTGTCCAATTTGTGCAACAAAACTTAATTCAATAAAATTTTTATGTAGAAATTAAAGATACAAACACTTATCAATTGATTTTCATCTATGCTATGACATCATGCACTGGAATTTGAATTTTTGGGTTTTTTCCAATGCTCCAGGCCTACATCCAATGATGTAATGGGATCTCACGACATGGTCTCAAAGACAGAATCTCCTTATATGGCAACGAATCGGCAGAAGCCTCGGGTAAATAGGAATTCTACGCCTGAAATTTTTACTGATAATCGGCAAAAATCGAGAATCTGCAAAAGCAAAATCGATATGGTATTATTTGGCTTGCCCAGAGAAGTAGGGAGATTCTTAGCGAAGTTGATTATTTATGCCTACCGCAATAAAATAACTGCGCCACCGACACGAAGGCCTGGCCTATGAAAACACGGAAGGAGGAGGCACGCGTCGAACGAACACACAAAAAAGAACTTGGATGGAGCGCAACGACATGGATGTTAGATGAAACAGGTCATTTATTCAAGTACTACGCAATAATGAAACAATAATTTAAACTATGTCGTTACGTGCAATTTCCATAACTTTAAATAAAATTAACGGGTCAGTCGTTTGCCGATTCTGACTGATGCTGGCTACGCCCCTGGCTATCTAAGGACATCATTACAAATGAAACAAATACGACTGTCTTTGAAGTGAATTGAATAAAATCGGATGGCGAATTAATGCAGGATTGCATTAAAATCACAAGAAGTTACCAATTCCTTAAAAAAGCTTAAGGGGATTTTTTTTGTGTGGATTAATTTTTGCGACTTTTGCGAATTTTGCAAAAACTAGCCGCCAAGGCGGCGTCGCTCGCCGCCCATGTTCAGCTTGCGTTGTATCACCACCTGCTCCAAATTATTGCACTTAAAACCTGCGATAAGACTTCCTTTGCTGCTGGCTTTATCGCTTAATAAAGCTCGTTTGCACGTGAAGAGAAATACGTTCCTGGTGTTTCAAATCTTGCATGTTCTTAACTCAGCCGTTCATTGTCACGGTCGCATTTAAAATGTTAGTAGACTTTCTTGCTTTACACAATGCATTCCGAACGTGAACTTCACGTGGTTTTTATTTACGATTTTAAACCAATCAAATATCAGTTTAACAATACACTCAAAACGCAGAGAGAAAAAACTTTTCAACTTATTATTAGCTTTTGTTTTACGCGCTCTAACATGGGTGCTGTCAGAAGTAGGTGAAAAAATGGCTTTTCTTTTTAAAAAGATCACACGGGAGGAGAAAAAAATGCACGTGCTAAATGAATGAATTGAATAGAAAACGTTCGATCAGATTAAAATAGATTAAAAGAAATCGATTAAAAGAAATTAAGACAACTATTAAGACAAAAGCAAAAAAAAAATATTTTGTTTCATGATTCTCTTTTTTTATCGGTTTTTAAATATTTTGATTGCTCGAAAAAAAGTTCACCCGTCTCAGACAGTCACGAAAGCGTTAGGATACACTGGCAAACCGAACATGCTGCCACGTTCTGCCACTGCTGCTTTTTGTCCAAAATGTTTAATCAGTTAGTTTCTTTGTATTTAGTTGATGTATTGTTTTCAAAGCCAAGTCAACGGTGGTCCTTGGAATATAAAACTAACAATCATAATAAAAACAAAACGTTATCTCTATTGGTTCACCAGCCAAAAAAAGTCACGTTCGATTGGGGTTGCAGTGTATTTGTTTCGAACTCACGTCGCACACAAAAAAAGAAATAATTTCGCTCACAACTCAATCTACCATTTTGCGTGACAGACAAACAGACAGACAGAGAATCGGCTATTAATATATAGACTATCCGCCAAGGCGGCGTCGCTCGCCGCCGATGTTCACATGCTCTGTATCACTGTATCAATAAACGTCAAATTTCCTTATAAACGGCTCGTGTACAACTTGTGTTCAACCAGAAGCATATTCGAAGTCACAACCTCTGATAAAACCAATCTTTTATCAGTGTAACAATACACTCAAAATGTAGAGAGAGAAAACTTCAACTTTTTATTAGCTTTTGTTTTAAAAAAGTTACCCACTCTAACATGGGTGCTATCAAACGTAAGGAAAAAATAGTTTCTCTTCTTAAAAACATCACGACGGAGGAGAGAAAAAAGGCACGTGCTAATTGAATAAATAGAATAAAAAACGTTCGATCAGAACGCTTAACAATTAAAAGAAGAAATTAATTTGTTAAAAGAAAAGCAAAAAAAAAAAAAAACAAAAAAACACATTTTGTTTTGATATAATACTCTTTTTTTACCTATCGGTTTTTAAACATTTTGATTGCTCAAAAAAAAAGTTTACCCGTCTCAGACAGTCAGGCAAGAGATAGTGGTAAATCGCACATGCTGCCACGTTCTGCCACTGCTGCTTTTTGTCCAAACTGTTTAATCAGTTAGTTTCTTTGTATTTAGTTGATGTACTGTTTTCAAAGCCAAGTCAACATGGAATATAAAACTAACAATAATGATAAAAACAAAACGTTATTCCTATTAGTTCATCAGCCAAAAAAAGTCACGTTCGATTGGGGTTGCAATGTATTTGCTTCGAACTCACGTCGCACACAAAAAAAAGAAATAATTTCGCTCACAACTAAATCTACCATTTTGCGTGACAGACAAACAGACAGACAGAGAATCGGCTATTAATATATAGACTAGCCGCCAAGGCGGCGTCGCTCGCCGCCCATATCCACCTGCTCTGTGTATCACTGTATCAATAAACGGCAAATTACTTTATAAACGGCTCATACAACTTGGAAAAGATTCGAAGTCACAACCTCTGGTGTGCAGTCAGTGTTACATCAGTGTTACATTAACTATTTTTCAGGCTTTTCATTATGTGTGACTTATTTATTTTTTAAAACCAATCGTTGATCAGTACAACAATACACTCAAAACGTAGGAAGAAGAACTTCCACTTTTTATTAGCTTTTGTAAAAAAGCTTTTTTAAAAAAGTTACGCGCTCAAACATGGGTGCTATCAAACAGGTCGAAAATGGTTTCTCTTCTTAAAACGTTCACACGGGAGGAGAGAAAAAATGCACGTGCTAAATGAATAAAGAGAATAAAAAAAAAACGTTCGATCAGATTAAAATAGATTAAAAGAAATCGATTAAAAGAAATTAAGACAACTATTACGACAAAAGCAAAAAAAAAAAACATTTTGTTTTATGATACTCTTTTTTTACCTATCGGTTTTTAAACATTTTGATTGCTCAAAAAGAAAGTTCACCCGTCTCAGACAGTCAGGCAAGAGTTAGTGACAAACCGAACATGCTGCCACGTTCTGCCACTGCTGCTTTTTGTCCAAACTGTTTAATCAGTTAGTTTCTTTGTATTTAGTTGATGTACTGTTTTCAAAGCCAAGTCAACGTGGAATATAAAACTAACAGTAATAATAAAAACAAAACGTTATTCCTATTAGTTCATCAGCCAAAAAAAGTCATGTTTGATTGGGGTTGCAATGTATTTGCTTCGAACTCACGTCGCACACAAAAAAAGAAATAATTTCGCTCACAACTCAATCTACCATTTTGCGTGACTTACAAACAAACAAACAGACAGACAGACAGACAGACAGAGAATCGGCTATTAATATATAGATAAATCCACGCATCAAGACATATGAGCGATTGGCAAAAAATAATCCAGGCAAAATTTGATGATTTTATTTGCTCATTTTTTGGCTCAGTGTCTATTAACACTTATCAAGCACCCATTGGTTTTGCAATGTGGCAGGCATGGAAATGGTGATTTTCGCTGCTACCTCTAAGCTATATTATAAAATACACATTGCACTTTGTGCACATTCGCAAAATCAAATCCAAACATTTTCCTTGAGAAGCTCTGACTCGGAAAAATTAATCCACGCAAAACGTTTTCAAACCTTGGTTTGCAAAAGTTAGTCCACGCAAAAAAAAATCCCCTTAAGGTACTTCGCAAAATTTCATGCAGACCTTTATTCTAATGATTACAATGAGTTCAAAAGCAAGCTTCTCACACACATTACAAAGATGAATTCTGCAAAGGAATAACAAAAATAACTGATAATGTTAAAAACTACCATGAGTTTGTATGAGTAGTAATGCACCATTCATACATTTTTGCCTTTCTTCACTGAAAATAAAAAAGGCATGCAATAGAACTGCCGATTATTTAAGATTAAGAAAACAAAAGAGACTGCTGGTCATGCAGAGACACAGAGTAAAAAACAATTTACGATACAAAAAATATATAAGTGAAGAATATGGCGCGCCAAAAGGAGCTTTATTCCCAACGTATCGAATATGATACTATGAAACCAAATTTAATACTACAGGTGACTTATTATAATACTTTAATACGAATTTATTATGAAGAGCAGCGATTTAAATGAAAGGAACAAAATATAATACTAAAAAACAATTATGATAGTATCGTCTGTTGTCCTTAAAACTAACTTATCGAATATTATACTATCGCGTTGTTGTTTTATAAAACTTCGGTCTAAAGGTCTAGAATAGGTTTGACTCGGTTAACAAAATCTATACGTTTTGTTTTGAGCGAAATGGTCTGGCTGCTTTCACTTCGTTAAAAATCAAGATGGCAGAGAAGGAACTAGTCACTTCTCTGACCAATTTGGTTAAAGCTGCAAAAAGAATGCCAATATTAAGTGATGAAACAAAAACAGTGAACCCAACACTTAGACGCTTTCACCCTAGTGGAAATAGTAAGGGGTGGTGGTGGATGTGGTAGTGAAGAGGAGGGAGAAGGAGATAGCAGAAGCACATGCAGTAGCAGCAACAATGGATTAACTGGAAGTGGTTTTAAAAAAGGCGCAAGAAAACCATAAAATTTAACAGCCACAGCTGTTTGGGGTTCACCTCTGGAACGTACATGTTTGGGTAATCAAGTTCATAACAGGTCTATTCACGTGACCTTAGAAAATAGACCTAAGTCTTATAAATAAACATACTCATAGAAACAATGGATAGTATTATAATCATGAACAAAGTCTTATATTTAACATATTTACTGTTATAATCACGTTACGCATCAACCATTCTTTTTCTGTAGTTTTATAATCATCAACATAGTATTATATTGCTTCAAGATAGTAATATAATGCTGATTGATAGTATTATAATTAATCAGAAGGCTAAAATAAACTAGAATAGTAATAAAGCTCCTTTCAGCGCGCCATAGAAGAAATTTAAAAAAATGACAAGACTATAAATAAGTGAAGAGACTTTTGATGATTCCACATAGGTAATTTGTTCATTTGTTCAATGTTGATTATTGAAAAGACAACGTTCATGTCGAAAGTGATGATGTAGAGTTTACAAACGTATTATATTTTGTTCTTTTGCTTGATAATTACTACATTACTACATTACAACAAACACAGAATATCATTGTTAAGCTCGGTTCCCATTAGAATCGAAAATGTTGAGCAACAGTCGTACAACAGTAGCACAACACTTACGATATTAATGGAAATAAATGTCGTGCAACAGAGCGATTGTTGTACAACAGAAGACATGTTGCACAACACATGTTGTAGAGATAGAAATTTTTCTATCTCTGCAACAGTCGGCGATAGTTGTACGACATTATTGAAGTAAAAGTTCAATGGAAACACAGCAGAGAGCAGTTGCTCAACAGCGCACGATTTTGCTGTTCTGTAAAGTACATAATCTTATACGTTTTTTGAATGAATGTAGAATTTATCATAATTTAACATAAGATTTAATGGAAACATGTGATTGCACAACAACAGTTGTACAATTGTAGTACAACACTTGTTGTACGAATGTTGCTCAACATTTTAAATCTTAATGGGAACCGAGCTTTAGAGTCATTTTGGATTAGTGCACTACGCACTTTCACCACAGGTAACTAAATGCGTTATAAACTTAATGTTTGTTAATTTTTGTGGATGACTAGATATAGATTTCTACATACATATTGAAAACTTGCCTATATTGATGGACACATTTGTATGAATCCATGAAAAATAACATATACATATCCGATGTAATATCAGGTCCTTTTTGGAGGCAGCAGAGCTCTCTCTATCTCCAGATCTGACCAATATATAGCACAAAACACAAAATCAGCCCTAGCTAACTGACCAGTATAATAATAACAGGTTCAATTATAATATACGGTGATAATATTACGAATTTCTTTACTTCTCTGGTGTAAAATGACCCTTTCCTTTAGCTTTTATTTCCATAATGATATGTGTGACGAAAAAATTTTGGCAAAATTTGGGGGAGACGAGTCTCTATGACGTCATTAAAACTTTGAAACGGTTTGTCATAGACATTTCATCTTATACATTCTTACGTTCACAATTTCTAGTGCTACTTGTAATTTATTGTGCGGTAAATAAATACTTTTTTAATTACTAACTAAATCTGGAAATTTTATGATTCCATGTACCATTAAGTAGTTCATACAATCGAAATATTTGCCAACAGAACGTTAAAGAAAATCATGGAGACATGTTTCTACTGTCCTGTCCTTATGTCCAGTTTATAATTGTCATTGATTCCAAGCTCTACATAGAGTTGCTGCATAGCTCAAATATTACAATAATATTGCAATACACCTTTCCCGAATTTCTGTTTAAATGCCGAGTTAATGCTTAGTTATCCAGTTATCAAGTTAATAAAGTTCAAAGCTAAAGTCTGATATTGTTCGACTTTTGTTCCAGGAGAAACTTAAAGATTTCGATGTGTTTCATCCTTATCTTTTGTTTCTAATGTTACTTCTTAAACCTTGTGCTTCCAGATATTTCACGTTTTGTTTTTACACTGTCACTCATATGGTCATACGGGATACTGAGAATGGGGTTAGGGACTTTCCCTTAAAACAGATCTATTAATTTATGCTACTTTTGCGGATTGCTGTTGTTGTTGTTTCATGTGATTTAGGGGCTGATCATATGGAGCTTTTCATCCCGGCAGGGCGAGGCGAGACGTTTTGACGAGATCCTAGCTTTTATGTAATTCTCACAAAAAAAGTTTTTCTGATCATATGGAAAACGAAAAAAATCACTTTGTTCCGGTCAGGCGGGATCTCGTTTATTTCTGCCGGGATCCCGCTTAATCGAGTTGTTTTTTTCCCATATGATCAGAGTATCCCGCCTTGCCGAGATGAGTTAATATTTCACGTGTACGCAGTAATTACAATTTTTATATAAACATCAACATAAAAACTATCCCGAGATGCTTTTCATCCCGGCAAGGCGGGACAAAAATCTCATATGATCGCAATGTAGAAACCGTCCCGGGACAATTTTCATCCCGCACTGCCGGGATGAAAATCTCCATATGATCAGCCCCTTAACTTCAATACAAAATGATGGGATCTGTGATGATGGGATCTGCTTTGGGTACAGAATCATGGAAAAATAAAAGAACTTTAGATAAAACTAAGTTCTTTTGTTGTTGAACGTTCGCAATTTTAGTATGATAAATGTTTTCCTGCTTATTCAGTTATCATTTGACATACCTACCACAACGCAATGCTATAATCTTAAATCCTAGAAGAATAATCAAGAAGAATACATGAGATTTCATATTTAGGTATTCTTGGTATTCTTTCTTTGAGCATGATTAATATAAGGCTTTCTTTGTATTGTGTATTTCATCAGCGATTATCTTGCTGCAGCTGGCACATTCGAAATGCAAATCTGCGATCCCTATTTGGAAAAAAAAATACAAATCAAGTATTAATTGTAACAGACTAAAATTTAAAAAAAGGTTTTTGTAGAAGAATGTATCGATTTTAGTTCGGCATATTCATCTGACACACGTTTTTTTTTAATATCAACAACCAAGGTCAGGCGTTAAAAGTAATGTGGCTTAAAAATGACCATTTTTTAGTAGTGTATTGTTTAATTTGTTGCTAAGCATTAATTGTAAGTATGTGTCCCATTTTGAAAATCTTTTGAGTACGTTTTAGTTGTTTAATGAAAATATCTAAGTACAAAGTCTAAGATATTCAGGTTAATAATATCAGCCACCACACAATTCATTTTATTAAAAACACATCTGTAAAAGTTTAATATTTAACGAAGCTTTTCGTAAACTTGTTGCATTCTCAGATATTCCAATAATAACATAGAGCGTGCAATCTAGTACTGCAACAATAAACTCTACAAGAGTATTTACACATTACTCTCATGTATACAGTTGAAGATACTTGTTTAAACAATGCAAAGATATCTTTTGACTTAAACATCCAGAATAGTTTACTTACGCAACACCGTTGTGATGGTAGCTTGCCATGCCAGTAATCAGGTATCCAGGCTGTAAAACTAGATTAATTGGCTCGTCCCAATTATTCAGATAATTGGTCCATACGCAGTTTATTGGTAGAGCATTGACCATGCTACATTGCAGTATGTATCGTCTATCTCCAGCCTTCCTTATGAACGTGCCGCCCATTCCAGTCACTATTGAGTTGAAGGGGCAAGTGTAATTCGATCGACCATCGGCATCATGAAGGTAGGGAGTCCAATACTTCATAGCAGTTGTTGGAACGCTTGTAAGACAATGAACGAACCATTGTCTATCCAGGTATTTGTCTCTGTGAGCACTGAAGATTATACTTGGCGCTTTACCTATGAGTTTTCAAGGTCCACAGTTCTAGGTCTCATGGGAAGAAGTGATCGAAAAAAAATGTTTTATGTAAAGAAGAGAGTACAATAATCTGAGAGAATCTTGACACAGTTCTTTAAAGAAAATGAACTGTTATACGTAGAGCTTAGGGGTGCATTATGCTGATGTCAGTAGAAATAGAACAAATGAGAGATGGTCTGGGAACGAACAGCTGTTTATAATTAACAACGCGCTCAAACAAAGTAAAAAATGATTGGCTCTCTCGTGGAGTTTCACAAGAAAACTGCTGACACACTTTTTTCTCGACCATATCATAGTTCATTATCTTTAAGTATATTTTATGTCTCTGATAGACTTTTGCCGCCTTTTAAACGCCGTATCAATTATTAGGTTTTGCATTCTTCTTATTACATCTTCAAAACGAGACTATTCTTGCAGGTCATAACCGATGTTTAAACAAAAATTCATGTCAAGCCTAAGTTGTCAGTACTCGAGGGAGGTTTGAACTTCTCGTTCATTTCTGCCATGCATATGGTAGAATAAAGTATTATTATAGAAAAACGCTTCAGAAAATAAGTTTTCACCATTCGGACAAGACCACTTGAAGTTTTGGTGATAGCGATTAATTTGGCTTCTTTTAACCTTTTCACCATGACAACAGCCAATCAAAATGGAGAACAGGAGGAACACGTGGACGATCTAAAAGAAAATATTATTATATCAGATTGCTTTAATAATCTCTGAAGGTTATTTTGTTTCCAGCATTCATCGCAGGTGAAGAACGCACCATCAGTGGAAAACATGTTCTTTATGATCTATTCATTTATGTTTGAAGGAGGAGGGATTTTTCAGCTCGTACCCAGGGTACGATGTTATTTTCAGCTGTTGTTTTCAACAAGTTTCTCGTGAATGAGATCCTAGATCATTTAAAAAAACATTTGTGCAGAAGGCAAAACTTCAACCATTGCACAGACAACCCCTACGTGAATACCGTGAGTGAATTCATATTTTTGTAGATGCTAGGTGTTGGACGCCGACCTCCCGCTCTGGTGCGAAATACCCTACCATAACGCCACCATCCGTCGGAGTGAATTTTGTGAATTATTTTATCTCGACGCTCGGCGGTAAACGACCCATACGTCATTAATAACATGAAAGGAGGCCGTGAAAATATTGATAGTGTTGCAAACGATCTCGGTGGGCAAAATCGCCAAAATATCACCTGTGTATATATTATCATAGAAATGCACTCCTTTGTAGTAGGTTTTCATCAAATTTGCCCACAGGGTTTACAAGTAAACAAATATAGTAGTTACCAGACGTTTTCTTTCATCTATGCTCATGTACATAAAAACCTAAGGCCTTGTTCATACGAGAAACATTTAAAAAGAAACGTGTTTCCTTTCGCTTACTTTTTATATATTTCCCCATAGGCGAAATATATGTTAAAACCGGCATTTTCCTTCTTCTCCTCCTCCTCCTCCTCCTCCTCCTTCTTCTTCTCCGTTCACTTTTATAGCCGCGGTTCGGTATTGAATTTTCGCCTAGCCGCCAAAGTAGATAAGAATAGAGGCTAGTCTACAGCACGCCATTTTTTTCAGTCAGTGCAGATGAGTGGAAGATTTTTGTTTTTTTCGGCTAGCTCTTAAAATGATTCAATAGATGAAACGTTAAATGATGGAAATGAATCGTTTTAGTTCAGTGTTGTCTTAAAAAGCTTTGTAAAAACTTTTGAATGAACGAGTAAAACCAGAAAAAATTGATGTATCAATGATGTTTTGTTTTTGTTGATAACATTGTTATGATGATTGGTAATTAATATGCTTCGAACAGCAAACCATTGAAGCTGTGGTTTCAGTGCAAAGGTGAAAATTCATTATCAATAGCCAGGCTGAAGATTTATTTTTATTTTACATCCTGATATAATGTAGAGCTCAACTGAACTGAAAGCACATGATGTACCAGCCATAAAGCAAAAAGGAAACCCTTTTCATTTGCAATGTAAGGAGTCTGTAATTTAAATCAAGACGGAGCACGAACTTCTACTTTCAGCTATGTAGTGATTTGGTTATGGATATACTACCAAAGTTTTTTTTCCATTTGGGATTTATATATGAAGGTCATTTTTACCACAAAATAAACACAAAATAAATCTGTTATTCTGAATATTTGAATTTAATTTAGTTTTATAAATTGCCACTTTAAGAGTGCGTTTACATGAGAGCCTTAGTGAACTCAAACCGGTTTGAAATTTCAATCCTCCCGTTACGAGTTTCGATATGGGTAATTATTTCACTACGGTTCCTGGTCAAACCTTTAGCGATGTTTACATGATAACGGCTGTACAAATATTTTACCCGTGATGATTTCTAACAAGCATGTGCATGTTAATTAAATTTTGCTGACACATGAAATAAAAATATAGAATATGCTAAATTTATTCCATCGTGCATAGAAAATATTTCTACCCGTATTGAAATCCCAAACCGGTACGAGTTCAGTATAGCTCTTGTGTAAAAACGCACTCGTATAGAGAGCTAGAAACTAGTAAATCTATTGTTTCGATTTTTACTCGACAAAACTCTCCAAGACCGTATCGAAATTTCTAATGTAAACAGAATGGCGATTTCAAACAGCTAAAAATTTCAAACTGGTTCGAGGTCACTACGGCTCTCATGTAAACGCACCCTAAGGCCATCTTTTTTAAAAAAAATAACTATTCTGTCCTAATTTGAAATGTTACACGTAATATTTGTTAGTAGAGATTTTGATTACTTTTGATAGTTATTTGCTTATATGTCTACCCCAAAGTAAACTGTGGTATCAAAATTAGGTTTAACAATTTTCTTTTCTTCTTTTGTACAGAAAACCTTATACAAATTTGATTGTATAATGTTGTAAGATAATTTTATTTGAGTTAAAAATAGGAAACTTGTCAAGCTTCTGCGAAAATAAAGATCATACATCTTATATTAAGATGAAATTGTCTTACACATTGATGAGTTTGTTGATATGCAGAAGGGAAAATATTAGTCGCATTTAGGTCTTCTAATTTTTAGCTACGTGTCCATAGTAACTTCTCAACTCCTCAGCAAAAAATTTTAAGAGAAACCTTATCATTTGACCGTGAACAATTTCATTTCATAATAACTTCAAAGTAAGTTTTTTTGTGGCATTAAATTCAACCTGAGTATCAGGTCGATGGTAGTTATACTGTAAAACGATACATTTTTCTCATGGTTATCAATTTACACACAATAATTGGTAAAATGTTTGCAACTTTGGGGAAATATATAGTCGCATTTTTGCGAATCTTGTTGGTAAATAAAACCATTATGCAACTTTTGTATGTAGTAAAAGTGAAGGCCACCAAAGTTTCTGATGAAAGCCTTGTAAATTTTCTTTGGGTTATCGAGGCTAACATCAGATTTTACCTTGTTATTTCAATGATGAGTTTTATGGTGAGCAAGTATTTTCACATTAACTCCTCCCAGTCGGCAAAATCGCCAAAAAGTCACTGTGACGGAGAGAATTTTCATTGAAATTGTGTGCATATTTATATAGAAATGCAATCCTTCTCAGAGATGTTTTAACAAATGTGCCAGCTGACCTACACAATAAACTTTTTCATCACCTACCATTATGAGTGAGCAATCAAGATGATGTCTTTCAGCGAAATGATCTTACCAGCCTGTTGCCTACGTTGAGATAAAGCCGACTGCATCTGTCCAAATAAACTCTGCCAGCTGTGCTTGATCAGTGTCACAGTACCGCCTCCATTATTGATTTTTGCAAAAAAACAGTACTTTGTCTATTGTTCTATGAGCTTGTGTCTTGCGCAGTGCATACTGAGCATGCGCAAGTGTGGTAACATTCACGTGTTCAGAACACATTTCTTTTCACTTCAACTTTTTCAGTAACTGATCAATAGAAGTAAATTTTTCTCTCCTCATAAATAATGATACTAGAGAACACAATCGTAAAGGGAAAAGAATTCCAAAGATTTCGAATTCTCCCCAAGACCTCTTCAAGACCCCCTCTAATATCACGTTAGTATAAAACCCAAAAATCAACAGAAACGATAAAAACTAAAACTGAGTTTTGACCACATCTTTAGATTTCTATCCTTTAAAATTTCTATCGTATCTCCACAAATTTCCCTATGTTTTCTCATAGTTTAGGTGAAAACCCCGTCAAGTTCCCAGGCTTTTCAAGGTTCCCCTGATTCCCCAAGTCCACAGTTGCAAGTCTGATGGGAAGAAGTGATCGAAACAAAATGTTTAACATAAACAAAGCAAATAGAGTAATCCTGTTTTACTATCATAAAAATATAACATACAGGAAAAATGAAATATAATATATAGGAAAAATGACATTTAATATTGAGAAACATAACTATGAAAATATATTGGAACAAAGATTTAAATACTCTTTGGATGTTGCATTTAACGTAAAGTCACTGCGGTGAAGGGCAATTTTACTGAAATAATCTGTCTTGTTCTATAGAAATGCACTTCCTCGCAGTGGCTGTTCAAAAAAAATTTTGCCGACTGGGTAGGTATGAAGGGAAAAGGGATACTTCAAATGCAGTTATCCAGTATGCGAAATATATCTCTATCTGAGAAGGATGTTTGAACATTTTTCAACTATTTTTTATAATGATGTCAATGTAAAACGCTTACAGCGTTTGCAACTCCAAAAATTTGTAGCAACACTAATATATGACCTTTAAGGTCGGATCTGACCAGTGGAGAAATTTAATCAGTGAGAAAATCGTGGTGGGAGATTATATCATGTACACATCAGTGAGAAACCATCCGGCAAGTTCGTCAAAAAGTCTCTGTGACGAAGAGCATTTTTATTGAAACAGTGTGCATATTTCTTTAGAAATGCACTCCTTCGCAGTGGTTTTTCAACATATTTGCGCACTGGGAAACGGATATTTGACTAACTTTATAAATAAAAGCATAGCGGAAGATATGAGAGAAGAAACCCATGAAGTTAACCCATGAGGAGTTGACCAATGGGTTTGGTTGAATACAACCCTTCCCTGATATTATTTAACTAGGAAGCTCAGGCAAACGCTTCCAGATTTTGGATAAGTGAGACTACGGTTCATCAGTAATTGAATCCCATTATTCCAATTACGAAATAAATAAGAAAAATTTGAAGAAATTAAATCAAAAGCAAAAGAGAAAAAAAGAAAAACATTAAATAAACTAATGGGTAGTACATTATCTTGCTTATGTGGGACATCCACTTTGTTGATGCCCTGTCAGTCTTGACCGTCACCAAATCCCACAAGACAGTCTTGACCGTCACGAAATCACACGAATTTCATTTCGGATCAATGAAACTTTAACAGTCATTCATAGATAGTCTATGATATGATACATTCTGATTTACTAGCAGTTGAAGAGCCACCGTTAGATGAAGCTGAGGTGTGATCATTTGTGTCAGGTGCTTTCGTAACATCCTGGGTCGAGGTTTCGCTCGGGGTATGAAGCACTGATAATGTGGCCGTATAGGATGCAGTGGCAGCACTATAGTCATTCCATGTAGCGTATCGTTTCTCCTTGTATTTGATCAAGTAGCGAGGGTAGCATTGATCTCTTTCGAAAATGACGTAAATGGAAGGTACGGAAAGGTTGTTCACGCAGCTTTCGTACAAATCGTGTGTGGAGTAATCTATTGGTGGCGGCCTCTTTAAAGTTGCATTCCCCTAAGGAAAACATGATTGAGTTATTGGGACACTACTGTATTTTGGTTGAAGATGTTTTCGTTGACAATGCAGATTTTATTTCGCGCCAGGGACAATTTAAAAACTATCTAAATTGAGAATATTTTCAAGAGTGGACTGTTTCACACTTACCACAGCGGAACGTCCAGTCAAAATTGAAGCAACGAACATGTATCGTACATTATCATAGTCGGGTGCTGTATAACCATGGCTGTATGCGGCAGAAGTGGAGAAGTAGCTTCCTTGACCGTACATAGTCGCGTGTTTACCAGATAGTCTCCAATCAAAATTCTGCACACAGATCGGGTCGACAACATCATGATCAGTGCCATGATAGAGAAATTTTTCTTTGACGTCACCTAGTTTCTCTCGAAGAATAAATTTCTTCCTAAAAGCAAACAGATATTCAATAATTCTTCTCTGACAATATCTTGAAATAACAGCGTACATGGATGGAAACGAGTCTGGTTTTTCCCTAACTAACGACGGCAGCATCACCAATTACGCGCAGGATGAAGAAAAATGAGTAAAAATAATTCCATGGGTCGGGTCACAAGTTTAGTCAATAGAGACTCTATCGGAAAGGACCTATGTTTATTATCAGCCACTACACCTCTTTTACTAAGAATCTGTATTTTGTTATT
Source organism: Turritopsis dohrnii (assembly GCA_027922465.2). NCBI lineage: Eukaryota > Metazoa > Cnidaria > Hydrozoa > Anthoathecata > Oceaniidae > Turritopsis > Turritopsis dohrnii. Next base: position 1,145,859 of record BQMF02000066.1, on the reverse strand, counting down.
CAGTTTGGTTGTTCTTATATTTGGAAAAGTTAATCTTTAATTTGTTGCTATCTTTACACAGTTCAACGTTGGGTTGTTATTATTTTTTTCGGTTCAAACTTGCCTTGACATTTAAGTACTGATCATACGTAAACAGTCAATAGTGCTATTTAACCTGCCTTCTGTTGATGATTTGGAGTATACTCACTTGGAATAAAACACAGACCACCATGAAGGTTTACAATATTACACTAAAACGAGGCTTCTACACTCATAAATAACGTGATGTCAAAAGAAATTCGAAAATAATGGAAAACTTCCTAATGGGCAAATTCGTTTAAGTCACTGCGATGAAGAGCATTTTTGTTGAAATAGTGTGTATATTTCTATAGAAATGCACTCCTTCGCAGGGATTCAACCTGTTTTCGAAATCTATTGTGATTGCAAGCTACACATCCAGCCTGGAATTGTTCAGAAAAATTCCAGCCTTGCTGTTCTAATGAAATAAAACTTCATAACATGTCTTCTAGATCAGTCAAATCACCCAAACTTGATGCTGGGTAAAAAACAGTGACTGGTTAGGCCACAATACCTTTCATAGCAGCCATACAGTTCTTTATTGCAAATCTCTTTAATGTCTAGCACCAGTACATCTCTCTTTACAGAAGCTTCAAACTCTCCCCTTAGCTTCTTATACTTAGATGTTGTCAATGTGATTTTTTCACCAGTCTTGTGGTTAGCTGGCCAATTAGATGGCGTTTCAAGTCCAGATACTGACTGATGCCTACAGTGGAGAACATAAAAATTAATTGTTCTTGAGGATGACATACAACTCATATTGAAAGCAATTGCATGACCTCTCCAGATTGAACTCCACTGAATTCCTTGCAGAATTCTATTTTCAAAATCTTCGCAAAGCGTCTACTCTCGAGTCCAGAATAGAGGTCCCGAGACGTTCTTATTCCACCCACCCCACCTATTTATTTTGGGAAATTTTTCCACGCACCCTATTTATTTCAGACACTTTTTTCTTCATAAAAGAACGTAATTAGCAATTAACATTAGCAATCATAAAAACCGAAATAGCTTTACAATTTTTCCACCCACCCCGTTTATTAAGTTTTATGAAAATATCCACCAACCCCGCTTATTCCCACCGCCCCTTGTATTCAAGACTCGAGAGTACCACTATGAGAAAGGTCCCATTTGGAAGAGCAAAAACCTTGTGAAAACCTTGTTAAATTTGCTTGGGTCGGTGAGCATAAAATTACGTCATGCCTCGTTCTTTCAAACATTTCCTGCAAAAAGTTTGATGAATTCCAAATGGGACCTTTCCTACCCTCGTACTCAAAGTGTGTACTTAGGGGATTGTCACACATATTCAAAGTGACAGTCAAGCGTTCATAAAGATAAGTGAAGAAATTTATCACGTCATGGACCGTCATGGATTTACGTTACTTAATATGAAGGGATACGGAAAAAATCGGAACAACAATGAATTATCTTGTTCTCCCTAAAAATCTTCGTGTTTCTTCATTAATTGCCCGCATCTTCGGAAGTGGAAGCGCTTCAATTGAAGCAATCGATAGTGTTGAAAAAAATCTGCAAAATTTATAAGTAGAGTGCCCAAGAGAATTTCTTCACACAAAAAAAACATAATAACTGATTACCTCTTCATGTTTTCTTTTGTTTTGTAAGCAGGTCTTCGGCGAACGTTTCTTTTCGTAAAGTACCGAGGATTTTGATTCTGCTGTTCCATCTTGTCAAATGATATGATGTAATCATATTCGTTAGTTTTAAATTTAAACGATGAAACTTCACTTAGAAATGCCATTTCAATCTCTTGACTACTTGTCTAAATGAAGAACTCACAAACTAAAGAAATGGACATGTAATAATGAGTGTCTTATATGTGATAGAAGAATACGAGCTGCTGTAGGAACAATGGTAAACCACGAGGGAAATTGATAATACAGAAGCAATGATAGTGATAGCTACTGTGTGCTTGACCTCTCAAACATTTCAGTGACGTGATTGACTGATGTTATCTTCTTGTGTTTCGAAGCAATCACAAAACACTTAATTATTCAAATGAATGAGATCTTTAAAATACAAGAAATTAAGCAAACTGTAACATTTGCTGTTACTGACTGGATTGGTTTTCTTTCAAAGAATCCAAATTCAAATAGAATTGTGTTGGTGAAAATTACTTTTTACATCCTACTCTCTGTCAAGATAAAATGGATCAACCAGCCATTATCAATTCTGTCCATATGATCACTTTCTTGGTCAAGAAGACACCAAAATAGTATCATAACATAGCATAGTAATTTAATTGATTGACTTACCCATTTACTGTATTCTTCCCATCCAGAACCTCCTGTATGCCAATACCAGCACCAGTCTGTCAGTCCGACACCATCAATACCTACATGTCCTTTGACTGATGACACAGTTGAAAGACGTCGAATTCGAACTTTTTGACGTTTGTAATAATTGTTGTAAAGATCCAAATTTGCAAATGATGCAGATGTTGATTCACTAAACAACACAGTATCATGCATAATTCCTACAATTCTAAGTGTTTTTACATAAAATTTGTGGATTCTGTTGAAGAACTAGTCGAAGATAAAAAATCAAAAGTTTGGACTGCAGTTTAATTTGGGTGATTGCGGGTGATAAAAATAAATAATGTAAGTGGAATTCTAATACAGAATCCTTTCAGACTTTAGAAAGGAGCTGATGTCCCAAGTGATTCAGAAAATCTATTCAATTGATAGTGTTGTATATAATGCAATGAAATTGTTCCAAGTTTCCGTTCATAGCATGTTTTAGCTGCAGTTGTAAACTAAGGATGGTTCAAAGAGTCAGTCTTGCATAGAATTTCACGTTGTGCTAAAACCATTCAAAACTAACAAATTAAAACATTCATATACCCTATATCTAAAGTGGATACAATGCACATGGAAGACTTTGTTTTGAAGGTACAAACATGAGTAGATAAGAGTATGACATTAGGTTGTGTTAATATTTATATAGAAGCCAGGTACTTTGAAAAAACAAACAAACAGGTATGGAAGAAATTCCCTTCAATGTCACCTGTAAATTTGATTCATTAAAATGATTTATTTATTAAAGTTATTTGGTGAATTTAGGTCAATAAAAGCTATGTGGCCTAATATTAACTACTTGCAATTTTGTCCTTGTTAATGTTTAAAGTAAAACTGACTATCACCAAGTCAGAAATAGCAATACTGTTTCAGAGGTTTATCAAAAATTATTATCGACAACTAACCTTTTGTAGACATCATTAGATGGATCAGAAAATACTTTCTCCATTTCTATGTTCAAATCTGATGGAAAATTATTCCAAACATCCTCCTCATGACTAATGTACTGCCACAAATATGGCAGCTTTCCTTTAGCATGCAGCAAATGACAAGATGCTTCATCTTCACATTCTCCAGTAATATAATCGTGACATATGGCTTCTTGTTTCCAAGGGTCAAAATTATCTGCAAGGTGAATAAATAAAAATAGGTTATAATTAGGTCTGAAAAGAAAATAACTCAAAAATAAAAAAAACAAAATTGACACTTAGGAAATAATTGGTAAATTATGTAAAAATGAAATATTTCCAGAGGATTTTAATAACAAACTGCTAAATTTTGTCATGTCTTGCATTGCTTTACTAAGTTCATTCTTACTTCCTATCTTTTACGTTCCTATCTCTTGTGTTCTACATACATAGCTACATTACCAATATTACACATACCTTTGATTTTCCTTTCCAAAATTTGGTTTGTTTTTATTTTTCTCTTTGGTAAGATTATACAGGAGCGGAAATCTTCTGGTTTGATATGGTAACTGTTCATCATATCAACAGCTTGCTGACTGTAAAAAGCACTGTCATGCTGGAATGTACAAATACTTTCCACTTTCTTACAAGTACCATTGAGGTAATCATAACAAATATGAAACTTTGTACATGATTTAGCATTCAATGAACATTGACCATCATTGTAATCCAAACAAATGAATGGATATCGAACTTTCAACAGCATCATAAGATGTTCTTCAGACAATCTTTTTTCTCGACCTTATGATAGTTCATTATCTTTAAGTATATTTTATGTCTCTGATAGACTTTTGCCGCCTTTTAAACGCCGTATCAATTATTAGGTTTCGCATTCTTCTTATTTCATCTTCAAAACGAGGCTATTCTTGCAGGTCATAACCGATGTTTAAACAAAAATTCATGTCAAGCCTAAGTTGTCAGTACTCGAGGGAGGTTTGAACTTCTCGTTCCTTTCTTCCATGCATATGGTAGAATAAAGTATTATTATAGAAAAACGCTTCAGAAAATAAGTTTTCACCATTCGGACAAGACCACTTGAAGTTTTGGTGATAGCGATTAATTTGGCTTCTTTTAACCTTTTCACCATGACAACAGCCAATCAAAATGGAGAACAGGAGGAACACGTGGACGATCTAAAAAGAAATATTAGTATATCAAATTGCTCCAATAATCTCTGAAGGTTATTTAGCTTCCAGCATTCATCGTGGCTGAAGAACACATCATCAGTGGAAAACATGTTCTTTATGATCTATTCATTTATGTTTGAAGGAGGAGGGATTTTTCAGCTGCAACCTCGTACCCAGGATTTCTTGCCTTTTCGATATACGGACATATCGAAAAGGCAAGAAACCCTGGGTACGAGGTTGTTTTCAGCTGTTGTTTTCAACAAGTTTCTCGTGACTGAGATCTTAGATCATTTAAAAAAAGAATTTGTGCGGAAGGCAAAACTTCAACCATTGTAGACAACCCCTACGTGAAAACCGTGAGCGAATTCATATTTGTGAAGATGCTAGGTGTTGGACGCCGACCTCCCACTCTGGCGCAAAATACCCTACCATAACGCCACTATCCGTCGGAGTGAATTTTGTAAATTATTTTATCCCGACGTTCGGCGGTAAATGACCAAACGCCATTAATAACATGAAAAGGAGGCCGTGAAAGTATTGACAGTGTTGCAAACGATCCCGGTGGGCAAAATCGTCAAAACATCACTGCGGAGAAGAGCATTTTTATTGAAATAGTGTGTAAATTATCATAGAAATGCACTCCTTTGCAGTAGGCTTTCATCAAATTTGCCCACAGGGTAACAAGTATACAAACAAACGTTTCCTTTGATCTATTCTCACGTACATAAAACCCTAAGGCCTTATTCACATGAGAAACATTTAAAAAGAAACGTGTTTCCTTTCGCTTACTTTTTGACAAATAAAAACATTATTCAACTTTTGTACGTAGTAAAAGTGAAAATCTCAGTCCATCAAAGTTTCTGATGAAATTTTCTTTGGGATATCGAGGCTAACATCAGATTTTACCTTGTTATTTCAATGTTTGATGTAAAACTTTTTACTGATGAGTTTTATGGTGAAGAGGTATTTTCACATGTCGGCAAAATTTCCAAAAAGTCACTGTGATGGAGAGAATTTTTATTGAAATTGTGTGCATATTATATAGAAATGCACTCCTTCGCAGAGATATTTAACAAATGTGCCGGCTAGCCTACTTAATAAACTTTTTTATCACCTACCATTATGAGTGAGCAATCAAGAAGATGTCTTCCAGCGAAATGATCTTACCAGCCTGCTGCTTACGTTGAGATAAAGGAAACTGCATCTGTCCAAATGAACTCTTCCAGCTGTGCTTGATCAGTGTCATGGTACCGCCTCCATTATTGATTTTTGCAAAAAAACAATACTTTGTCTACTGTTCTATAAACTTGTGTCTTGCGCAGTGTATACTGAGCATGCGCAAATGTGGTTACATGCACGTGTTCAGTAACTTTTTCAGTAACTAACTACCTTATCGGACAAAACTTAGTCGGACAAAATTTTAGTCGGACGAAAATATTAGTCGGACAAAATTTTAGTCACCTCCAACTATTTTAGTCATTTTTGTCCGACTAATAATATTGTCCGACTAAAATTTTGGTCCTTTTCTAAAATTTCATAACTTTACTTAATTTTCGATAAGGATTATCGAAAAGCGTGCGGAAGTGCGCCGATTACTCTAAGTTCTAGGTGTGTATAGGAAAACGAGGGAAAAGGCATATTTAATAAAAACAGTTTTGCCGACGTGAAAAACATATGTCCAACAAAATCACGACGGCACAATTTTGCTGTCGGAAAAAAAATCCTAATTAAAAGGATTGTAGTATAATTTTATTTTTCAATTTCAATGTCATATTCCTGATCAGTATAAAAATCTGTTTTGGTTACTGCATGGTCTTCAGGCGTTTCTTCTATTATTTATGACTGTCTTCTTCATTTTGTTTTGAACTACCTCGCTATCACTTTCATCGGAAGTTTCTGTTATTACCGGTGCTTTTCTCTTTTCCTGTGGATTCCTTCCTGGAATAAGTGAGGCTATTAAAAACGTCCAAATCTGTTTACGAAAGGGTCGAGAATCCCTTTAGAGTGTAAAAAATGAACATCATGAAAGCGAGCGTTAATATTATTTATCAAAAAACTTTACCACTTTAGAAATTGTTTATTTATGACTAAGTCATGTAAAAATATTGTATTCGTTGGTGAGCAAAAAGAAAAGTCATAAAGAAATTATAAATATTTAAAATTTTGTAATTAAACTGATAAGAAGAAGAATTCTGAAAAAAATGATTTGGACCAAATATTTAGTCGGACATAATAATTAGTCGGACAAAATTTTAGTCGGACAAAATTATTAGTCGGACAAAATTTTAGTCACTTACAAAAAATTTAGTCACTTTTGTCCGACTAAGTTTTGTCCGATAAGGTAATCAATAGAAGCATATTTTTTTCCTTCTCACAAATAATGATATTAGAGAACACAATGGTAAAGGAATATATATATCCAAAGATTTCAAATTCTCCCCAAGACCTCTTCAAGACCCCTCTCATATCACGTTACCACTTACAAAGCCACAAAAACATCGACCGAAACAATAAAAACTATGGCTTAACTTTACATTTCTATCATTTAGAATTTCTTTCATATCTCCACAAATTACCCTAAGTTTTCTCATAGTTTAGGTGAAAGCCCCGTCAAGTTCCCAGGCTTTTCAAGGTTCCCCTGATTTTTCAAGGTCCACAGTAGCAGGTCTCATGGAAAGAAGGGATCGAAACAAAATGTTTTATGTAAAGAAGCAAATAGAGTAATCCTGTTTTACTATAATAGAAATATAACATATAGGAAAAATGACATTTAATATTGAGAAACATAACTATAAAAAATATATTACAATAAAGATACTCTTTGGATGTTGCATTTCACGTAAACGAACCACTCACTTGTCAAAACAAACCATTGGTTTGTTTAACAAAGGCTATCACTAATTGTCAAAACATTGCTAGATCTTTTTGTGTCAAACGAGCAACTGTGTAATGCCTCGAAAATGAGACGAGGAAAATAAAAGAATTTCAAACGTAAATGATAGCATGATAACATTGCAGTAGGAGCACTTAGTGGACAAAATCGTCAAAAAGTCACTGCGGTGAAGGGCATTTTTACTGAAATAATGTCTTGTTCTATAGAAATGCACTTCCTCGCAGTGGCTTTACAAAAAAAATTTGCCGAGTGGGTAGGTATTAAGGGAAAAGGGATACTTCAAATGCAGTTATCCAGTAAGCGAAATATATATCTCTATCTGAGAAGGATGTTTGAAAATTTCTCAACCTTTGTTTATAACATCAATGCAAAACGCTTACAGCATTTGCATCTCTAGAAATTTGTAAGAACACTAATATTTGACCTTTAAGGTCGGATCTGACCAGTGGAGAAATTTAATCAGTGAGAAAATCGTGGTGGGAGATTATATCATGTTCACATCAGTGAGAAACCATCCGGCAAGTTCGTCAAAAAGTCAGTGACAAAGAGCATTTTTATTGAAACGGTGTGCATATTTCTTTAGAAATGCACTCCTTCGCAGTGGTTTTTCAACATATTTGCGCACTTGGAAACGGATCTTTGACTAACTTTATAAATAAAAGCATAGCGGAATATATGAGAGAAGAAACCCATGAAGTTAACCCACGAGGAGTTGATCAATGGGTTTGGTTGAATACAACCCTTCCCTGATATTCTTTAACTAGGAAACTCAGGCAAACGCTTCGAGATTTCGGATAAGTGAGACCACGGTTCATCTGTAGATGGATCCCATTATTCCAATTACGAGGTTAAGTAGAAAAAATTGAAGAAATAGACCTTTCCCGAATTTCTGTTTAAACGATGCATTGTGGCCGAGTTGTCGTGTCTAACCTCGCTTTTAATATTCAAACTGTTTTAATTATTGGAATGGGAATTGAGAATAATAGAGACTAATATTAAGATGTAAAGTAATGAAGTCAGTGGAACAATGAATCGCATGAAAACGAGGTTAGATATGAAACTCGGCTGCAGTTCAGTGTTTAAACTGAATTAGGGAAAGGTTTATTAAATCAAAAGCAAAAGAGAAAAAAAAGAAAAACATTAAATAAACTAATGGGTAGTACATTATCTTGCTTATGTGGGACATCCACTTTGTTGATGCCCTGTCAGTCTTGACCGTCACCAAATCCCATAAGACAGTCTTGATCGTCACCAAATCAAACGAATTTCGTTTCGTATCAATGGAAATTTAAAAGTCATTCATAGATAGCCTATGATATGATACATTCTGATTTACTAGCAGTTGAAGAGCCACCGTTAGATGAAGCTGAGGTGTGATCATTTGTGTCAGGTGCTTTCGTAACATCTTGGGTCGAGGTTTCACTCGGGGCATGAAGCACTGATAATGTGGCCGTATAGGATGCAGTGGCAGCATTATAGTCATTCCATGTAGCGTATCGTTTCTCCTTGTATTTGATCAAGTAGCGAGGGTAGCATTGATCTCTTTCGAAAATGACGTAAATGGAAGGTACGGAAAGGTTGTTCACGCAACTTTCGTACAAATCATGTGTGGAGTAATCTATTGGTGGCGGCCTCTTTAAAGTTGCATTCCCCTACGAAAAACATGATTGAGTTATTGGGACACTACTGTATTTTGATTGAAGATGTTTTCGTTGACAATGCAGATTTTATTTCCCGCTAGGGACAATTTAAAAACTGCCCAAATTGAGGATATTTTCAAGAGTGGACTGTTTCACACTTACCACAGCGGAACGTCCAGTCAAAATTGAAGCAACGAACATGTATCGTACATTATCATAGTCGGGTGCTGTATAACCATGGCTGTATGCGGCAGAAGTGGAGAAGTAGCTTCCTTGACCGTACATAGTCGCGTGTTTACCAGATAGTCTCCAATCAAAATTCTGCACACAGATCGGGTCGACTACAGAATGATCAGTGCCATGATAAAGAAATTTTTCTTTGACGTCACCTAGTTTCTCTCGCAGAATAAATTTCTTCCTAAAGCAAACAGATATTCAATAATTCTTCTCTGACAATATCTTGAAATAACAGCGTACATGATAACGTGATGTCAAAAGAAATTCGAAAATAATGGAAAACTTCCTAATGGGCAAATTCGTATAAGTCACTGCGATGAAGAGCATTTTTGTTGAAATAGTGTGTATATTTCTATAGAAATGCACTCCTTCGCAGGGATTCAACCTGTTTTCGAAATCTATTGTGATTGCAAGCTACACATCCAGCCTGGAATTGTTCAGAAAAATTCCAGCCTTGCTGTTCTAATGAAATAAAACTTCATAACATGTCTTCTAGATCAGTCAAATCACCCAAACTTGATGCTGGGTAAAAAACAGTGACTGGTTAGGCCACAATACCTTTCATAGCAGCCATACAGTTCTTTATTGCAAATCTCTTTAATGTCTAGCACCAGTACATCTCTCTTTACAGAAGCTTCAAACTCTCCCCTTAGCTTCTTATACTTAGATGTTGTCAATGTGATTTTTTCACCAGTCTTGTGGTTAGCTGGCCAATTAGATGGCGTTTCAAGTCCAGATACTGACTGATGCCTACAGTGGAGAACATAAAAATTAATTGTTCTTGAGGATGACATACAACTCATATTGAAAGCAATTGCATGACCTCTCCAGATTGAACTCCACTGAATTCCTTGCAGAATTCTATTTTCAAAATCTTCGCAAGGCGTCTACTCTCGAGTCCAGAATAGAGGTCCCGAGACGTTCTTATTCCACCCACCCCACCTATTTATTTTGGGAAATTTTTCCACGCACCCTATTTATTTCAGACACTTTTTTCTTCATAAAAGAACGTAATTAGCAATTAACATTAGCAATCATAAAAACCGAAATAGCTTTACAATTTTTCCACCCACCCCGTTTATTAAGTTTTATGAAAATATCCACCAACCCCGCTTATTCCCACCGCCCCTTGTATTCCAGACTCGAGAGTACTCAAAGTGTGTACTTAGGGGATTGTCACACATATTCAAAGTGACAGTCAAGCGTTCATAAAGATAAGTGAAGAAATTTATCACGTCATGGACCGTCATGGATTTACGTTACTTAATATGAAGGGATACGGAAAAAATCGGAACAACAATGAATTATCTTGTTCTCCCTGAAAATCTTCGTGTTTCTTCATTAATTGCCCGCATCTTCGGAAGTGGAAGCGCTTCAATTGAAGCAATCGATAGTGTTGAAAAAAATCTTCAAAATTTATAAGTAGAGTGCCTAAGAGAATTTCTTCACACACACAAAAAAACATAATAACTGATTACCTCTTCATGTTTTCCTTTGTTTTGTAAGCAGGTCTTCGGCGAACGTTTCTTTTCGTAAAGTACCGAGGATTTTGATTCTGCTGTTCCATCTTGTCAAATGATATGATGTAATCGTATTCGTTAGTAGTAAATTTAAACGATGAAACTCCACTTAGAAATGCCATTTCAATCTCTTGACTACTTGTCTAAATAATAAACAACTCACTAACTAAAGAAATGGACATGCACCTTAATAAAAAGTGTCTTATATGTGATTGAAGAATACGAGCTGCTGTAGGAAGCAATGGTAAACTACGAGGGAAATTGATAATACAGAAGCAATGATAGTGATACTGCGGTGCTTGACCTCTCAAACATTTCAGTGACGTGATTGACTATGGCGCGCTAAAAGGAGCTTTATTACTATTCTAGTTTATTTTAGCCTTCTGATTGATTATAATACTATCAATCAGCATTATATTACTATCTTGAAGCAATATAATACTATGTTGATGATTATAAAACTACAGAAAAAGAATGGTTGATGCGTAACGTGATTATAACAGTAAATATGTTAAATATAAGACTTTGTTCATGATTATAATACTATCCATTGTTTCTATAAGTATGTTTATTTATAAGGCTTAGGTCTATTTTCTAAGGTCACGTGAATAGACCTGTTATGAACTTGATTACCCAAACATGTACGTTCCAGAGGTGAACCCCAAACAGCTGTGGCTGTTAAATTTTATGGTTTTCTTGCGCCTTTTTTAAAACCACTTCCAGTTAATCCATTGTTGCTGCTACTGCATGTGCTTCTGCTATCTCCTTCTCCCTCCTCTTCACTACCACATCCACCACCACCTCTTACTATTTCCACTAGGGTGAAAGCGTCTAAGTGTTGGGTTCACTGTTTTTGTTTCATCACTTAATATTGGCATTCTTTTCGCAGCTTTAACCAAATTGGTCAGAGAAGTGACTAGTTCCTTCTCTGCCATCTTGATTTTTAACGAAGTGAAAGCAGCCAGAACATTTCGCTCAAAACAAAACGTATAGATTTTGTTAACCGAGTCAAACCTATTCTAGACCTTTAGACCGAAGTTTTATAAAACAACAACGCGATAGTATAATATTCGATAAGTTAGTTTTAAGGACAACAGACGATACTATCATAATTGTTTTTTAGTATTATATTTTGTTCCTTTCATTTAAATTTACGTTGGGAATAAAGCTCCTTTTGGCGCGCCATAATTGACTGATGTTATCTTCTTGTGTTTCGAAGCAATCACAAAACACTTAATTATTCAAATGAATGAGATCTTTAAAATACAAGAAATTAAGCAAACTGTAACATTTGGCATCACTAACTGGAATGGTTTTCTTCAAAGAATGCAAATTCAAATAGAATTGTTGGTGAAAATTACTTTTTACATTTATTCTCTATCAAGATAAAATGGATCAACCAGCCATTATCAATTCTGTCCATATGATCACTTCCTTGGTCAAGAAGACACCAATAGTATCATAACATAGCATCTAGTAATTTAATTGATTGACTTACCCATTTACTGTATTCTTCCCATCCAGAACCTCCTGTATGCCAATACCAGCACCAGTCGGTCAGTCCGACACCATCAATACCTACATGTCCTTTGACTGATGACACAGTTGAAAGACGTCGAATTCGAACTTTTTGACGTTTGTAATAATTGTTGTAAAGATCCAAATTTGCAAATGATGCAGATGTTGATTCACTAAATAACAACAATCGTCAAACACAGTATCGTGCATAATTCCTACAATTCTAAGTGTTTTTACATAAAATTTGTGGATTCTGTTGAAGAACTAGTCGAAGATAAAAAATCAAAAGTTTGGACTGCAGTTTAATTTGGGTGATTGCGGGTGATAAAAATAAATAATGTAAGTGGAATTCTAATACAGAATCCTTTCAGATTTTAGAAATGAGCTGATGTCCCCTGTAAGTGATTCAGAAAATCTATTCAATTGATAGTGTTGTATATAACGCAATGAAATTGTTCCAAATTTCCGTTCATAGCATGTTTTAGCTGCAGTTGTAAACTAAGGATGGTTCAAAGAGTCAGTCTTGCATAGAATTTCACGTTGTGCTAAAACCATTCAAAACTAACAAATTAAAACATTCATATACCCTATATCTAAAGTGGATACAATGCACATGGAAGACTTTGTTTTGAAGGTACAAACATGAGTAGATAAGAGTATGACATCAGGTTGTGCTAATATTTATATAGAAGCCAGGTACTTTGAAAAAACAAACAAACAGGTATGGAAGAAATTCCCTTCAATGTCACCTGTAAATTTGATTCATTAAAATGATTTATTTATTAAAGTTATTTGGTGAATTTAGGTCAATAAAAGCTATGTGGCCTAATATTAACTACTTGCAATTTTGTCCTTGTTAATGTTTAAAGTAAAACTGACTATCACCAAGTCAGAAATAGCAATACTGTTTCAGAGGTTGATCAAAAATTATTATCTACAACTAACCTTTTGTAGACATCATTAGATGGATCAGAAAATACTTTCTCCATTTCTATGTTCAAATCTGATGGAAAATTATTCCAAACATCCTCCTCATGACTAATGTACTGCCACAAATATGGCAGCTTTCCTTTAGCATGCAGCAAATGACAAGATGCTTCATCTTCACATTCTCCAGTAATATAATCGTGACATATGGCTTCTTGTTTCCAAGGGTCAAAATTATCTGCAAGGTGAATAAATAAAAATAGGTTATAATTAGGTCTGAAAAGAAAATAACTCAAAAATAAAAAAAACAAAATTGACACTTAGGAAATAATTGGTAAATTATGTAAAAATGAAATATTTCCAGAGGATTTTAATAACAAACTGCTAAATTTTGTCATGTCTTGCATTGCTTTACTAAGTTCATTCTTACTTCCTATCTTTTACGTTCCTATCTCTTGTGTTCTACATACATAGCTACATTACCAATATTACACATACCTTTGATTTTCCTTTCCAAAATTTGGTTTGTTTTTATTTTTCTCTTTGGTAAGATTATACAGGAGCGGAAATCTTCTGGTTTGATATGGTAACTGTTCATCATATCAACAGCTTGCTGACTGTAAAAAGCACTGTCATGCTGGAATGTACAAATACTTTCCACTTTCTTACAAGTACCATTGAGGTAATCATAACAAATATGAAACTTTGTACATGATTTAGCATTCAATGAACATTGACCATCATTGTAATCCAAACAAATGAATGGATATCGAACTTTCAACAGCATCATAAGATGTTCTTCAGACAATCTTTTTTCTCGACCTTATGATAGTTCATTATCTTTAAGTATATTTTATGTCTCTGATAGACTTTTGCCGCCTTTTAAACGCCGTATCAATTATTAGGTTTCGCATTCTTCTTATTTCATCTTCAAAACGAGGCTATTCTTGCAGGTCATAACCGATGTTTAAACAAAAATTCATGTCAAGCCTAAGTTGTCAGTACTCGAGGGAGGTTTGAACTTCTCGTTCCTTTCTTCCATGCATATGGTAGAATAAAGTATTATTATAGAAAAACGCTTCAGAAAATAAGTTTTCACCATTCGGACAAGACCACTTGAAGTTTTGGTGATAGCGATTAATTTGGCTTCTTTTAACCTTTTCACCATGACAACAGCCAATCAAAATGGAGAACAGGAGGAACACGTGGACGATCTAAAAAGAAATATTAGTATATCAAATTGCTCCAATAATCTCTGAAGGTTATTTAGCTTCCAGCATTCATCGTGGCTGAAGAACACATCATCAGTGGAAAACATGTTCTTTATGATCTATTCATTTATGTTTGAAGGAGGAGGGATTTTTCAGCTGCAACCTCGTACCCAGGATTTCTTGCCTTTTCGATATACGGACATATCGAAAAGGCAAGAAACCCTGGGTACGAGGTTGTTTTCAGCTGTTGTTTTCAACAAGTTTCTCGTGACTGAGATCTTAGATCATTTAAAAAAAGAATTTGTGCGGAAGGCAAAACTTCAACCATTGTAGACAACCCCTACGTGAAAACCGTGAGCGAATTCATATTTGTGAAGATGCTAGGTGTTGGACGCCGACCTCCCACTCTGGCGCAAAATACCCTACCATAACGCCACTATCCGTCGGAGTGAATTTTGTAAATTATTTTATCCCGACGTTCGGCGGTAAATGACCAAACGCCATTAATAACATGAAAAGGAGGCTGTGAAAGTATTGACAGTGTTGCAAACGATCCCGGTGGGCAAAATCGTCAAAACATCACTGCGGAGAAGAGCATTTTTATTGAAATAGTGTGTAAATTATCATAGAAATGCACTCCTTTGCAGTAGGCTTTCATCAAATTTGCCCACAGGGTAACAAGTATACAAACAAACGTTTCCTTTCATCTATTCTCACGTACATAAAACCCTAAGGCCTTATTCACATGAGAAACATTTAAAAAGAAACGTGTTTCCTTTCGCTTACTTTTTGACAAATAAAAACATTATTCAACTTTTGTACGTAGTAAAAGTGAAAATCTCAGTCCATCAAAGTTTCTGATGAAATTTTCTTTGGGATATCGAGGCTAACATCAGATTTTACCTTGTTATTTCAATGTTTGATGTAAAACTTTTTACTGATGAGTTTTATGGTGAAGAGGTATTTTCACATGTCGGCAAAATTTCCAAAAAGTCACTGTGATGGAGAGAATTTTTATTGAAATTGTGTGCATATTATATAGAAATGCACTCCTTCGCAGAGATATTTAACAAATGTGCCGGCTAGCCTACTTAATAAACTTTTTTATCACCTACCATTATGAGTGAGCAATCAAGAAGATGTCTTCCAGCGAAATGATCTTACCAGCCTGCTGCTTACGTTGAGATAAAGGAAACTGCATCTGTCCAAATGAACTCTTCCAGCTGTGCTTGATCAGTGTCATGGTACCGCCTCCATTATTGATTTTTGCAAAAAAACAATACTTTGTCTACTGTTCTATAAACTTGTGTCTTGCGCAGTGTATACTGAGCATGCGCAAATGTGGTTACATGCACGTGTTCAGTAACTTTTTCAGTAACTAACTACCTTATCGGACAAAACTTAGTCGGACAAAATTTTAGTCGGACGAAAATATTAGTCGGACAAAATTTTAGTCACCTCCAACTATTTTAGTCATTTTTGTCCGACTAATAATATTGTCCGACTAAAATTTTGGTCCTTTTCTAAAATTTCATAACTTTACTTAATTTTCGATAAGGATTATCGAAAAGCGTGCGGAAGTGCGCCGATTACTCTAAGTTCTAGGTGTGTATAGGAAAACGAGGGAAAAGGCATATTTAATAAAAACAGTTTTGCCGACGTGAAAAACATATGTCCAACAAAATCATCATACCACGACGGCACAATTTTGCTGTCGGAAAAAAAATCCTAATTAAAAGGATTGTAGTATAATTTTATTTTTCAATTTCAATGTCATATTCCTGATCAGTATAAAAATCTGTTTTGGTTACTGCATGGTCTTCAGGCGTTTCTTCTATTATTTATGACTGTCTTCTTCATTTTGTTTTGAACTACCTCGCTATCACTTTCATCGGAAGTTTCTGTTATTACCGGTGCTTTTCTCTTTTCCTGTGGATTCCTTCCTGGAATAAGTGAGGCTATTAAAAACGTCCAAATCTGTTTACGAAAGGGTCGAGAATCCCTTTAGAGTGTAAAAAATGAACATCATGAAAGCGAGCGTTAATATTATTTATCAAAAAACTTTACCACTTTAGAAATTGTTTATTTATGACTAAGTCATGTAAAAATATTGTATTCGTTGGTGAGCAAAAAGAAAAGTCATAAAGAAATTATAAATATTTAAAATTTTGTAATTAAACTGATAAGAAGAAGAATTCTGAAAAAAATGATTTGGACCAAATATTTAGTCGGACATAATAATTAGTCGGACAAAATTTTAGTCGGACAAAATTATTAGTCGGACAAAATTTTAGTCACTTACAAAAAATTTAGTCACTTTTGTCCGACTAAGTTTTGTCCGATAAGGTAATCAATAGAAGCATATTTTTTTCCTTCTCACAAATAATGATATTAGAGAACACAATGGTAAAGGAATATATATATCCAAAGATTTCAAATTCTCCCCAAGACCTCTTCAAGACCCCTCTCATATCACGTTACCACTTACAAAGCCACAAAAACATCGACCGAAACAATAAAAACTATGGCTTAACTTTACATTTCTATCATTTAGAATTTCTTTCATATCTCCACAAATTACCCTAAGTTTTCTCATAGTTTAGGTGAAAGCCCCGTCAAGTTCCCAGGCTTTTCAAGGTTCCCCTGATTTTCCAAGGTCCACAGTAGCAGGTCTCATGGAAAGAAGGGATCGAAACAAAATGTTTTATGTAAAGAAGCAAATAGAGTAATCCTGTTTTACTATAATAGAAATATAACATATAGGAAAAATGACATTTAATATTGAGAAACATAACTATAAAAAATATATTACAATAAAGATACTCTTTGGATGTTGCATTTCACGTAAACGAACCACTCACTTGTCAAAACAAACCATTGGTTTGTTTAACAAAGGCTATCACTAATTGTCAAAACATTGCTAGATCTTTTTGTGTCAAACGAGCAACTGTGTAATGCCTCGAAAATGAGACGAGGAAAATAAAAGAATTTCAAACGTAAATGATAGCATGATAACATTGCAGTAGGAGCACTTAGTGGACAAAATCGTCAAAAAGTCACTGCGGTGAAGGGCATTTTTACTGAAATAATGTCTTGTTCTATAGAAATGCACTTCCTCGCAGTGGCTTTACAAAAAAAATTTGCCGAGTGGGTAGGTATTAAGGGAAAAGGGATACTTCAAATGCAGTTATCCAGTAAGCGAAATATATATCTCTATCTGAGAAGGATGTTTGAAAATTTCTCAACCTTTGTTTATAACATCAATGCAAAACGCTTACAGCATTTGCATCTCTAGAAATTTGTAAGAACACTAATATTTGACCTTTAAGGTCGGATCTGACCAGTGGAGAAATTTAATCAGTGAGAAAATCGTGGTGGGAGATTATATCATGTTCACATCAGTGAGAAACCATCCGGCAAGTTCGTCAAAAAGTCAGTGACAAAGAGCATTTTTATTGAAACGGTGTGCATATTTCTTTAGAAATGCACTCCTTCGCAGTGGTTTTTCAACATATTTGCGCACTTGGAAACGGATCTTTGACTAACTTTATAAATAAAAGCATAGCGGAATATATGAGAGAAGAAACCCATGAAGTTAACCCACGAGGAGTTGATCAATGGGTTTGGTTGAATACAACCCTTCCCTGATATTCTTTAACTAGGAAACTCAGGCAAACGCTTCGAGATTTCGGATAAGTGAGACCACGGTTCATCTGTAGATGGATCCCATTATTCCAATTACGAGGTTAAGTAGAAAAAATTGAAGAAATAGACCTTTCCCGAATTTCTGTTTAAACGATGCATTGTGGCCGAGTTGTCGTGTCTAACCTCGCTTTTAATATTCAAACTGTTTTAATTATTGGAATGGGAATTGAGAATAATAGAGACTAATATTAAGATGTAAAGTAATGAAGTCAGTGGAACAATGAATCGCATGAAAACGAGGTTAGATATGAAACTCGGCTGCAGTTCAGTGTTTAAACTGAATTAGGGAAAGGTTTATTAAATCAAAAGCAAAAGAGAAAAAAAAGAAAAACATTAAATAAACTAATGGGTAGTACATTATCTTGCTTATGTGGGACATCCACTTTGTTGATGCCCTGTCAGTCTTGACCGTCACCAAATCCCATAAGACAGTCTTGATCGTCACCAAATCAAACGAATTTCGTTTCGTATCAATGGAAATTTAAAAGTCATTCATAGATAGCCTATGATATGATACATTCTGATTTACTAGCAGTTGAAGAGCCACCGTTAGATGAAGCTGAGGTGTGATCATTTGTGTCAGGTGCTTTCGTAACATCTTGGGTCGAGGTTTCACTCGGGGCATGAAGCACTGATAATGTGGCCGTATAGGATGCAGTGGCAGCATTATAGTCATTCCATGTAGCGTATCGTTTCTCCTTGTATTTGATCAAGTAGCGAGGGTAGCATTGATCTCTTTCGAAAATGACGTAAATGGAAGGTACGGAAAGGTTGTTCACGCAACTTTCGTACAAATCATGTGTGGAGTAATCTATTGGTGGCGGCCTCTTTAAAGTTGCATTCCCCTACGAAAAACATGATTGAGTTATTGGGACACTACTGTATTTTGATTGAAGATGTTTTCGTTGACAATGCAGATTTTATTTCCCGCTAGGGACAATTTAAAAACTGCCCAAATTGAGGATATTTTCAAGAGTGGACTGTTTCACACTTACCACAGCGGAACGTCCAGTCAAAATTGAAGCAACGAACATGTATCGTACATTATCATAGTCGGGTGCTGTATAACCATGGCTGTATGCGGCAGAAGTGGAGAAGTAGCTTCCTTGACCGTACATAGTCGCGTGTTTACCAGATAGTCTCCAATCAAAATTCTGCACACAGATCGGGTCGACTACAGAATGATCAGTGCCATGATAAAGAAATTTTTCTTTGACGTCACCTAGTTTCTCTCGCAGAATAAATTTCTTCCTAAAGCAAACAGATATTCAATAATTCTTCTCTGACAATATCTTGAAATAACAGCGTACATGATAACGTGATGTCAAAAGAAATTCGAAAATAATGGAAAACTTCCTAATGGGCAAATTCGTATAAGTCACTGCGATGAAGAGCATTTTTGTTGAAATAGTGTGTATATTTCTATAGAAATGCACTCCTTCGCAGGGATTCAACCTGTTTTCGAAATCTATTGTGATTGCAAGCTACACATCCAGCCTGGAATTGTTCAGAAAAATTCCAGCCTTGCTGTTCTAATGAAATAAAACTTCATAACATGTCTTCTAGATCAGTCAAATCACCCAAACTTGATGCTGGGTAAAAACAGGGACTGGTTAGGCCACAATACCTTTCATAGCAGCCATACAGTTCTTTATTGCAAATCTCTTTAATGTCTAGCACCAGTACATCTCTCTTTACAGAAGCTTCAAACTCTCCCCTTAGCTTCTTATACTTAGATGTTGTCAATGTGATTTTTTCACCAGTCTTGTGGTTAGCTGGCCAATTAGATGGCGTTTCAAGTCCAGATACTGACTGATGCCTACAGTGGAGAACATAAAAATTAATTGTTCTTGAGGATGACATACAACTCATATTGAAAGCAATTGCATGACCTCTCCAGATTGAACTCCACTGAATTCCTTGCAGAATTCTATTTTCAAAATCTTCGCAAGGCGTCTACTCTCGAGTCCAGAATAGAGGTCCCGAGACGTTCTTATTCCACCCACCCCACCTATTTATTTTGGGAAATTTTTCCACGCACCCTATTTATTTCAGACACTTTTTTCTTCATAAAAGAACGTAATTAGCAATTAACATTAGCAATCATAAAAACCGAAATAGCTTTACAATTTTTCCACCCACCCCGTTTATTAAGTTTTATGAAAATATCCACCAACCCCGCTTATTCCCACCGCCCCTTGTATTCCAGACTCGAGAGTACTCAAAGTGTGTACTTAGGGGATTGTCACACATATTCAAAGTGACAGTCAAGCGTTCATAAAGATAAGTGAAGAAATTTATCACGTCATGGACCGTCATGGATTTACGTTACTTAATATGAAGGGATACGGAAAAAATCGGAATAACAATGAATTATCTTGTTCTCCCTAAAAATCTTCGTGTTTCTTCATTAATTGCCCGCATCTTCGGAAGTGGAAGCGCTTCAATTGAAGCAATCGATAGTGTTGAAAAAAATCTTCAAAATTTATAAGTAGAGTGCCCAAGAGAATTTCTTCACACAAAAAAAAAACATAATAACTGATTACCTCTTCATGTTTTCTTTTGTTTTATAAGCAGGCCTTCGGCGAACGTTTCTTTTCGTAAAGTACCGAGGATTTTGATTCTGCTGTTCCATCTTGTCAAATGATATGATGTAATCGTATTCGTTAGTAGTAAATTTAAACGATGATACTCCACTTAGAAATGCCATTTCTATCTCTTGACTACTTGCCTAAATAATGAAGAACTCACAAACTAAAGAAATGGACATGTAATAATGTAATAATGAGGGAACAATGGTAAACTACGAGGGAAATTGATAATACAGAAGCAATGATAGTGATACAGCGGTGCTCGACCTCTCAAACATTTCAGTGCCGTGATTGACTGATGTTGTCTTCTTGTGTTTCGAAGCAATCACAAAACACTTAATTATTCAAATGAATGAGATCTTTAAAATACAAGAAATTAAGCAAACTGTAACATTTGCTATTTGCTAACTGGAATGGTTTTCTTTCAAAGAATCCAAATTCAAATAGAATTGTTGGTGAAAATTACTTTTTACATTTATTCCCTATCAAGATGAAATGAATCAACCAGCCATTATCAATTCTGTCCATATGATCACTTTCTTGGTCAAGAAGACACCAATAGTATCATAACATAGCATAGTAATTTAATTGATTGACTTACCCATTTACTGTATTCTTCCCATCCAGAACCTCCTGTATGCCAATACCAGCACCAGTCGGTCAGTCCGACACCATCAATACCTACATGTCCTTTGACTGATGACACAGTTGAAAGACGTCGAATTCGAACTTTTTGACGTTTGTAATAATTGTTGTAAAGATCCAAATTTGCAAATGATGCAGATGTTGATTCACTAAATAACAACAATCATCAAACACAGTATCATGCATAATTCCTACAATTCTAAGTGTTTTTACATAAAATTTGTGGATTCTGTTGAAGAACTAGTCGAAGATAAAAAATCAAAAGTTTGGACTGCAGTTTAATTTGGGTGATTGCGGGTGATAAAAATAAATAATGTAAGTGGAATTCTAATACAGAATCCTTTCAGATTTCAGAAATGAGCTGGTGTCCCCTGTAAGTGATTCAGAAAATCTATTCAATTGATAGTGTTGTATATAACGCAATGAAATTGTTCCAAATTTCCGTTCATAGCATGTTTTAGCTGCAGTTGTAAACTAAGGATGGTTCAAAGAGTCAGTCTTGCATAGAATTTCACTTTGTGTTAAAACCATTCAAAACCAACAAATAAAAACATTCATATACTTTGTTTTGAAGATACAAACATGAGTAGATATAAGAGAAAGACATCAGTTTCTGTTAATATTTATATACCGGGTGAGTCAAAAAAAAGTACCGTTGTTTCACAAATCTTTCGATTGACTAATTATGAAAGCTAGTGCTTTTTATTTCTGAATAGAGGAATCCTTTACCTACATTTTGGTGTATCATTTGTCAAATTTGGTTGAGTAGAAAAAAAGTTATGGGCAAAAAACTGGAGGTGGTCCTTGTAAAAATCGCCGAAAAATGACGAAAAAATCTAAACAAAACTTCTCCAAACAAGATTTTCTGTTCTTATTGCAAACCGTATGGGATTGAAACTCATACACGCTTCAATGTGCTAAAACTTTTTTTTTATTCCCAATGCTTAAATTAAGTAAAAAGTTCAAACTTTTTTCAAAATTTTATTAAAACTTTACTTGATGAAGTTTTTTATAAAGACTGTTTTGTAAAAAATGCCACAACTCACGTTACAACAAACAATTTGGGTATGTATCCAGTTTCCAGTTTCGAGAAGTTTTGTTCAGCTTTTTTCGTCATTTTTCGAGAATTTTTACAAGGACCACCTCCAGTTTTTTGCCCATAAATTTTTCTCTACTCAACCAAATTTGACAAATGATACACCAAATGTAGGCAAAGGATTCCTCTATTCAGAAATAAAAAACAATAGCTTTCATAATTAGTCAATCGAAAGATACGTTTTGTGAAACAACGGTACTTTTTTTGACTCACCCGGTAGAAACCAGTTACTTTAAAAAACAAACAAAAAGGTACGGAAGAAATTCCCTTCAATGTCACCTGTAAATTTGATTCATTAGAATAATTATTTTTATTAAACTTATTTTGTGAATTTAGGTCAATAAAAGCTATGTGGCCTAATAATAATTACTTGCAATCTCCAAGTCAGAAATAGTAATACTGTTTGAAAGGTTGATTAGAGGTGCTGATCAAAAATCATTATCTACAACTAACCTGTTGTAGACATCATTAGATGGATCAGAAAATACTTTCTCCATTTCTATGTTCAAATCTGATGGAAAATTATTCCAAACATCATCTTCTTGACTAATGTACTGCCACAAATATGGCAGCTTTCCTTTAGCATGCAGCAAATGACAAGACGCTTCATCTTCACATTCTCCAGTAATGTAATCGTGACATATGGCTTCTTGTTTCCAAGGGTCAAAATTATCTGCAAGGTGAATAATTAAAATTAGGTTATAATTAGGTCCGAAAGAAAATAACTTGTTCAAAAATAAAAAGAACAAAATTGACACTTAGGAAATAATTGGTAAATTATGTATAAATGAAATATTCGCAGAGGATTTTAATAACAAACTGCTAATGTTATTTTGTGATGTTCCTGTCATGTCTTGCATTGCTTTACTAAGTTCATACTTACTTCCTATCTTTTATGTTCCTATCTTTTGTGTTCTACATACATAGCTACATTACCAATATTACACATACCTTTGATTTTCCTTTCCAAAATTTGGTTTGTTTTTATTTTTCTCTTTGGTAAGATAATACAGGAGCGGAAATCTTCTGGTTTGATATGGTAACTGTTCATCATATCAACAGCTTGCTGACTGTAAAAAGCACTGTCATGCTGGAATGTACAAATACTTTCCACTTTCTTACAAGTACCATTGAGGTAATCATAACAAATATGAAACTTTGTACATGATTTAGCATTCAATGAACATTTACCATCATTGTAATCCAAACAAACAATTGGATATCGAACTTTCAACAACATCATAAGATGTTCTTCAGACAATCTTGTGAATGGCAAGTTTGACAACACTTCTTGATTGTGTGGATCCTGTAAGTCGTGATTTAATTTACAGGTTCTTTTTTTATGTGTTTCATGAAATAAGAAATCATGGCATACGTGAAACATGTCACACAGTCTGTCATGACAACCACTTTTATCAGATTTGCACCAATATGCAGGACATGCCTTGATCTCTTCAACACATATATGATATATTTTTTGTCCATTGTTGTAAGTGACACGAAATACATCATTATGCTTTCCAAGCCAGTCTTCTGCACTTTTAGCATCACCAAAATATTTCAGAAGCACTAAAACTCCAACACTGAAGTGTGTACGACTTGTTTTTGTAATAACGTCATAAATTACATTTTCTTCTATTGGATCCAAAGATTTTCGAGAGCTAACCAAGCCTACAAAAATAAGCCATTTCTTTCTATTCAATTTTCATTTAAACATGTTTTTGAAATTGTGTACTATTCCATCAAATGAAGAATAATATCGATTATGACAAAGAAAAGTAAAATTGATTATAGCTTTTCAATGTATGAATGGTGATCATCCCATTGCACAAATTTCCAACTTTTCAAAATAACCAGTTTCAAGATGGCTGACAATTTGGAAGGACATAGTGCTAGTTCTGTATAATTAATAACTTTGTCACAAATTCCAGCTGTCAAGATTCAGAGAGAACAAAATATAATAAATTTGATGATCACATGAAAGAATGTACATACCATTTGTAGGGACTGGTGGCATCAAAGAAGCTCTTTCTGTGCCCACAGCACCTTCTACATTATTACCACCATTTACTAAAATAAAAATCATACCAAAAACAAACGTCTCAATAAGAGGGGCAGTCTTTTGACAAGCAAAGTTCTTAGTACCATATACTATACATTGGATAATGGCTGCTGAGGTGCTTCCTTATGGAATCTTTACGGAAAATTTACATTTATTGGATTTCTGTGAAAGCAAGAAATACATTACAACCAGCTTTGGTTTTTCTTTTTCTTCCTATCCAAGCCTAGCGGTTTTTTGAACTTTCGTGTATGCCTTTACATGAAAACTACCAAAACATATATAAGTATTTTAGTATTTTGCCACTTATTCGTGAAAAATAGACATTACTCCCATTAAAAACATAATGGAGAACTTCAGTTGAAGCATAACCTAATGATTTTAAACGTTTGCTGTTGGTGACATCTTGTGCCTTGAAGTTCTCTTGCAGTTAATACAATTTATCGAAGTTATTCATAGTTAAACTTTTTAAAAGCTGTATTTTTAAAAGCTTGGTATGTGAGTATTTTGTCTACTTTTTTGATTCGTAGTTAGTTTAAAGTACAGTATTTCTGATGAATTTTTGGTCATCACCGCAAGGTAGCTGATCTTTCATTTTCCCCGTGTCCGTCAGTCCGTCAGTCAGTAAGATCGCAGTTCTTCACTCCCTGATAAAGCGCCCGTTATTGCTAAATTTCAGTTTTTCAGTTCAAAATAAGAAAGTTCAAAGCACAACATTTATTTTTGGTATGTAACTAACTATTATATATTGCATTGCAAAGACGGTTCATTTCACTCAAATGAATAAATGAATTAATCGTTATAATACGCCCTTTTGCCACAATAAATTATAACGTAGGCCATCTTGGGAGCGAAACACTACTGCAGGGCTAAGTTTTATTTACATCACAATTACATTGAAGCATATTGAATCAAGACATTTACAACTATGATCCCCAATTGGATAGGAGAGAAATTTATGAGGAGGAAGAAAAAGTCAGGCAAGTTGCATAAATTATTTATATGTCAATGATTGAAATTGTTTTCTTAGTTCACATATATATATATATATATACCTTTTTTAGGGAGGACTAGGTGTGCTGAGAATTATTCTGAATTATTCTATCCTAATTATATTCTTGTGGTAGCACTTCCATTTTGCAGTTTTATAGTGAAATTTTGATGAACAAGAAAAAAGGATTTGAGATGATGGAAATAATCCTCTCGTGCAGGGAGTTCTGTATAGAATTATAATGACCCTTCTTAGAATATTTTGGAATTTTTTATATTTATAGTTGCAGATGCTTGTGCCTAAATACTTGAAACTGACTATACATATGTATACCGTTGATCGCCCTAATTTCGGACATCCTTCCTAACTTCGGACACAAAAAACGTATTTGCAAATAACATATCTGCAATATATATATGCATATACAAACCACACCAATAATAATCAATACTGGTCAATTAAACTAAATCCAAAACTTATCTGAGCTTTGCAACGTGATTACGTACGTGATTTATTAAGGCTCTATCTAAACATCAGATCCATGGAATTCATGCAGACTTTGCACATATTTATCCTGATGTGTATGACATTGTTTTTCCACATCCTGCTCACATTTTCTTACTTCGCCTTTTCCCGTATTATCTGAAAGTTATAGTGTCTGTTTGGATTTTTAGAAGACTCTTAAGAAGGTCCCCTTTCACTTTTCAATTTTCCGCAGATCAACAAAGACCTTATTACACGAAATTAAACCATGTACTTAATTAAGCCGCATAGCATAGAAATAGTCTTAATTAAATGCGGCTTAATTTTTAGCACAGCCTACAATATTGCAGCTTGATTAACATTCATAACCACGACTGACAACATTGCAGTGTCTGATCTTAGCAGTGGCCCGAGAGTCAAAAATTGGTTCGGGCCACCAAAATTTTTGAAAACCAGTGTTGTGGTGGCCCAAATGGACAGGCGAAAAAAAGTATATAAATTCTAAACATGATTTAAGAATTTCCATTACAAGAGAATTGAGTTTTATGTTTGTCTTTGCAATTTCAGCTCTTTCTTTCTAATTTGTAAGCATTTCTAAGTGTGTCCAAATGAAATTGTAGAGTGTGATTGAATATCGGGCCATTAAAATTTCCTTCGGGCCACCAACAATTTTAAAACCAATGATGTCAATGGCCCGGCACGACACCCAGATAAAATCTTAAGATTAGACACTGCATTGAAACCTATCCATTTTGAGATAGTTAAAAAGATTTTTAGTTTCTTTGATACAAAAGTTGGCAACAAGATAATCATTTCTGAATTTCGATCAGCTGGTATCATCCAAGCCATCGAAAGCCATCACGTGTGGTGAACATTCTTTACTTGATCCATACATGTAATTTTTCATGAGTAAGAGAATCCTGTATATAATTGCAAAAAATGAATTTATCCGTTTTTGTTTTTCAACTAATTTTTCTTTAGGTGCGTCTTAATTAAAACACATTTTTTCACAACTAAGTACATTGCGGCTTAATTAATGTGTGGCTGAAATTTGACCGTCTTACTTAGGTAAGCGGTTTAATTTCAGTATGCTCTAAGTATGCTCTTTCTCCAGCATTTGTGCGTTCTATTTGTTTCTGTAAATCCTCAATCAGTAAAAGTCCTGGGAAGGAGGTGATATTTTGTGAAAAACAGAAGCAAAACTAGAATCCTATAAAGTGCCATTTTTTGTTTGTGACACATTATCGTGCAAGATGATTGAATTCTGGCAAAGTTATTTGTTTCAAAAATACGCTAGGGGATGTGGAATTTTTGTAAAAAAAATAAAATCATAAAAAAGTTCTTTGCATTATTAATTATAACCAGTAATTCTTCATACTTATTGCGTTTCAACATCTTTTATCTGCTTCATCTATTATTTTAGTATTTTTTGTGACTTGGTTATGTATATTTGCTTACCAGACAGGTCTGTTTATTAGTGTCTAAAGTTAACAAGGCTGTCCAAAGTTAGAACGGTTGACAGAATAAATGACAGAATAAGTTTGAACAACTCATTCAGGCAGTGTAGTGATGGTGTACCGTGAATCTTCCTAATTTTGCTGAATACGAAAAGATTCTGATGATGAATGTATATCATACTCATAAACTATAGCAGAAACTATTGTTTGATTGACAGGTGTAGATTTTTCATTTACAGACAGTTGAATTTGATTTTTTTGGAGCCTTTTTAAACTTGTTCTCTAATTTAATCCCAGTCAATTTGTTTGCCAATACTGCATTCATGAATGGGAGTCCAGCGACACCGTCTTTGCCTCTAGTCTATTACAAGTACATTTGCTTTTTGTCTGTCTGCATACTCCAAATGAAAAATTTTCCCATGAATTGTCATGAACTGGATTTTACATTTTTAGGGTTGGTTAATTGAAAAGTGATTCACCCCACCCACTCTGAAATAGATAAATTCAGCTTTTCCCTAAGTAAAATAGTATTTGTATATCTGTTTGCGAGTTTCTGTTAGGTCTGAATTTTGTTAAATGGGCCTAGAATTAAATGGTGCATTGTGCAGTTATACACAACTTTTTACACTTTTATTTTTAATAATCAGCAACTGCTTGGTGTTGGATCTTCATTGTCCAGTTACATTGGTAGAAAGAAAAGTTCACCTGCGCGATTAGCCGAACTCGTATGCTTGCAAGAACGTAAAGCTGGAAAGTAGAAATTGAAGCTGAAATAAAATCGATTAAAGTATCTGTTATTGCTGTAGTTGTTCTTGTCCATTTGATTTCTGTAAATATTACCCGACTATGGTTTTCATTGATTGTTTTGGAAACGCGCGGGCGACCTGGTTTTCTTTCAAAACGTTTACCAATGATTACTCTTTACTTTCATGTTTTTATATGAATTTGACTTTGGTATGAATTTTAACTGATGATGACAAGTGGACACTCGTGGAAACGTTTTAATAAATTATAAATTATTAAATTCAACATTAAGCTTCTGTCTTTCATATTTATTTTAAAACTGATTGCCTGCTCCAATATTTTTAACTTAGGTACAGCCATTAGAAAACAATGCGCATGTGACATATTGTGATACTTGTTATTCGGCATTTAGGAAATTGCCTTTACTGTCTGCACGGGATATAGATCCTAATATTAGATTAAAGGAAACAACTTATATGTGTGGTCAGGCTTCTCCAGTTGTCATTCGATGACTTACCTATTCAATAGTGCTAATGTAACGTGGTCCTTTCTACCGCATATGGTTTTAATGTATCTTTGTTTTGGGTGAATAGATTTACTATTTCGATTTGCATGCCTACCAACCATAAACGGGCGTACCAGGTTTTAAAAAGCAATTCTTTCGTTTTGTAAGTAAGTGATTATAATCTTTTGATTTTTGAGCATATGTATTTTGCGCTGACCTTAAGGCCTATGGGCCTCTTGTTTGCTTTTCAGTTATTATTATTTTCGAAGAAGGTTTTTTTTTTCTCTTTTTGCTCTTACAAAGTTTCTTTTTCAAAAAAACTGTGATATAAAATGTGTATCCATGGTTATGATTCATGCCTTATCCATATTTTTTTTGTTTGTATCTAATAGCTTCTGGTGTTTTTTAGCTAAGCCATATACACTTTTTTTAAAGGCAAATTGCCATCAGCCCAGAAGATGAAGAAAAGTTGACAAAGTTTCATGCGGGATTTCAGACAAATAATTTTGAATCTATTTGCATTGTATATTTCAAGATAAAATACTGCTACTGTTTTGTGCCATATGGCTCTTGCATTATTTCGTACCAACAGAATAAAGAACATTTCATACGGTAGTATCAGGGAGTGTGTGATCAAAAATGTAATGTATTGTAGAAGTCATTCAACCTTCAAATCTCAAGAATGTCACAAGTCTTTCATTTTACATGCTTCAGCTGATTTTTTAGAAATCCTTATACCTGTCATAGGGCATCTTATTACACTTTGTTGCATTAGTTGATTGGTACAGAAACAATTTCGTACTTCTGAGATCACTGCAAAAATCTTTTTTTATTTTTAAGTTCGCCAAAGTTCGCCAAAAATCAATAAATGGCCCCGCAATAGACTGAGAATAATGAGTTTTACAATACAATCAATAGTATGAGCACTGATCAAAAACTTTTACCAGGTGTTATCAAAAAAGACAATTCTACACAAATACTAAAAACTTCTGGAGCATTATCAAAAAGATTTTCCCTGTATCTAAAACGACGTCAGTTGAAGGAAATTCTGGAAATGCAGATAAAACAAACATTTTTTCGAACTACTATTACAGTGCCGTTGGAAAAATCAAATCAGCTTCAATAAAATTAATGGATTTCACATGGAGGAAACCAACAAACATTCTTTCCAAAACTTTAAAAACATTTAATTTTTCATACGTGTTAACAGTGTCTGTGCGAAATCAACTGAAAAGACTGAAACGTAAAAAGGCAACAGGAGTTGATAAACTTACCACCTCAATGATTAAAGACGGAGCTGAATCTATTGCGCCAATTCTTTCTAATGTTGTAAATCTATCGCTCAAAATAGGAACTTTTCCAAACTCATGGAAAATCGCGAAAGTTACACCAATCTATAAATCAGGTCCTGTAAATGCTCCTGAAAACTATAGGCCAATATCGGTACTGCCCGTACTTTCAAAAGTCATCGAAAGAGTGGTACAAACACAGTTGATGGAATTTCTCGAGACAAACAACCTTATCGATTCGGGACAATATGGATACCGTAAAAAGCACTCAACCGAGGAAGCAGTTACAAAATTATGTGACAATATTAGAACTCAAGCAAGTAATGGGTGTCTGGTTGGAGCTGTCTTTGTGGATCTAAGCAAAGCATTTGACACGTTAAGCCATAGCAATCTAATACAAAAACTACAGTCATATGGAGTACAGTCAACAGAACTTGAATGGTTCACATCGTACTTGTTCAACCGACTACAAACAATATGCATTGGTTCAAAACTATCTGAAGAGAAACCAGTAACATGTGGTGTCTCTCAGGGATCCATATTGGGTCCATTGTTGTTTCTGATATTCTTCAACGACCTAAGAGACTCGATAACCTTCTCATCGTTGCTGAAGTATGCAGATGATACTGTCCTCTATTACCCAAAAAAGTAATGTTTTGAACAGTACTCTGAATTTAAATGAAGATTTCGCATCAAAACTTAAACGAGCAGCCACTCGAATCAATTTTCTCAGAAGATGAGACACCTACTTACTACGAAAGCAACTGAAAAGGTCTTTGAAATGTGACGTTCCAGGGGATTTTGATAACAAATGATAAAACGTTTTATAACGTTTTAACGTTTTTACACTTTGTTTAAAAACGTTTTTTCAGTTTTTTCAGTAACGAAAAGTTTTAAAACAATAAAACGTTTTTAACAATAAAACGTTTAAACGTTTTTAATGTTACTGCATAAAACGTTTTAAGAAACGTTTAAACGTTTTCTCTTTCGAATTCTTAAAATGTTTTTAAATTTTGGTAAAAACGTTTTATCGTTTTTATCAAAACGTTTTCTAACGTTTTTTTCTATTGTTTTTACAACGTTTTTAACGTTTTTTGAAAAACGTTTTATCATTTGTTATCAAAATCCCCTGGAACGTCACAAATGATGATTGTTCCAATTATAACATACTGTGGCAGCCTTCACCTTGTATTGACAGAGACCCAAAAAAGACAGCTTACATCGCTCGAAAACAGATACAGAAGTCTCGTTAATAATGCTTACGTGCAACCCATTCAAAACAGGCTACAAGTGAAGACATGTATATATGTGAAGAAGTGTTTAAATCAAGACGTTTGCGAACATTACAAGAACTATTTCAGGCAAGTCGACCACAATAAAAACACTCGAAATAATCATTTCATCTTGAGACTACCACCTGTCAAGCTAGAAATACATTGTAGGTCACAAAACAAAACTGTATAACCAGCTTCCACATGAAATAAGAACTGAAAAATCTGTGCAAATTTTTAAATCAAAAGTCATGGAGTATTTTAAATCTAAAGTGTTTATATGTGTATACAATAAAATATCTTTTATTTCTTATTCATTAGATCATTTTAATGCTTGTATTCTTGTATATAAACAGGACCTATATGATAGCAGTATTTTAGTACTGGAATAGTCACCCTGTATAAATATTTATTTTAATAATAATTTTAATAATAATAAAATCAAATAAAGGTAGCAAGCATTACTTTTTGTGTATCTTCCATAAGGAAATAAATATCATTAATTCAAACAAAACTATCAAACAGATGAACAAGTAGACTTTAACTATCCCTGTTTGTTTGCTGTGATTGAATAATTACGAATTACAAAAACACTACATCAGGAAGCCAGAAGATTTCTGTGAAGGGCTCATTTAAAAAAAACAAAAAAACAACATGTTTGATTAATAGACATTAGCGCATTCATTTCCTTTATTATAGATTTTGATTGTTCAGCGGTTTGCACAGGGTATAAACAAATAATTACTTGCTGATACATAAGGAAATATTATTCGCCGAATAAGTGCCTAGTTTCAGGTTTGGACCTGGGCACTTAATCGGAACCTGGACGCTTATTACAAATTTGTCCTCTAAACCTGGACGCTTAATCGGTATACAAATAAAATAGATCAAAATTTAAACATCTGTAAATCTGCACAAAACTTTGTTACTTTTTGTTATCTCTCAGGCCTAACTTATACTGATGTTAATATACTATGGAACAATATTTTATAATTACATGAAATTTTTTACAGAAATTATTTAAGAGCCAAAAAAAGCAACTAACTTTTTCGAAAAAAAATCAAAGCAAAATATCCATTAGAAATTTGCGTTCTAAACTTTGATTCAAAACAAGGAAAAAATAGCCAAAATGTTTACACAAAAAAGGACAAAAATATAAAAAAAGGTTTTTAAAAGTTAAAACTACTTTGATGAATCTTATTTTAAGTGAAGTCAAGTTTCTAAGCACATTACCACCACACTACCAGCAACAGCAACAATATCATGAGTTAATCACAAATTAACACGAAGAACAACAATTTGTAATATGGCTTTCTTACTTAGACAGAAATCCAATTATATGACTTCTAAAATCTTTTTAAGGAAAGAAAAAACAGTGCTGAAAAATATCTGAAAATTAATCACTTATAATTTATGCCAAATCTGGAAGTGATATTATAAATATTATATTATGAATAAATTCAAACCTTCTTTTATGGAATAGGATTGTCCAAATCTTTTAACAGCTTTTAGTTGACTCATTTTACAAAAAAACCCATGACCTGTAGAACAAACGAAATATCTTGTTCCCATGAACGTACCATCAGTTCCTCCTTGAATTAAGTCTTCCTAAAGATAATAACAAAATCTCAGAAGAACACAAAAACTAGGAAATCGTTGATAATAAAAATCTTCTAATAAAAATCCTTGTTGTTGAAACAGAACATTCTCTGAATGAAACTAGTTTTTACCATTTCAAGACCAGCCAGGTATGTTTCAGGGTAGTTGTCACTGTAGCCTTTCCATTTAATTACTCCATAATACGCTTCTCCTCTAATGGTGACTTCCACCATTGATCCAATCTGTAGAGAAGATCCGTCGAATTTCTCAAGCTGAAAGTTTTCTGTGTTGAACTGATCATTAGTTCTATCAAATTTAGGATTTTCATTTCTTCTTTGAGAGGCTGTCAACAAAGTTAAAACAACAAGCATTTATAACAAAACAACAAAATGTTCAACATTATTTTTAGTAGAGTTTAAACATAAACCTTGGCTCATAAAATTTGACATTCTTATAAAATGTGTATCCATGGTTATGATTCATGCCTTATCCATATTTTTTTTGTTTGTATCTAATAGCTTCTGGTGTTTTTTAGCTAAGCCATATACACTTTTTTTAAAGGCAAATTGCCATCAGCCCAGAAGATGAAGAAAAGTTGACAAAGTTTCATGCGGGATTTCAGACAAATAATTTTGAATCTATTTGCATTGTATATTTCAAGATAAAATACTGCTACTGTTTTGTGCCATATGGCTCTTGCATTATTTCGTACCAACAGAATAAAGAACATTTTATACGGTAGTATCAGGGAGTGTGTGATCAAAAATGTAATGTATTGTAGAAGTCATTCAACCTTCAAATCTCAAGAATGTCACAAGTCTTTCATTTTACATGCTTCAGCTGATTTTTTAGAAATCCTTATACCTGTCATAGGGCATCTTATTACACTTTGTTGCATTAGTTGATTGGTACAGAAACAATTTCGTACTTCTGAGATCACTGCAAAAATCTTTTTTTATTTTTAAGTTCGCCAAAGTTCGCCAAAAATCAATAAATGGCCCCGCAATAGACTGAGAATAATGAGTTTTACAATACAATCAATAGTATGAGCACTGATCAAAAACTTTTACCAGGTGTTATCAAAAAAGACAATTCTACACAAATACTAAAAACTTCTGGAGCATTATCAAAAAGATTTTCCCTGTATCTAAAACGACGTCAGTTGAAGGAAATTCTGGAAATGCAGATAAAACAAACATTTTTTCGAACTACTATTACAGTGCCGTTGGAAAAATCAAATCAGCTTCAATAAAATTAATGGATTTCACATGGAGGAAACCAACAAACATTCTTCCCAAAACTTTAAAAACATTTAATTTTTCATACGTGTCAACAGTGTCTGTGCGAAACTAACTGAAATGACTAAAACATAAAAAGGCAACAGGAGTTGATAAACTTACCACCTCAATGATTAAAGACGGAGCTGAATCTATTGCGCCAATTCTTTCTAATGTTGTAAATCTATCGCTCAAAATAGGAACTTTTCCAAACTCATGGAAAATCGCGAAAGTTACACCAATCTATAAATCAGGTCCTGTAAATGCTCCTGAAAACTATAGGCCAATATCGGTACTGCCCGTACTTTCAAAAGTCATCGAAAGAGTGGTACAAACACAGTTGATGGAATTTCTCGAGACAAACAACCTTATCGATTCGGGACAATATGGATACCGTAAAAAGCACTCAACCGAGGAAGCAGTTACAAAATTATGTGACAATATTAGAACTCAAGCAAGTAATGGGTGTCTGGTTGGAGCTGTCTTTGTGGATCTAAGCAAAGCATTTGACACGTTAAGCCATAGCAATCTAATACAAAAACTACAGTCATATGGAGTACAGTCAACAGAACTTGAATGGTTCACATCGTACTTGTTCAACCGACTACAAACAATATGCATTGGTTCAAAACTATCTGAAGAGAAACCAGTAACATGCGGTGTCTCTCAGGGATCCATATTGGGTCCATTGTTGTTTCTGATATTCTTCAACAACCTAAGAGACTCGATAACCTTCTCATCGTTGCTAAAGTATGCAGATGATACTGTCCTCTATTACCCAAAAAAGTAATGTTTTGAACAGTACTCTGAATTTAAATGAAGATTTCGCATCAAAACTTAAACGAGCAGCCACTCGAATCAATTTTCTCAGAAGATGAGACACCTACTTACTACGAAAGCAACTGAAAAGGTCTTTGAAATGTGACGTTCCAGGGGATTTTGATAACAAATGATAAAACGTTTTATAACGTTTTAACGTTTTTACACTTTGTTTAAAAACGTTTTTTCAGTTTTTTCAGTAACGAAAAGTTTTAAAACAATAAAACGTTTTTAACAATAAAACGTTTAAACGTTTTTAATGTTACTGCATAAAACGTTTTAAGAAACGTTTAAACGTTTTCTCTTTCGAATTCTTAAAATGTTTTTAAATTTTGGTAAAAACGTTTTATCGTTTTTATCAAAACGTTTTCTAACGTTTTTTTCTATTGTTTTTACAACGTTTTTAACGTTTTTTGAAAAACGTTTTATCATTTGTTATCAAAATCCCCTGGAACGTCACAAATGATGATTGTTCCAATTATAACATACTGTGGCAGCCTTCACCTTGTATTGACAGAGACCCAAAAAAGACAGCTTACATCGCTCGAAAACAGATACAGAAGTCTCGTTAATAATGCTTACGTGCAACCCATTCAAAACAGGCTACAAGTGAAGACATGTATATATGTGAAGAAGTGTTTAAATCAAGACGTTTGCGAACATTACAAGAACTATTTCAGGCAAGTCGACCACAATAAAAACACTCGAAATAATCATTTCATCTTGAGACTACCACCTGTCAAGCTAGAAATACATTGTAGGTCACAAAACAAAACTGTATAACCAGCTTCCACATGAAATAAGAACTGAAAAATCTGTGCAAATTTTTAAATCAAAAGTCATGGAGTATTTTAAATCTTAAGTGTTTATATGTGTATACAATAAAATATCTTTTGAATTATTGAATTGTAGTGCACAGGAGAAGCACAAGCGAAATACAAACACCTAAGAAGCCAAAAAAAACCTTGTAGGAGTCCTATAGGACTCTTACAAGGATCTTATAAGATCCTGTCATGATTTCAACCAGGTATGTTACTAACCA
The DNA here is from genome assembly GCA_027922465.2 of Turritopsis dohrnii. Taxonomy (NCBI): domain Eukaryota; kingdom Metazoa; phylum Cnidaria; class Hydrozoa; order Anthoathecata; family Oceaniidae; genus Turritopsis; species Turritopsis dohrnii. Next base: position 1,109,876 of record BQMF02000066.1, on the reverse strand, counting down.
CCTGCTGAGCTCATACAATCAGTACAATAAGCATATGCACAAAAGAAACAGTTAAAAATGCATTTTCTCAACAGCAAAATTACATCCAAATGCAACAAATACATAGTTCCTGACCTACTTATTGGATTTTTGCATAGTAAGTATCAAGTTAAAGGTTGCCAATCACTTTATATGTAAAAGTTGAATTTATATGGGAATTTATTTGTGATCAAAATTCTTGAGCTCTTTATAGAGAACCCACGAAATATTCATTTTTAATGAGAGAAATTTCAACAATATAATAACTCTATGCAGTAGTATATTGGTTTTATTTCATTTTCCTTTTAGCATAACCCACACAAATATCATAAAGAATAACTTTCTACCCAATTCTTATGATGTTGATTACATTTCTTGATTAAAGTTTTATCTCTTACCTTTTCTGATGTTAATCAAAGATGCGGGACCAGCAGAACTGACCGAAGAAGACTTTTTTGTGACCCTTGCCACATGATTTGAATTATTGTCATGATTTCCTTAAAAGATATATAAACAGTCTTAATCTATTTATAGTAAATTTCTATTTTTAAGACTGTTCTTTAACATACACTATAAAAACGTGAAAAGTAATTAATAGAAGAACACTATGCAGTTTTCTTTTTTCAATAATGAAGAAACAACATTAAATAGACCTTTTCGGAAATTACATCATGGCAGATCTTGCCTCGCTTTTGCGTCGTTTCTGAAAAGAAACGGTACCCAAGGGGAAAATGCTACACAAACTTTTTGATCATTCTTAACCATGTTAGTAATTTAAAACATTAGAAATGAGGCAAGATCTGCTGAGACGTAATTTCCATAATGTCTATAAGATATTGTTAATAATTTGTTTCTTTAATTTGTTATGCAGAGGTTATGTTTGATACTATACAATGCCAGGGAATATCTATAAATAACTTTTCTGTTTAGAAAATAATTCTCCAGAGAGAATTATCAGAACACACATAATCATACCTTTAGGATTTGATTTTACATCAATTAAATTTTCAGTACTTTTGACGGAACAGTCATTCACCTTTTCTTCTGTTAAATTAAATTTCAGTGTCTTTGTAAACAAAATATTGGACCAAATATATGCTTCCACTATTTTGTTATTTCCTTTGATTGTATCAAGAGAAAATAATTGAAGAACAGTTAAATTATGGGTATCCCTCACGTTGTGTGATTTTGAACAGTTATTTGCAAAACATTTACCACTAGCAAAGCCTTTGCAAATATGTATTCTATTACAATTTTTTTTCTTACAAAATCCTTGACCGGCTTGATAGGGTTTACAAATACGAGGAAATGATCGACGAAGGATTTCAAGCAGTTCATGGTTTGACAGATTATCAACTTTATGCTGAGCCATGATTTTTCCATTTATTTGGTCTAATGGGTTGTGAGAAAATCCATACTTGCATTCTTCTGCATTACACTTGTTAGCATCAACTAAAAAGTCTTTACAAAAGTGAAGTCTTCCACAGCTTACATTATGGCATTTACCATCAAGATAAAATTTGCACAGTTTGATACATAATTTGTTGGGTTTTTTCTGCGAAAACAAACTTTCGGATACTGTACTACTGGAGTCAGACAAAGACTTAGAAGTACCAATTGAATCAGTGATATCACTTTTTATCAACACATTAGCCAGAAGGAGCTGTCGATCATTGGCAAGAATGCTTAAATCAAAATAATTCAAAACCATCTTGTTATGTTCATTGCTGAAATTGTGAATGTATGATTTATTCTTGTCAGTTTTCAAATCCAATACACATTTACCAATACATTTCCCCAGCACATAGTCAGGACAAATATGGAGATAACCACAAAACAATTTTTTGCAATTTCCTGTTTCCGTGAAGTCCGGACATAATCTAGGAAATGAAGATCGCAAAATATCTAGATTATTAATACCATGGCTTACTAAAATCTTTCTATTATGACTGTCATGAATCTTATGTGAAAATCCATTCTTGCAGTTCTGAGGATTACAAGCTTTCCGATGAATTAAGTAATCTTTGCAAAGATGTAGCATTCCACAATTGTTAATATTGCAGTTGCTTTGCTGGTACAGAGGGCATAATTTTACATTTGCCTTGGCTTGCACTACCCAGTCAATAACAGTATGTTTGCTGATCCAAAAGTGAGAGGGGATTAATGTTAAAATCTCTTCTACATTTTCAAGGTGCGGAAAGGCTGCTTTGATTTCATCCTTTGTAGAACCATTCTTTTTTCCTCTCAGAAAATTGTATATTGCATCTGCGCTGGCCATTTTTGTTGCTTCAATAACATCCTAAAGTAGGAAAAAAGTCTTAATTGCTTAAGAAGCACATTCATAGATGTACCCTAAAAATCACACTCGGGTACGATAAAACCTGAAACATCAGGGGTTAATCCTGAAAATTATTTTGGGCGTCAGTAGTAATAGCAACATAGGGGTGAAGGCCTTTTTGAAACTCCGAATATGTGTACATCGCACCTGGGGGTTTGGGGCAGAACTAAAACATGTTCAATGTATTATATTAGTTTTCGGGCTCAATTGACAACAAGGATAACTAAGGTTTTTTAAGCAATTATTAGCTGTTGCTAGGAAGAATGACCACGGTTGCTAACGTGTTAATTTTGAAATTTCCTTCCTTCTTATTATTTTTCGTTATGGTTAACGAAAACAAATCGACACTGAATGAGGAATATTAACGTTTTCAGAGAGAATGACCTGTTGTGTTTTCATTAGATTATTAAGAAATAAGCAAAAGAAGCATTCTTTTGCACAACTAGTATCGAATTTGGGCACCCAAATTCGAGGCGCCCAAACTCGGCATACCATTGTCAATTTTGGCCCCTGAACATAGAAGGTTTTAAGATTTTTAAAGGTCTTTTTAAATACTTATAATACAGGTACTCCAAAAATACAGCCTCACCATAAGCAACTACCTTAAGTGTATTTAATTTTGCGGTGTCAAAACAAGCGAGTTTGTTTTGTATTCATTGCTATTTGGAGAAACAATAATTAAATCACTGTTAATCACTGAACTTCATAAAACAACACATGGATATGTGAAATGTATAAACAAACGACTTGAACAAAACTTTTTAACAATAATAACGGTAATCTGTGCCCTTAGAGGATATTGATGATATTAACGATTTAACTTTTATATCATTCGATATTCTGTCTGTTTCACATAATTATTTGAACCAACATTTTACGAATAATTTAATGATAAATCAAATACTTATCGCTAAAATTTAGCGCTTTTTCGAAAAGAGCGATATTTATAAGTGATAATAGTGATAATGATTAAACTACAAGCGCTAAATTTATCACTAATATCGTTACTAAATTTGTAAATAAGAACAAATTAGCGCTAAAACCCATTGTTCTTTTAGCGCTATTAGCACTTGGTATAAAGCGCTATTATCGCTTGTAGTGATTTTCCTTTGAATCGTCACATATGGAGATCCTGCCTACCCACTTAGACCCCAGCTGCAAACTGCATTCAGAGGAGCTAATGTGACACCTCTTCAAAGTCAATGGAATTGGGCAATGAATAAAACTCGAACTTCAGTTGAATGGGTGTTTGGAGACATTGTTAACTACTACAATTTTTTGGATTTTCACAAAAACCTAAAAATACAGCTAAGTGCTGTTGGTAAAATGTACACTGTCAGGGGCTAATACAGGTCAAATTTCATAGCGGTAACCGCTATTGGGCGCCAAGATCGAGGCGCCCAAATTCAACAAAAAAAGGGAAAAAAATTTTTTTTGAAAAGATAAAAAAAAACGTGAGAAGAGCAAAACGAAAGAAAGGGAAAAAAGTTCGAAGTTCCTTATCTCTCTTATTAAATTATTAAATACGGAGAAGTGCGTTCATCTTATTTTAAAGCAGAAAGACAACCTCGTTACCGTCGCTTCTTCTCTCTTTTGCGCTAAATCAGACTTACGATTTAGCATAAAGCAGAGAAGTGCTGGGAAAGAAGGACACTCCGTGAGGTTTCCGTACCTGGTTACCAAGGCTAGGTGATTACTTTACGAACTGAAACTTTCGAAATGATTATATAGTCCTGTAAAATATCCACAAAGTAAGGAAATCAAAAATGGCGGAAGGTAAACACGCCGATTTGCGTGATTGAATTTCGAAGAACATTTGAAGATTCTACAGGAAAGACTGTTACGACACGAATAACAAGAAATGAGAAAGTTTTAAGGGACTAAGAATATGTATAGTATGTTAAAATAGAACGCATTTTAGACCATTCTAGGCCCTCAAATCGAAAATTTTTCGGGGCTTCGCCCCTGGACCCCACAGAGGGGGCTTACAGCGCCCCCCCCCCTGACCCCCAGCTGCCGCCCAAATTAAAATCTTGTATTAGCCCCTGACTGTGTGTGTACTACTTCAAAATGCCTGTTCTTGTTTTTATGGTTCAGTAACATCGTCATTTTTTTATTGTAAGCCTCCAAGTATTGAAGAATATTTTCAGTAGATATTTTTGATTTGTTATTTCTGTTTAGTGAAGTGATTGTTTATTAGGATAGAAATCGGAAAAAAAAACTTTTTTTTCTTCTTTCACCCTACCTGTTACAGCCATCTTAGAATTACAAAATACAAAAGATCGCAGAAAAGTTTCAAGACAAGGTAACAAAATTTTCAACCTTTTCAAAAAATATACAGTATATATATATTAAAAAATAAATGCTGTACATCTATGTACATATAAAAGCTCATATTTTGAAAAACTCAAAACAGTATATTTCACTTACACTTATTTCAAAACACAACTGAAAGTCATCCATATAATATAAGTATGAAGATTTACTCCAAGCAATATTATATAGTTCATCTCAAAAAACACAACTGAAAGACATCAATATAATACATAATATAGGTATGATGATCTAGTCTTTGCAAACAATATAGTATATACTCATCTAAAAAAATAAAACAGAAAATCATCAACATAAAATAATATAGGTATATATGATGATTTAGTCCTTGCAAACAATATGATGGTATACACCCATTTCAAAAAACACAACTGAAAATAATCAACATAATTAATGATGATTTAGTCCAAACAAAATAAAAAAAAAGATAAAAGAAACTTTGGTTTTACTGATTGGTTTTGTTCACAAACTGCAGCAAAGCTATGCTTAGTTGCTGTTGCTGCTGCAATATAGCATTTGCTTGATTTTGCTGATTTAAGATAAGCTGGTTAAAGTTATCATTTTGCTGCTTGCGTAATTCCAACTCTTGTTTTTGAAACAACAGCTGTTCCCTTTGTAATGCAATGCTACTTTGATTTTTTTCTCGCAAGTAAGCTAGAGTTTCTTTTTCAGATCCCCTTCCTTCTTTTTTTGAAGGTCCCTCCTCAGGACTGCTACTAGTGCCATTACGATTTTGGGTATCACGAAAAGTCTCGAGAGATGCCTGTCTGAATTCCTCTGCTGCTTCTCGTTCTTTACAAGCATCACTGTCTTTTTTGGATTTCTCTAAGGTATACTGATGATCAAAATCTTGAAACTGCTGAATTATATCAGTCATACCTTTTTCAAAGTCACTCTCTTCCTCAGGACAAATACCCAGGGATTTTTCCAAGCACTTTTAGTTACTACCGTCTTTTGTAGAGAAGATTGAGTTTTACAGTCCAGGAAGCTCCGAAGTTTTAGAGATTTCAATCTCCACAAACAGGCCTTGTCATGAGAGGCATGCGTAGGGAGTTGGAAACTAAGATGTTTTTTAATTTCATATTCTTTCCTAAGGTGAAGATATGAATGCGTATAACAAAGGAAATTTCAAAATTACCTTAGCAAGGGTGGTCGTTCTCCCTAGCAACAGAATATTTGGTGAAAATGGCCTAATTACTCTCTCAAAACATGTTTTTAAATACTACACATTAAAGAGCTAAAAAATGTTTAATTGATAATGAATGATTGCGTTTCTCAACTCAATTCAAGATGAGTTTTAACTACCGGTAAACGGTAGTTGGAAAGTGCTTGGAAAAATCCATGATACCAGATGCTTTTTCCTCAAGGTTTCTTTTTCTGATATTCTTTTTTTCAAGTACTTTGTAATGATCACGTACTGACCTTTGATCAACAGTAAATTTTGGCTCTGGAATTTGTTTCAAGCTTTCAGAAATTGCTGTCCAGACTGCCCCTCGTTCAGGTGAGCCCTTCTTCTGTGTCCAAGGCTGAAAGACTAATATTTCTTGAACTAATATGTCATCGTGTCTTTGGGTCCAACACATAGGTTTTCTAGAGAGAAATATGAAAAATTAGCAAATTGTGAATGAAAATTATACTTCTTACTCATCCACAACCATTCACACAGCGTCAAAACATTAAGTGAAAGTTCATTCTTGGTTCTCAAGCACTCAAAAAACAAGCAGAAATCTATAGAAACAGTCCTTGATCTGTTTGATATGATTTCGAAAACAAAAATAACAAAAATGATTAAGAACAAGCAAAAATACTTACTGCTTTACAGCTTCTGCCATCACGTTTTCACAAAAACCTCAAAATTGTTGTTTTGAAGTCGGTCGCTTCACATGAAAACGTGAAAATGAAGATTCCCTCACTTTGTGCATGCTCATTTGCTGCTAATTAGTTCTAGCCCGTTGCCGTTGCCGTCGTGAAATCGTAAACTCTTTACCATCTTTTTTAACTGCGACCTCTGCTGTCACTGGTTGCCGATTTGTAAAAACAAACTTAATTTCACAACGTGTAACTGTAGCTCTAAAATTCTATCAATGCTTCGATTCTAAACAATACACACGGCACAAGACATATCCGAGGGCATGCCCAAAAGCATTCATAAAATGCTGAACTTGTAAAATATTACGTTGTTGTTATTTTGATTGTGTTCGGCAATCACATTTATAAGCCGAATCTTCACTAGACAAAAAAGTTCCCTCGAAGCGATTTTTTTCTCGACGAAAAAATCGTCAAGTGGAGATCACTCTTAAAATCGTCTGAAAAAGAATAATTAAGATTAACAGTACTAATATCAGCAGTAGTGTTTCCTTCCACAATGTCAGCCATCTTAAAACTGGCTATGATGATTATGTTGGAAAGTTGGAAATTACTGCAATGCCATTGGTTTAGAATTTGACGATCGTCGCTCCGCATGACGAAAAGTCAAATTCATTTCTACTTTTCGTCGAGAGAATATCTTCGCCGTGACGATCAGTTTTACTCTTCTGCGCATGTGTCGTCGCGAAAATTTAAGACGATCGTCTTAAAAATCGTCTAGTGGAGATCCAGCTATAGGGGGTTTACACGTAAAGATTTTTGAACAATTTTTGTTATAACCAGGTGTTTTCAGGCTTTAAAAATGAACTGTAAATCAACTCATTAATTATTCATGAGCAAAAAATTGGTGAAAAATCAAATCGACTTTTCTATTCAAATTACGGAGACAGAGAGAAGCGTGCGTCAAACACCAGGTTAAAAGAACATTTTTCAAGAATTTCCTTTGCGTGTAAATCCACCCACCCCCACCCCCCTTCATAAGATTTTCACGTTCTTTGGTAGCATCATGAAGTTGAAGAATAGTTTTTTTGTCTCTTATAACACTTCTTGTGGTTTATTTTCCACAAAGCTACGTACAGTTTTTACATATTATTTGTATGTTAACGTACAAAATAATGGAAAACTTTGTAAGTTAGCGAGTGCTGTCTGAAAAATATTTAGCAAGCCCTGCAAAATTCAAGAAATTTTGCATGGATTACATTTGAAAGGTGCTGATTTCGAATTTGACAGTCATTTTGTCAGATTTGACTAAAATTGGACGATTTGGGCCAAATTTGGACCAAATTTCAAAAAATCTTCAATTTTCATGAATAAACATCATGCACAAGATTGGTGAACTGTTTTTCTGGCCCCGAAACATCATAGTGAATTGCAAAGCTGTCAAGATTAAGTTAAATAAATTGTGACGTTCCAGTGGATTTTGATAACAAATGATAAAACGTTTTTCAAAAAACGTTAAAAACGTTGTAAAAACAATGGAAAAAAGCGTTAGAAAACGTTTTGATAAAAACCATAAAACGTCTTTACCAAAATTTAAAAAAACATTTAAACGTTTCTTAAAACGTTTTATGCAGTAACATTAAAAACGTTTAAACGTTTTATTGTTAAAAATGTTTTATTGTTTTAAAACTTGAATTTTTTACTTTCAGGTTGCTTCACAGTAAACATAAAGTTAAGAAAGTTCAAAAAGAACCTAAAAAATGATATTTAACTCTCAAAATTCTTAAAGGGAAAGTAAGCCTTTATCAAAAACTTTTTATATTAGCTGCAGAAAGGTCTCATTAATCTTCTGTGATCATTAAAAATTATCTTAAATGATAATTATACTCAGTTTTTCGTTATTTAGTATCTAACAATGGACGCCATTGCAGTGCTCTGCGATGTAAATTTTGACGTCACAGCGCGATCGCTGTTTTTGTAAGGATTACATAAACTACAATATTTTGTTTTTGTTGATGAAAGTTCTTGTGTTTTTTGTGATATAAAACCTTTATTAAAAAGTATTTTGTTTTAGATTTATAGCAGGTATACGTGCGTAAGTGAGTTTTAGAACAAATGTGTATACTTTAGATGGATAAAAAATGAAATCTTCAGTATGACTGTTTTTGTTTTTCTTGAATCGCCAACGATAAACTTATTTTACATTTTGCTGTTTCTTGATGTTTAAGATTGTTATGTTGATGAACGATAAATATCTTTGTGTTGTCTTTATTGTTTTTCTACCATTTCTCATATCTTTAGAACGTAGGGGTAGAAAACATGTCATCATGTTCTGTCTACGTCTGATGTTTCTGCAAATGAAATTCGCTCTGTGACGTCATGATATTTATAATGAAAGTTGTAATGGCGATTTAACTAAATTGTTTTTTTAGCAGTTTTTTTCATTTGGAATACCTTTTATACATAAAAAGGTGTTCCTCTAGGATGAATGAAGTATTTCATGCTCAAAATTAGAAAAGAAATTTTAAGGCCTAATTTCCCTTTAAAGAAAGACCAGATACTGAACACAATAATCATTTTCACTCATAGTCGGTGAGCAGTTACTTTGGCAGCTGCTCATCTAGGAAGGCGAAACTAAAGGCCAGTTTCCATATCAATCACTGTGGTCGCGCACATCATTCATCAGTTCATCTCAAAACCTTAAAATATTATCAAAATGAAGTCCATAAAGATACCTAAAAACGTTGTGAAGCAATTTGATTAAGAGTGCATTAGCGAAAGTGAAATGTCTCTTAAAAAAGAATAATTAAGGTTTTTCCAGATCTGACATTGTCTGTAAAATTATCCATTTAAAACAACTTTCGCCGAGTGAAAATACATCTTTACGAAAATAAACATGAAACTTTTCCCTGAGGATTTACAAGATAGCAATTCTATCAACTTCGTTCTATTATAGAATTAATAGAATTATATCGGACGGTTTCTATTTGTAGTAACTTTTGAAACAGCTGTTGTTTCTTTAATCTTTAACTGAATGAGAACCAAGTAATCAGTGCATTAATATACTTACATAAGTTACCTGCGAATGTATTTATGAACAAGGTGCGTTCTTTTGTTTTGATTGAGTTTAATGACGTCAATGTTTTTCTCTCAAGTGAATGGTTATACAAAATGTATTATAACTGGTTTTAATAACGAATTACAGCCACCAGTTATTACTGACATTATGTATTATGGATTAAACCGTATTCCAGAATTTAAATTCTAACGTAAAACTACACTTATTCAGTACAATTTATAGCGTAATTATTTATGACGTGGTCCTTGGACGACTATCCTCCATTGATTCCAGACCAACTAGGAACTCTTCTTGGACAGTGGAAGGTTAAGGATAGTCCATACCCTCCTAAGCATGATTTCAGTTTTTCCCTGATAATTTGAAATGTGTTGATTTTTTCTTATCAAAAGTATATATTTTCTGAATCCTTATTTAATTATCTGTCTAATGATCCATATTTTGTTTATTAAAAATGAAAAGGACAGGAATTAGAAGAAAAAAAGTAAAATTTAGAACGCATTGAATTAAAAAGTTCCAACTCCCCTCCATTACACTTTTTTTTCAAACAAATTGCACTTTTGAAATCCATGATCATTTGTCGAAAAAAGTTTGCCACAGTTTTTTTTCAAACTCATTACTTCCAAAAATATAAAGCTTTTTGTTCATGACCCTATAAAAACGTTGATTCTTTAACTTCAACTCTCCCTCACGGGGCGAATTTTGATTCTTTTCAAAATATGTGGCAAACTTTTTTGCGCAAAGGCCAACTGAACAAAATGAAAAAACCCGCATGGTTATATCTCGTTCACAAGGGGAGTTGGAACTCTTTAAATGTTGGTCATCAAGCTAAAATTACTTTCAGAGAAAATCACATTTAAAGATTTTTTCTTCTTCCATCGCTTGTGTAAACAAAATTGAATAGCGATCAAATTCTATTGTGAATGTGAGATGTTGGAATGTATGAAAAGTTAAAAAGGTAGAAAACTATCTCATTGAATAATGATAGTGTGTATAATTATAAAGAAAACCACCTGGTTTTATTTTTAACGATAATAAAGCAAAATATTGAATACGAAAAGTAAACAAAGCCGAAAAAGTATGTATGGCGTCATGCATGTGCGTATATTGAGAGAAATCTCTTTTATTTCACCGAAAGATTAATTACTTGTGTAAACAAAGATTTTCTTGCCTTTTGGTTTTTGCTAATAACTCCATAATTATTTGGAATTTTAAAATTCTGATTGCAGAATCTGTTTTTAAATAAAAAATTGAAAGGAAATATTGAAAAAAATTTTTTTTCAAAAAAATTCACCTCGGAGGGTATGGACTATCCTTAAAGTGTTTTGAGCGGGTTGAGTAACTGAAAATGCTTTTTGTAAACAAAACTTAAATATCATTTTCATCTTTTTTTATGTAAAAACGTTTAAACGTTTTTTCGAAAACAAAAAAAAACGTTTTTTACGAAAACGAAAAAACGTTTAAGAAAACGTTTACAACGTTGCCCAAATGACAAGACTTCGTTTTTTCGTTACTGAAAAAACGTTTTTAAACAAAGTGTAAAACGTTTAAACGTTATAAAATGTTTTATCATTTGTTATCAAAGTCCCCTCGAACGTCACATATTTATTTAAAAAATGCTGAGTAGAATACAAAAACGCGTTTTTTGGAAAAAGTGCTTCTAAATTTAAATTTTTGACTCCAGAAACTTAATTTATGATAAAAATTACATAGGAAAAGCTAAAAATTTTTTTTGCTATTTTTTGAGCGAATACAGTACTGGTAAAAGGTCTCTTAACATCGTGGATCGTGTAACAAGGCGGCCACGCACGTTTCCACAATGTTCATGATGTCTTCAAACACGCTGAAACGTGGAAGACACAATATACACTCGTTACATCCGGTCGTGTTTCCCCGGTTGGAAAACACAATAAGAATCTTGTAATTAATTCATTAAAGAATATTCACAAAACTTCTTGCATCAGGGAGTTCTTAGAAATTTATCTTAAGATTAATTCAAAATTTTTAAATATAGTGTAATTAAAAAAGTAAGAAATTTTCTGGAAGCAACGAAACTTTTGTTCGACAAAAATAAATGAAACTGTTGAAATGTGATTTTTCGTTGGATGAAATTTTGTCCGACGAAAAATTTATTCCGATAAGGCAGGTCATTAAAAAAAGAAAAGTAGAAACGAAAAGTCTGAATTTAAAATAAAGTGGGTGGGATGGAAACAGAAATTTTTGTCGGTGTTTTACATCGTTATTGAAGTCCCGGCATAACAGGATATTAATCAAGTTCGTAATGATATCAAAGAAGTGTCACCTGACATCTCGGAAGCGATCACACACAATTTTTAGTAACTGGAGGCCATAGAGTACTACTTGGAAGTGTATTTGCCATTAACTTAAATCAACCTCTTTGAGGAGTGTTTGGTTTAAGCTTGGAAAGGTTAAGATTCTGACGGATAAGAAGTCTTGTTTTTTACCTTTTTCCACGAGAAAGAAGCACGTAACATGCTTTTTAAATGAATGAAACTTTCATTGAAAGTTTACACCTGGCGTGTTGATCTTTTTAATCAACAAGTAAACAAATAAATTTACATCAAATGAATGGCGCGGGAAAGAGCTTGAAACGTTCGTTAGAATAAAACATTCAGTAAAAAGAAGTAAAGCTTTGAATCTTTTATCAATTTGCAAAGAATTCTTTGCTCATTTATTATTTGGATTTCTTTTCTTTTCTCCACATCGAAGAGAAAAGGAAATCAACTTCCCTTAAGGAAGAAAAAAAATGTGCATGCGTTATGACATTCATAAAAACTTTATCATTCATTTTATTTTCATGAGTTCTACATAAAACCAGGGGTTGATAGAGGCCAAAATCCACAACGGTATACCGAGTTTGGGCGCCTCCAATTTGGGCGCCCAAATTCGATACTAGTTGTGCAAAAATTAACTACAGAAATACATTAGAATGCTTCTCTTGCTGATTTCTTAATAATCTAATGAAAACATAACAGGCCATTCTCTCTGAAAACGTTACATATTCCTCATTCAGTGTCGATTTGTTTTCGTTAACCATCACGAAAAATAATAAAATGTTTCAAAGCATGATCTTTAAAAAAATATATGCCGGGGAATCCTTTTACTCTCCACTGCCACCAGGTCTTGTCATGAGGATGTTTGCAATCAGCCAACAGTGTGCAACCACAGCCCCAAAAAATTATTTTAACTTAAGCAAGTTTCCGTTTGTGGAAATTCGGTTACGCTTTCACTAAAGGGAGCTGGAAACTAAGATGCTTTTTAATTTCATTGAATAACGCGAAAACGAGCCTTGCTGGTATCCTTCGTTGTCAATTGAGCGTGAAAACTTATTTTAATACGTTGAACATGTTTTAGTTCATATAAATAGTTGATATTTTTAAAGAGTATCGACTCTGGACCCCCACTAAGGCTCTGCCCCAGACCCCCAGATGCGATGTACACATATTCGGCGTTTCAAAAAGGCCTTCGTTCTTATGTTGCTATTACTACCGACGCCCAAAATAGTTTTCTGGATTAGCCCCTGAAAACACATTCCGCAATAAAACATTTTTAAAATTTCCCACTTCACAAATTCCAAACATAATGGTATTATAAGAACGTATATTCTACAACATATATCTTTGTTCAGGTTTCTGTAATCATTACGTTCTGGCCTGCACCATGGTGTACACACTATGGGAAAAATTGTCTTTGTAACATGATGTGATGGATCGTGCACATGCTCCCTATACAATCGTAATGTTAAGAGACCTTTTAGTTTATGATTTTGTTTAAGTTTCCATTTGAAAAGAGATTTTCTAATTTTGTTTGAAAATTACTCTCATATTACACAAAATATACGGCAAAGCAATACCTGAGATTGCACATATAAATTTACGGGTTTTCAGGTAAATTTCGTGTAAGGCATATACTAATTACAGAATTGCATGCAGGAAAATTTTCAAAACCCTGTTTAACAATTTGTTTCTAATTGAAAAGACGTTTTTCACAAAGATCAACATTCCCGTGACATTTTTCGAAATGAATGAAACGAAAATTTTAAACCAAACACCTGTAGTGTTGATCTTTTTATAATTACGTAAAAAAAACATGCAATAACATTTTAATATTTCATATGACGCTATAACCGCCCAATCTGTCGCTCATGCATATGAAATTTTTGTAATACGTATCTCGTATTGATTGTGAAAAATATGTTATGCGAAGAACTTTTCTCAAACTTAATAGTTTCGGGTAGAATTCACTAAAATTAATTTGTGTGATCTGTTTTAATTCATAAAAAGTATATACTACAAGAAAGATGAAAACATTATAATTTAATCTTTTTAGGTCGTCTGCAAGCTTCGTTGATTGCATCTCTGCATTTAAACCACATCGATTCCCTTTCAGCCGTCATCATTTCATAAACACCTAACACGTAATCCTTCAGTTTACATAGCTTTTCTTCATTAAACTTTTTCTTACCTTTCAGTCCTGAACAGTTGCATTCTTTGCGCTCCTCGTCTGAAAATATTTTAAATGCCAAGTTCTTGGCGAAGTTAGGAACTGATGAGGACTGATAAGAAATTTTAGTAAGTTCCGAAAAGCTTAATTCTACATCATCGGAACGTGACGGTTCAGCGTTTACTGGTATGCAATCATTTTCGCCATGGCTTATTTCTCCAGTGCATATAAATGATGACTGAGAAGGTTGTTTTGGCAATTTTGGTTCTACAACATAATCTAATTTTTCGGCTGTGGTAGAAGTTTTTGGTTGTCACTGAAATTTTTTGGGTGGAGAACTGTACATCAATCTTGGAGCATCCATATAGGAAACTCTTCCGTACAGTTGCTCCAGCATCGATGTGATCCTGCAGAGTTGGTCTTGAATGAAGACTTGATTCCCAATTTGCGCTTGAAGCTGGTTCTCGATAGCCTCCTGTCGGGTAAGAAGTTCTTGTTGCTGTTGCACTAAAGTTTCCATTTTGTCCATTACCAACAACAGAGCTTGTGCTTGTATTTGAATCTAGAATAAGTGAAATCATGAGTTTATGTAAACATTAGCATTAAAAAAAATTGAAATGTACACAAAGGCAAAAAAATTGTGAAAAAATTTTTTTTTTCTTGCTGAGGCTGGAATTTTTTTATGAATTATTGATGAAGCATTAACCTTTAAATTGAATCAGCTCTTTGTTTAAAAGAATTTGTGTTGCTGAGACCATCGAAAAACTAGTTGATCTGAAAAGTTCAAGAACAATTTATGTTAAAAAAAACACACCTCTGTGCCAGACCACATTGAGAAATCCACTTGTACACTCTCGGAGGTTTCATTATTTTCATCAAATGTTGATGACAGTGCCGCTATCAGGTCAGCCGTGTGCTCCGTTGTCGAGGGAAGCAAATCTTTATTTTCTCCCACCATTATGCTCTCTTCTGGAGCTGCATCTCCTTTGTCCACTACACCCACCCTTTTATTTGCCATCACGCCCTCTTCTGTCGCGATGTTTTCTTTTGCCATTACGCCCTCTTGAGTCATTACCGTTTCATTTGCCATCACGCCCTCTTCTGCCGCGATGCTTTCTTTTGTCATTATGCTTCTTGAGTCACTACCCTTTCATTTCCCATCACACCCTCTTCTGTCACGATGTTTTCTTTTGCCATTACGCCCTCTTGAGTCACTACCCTTTCATTTGCCATCACGCCCTCTTCTGTCACGATGTTTTCTTTTGCCGTTACGCTCTCTTTTGTCACCATTTTATTCAGCCGTAACTGCTTCGATGGTTGTGGTGTGACAGAACAGATCGTTGTAGCCTAGAACACATAATAAGGAAGCGTTGTTATATGAAAAAAATTATGAATTAATACGATCGGGTGATAAACATGTAGATGAATAAAAAAACGCAAGTTACCAATTTTTTTGTCACCGCTATATTTTTGGTTTTGGGTTCTGTTTTCTTTGTTGTTTTCTCCTTCAACTTTCTTTTCCTTTTTCCTTTTTGTGCTATTCGCAGCAGTATCTCATATTCACTGTCATCGTACTCACCGCTCAAATCTGCGTCTTTTTCAAACATGCAGGCATTATTGTCCAAAAATTCCATTGACTTCACATTTAGAATGTTGATGTCATCTACAAATAATTAACCGGAAATTAACAGATGAATAAACATGTAGCTGATCAAAAATATTAACACTATCAGTACTTACCGTTCAAGGCAATAATTTTCCCTTTTTCTCCTTTTCCATTGAGCACCAGGCTGACTTCACTTCCTACTTCATTAATACTTTCTTTAATGTATTTGGTGCTTAAAGTCATTAAAGTTTTATTGGATGAAAAGTAAAATAAACCATGTCGAAATTGTTTGGTAAGTTTTCTTGCTGCCATTTTAAATTCGAAAAACCGAGAATCACTTGCTTATCTGAAGATAGAAATGAATATAAAAAGTTTCGAGAAAATTTATAGGAATAATTTGTAACGGAAAGTTCGGTTTAATTGAAATTCTATCGTGACAGTGTTTCAATTTATTCTGAACAATTATTTTATCCCCATAATACAGAATAATAATAAGTTTTGCATTTGATTGGTTTCGAATTAATGATGGTTCCTCAAAAATAAATAAATAAATGAAGAAAAGAAAAAAAAACTGAAAGAAAACACCTGGTTTTACAAATTATTTTCGTATGGAAGAAAGATTTTCCATCGAAAAAAGAAGAAGAAAGATTTGGCTACTTCTGAAAGTAAATAGTGTCATAATGTCCAATTCATTCTTTTGAGGAATTGTTTGAAATTGACAGCCCACGTTTGGCTTCTTTAATAATATGAGTCCTTTTTTAGACACATTGCTTTTTCTGATTTCAAAGCACTAAGTAAATATGTGAAGACACCTGGACACATGGAACATGCAATTTAGCAGAAATATTCATTGATATCACTATAGAATGAATGGGTAGAAACAGGAATAGAAACAGACCGGCTGGGTGTACTTCTGGAAAGATATTTTATCATGACGTTTCAACATAACACATTTTCACACTTAGATTTCCTTTACGTAAATAGTGTTCAAAGAATTCTTAAGAATATTATTCAAAAATGAAAAACCATTTACCTGATCTAAAAAGTCTCCGATAGAAAAGCTAATTTATGTCTGCTATGCTTCAGTATTTCTGAAAAAATGCCTTACTTACATGATTATCACCGAAAACGCATAGGAAACTCTTTGAAAAACAAAAAAATAACAGAAATAGTGGAAATACTACGAGACGAAGATGACATCACAGTCACTCGTCAAACTGTCAGTAAATACATAAATAGATTTAAAGAAAGTGGGACAGCATACCTGAAGAAAAAAAGTGGACGAATACCGAAGGTGACTGGTGAAATAAAAAATTTCATCGACAAATGTTACGAAGATAATGATGAATGATCATCATCAAGTAAGTAGCTACATAAAACATCATTTTCGAGTTCTTACAAATTGAAATTTATGATCATCATAATTATATTCGTTTAGGCTTGCAAAAAATCATTCATGAAAAATTCGACATGAACTTTTCAACAAGTACAATTCGCAAAGCGCGGAAAAAGTTGGGATGGACCATGAGAGGGTCTAAATACTGCCAACTGATACGGATACCGAACCAAATAAAAAGATTAGAATTTGCTTCTAAATGCATCGCAGATGAAGAAAATTTTGATAATGTAATATTTACAGACGAGTCAACAATCATGTTGGACAGACATGGGAGAATTTCTTTTAGGAAAAAAGGACAGCAACCAAAGCTAAAACCAAAACCTAAACATCCCTATAAAGTGCATGTGTGGGCAGGGATATCAAAACGTGGACCAACAAACTTAAAATTTTTTTCCGGTATAATGAGGAAGGAGTTTTACGTCAATGAAATACTGAAAACAGAATTGCTACCCTTCATAAAGAATATTTACCCGGATGGTCACCGATTTCAGCAAGACAATGATCCTAATTATACCAGTAAGAAATCATTGTTTTGCATGTGTTAATTTTCAAACAAAAAGGAACAGTATAGCGTTTTGTAACGTTTAATTATACTGACTTTATCTTTAAGGTAAACTTGCTCAGTACTTCATGCTCAATAATGGAATTAATCATTGGCCAACACCGCCAGAAAGTCCAGACTTGAATCTGATTGAGATGCTGTGGAATGAGCTGAAAAACTATATTCGCACAAGAATTAAACCAACCAATAAGGAGGAGCTGGTCGGAGGACTGAATGATTTTTGGAAGGAAAGAGTTGATTGGGAAAAATGCACTAAATATATCAACCACCTTCAAAAAGTGCTACCACTTGTAGTAGAACGTGGTGGGAAAGCTTCTGGACATTAATTAAAATGCCTCAGACGCTTTTCAATTTTAACCGATGTTTTCTTTCAAGCTATTAAGCGCTATTTCCACGACTACACTTTTGTTCGAATTATTTCGATGGAGAAAAAAATTGAGCATGCGCATTAAATATTTTTGTTTTTCGAGCGATAAATTTTTTTTCTCTACTGTGCGAATGTGAGTTAAAATAATTTCAACCTTTCGAAATGGCTTGTGAAAAAATATTCGTCTTAAGGCCCTGTTAGACGGTAAACTATTCGCTAAACTATTCCTAAAATAGAAACAGAAAATTATTCTAATAATTTAGTTTATGTTCAAATACACTGATAAACTAATAATCAATAAACTAATACGATAAGTTATGGGTTATAAGTGTAAGGTTCATTCATTCATCATGGAAAAAGCAGTTGAAGAAGTTTTAGTTTGTTCAAATATTGCTTCTTCATGTATGGTGTATAGCGAATCTTTTGAATTCCAGAAAACGAAACAGAAAATGTTAAGTGAAAGATTATTTCAAAGAACGTGACCATGGAGCATTTGACTTTTCAAGAATTGAGATTAAACGATTTAAATCTTCACCTTTTTTTAAAGCTTCAATAATTTTACCGTTAGCATCGACACGCACATTTTTCTTCATGTACAATTGTTACTTTCTTGAGGGAATTTGTCCTAAACCCATTGAATTACCTTTGTGGAACACGTGTTCGATGATCTAAATGTCGGTATTCTTTGAACTTTGCTAAACTATTCGGAATAAAATCAAAATGATTTGATTTTATTCGAAGCTAAATTAAGCTATTGTTTTTGCTTCTTTTAATAATTTTTACCTATTGTTACCTATTGTTGAGTTTTGATGATATCTTCATCGGCCCATTTCGTTGAAACCAGCCCTATTCATATCGAAAATAGCATTTGATTTTTCATTTCCAGTTGCATAGCCAGGTAGTTGTGGATAATCTGCAACTGTCTTCAAATAAACATCTAGTTCTTTCTTGAATAAATCTTTCGAGCACCTGGTCATGTCCCTGAGTGTTTTAGGTAAGCAGTTGAATAACTTTGGCCCTCTGTAGCGAAAGCTGCCGTACATGGCCCCTTGAAATCTTCCACGTGAAACAGGAGGTATGGAACATAGTCGTCCGTGCCTGTTGTGTATATATGATGAGATTCCCCCAATCTGGTCTCCCGATTCTGGATTGAAATGACTGAAATTTGGTACTGTCCCTTCGAGAATACACCATACATATATAACTTGGTATCTTTCACGTCTTCTTTCAAGGGAATATAGTCCAAGCTTATGTAGTTGTTCCCAGTAGTTCAAGTGACGCACCTCGTTTATGTTGTTAACAAAAGCTTTTTGGACCTTTTCAATCTCTTGAATGTCTCCTTTTTTCGTTGGTGACCAGAGCGGTGAGCAGTAGTCGAAATAAGGTATTATCAATGATTTCCACAATGTCAACAGTATTAGTTTTTCTCGTGTATGAAAAGTTCGCAATACCCAAGCTGAAAGTTCCTTTGTTTTAGTTATAATTGAATTTATTTGTTTTGTAAAGGTGCAATCATTTTCCATGATCACACCTAAGTCCTTAACAAATTCTTTTGAGGTGATCCTCTTTCCTTGGTTATCCAAGTACAAAGATAATTTTCTTATATCGAGATCATTTCCATAATGGAGGTGTTCGAATTTATCCCCATTAAGTTTCATGTTGTTCTCGAGTGTCCATTTAAATGCAGTGTTCAAATCAGATTGAAGCTTAAAAGTGTCGATGAGATTGCTTATAGCTTTAGACATTCTTGTATCGTCTGCGAAACTGGAAAGGAAGGTATAAATGGTGTTTTTATCTATGTCTCCGATCATTAAGAGAAACAACAATGGACCAAGCACTGATCCCTGTGGTACACCAGATACAACATCAGCACTATGAGACATCTTTCCATCAACTAAAACATACTGCTTTCGATTAATAAGGAATGAGTAGATCCATTTGGCGATTTTACCTCCGATTCCGAGTTGATTCAGTTTAGTTATGATCAATTTGTGGTCGACTTTGTCGAATGCCTTGCTAAAGTCCAAATATATTGTATCAACGTTGTGACCGTTCTGGAGTTCAGTTAAAATCCTGTCAAAATGAACAAGGAGTTGACTTAAGCAAGATCTGCCCTTTCTAAATCCGTGCTGTGTGTCATTCAGCAGTTGTTGACTGTCCAAAAATTCAACTATTTTTGTTTTCAAAACTTTTTCAAATATCTTGATCAGGTGAGAAGTAAGCGAAACTGGTCGGTAGTTTGCTGGGTCACCCTGGTTACCTCCTTTGTAGATTGGGGTTACAAAATGTGTTCTGAGCATGCTTGGTGTCAGTCCTTTGTCAAAACAATTTTTCCAAAATTTACGTAAAAACTCTGCGAAAAACTCTTTGCATTCTAGTAAAAGTTTTGCAGGAAGACCCTCTGGTCCAGCAGCTGCATTAGGTTTCAGGGACTCTATAGCCTCCAAAAAGTCACTTGTTTTGAACTCAATGTCATTAAAAAGCAATTCCGGAAATTCTGTATCTATGTCTATATCAAGTGGCGTACTAAAAACTGTTTGATACTGCTTTTGAAGAAGATTTGCCATTTCGAGACTGTCGCTTGTAAAAGTTTTTTCGTCTTTGTTGTAGAGTGGCCCAACTCGAGATTTGACTTTACAGTGTTTCTTTGTATATGCAAAGAAGTATTTAGGATTATCTTTTATAGCATTTGTAGCTTTTCTCTCTGAATTTATCAATTGTTTATCACGTGAGTTATTTAACCGTACTTCTATTGTTATAAGTTCTGAAAATATTTTACTTTTTTGGAGTTCAGTTTTAGTTTTTATAAACTTTTTTCTCAGTTTGTTCCTTTTTCTCATTAGTACTCTTCTGTCTTTGGGTATTTTACTTTTTTGTTTGTCGTCATATGACGGTCTCGTTGGTGCTTCAGTAGAAATAATGTCATTGCTCATTTTCAGTATTTTGTTCAACTGTTCAACCGGTTCAAGAGTTTCAAATTCCACTGCATAATCTATGAAACTAAAAGAGTTTCTCAATTTCTCCCAATCAATGTTTGTGTCAAATAAATTGTAACGTTCAAAAGAATTTACGGGAGTCCTGTTTGTGGTTTTGGGTAGAGTACTTCTCTTGGTTAGAGTATGTGTATTGAACTGAATTAAGTGGTGGTGTGATATGGTATGACTATTTGGGAAAATATTATAGCTATGTATTAATTGCTTATTGTTGGTGAAAAGAAGATCGAGAGTATTTCCATCTTTGTGCGTTGAAGCTTCAACAATTTGTTGCATATGAAGAGCATCTGTAAAATCTCTAAGCATAGTTATCATATTTCTCTCACTAGTGGATATACCATCTTTGCAAGTCATGTTGAGCCAGTCATAATGTGGTAAATTAAAATCTCCACATATAAAAATGTCAGAAGTCTGTCCGCACATATCAAAACACTCCTTCAATTTTTGTAGTATCTCCTGAAATTCTTTTTCTTTTGAGGGGTGTCCGTGGGTTGAATCATCAGGTTGGCGATAGATAATAGCTAAGGTAATGTTATGCATTTTAGAGTAGAGTACAAGCAGTTCATTAACTCCGTTACTATACTCAATCAGTTTTTCACAACTGACTGCAATTTCTTCTTTGATATAGAAGGCTACTCCTCCGCTGCTTCTGCCTCTCTTCTTTTTCTCACGATTTCTATCCGCTCGAAAAAGTTTGTATCCCTCAATAACTAATTCTGCCTCTCTGTGTTTGTGCAACCAGGTCTCGGTTAAAGCAATGAATAGTTGTTTTTTCTCATAAAGAGTTTCTTTAACATATGGGATTTTGGATAATACTGTTTGAGGCTTCAGCCCTTGGACATTCAAAATTGAGAAGGAATCTAAAACATTCGGGAGGAAAATTGTGGTGGCGGCTGCATCCACAGGTTTGAAACTGGTTGTATCCTCTGGGATGCTTGGGTTGGAATCCACGTGTTCGGTACTGTTGGTCTTACAGTGTAATTGTCTATCATTGTGTTTGGTTGAAATGGTGGTGGTATTTGCTGTTGTGGTAGGTGCTGGGGTGGTGAGAGGTGATTTTGTTGCTGGTAAGGTGGTTGGTGTACAGCATTCGTTCTGTGACTGGTTGTAAGTTCGGTCACTTTGTTGGAGAACTCCTTCAGGATTTCGTGCTTGAAGTTTCTTATTAGCTCTAAAAAATCCGCCCTTTCATTTGCTGTGTTATTAACTCTCCGAGGGTTTTGGCGATTTTCTGATGTATCAGCATGTTGGTTATTATTGTTGGTATACGATTTTTGCTCATGCGTAGGTTTGGTGCGTCTTGTTCCTTTGACATGGGTGTATTTACATCGTCTATCTAAGCACTGCCCCCATTTTATAGAACTTGCACACATTCGGGGGTGAAAAAAGGCACATGAAATTCCTTTTTTGCAACCTCTGTCTCCTTTATCGCCATGCTTTAGGAGTTTGGTACAGGCCTTTGGATGAGTAAATGGACAGTCTTTCCCTGCTATACCAAATCTGCAATTTCCTCTTAAATAGAATTTACAAATTCCGTCCTTGTTTCTTTTAGGAGGATCGTTGTCAATGTCAGTTTTAGTAACATGCTCTATGGTATTTTCATAGTCCTTTGTGTTTTGTGGTAGTAGTACTATGTGCTCTTGAGTATTTTCTGTAAAATTTGTATCTACAGTTTTATTTTTGTCACCTTCATTAAGTTCAGTTGAATGTGTCACTGTATCTAAAATCGATCGTTTTCTCCTCTTTTTCATTCCATCATGTTTTTGGGGTATCGTTTTATCAGCACAATGGTAACAAATATAGTACATACTTTTTATGTTGTATGGGTTAATTATAGCTTGTACCGATGATGAGTCGATGTCCGGGTCTATTTCACCCAATTTCTGTAAGAAACATGGTCTATGCACGTCTTGTCCACATATAACACACTCCAGCAAAGGTTCATCTTGGAGTGAAATAACGTAAGTCTCATCACAAATGTGGCATGTATCAGGAAGAAGGTTTTGAATTCGACAAACCAATGTGTGTATATTAGCTGGTTTAGTATAGTCTTGAGGATCATCAGGTACTTTGAGATAACGTAATGTCTCTTCCAATACTGATTTATTAAAACTACTAAAACCTTTCTTGATTTGCTGAAGATCTTTACCATATTGGTACGCTTGTAAACATGATTTGATGTCTATACTCGGTGCTCCCAAGCAAAGTTCCATAATAATTTTCTTTATTGCATTCTCTTTTTCAGTCATCTCATCAGTCATCTTGTCCACACCAATCCGGACAAAAAACCGGCCACTCAACAATTTGAGTGGGTAGGGCTGTTTATCGGGCAACTACAGCCTTGGCCCTTCCTTCGGTGCTTTTCTATAATAACTTTTACTGACTTTTACTGACTTTTACTGACTAGAATAGTATATTTATGTCAGTATTTTTTTGAATAGTTTCCGATACAATACACGATAAATTATTTCATAAACTATTTTATTTTAAGTAACTTTATGGAATAGTTTAGCGATTAATTTATCGTCTAACAGGGCCTTTATCAAAATCGTGCCGAGCAATTTAGAAAAAAAGAATTATGGCAGACGGTTTCCACTTGTGGTTGCTTTCGAAATAACTTCTCTATCTTTAATCTCCAACTGAATATGAGAACCAGCTAATTAAGTTCAATCTCAATGTGGAATTCTATTATCGAAATATTTCTAGCAGAAAATGTTTCACTTTCATAAGTCATTCGTGAGTAAACAAAAAAGCATGATTTTTTATATCCTTAATTTCAGTGTAAATACTGTTTATTTCTGTACCAAAGTAGACAAGAGCCAGGTGGCGCAAAGCGGTAGCAGCAAGTTTACTTTTCACGCAAACGCTTTTGAGATTTTAATTTAAGTGCTAAAAACTTCTTTACTGGGTGTTTTCTAAGATATCTCACTGGTGGAAAACAGGCATTAACGATAAATTCAATGAAAATGATTAATTAGTGTAAATAGAGTCTAACCATAAAACAGCAGCAATAATTTATTTAAAGACAAAAGAATTATACATGCGTGAGCTGTGTCACATATGTTTTTTTATAAGAAATTTTTTCGTAAGAGCTTATGTAGAAAAAAAAATTTGTTTCTAAAAATAATTTCTGACGAAACCAAAACTGAATTCCAACAAATAAACTGCCTTTTTGAACTAGACCTTTGAAAACTTTAATAAACAAACATAGTGTAATAGTTACAAAACCTAACGAGGTAATAAGAAATTTTGAACTGATAAGCTTTACTAAAGAAAAGCAACATAATATGTTGATATTATCAAGTATATATTTTCAGTTAGCGTAATGAACTAAAAGTCCCATTTTTATGTACGCCTATTTGATTAGAATTCGAATGAATTGTAATTTCGTGGATTAAGTTATAAAATATCAGGTTATGTACTTTTAAAATAAAAGTTAATCTACTTTTAAATGTTCGATATGAAAAAGCTTCCAAATTACGAAGGCTGCGTTCCTTCATTAGAATTTACATTGCGTTTTTGATAGAGTCCCGCAGACTCTAAATCGCTATCAGAAAATATCGAAATTATTTCGAAATATAATAATAATTACAGGTTCTTGAGGTTAATAGAGAAAGGCTGTGTATTTTATATTTGAAGCTTCACTGTCAAAACGGCTGAAGCCACACTTATACTTTTGGGCGTTTTCAAATCATAAGACCCTAAAAATAGTTTTTTTCTTTTTTCCTAAAACTGTATTTTTGAAGATATTTTCACATATTATTTACAGCTTATTTTTTTCAAAGTTAACATCATAACTCAAGTTCTGTTCATTTTTACTACGTATAAAATCAAAAACCGTTTTTAGATCAATTATTCAGCTTGCTAGATTTCCACCTCAGAGCTCTTTTCATTCTGACATTGGGGATTCGGCGAAAAAGCGCTTTCAGTTTGTATAGACATGCAGAGTATTTAATCACTATGGCAACTATTTACTGGTATTTTGACTTTAACATGAATAATGCGTATTTATTTTTATTTGATAAAAAGACGTATGTAAAAGATAAAAGAATTATACATGCGTGAGCTGTGTATAACATATGTTTTTTTATAAGTTTATGTTGGAAAGAAGCACGCGTTTCTTCGAAAAAACTGGGTTTTTTTAATTATAATTACTTGAAACCAAAAATGAATTCGAACAAATAACTGCCTTTTTGAACTAGATCTTTGAAAGCCTTAAGGCAATAGGAAGGTCTGAACTGAGCTTTAAAACATCTATTTAAAAGTACCACAACATTAACAGAACATCTGCTACAAGCAACGTTTTGAATTTTAGCGGAACTAAAACACGATTCAAAACAAATGGACAGAGATTACAGAGATACTAATTTTCTTTAATTTCAAACATGTCGAATAAATTACGAAGTGGTGTTCACGAACTTATAATGGTGTCGGTTTCGCTGACTCGCCAGACATTACGGCGTGGCCGACACTGAGGGTGAACTTGAGTGAATTTAGTTCTGTTTTTACATCGGTCGAACCGAATACCGTATTAATCGTAATAACCGAAAAACAGTATTGTTTACGATTTGTGCAAAATGAAGTTCTCATTAATAAAATCTCTTCTCTCGTTTATCATTAAAATTTGGATAATCATTTTCTTTTGAAGTCACTCATGTGTATCAAGTGTCATAAAATCCATTTTATAACTCATCATATCAATGCTTTATAATGAAGCGTATATCGTGTTGTATGTCGCGTTTGCTTTGTGGAGTACATTATGATCGGGTGAAACACGTTATAGACACGTTGCATCGTGGAGGATCGAGGATAAAAATCAGTTTTACTTATTACACGCTCACGATGTTAAGAGACCTTTTACCAGTACTGTAGGTTAGAGGCTATCCTTAAGATTATATGAAGCTCATCATTTTTGTCTATATACTTCCAAGTTTTTTTACAGTAGTCTTCACTTTTTTATTCCTTATACGTTTATGCTGAAAGATAATAGTATGCAGAACCTTATGTTATTGTAAAATTTCAAAACGATATATAATAAGTAAATGGTTTGTGTATCATTCTTTACTGGTAAGAATAGTTTTCTGGCTTTTTGTTTACAAAAAGTTTCTAGTGTGATCATAAATTTTAAGTTAAGAGCACAGAAGTGTTAAAATTAGTGTTTAGACAGTTACTTCATTTTTTTGGTTAATAATTTAATTTAAATTTTTGTCATGGATTTTTAGCTTCTCTACAGTCATGGTTTATCTTCGTCAAACTTTTTTAAAAAAAAATCAATATAGAAATACAATATATTCAATTATATTCAATCGTCGTCGAACTTGATCTTTTTGAAAAGATTATGGAAACTAGCAATTCAAAACATCTTATTATAATAATCGCGTAAGTACATCCCACTTTTATTTTAGAGAGTGATATATTTTGGGGTTTTTTAACGGCCATCGTCTTCTTATGTCCGTGTCAAACCACGTAGAGGCGAGAGACACTTTTTTCACGATTAGTATAAAAGCATGTGGCATTTGTTCATGGAGAATCATTGCATTGCATCCCCAAACAAATATCTCGAGAACCAATAGGGATAACTGACGTTTTTTAAGGTGCGTGATAAGGGTGATAGGGTGCCGCAACATTTGGGCCTAAATTTTATTTGGTACTGCGGCTGTGACATCATCAAAATCTTTGATCGGGATATATCAGTAACGGTTGGTCATAGCGAAACGGTCCCATATATACATTTTTTGGATCAGTTTTTGAGCTCTACAACATGGGTACACTTTTGAGTTGCAATTGTGTAATCAAAATCTTCGTCACAGGGTTCGCACACAGGAAAGGTGAATTTGACACATCCTTTTCAAAGTTAAAATTGGTAAAAAATTTTACCCGGGTTACTAGTAATGTCTATATTATACAAACGAATTTTCCTAGTACTATTATGGTGGTGATTTTCAAAACCAAAAATCCTCAACGTGTAGGAGTAATCACAGTACAGTGGTGATTCTGGAACTGCAAATAGCCATTTTGTGTAACTTATAAATAATAGATGAATTTTTATGAACAGAACTGAACTGATGATGTCAGCAGTGGGAACCCTCATTGGATCGATAAAAATATGAAAAACATCAAAATTGCAACTCCCAAATATTCAAATTTCCTAATAAAAAACTGCTGACTTATGTTTCTCACAACCTTTCATAACAGTTCATTTGCTTAAAATATTTGCAGACATTATTATCATTTTTGTTCTTTCAATTCATATTTTATCCTTTTGTTACAATTCAAACAAATAGTTCTCCTACTCTTTTCCAAGTGTCTGTTTTACTAAACAGTGTTTGTTTTACTGCTTCTAAGAAAGTAACAGTGGGGCCCTTTTGGTAATCATCAGTTATTATCCTGGTGACTGCAGAATATCTAATGTGTTGCACACATATCTTGTGTCCATTTGTTAGATCACGTGCTGTTTTATGCACAATAAATTATGTATTTGTTCAGAAATAAAATAGGTTCCGTAAATCTCAAATGACTGACAGGCAGCCAGCTCCTTTGAATATTTTTTGACAAATAGTCTGGCTTCCTGGTCAATTACTTTTTATTGAAAGTGTTTGTAGTCATGTTTGATATTTCATAATAATAATACATATTATTTGAAATTTAATTCAGCCCTTGTTAATGTTGATGACCAACCTTAATCCCAGTTTTTTTTGGACTTTGGACTTTCTGAATATTATTTTTACTGTTGCTCTTCCCTCAAATGCATTGTCAATATACAATAACCACATCATGGGAGAAAAATATAGTGTTTGTGTCTGTTACAGCTCTTATAAATGCAGGGCTATAGACTACTTGGGTGGCTCCAAATAGCTGGACGCCCCCACCCCACGCCGCTGAAAAAAATGATTAAGTCCAGTCAAGTTGACATTTGCACCAGTTAAAAAAAATCCTAAACCGCCCCCTGCTGCTATTACTACTTCTCATTTCGATAGGCATAAATTCACACAAACATTAATAACAAAATCTAAGGAAGATAATTTTCTAAAAGTAGCATTGGCTAATTTACACACAAGTTGTAGAATTACAAAACAAAATAAGAACACATAGATGTTTACCCTTTAACAAAGAGCGTGGCGTCCCATTTCCAGAAACCTTTCTCAAAAAGAAAAAAGACTCTTTTACCTTTACGCGTGCGCTAACAAATTCTTGGAAATGACTCTGATGCGTAAAAAAGAAAAAGATGGTGCGTTTACAGCGAATGTGTTGTGATTGTACAGCCGATCGGCATGGCTTGGCTCGGTCGAGCGCATGGAGAGAGATGCAAATGAATCACGCAAAATATGGTTGAAACAAAAACAAAATGAAGAAATCTTTTTAAAGGCAACGTTTTATTTCATTGTTTTATATATGACAGCGACATCGTAAAAGAATCCCAAAGCCAAACCATTTTTCCATGTGGGGACAAAATGTTCTCTCTCTTCTACGGACTTCACGAACCAAAGTATAACTATAACTATTCTGTGATGATGAATCCGAATTATCAACTATTACCGGCTATAACCAATTTCTAGATTCGAATGTGAAATGATTACATAGCACTCACTTTTCGCACACTTTTTATCTACACGGACCGTGACAGACGTTAAAAAGGCAAGCTCGAACCCAGGGTCTCTTGCCTTTTCGATATAAGGAAAAGGCAAGAGACCCTGGGTTCGAGGTTGGTTAAATGGGTTAAAAAATATGTACGAGGCTGGAAATGCTGAGTGCTTTTTAAAAACAGCAAACGTTTCTCAGCAGGTGACGTCATATCGTTAGTTGCTAATTTCTTTGTTATCGTTTATCATGCAGTCTTCGCAGATTACTCAAAGGCTTTCGACACAATAGACTATGAGATGTTACTGCGAAAGCTTAACAAGCTACAGTTCTCCAATTCCTTTCTTCTGGTTAACAGAATACATCGCAGGCCGAATGCATTACGTGCAGATAGATGACAAATGTTCTACAAACGCGCAAGACAAAATTCGGTGTCCCAAAGGGTTCCACAGGGTTGTGATCGACCTTTCCAACTACCTAAACACATCCGCTTCCCTTCAGTACGCAGACGACACAACTGTTTACAATCATTGCAAACCATCTCAAATTAAATAAAACATACAGCTCCTCAAGCTTGATCTTCACAACCTAAAGTGTTGGTCAACAAACTCCAATCTCGTACTTACCAACACAAAAACGAAAACGATACTCTTCAGCGGTGAGCATCTGTCGCGTGATCACAATATAAAAAACACTGACACAAAGATTCAATATGATGGTCACGTCTTTGAGGCTGTGGAAGAGCTCAAGGTACTCGGCGTTACTTTTCACCAACAACTCGACTGGAAACCACACATCGATAACACAGTCAAAGTCTGCTTCAGTACGCTAAAGTTGCTAAGGATGATGAAGCGCCTAATACCCTTTCAACTGAAGAAACAGCTTGCCAAAGCTTGCTGATTCTTTCAAAGCTTGATTATGCAAATCCAGTCTACATTGGAACAACCCCAGTTTATTTACTGAATAAACTTCAAAAAGTTCAGAACGCAGCAGCGGGTTTCGTTCTCCAAAAACAAGCAAATATGGAAGATGTTATCAAGCTGTCGTGGCTTCCTGTGTAAGAGAGACACGAATATGCTATTTCGGTGTTAGTTTTGAAAGCTCTTTATGAAACTGTTCCTAAAAACATGCGAGTCGAGCGCAAGGTGGATCGAAGTTCCCTACGCAGTAACACCAACATAAAAGGAACCATGATCGAATGCAAAGATAAAGTCACGAGCAGAAGCAAAACGCATTTTCGATCCGTGACATTGACAAGCTAAACACATTCAGAAAGGCATTGCAGAACTATATTTATTAGATAAAGCTTTAGCCCGAGCAATGAAGTAATCTTTTCTACTATCAACCGATTTGTTTTGGTTTTTTTCGATGTTTGTCTATTCGAATTATTTTTCTACTTACACTTACACATAATATACAACATACGCATTTCAGGACGAAGAACCATTTGTACGGAAATGCTTGAAATAAATTGGTTATTATTATTATTATTGTTATCATTAGATTTCGCTAAGTGAAATATATTGGTTTCGGCGCCGTTCTATCTATCTATCTGTGTACGGCGAAAGTTTTTTAGGACCGCACTTAAACTCATTTTGTTTCTATTTCTTTTTTTCCTTGGCGTCATGGCCATGGCTACAGCTCATATAAGTATATTTCTTTTGTTTCAATTTTTTTATTATTAATAAAGTTGGGTTTACACCAAAAACTTTCCTTTTTCAACTTACAACTTTCTTATTTCAATGTTTACACTAACAGATTTTTTTCAAACATAAAATGACATCAATAGTGTAACTTAGGCTCAAAAACAAAGCGTTACGCAGAAGTATGAAAGCACGTTTATGCAGAACAGATTTATTATAGATTCCGCTCTGTATTCCCATGAACCCTCGAGTATGTATTTAGAATGGGCGTTATTTAAAGGGACGCTATTCTTGAAAAACATGAGCGAAATCTTTCGACCATCCGGTCGTGATGTTATCATTTATCATTTAAGAGAAAAACGTTCGAAAAATAATTTACCATCCTAATCTGAAATAAAGTCTTACTATTGCTAATAATATGGTGATATAATGCTATAAATGGTTCTTAATCATAATACTGCTTAGACCCATAGTTAATTCACATTTAAACGTTTCTCAAGCGTCACAGGATAAATCTAACTGTCAGATTTTCTCTGGGTATTGATCAAGTGTATTTCGAACAAAGACGTGTTTCACAAAATGTCAACTTAATTAGCTAATAAGACCCAATCTCAATCAAGGGTCTGTCGCCTTTTGTGCCGTATACATCGAAAAGGCAAGGGACCCTGAGTTTTAGGCTAACATCTCAAAACGTGATCTTCTATAGTTTGCAACTGAAGCAGCCTGTATAAAAAACCTCCCTGGTCACTTACAAAACACCCTTATTGTTGATATACCCAAATTTAAAAATTCCCCAACTTTTCCCTGACTTTAAAGTACTCTTGAAAAGTTCTAACGTTGATGTTTCATAGAAAAATTGTAAGCCGTAGAAATGTTCGTTAATATGGACATTAAAGCTGGTCTTAGCTAAGAACTATGAGCGATCCTCAAGCCACAAAGAGTAATCTAACATGGAACATTTACTATAAAAGAACTTAA
Organism: Turritopsis dohrnii; assembly: GCA_027922465.2. NCBI lineage: Eukaryota > Metazoa > Cnidaria > Hydrozoa > Anthoathecata > Oceaniidae > Turritopsis > Turritopsis dohrnii. The sequence continues at coordinate 1,078,714 of BQMF02000066.1, read as the reverse complement.
CTTTCTTCATACTCGTGGATTTACATCGTGTATACCATCTTTGAAAGATCCAGATCGCCTTCTGTATCATGAGAAACAAGACATTTCAACTCATAAATCATTCTGCTCGATCATCGGTTCGTGGTGAATCCCTTACATACACATCAAATTCACCTGAAGCACAATCTGACTAACAAAAGGCTGGTAGTTAGATGTAGTTTCTTTTTTTCAATCTGTGATGTAATTTCTTGTGGTTGCATACAAATTTGAATTTTCAAAATTTAAATTTAAGCGGTATAAGGAAGGTCCATTGTTCCCCGTATGATACTTCTGGAAAGCATTTGAGCGAACTAAAGTTCTCTGGATAAGTTGCCATTTATTTAACAGAGATAATCATTGCAGCGAATAATATCACCACTTTACTGCTTAATCCTAAATGCCAAAAATCGTGGTGCTTTGACATATATAAATGGTACCTTAAGGAAGAAATTGTTTGCGCAATATATCTTTGCAAATAAATGACCTAAAAATTCCATATTTTGCGGGGAAGATTTTCGCGGATGACGACCTCAAAAAGGATTTTGCGGAATTAATTTTTGCGGATGCAAATTTAGTAAAATCGAAATTTAGTACCTGGGTAAATACAAACTTTAGTATATCTTCATAATCATCAACTGATTCGGCAGAAACATAAGCTTTTCTTAGAATTATCTTCTCATCAGAAACACTGTAGACAGTAACTTCTCTTTTTTATCGGAGAACAAAGAGCAAAACAATAGGTTTTAATTTGTTGGTTTGATAACTATATTCGCCGACAATTACAACAGTGTAAGCAATGTTCGTTAACATAATTAAGAGGTTGTCAAGTGGTCTTGATCCCGATACTTACAACACGACACACTGTATTCCTTTCTACTAGTTTTTACTAGTGCAACCTCGTCCCCAGGGCTTTTTGCCTTTTCGATATACGGATGGCACCATATCCGTATATCGAAAGGGCAAGAAGCCCTTGTGATGAGGTTTCTACTAGTGAACACTACTTGAAAACGCTTTTAGTTCTTAAGATACTGAAACAAACCTTGCAGAACGAAAATGCGATTTTTATCATAACGGAAAAACGAAACAACGAATTTAGTCACGATTTTTTGAAAAAAAAAAGAAGCTTTTTCGAAGTCCTAATACGGATAGTCTGTTTAGTCTTTTACAGATAAACTTGTTAAACTTGTTTGAAATTGTCGGTTATTACATAAAGGAGAATAAGGCGAGGTGGAGGTTGGCAAATTTCACAATCAACAGATAAGTCGCAATCAACAGTAAATCTCGCAAATCAACAGTAAATGTCGCAACAGCAAATGTCGCAACAAAATCGACGATCAACAGTAAATGTAGCAAAGATATTATCAATTCACCACATTCACTTATCAACGATGTCAGTAATCGTTACAACAACTGTCTCAGTTTTCTACAGCATATATCATAATCCAGGTAACTCACGGAAAGAATGAAAATAGAAAAGAGGTTAGAGAAAAGTCTTCCTTAAATACGCAAAGAATACAAACAAAACTCAACTGTAATCTCAAAATAGTTTTTATCTTATTCTAGCTTTGTCTGGTGAACATTTCGCATACATACAAAATGTGTTTTAAAGTTGAAGGTCTATTCGATGGTAAATGTTCTTAAAAATGAAATGTTCTCTGAATTTTGAAACGATAAAAAAAGCGACATTTCCTGTTGATTTTGAAATTCTGCGCGACATTTACTGTATTGTAACGTTCGAGAATCAAAATGATTTTTTTTATTTGCGACATTTACTGGCGACGTTTCGACATTTACTGTTGTTTGTGACAATTACTGGTGGAACACCAGATGTTGCCTGGATCCGCATTGTTTAAAAATTGGATAGACATTTGAATAGAACTAAAGTTTGATGTTATTCAAAAAATAACAACCGTCAAATCTTAATACGATCTTCACCTTAACTCACGAAATCCTAAATATGAGAACTCATATGAACTCTTTATTATATTGAAAAAGGGCCACAGAGAAAAGTCCCTGATTTAATAACAATGAAGTCTTTCAATGATGGGAAACGTTAATCTCTTTTCGGCAAGAGGAAACAGCCCTTGCCAAGTTGTTTGAAAATTCCTTTCCAGTAGTTTGTCATATACAAAACTGTACTATCGGTAATGTTATGCACAACATAACCAATGAAATTTACCACCCAATCATAAAAGTTCCACTATACAAAAAAATATAAAAGTATAAATCTAACGGTATAAGCAGATATAAAATTCATAAAAAGTTAATTTGTAATAAACTCTACAAAGGGAAACGAAAGATAGTTTTCATTACAATGAGCAATTGGTTTCTACATGGACGTATAAAAAGAGAAGGACTTACAACTTTTATTAATCTATTCAAACAACCTCGCCTCGGTTTATTGAAATTTTGACAAAAGCAGTTTTGAAACTCCCTCAAGTGCTGTTAAAAATACATGTTTTCATTGGCTTCCATGATCGTAACAACCAACCAGAAATGAATTTAAAGATTTTATGATTATTTTGAAGCCAGTTTTTAAACTCTGATTCCTCATGACTTCTTACAGTCTCAAACATGAAATTTTCAGAATTGAATGAAAAAGCATACTTCGTTCTGTATATTCTCAGGCATCACCCAGGCATCATTCAAAGTACCAAATCTTTGGATATAAGTATATACACAAAATGCCTCCTAACTCCGAGAAATTTATCTTAATTCCAATCCAACATTTTAAAAACGGTTGAGTAGAAGCTTTGAGATACTCAAGAATATTGCTGATGCATCTGCAAATCGTATTTTCTCTCAATTCGTTGGTTTTCCACATCGGATTAAACCTAAAGCGTCGTATAAACCCGCCCATGTGAACCGAAATCCAGTGAAATGGGAGGCGAGGATTACATCAAAGAAATGCCGACAGAATAGATTTTAATAATAGAAATGAAAGGCTTTAGTATTAGTTGTGAGTCCTTCTCTTTTTATACGTCCATGGTTTCTATGATGTGAGAAGAAGAGTGAGGTTCGTAAAATTGAGGTGTTCGATATAAATTCCATTATTTTGACGATTGACAAGCACCAATCTCTGAAGGAAAAAAGGAATTCTTGTGCAAATCAATTTTCAATGTGCTTTACTTATCTGCATATCAATTTACCATTCACCAACCCCCCTACAACACTCCAAAGTCTTGAATCAAATTATAACATAGTTTCTTCGTATAAACAAAAGTAAATAATCTCTGGTACAAAATTCAATGATGTTTCATCCAAGAAATGCAGTTAGACAAGATAACTTGTTGAGACAGGTAAAAAAACAGTAATCGTGGATATTACATATCCATTTATTCTAATTAATGATATCCGCACATAATGTACCTTTCCAATTGCAGTGCAATTAATTAATATATCAAAATAGCACATTGGTTTCAGTTAACATATACATTTATAAACATCAATGCGCAAGAACAATAAAAAACACATTTAGCATATTGCTCTCCATGAATAATCTTAGTGACTTCCTGAGGATTCTGTTATTCACCCACGACACGGTACTTAATCAAATATCGTGGATAACATTGGTTTATATCGAAAATGACGTAGATAGAAGGATCACGCAGGTTGTTCACGCAACTTTCGTATAAGTCATGCGTTGACGCATCTACTTCAGGAGGCCTCACAAAACTTAGATGTCCCTGAAATGAAAATTCATTATCATTGAAAAATTAACATCAAGATGGATAAAAATCAAAACATGAAAGAAATCAAAGTAAACATTACAGTATAGAAGTGAAGTAAAATGGTGCACTTGGTGTTCTTTGTATGTCGCTTATGTACGTGTCAATTATTTTAATTAAACTGTGTTAATCGACCATTAAAAATTTAACGACATTTCCCCAAGACATTCCCTTATTTTTTCTTAAACCATTTCTTCATTTTTCATACAAAGTATACAAGTTGAAAAGGGCTTTCTATTGATGTTAAAATTATTTCGAAATTCGGTATACTCATTGAAATAAACAGTTTTGTATTTCCCGTTTCCAACATTCTGAAACATACTGTATAATAATCCCAATAAACTTCATTACGACATCTTTCTATTTTTGGGGCAGAAAATAACATTAAGTTCATATTGATCCTTTCAGATAGTACAATGATTACATACGTAAATCATATGCTTTAAACATTCAAAAGTACTGTTAATCTTTCTACGCCATCATAAAGTGCATTTTTTGGTTTTTCTTTAAAAGTATTCATGATTTATGTTACATTTTCGTTTACAAACTGATCAATTTTTATGAAGTTACATTTACTTACAGGTTTTTCTGAATTAGAATAACAGGAACAAACAGGAATAAATAGCTGTTTTCTTTCACAAACATTTTATAAGAAAGGACATTGAATGAAAAATTGGCATATTTTCTGGGAGTAAGACATCTATCAATGAAAAGGAATCTATGCTATCAAATTCAACAAGAAGGGAGCTTCAAATCGGTCTTAGGGCTTATTGTTTTCTTTAAAAAGTTATACCACCTGAACGGTTATAAATAGTTTATCAAATAAAAAGGTTTGATTTAAAACTGATCAAAAAGTCTTTGATAAAAAATAAGGCTGAAATGGAAGTATGAATCAGGAATCGCGGAGCGGAATTTTGTTTGGGAGAGCTGACTAGGGCCCAGAAAATGTTTAGAATTTTATTGGTCTAGAATGGCTAAAACCGTACAGTTTTTCCTAATTAAGAAGCTCTTTTACGGCCCATAAATACAAGTTGTATCGCTGGAATTCATCGAGTAAAATATGATATGTTTGTTAATAAAGGTGGAGTCTTACAGGCTTTATGTGCTTGAAATAAGGGAATCGAACGGTAAGGGACTGGAAATTACGTCAGGAAAGAAGAAATGTATATTATTTGCATATAAGTTACACAAGATTAGTTCTCCAAAATGATGTCTGTTGTCGTTACGTACAAAACTGTTGACAATATCTACAATATTCATTTATCTGCTCGACGTTGTGGGGATTTACAATCGCGACACTGTTAAAATGTTCTTAAACTTTCATTATATTGAAAATTACTATGAAAGTTACTATTTACGATAAAATTATTGGCCGGGCTATAGCTCCCTTAGCCTTCCTGCTCCGTGGCTGCCATAAACATGAATAGAATGAAGTAAAATATAAAATACTAATCAGCATATACATTAGAGACAGAAACACGTTTTCCAAAGACAAACTTCATTAATGCAATGTTTAGAAAGAAAACATATGACAAATGGATCAATTTTCATGAAACCTTTTCAAACTTTCAATGTCACGTGACCCTCACGTCATTATGTACAGTCTGACTGACTAGTAACAGGCCCAAGGGAGCAAATTAAAATGACAATAACAAGAAGAAAACTTTGAAATTCTAAACTATAGCATGCTGTAAAATGATTATCTAGAAATCATTCATTGTACTCACTAACGAACTAACATTTAACTGCTGTTGTAAAGGATCAGGTCTTAATGCTTACAAACACGAGTATTGGAATAGTATTTGCATAATATTGACAGGTACACTTATACAACAAAAGAATTAATAACTTACAACAGTAGAACGCCCAGCCAAGATAGATGCAAGAAACATGTAACGATAACCCTGCCTGTCCATTGTTGCGTAACTATGGCTATAGGATGCAGTTGTGGAAAAATAACTCCCTTTTCCAAACGCAGTTCCATGTTTGCCACATAGTCGCCAATCAAAATTCTGGGCACAGATTCTATCTACGACAGAATGATCAGTGCCATGGTAAAGCAGCTTCTCGTTGACATCACCTAGTTTCTCTTGTAGGATCATTTTCTTTCTGAAAAATAAATAAAAATAAGTCTTTTAGGCCATGTTTAATGTCAATACAAATATTGTATCGGATTGGCCTTTTGTTTACAAAGATTCGTTATAAACAATGATTCATGGCATGATTTCTTTATCAGATAGTGGTATGTTATGTAGCTACTGGAAATGAATTTATTACGCACAGCTTGTAGTTTAAACAGCTAAAGTGAATGAGTTTCATCCTGATATCTCATTTTTGCCTGGGATTTCAAATAAAAAATATTTTACATAAGCAAAGATAGAGGACTCAATATCAAAATAAAAAATAATAATAACATTCACGTCGACACAAAACGGTTCTACGTACACTATACCAGATAGCTTTCGATAAAATTGTGAAAACCTTCTCGGTATAACAGAGAACATAACAGGAAAAGACACCCCAGCCACATTTGTATGGATGTATGGATGTGTATTGCAAAAGTCTGAGTAGATTACAGATTTGAAAGAATACTATCCAAATTTTAAGCATATATTATATACTACAGTGGACTCTCTATAATTCGACTTTCTATTACTTGAACTCTCCATAATTCGAACTGAATCATTGGGTCCCTTCAAGCTAAAACCTAGTGATATCACTCTCAATAACTCGAACTCTCCATGATTCGAACGATTTTGTTTTCCCCTTCGAGATTTGAGTTAGAGAGAGTCTACTGTATTTATTAATTTATTTTATGAGAAATAAAAACAACTTTTTACTACTCGGAGTTTCAGGTCTCTCGACGTGAAAATAGACGTGAAAATACATTATCTACTATTTTTTTTTCATATTACCTTTCATAACTATCATAATGTTCTTTGTTGCATATTTCTTGAATATCTGCAATCATTACTACCATATTGATGGAGTGTTGAAAATAAAATTCCAGTGGTACAAACGTAACTAAGTCCAACGATATTCTGCCTCCTCGATCGTGATTTAGTGGCCAATGTGCAGGTGTTTTAAAAACTGATATTGGTCTAGAAAAAACTTTAATAGTGAAGCCTAATTTTAGGGAAACAAAAACAGCATAAGAATAAATAAAATTCTTTGTAGAAGCTAGAAATATTAATGTATTAGATGATCTTTTGCATACAATTAAATCACGAAAAAACGAAGATAGAAATCCAAAATGTCAGTTATGTTTACACCAATGTTTCCAACATTGTAAACATTTATTCTATTCTATTACTCTGGAATTCCTATCATTTGCTAAAAATGCAAGTCTAACATTTTTCTCGATTGCATCTACCTATGTATTGGCTGATATTGTTTCTTGAGACTACACATAAGCGTTGCTTTCCAGGTAGCAAGCTTTTCCATTTTGTTCAAGAAATAACAATATAAAAGTTACCTTTTCATATCTTCTTTAGTTTTAAAAACAGGCCTTCTACGAACAGCTCTCTTTGTTAGGTATCTTGGATCTTGATTCTGTTGCTCCATAACATCAAATGACAAAACGTAATCGAATGTTTTATTTTTGAACTTCAATGATGGCTCACCGTTGAGAAATGCCAGCTCTAGTTCTTCCTTTAAATATTAAAACAATAACAATATCAAGCTTATATAAATAACTTCATCAATTTCTTAAAGTTCTAACATTTTCATAAGTTATCTTCATAGATAAATCACAAAAACACAAACATCATACCAAATTATCATATTTATGCCATTCTGTGTCTCCTTTCCAATACCATTGCCATTCTGTTAGACCATAGTCATCTTTCTGACCTTTCACTGATGACTTTGTTGACAGACGACGAATCTCAACATTTTCGTCATTGTATTTATTGCAATTTATATCAGAAAGAGTTGCAAATGATTCACAACTAATGGCAAGATCGCTGTTATAAATAAGAGAGACACAATACAGTTTATAATTTATTTTTGAATTGATTTCTGTTGATTTACAACAAAAATTATTGTGATTACTATAAATAGTATTTCAATAACAATTAACACTGTCGCTGGAAAAGTTTTGTTAGAATCAAAATACCTGCTCCACGAATCTCTAGAAGAATCACAAAACTCTTCTTCCATTTTTTCATTCAATTCAAAGGGAAAATTATCCCACCCATCCTCATTTGCCAATTTACTTTGCCATACATAAGGACGTTTTCTTGGTGAATGTATCAAATGACAGAAACTAGAATCTTCACATTCACCAGCGAGATTCTGGAGACAAATGGCTTCTTCTTTCCAAGGATTAAAACAGTCTAAATATAATCCACAAAAGTAACTCGAATACCAAAATACTTCACAATTAAAATTTAAGGTAAAATCTCTCGTTTATTACAGGGTAATGCAAGTGATTGAATGTGATGTCTTTTTTCTTTCAAACATTTTACAGACTGTTCCCAACCTTTTCCAAGCCAGACATAGTAGAGATTGCTGAAAGGCGTTTTCTCAATGAAGAACACCGATCATTTTCCCAATTGTGTTCTAGCTATTTCGAAACAATCCCTTTTAGAGTGCTTTCTATGACTAATTTACAAAGCTACCAGAATATTTTACCCCATTGAGAGCCTTCAAAGCAGACCTCAAAACCTCCTTTTCTTATTTAGAGCCTAACACTGCGATACCACAATGGATACCATACTCGTTCAATTTATAGAAGGACTTTCCCAATAACGATTTTACTCTATTTTCTTTTTCTTTTAAAACTTCCAAAAAGACAGAAAAAGGGAAATATCATTATTTAAAAAAGCAATTCGAAAAAAGAAATCCTTGCTAACAAACATCTTCGATAATGAATGCAGTACCACACATTCAACATTGATGTAAATCAAAACAGACAATTTATCTTACCTGAATTTGAAAGAAGCATCTTGTTTATATCATATTTCCTTTCAGGTGAGATGATACAAAATTTGAATTCTTCTGATTCAATATTATAACTTTCCATCATGTCTAGAGCTTGCTGGCTGCTAAATGCACTCTGGTGTTTGAATTTACAAAGGCTTTCCAGTTTTTTACAATTACCATTCAAATAATCATAACATACATGAAGTTTTGTGCATGACTTTTCAGTCAACAAGCATATACCATTATTATAATCCAAGCAAACAAATGGATAACGAACTCTTAATAACTCCATTATATGTGTTTCAGTTAACCTGGTGAACTGCAAATTAGATAATACCATTTGATTGTGTGAATCCTGTAGGTCATGGTTAAACTTGCATGTTCGTTTGTTGTGTCTTTTGTGGAATAGGAAATTGTAGCAAACATGAAACAGACCACAGTAAATTTCCGAGCACCCACTATTTCCCATTTTAGACCAGTAATAGGGGCATGGTCTTACTTCTTCAACACAAATGTGAACAGTTTTTGTATCATCAGTACTTTCTAAACGAAAAACATCTTGATATTTGATAAACCATTCTTCAGTCTTTCGTTCATTATCAAAGTAAGTTAGTGATTTGAGAGGCAGGCTGGTTTTTCCTTCTTTCAACATATCAAAAATGACATCTTGTTCCGTTGGTTCAGGAACCCTTGAAGAAAGCACTAATAGAGAAGAAAAGTATTAGACATTAAAAACAAATATCACATCAAAAATTCTTTACATAAGTGGAACATATGGAATTTACTTCATAAACAAAGAAATTTTTCCCACTGGTATGAAATACATGGTCAGATTTCTTTTGGGCACAAATAAAAAATCCATTACAACTTATGATTTTTCATTACCAACAAGGCCTCTGCTAAACGAACAGCAGTGGACCATTTAAGGTGCAATACAGTCTGCTGTTTCTGATGTGCAGTTTACTTCTGAAGAATCTCAAATCAATTGCTTGATTGTTTGGTAATTGGCAAAAACTGAAACCTTCCAATTTAATCAAAGCTCAATTAGTACAATATATTCAATTATAACATTACATGCCGCAACTATATGGGATTTTCAACACGAAAATAATTAAAGATAGTACTCATCACGATAAAATCCTTTAACAGCTTCTATTATATATCACATATAATCATAATGAGCTGAATTCGTTCCACTTTCTAACAATTACTAGGGTAATTGGTCCACACAGTAAATGTTGACACTAAGTAAATTTGTGACATGTACAGCTACAAATTTAAAGGAAATGCCAAAAAATCCTATAAGAATAAGATCTGAAACAAATGAGTTCTTTTCATTTTTAATGGAAAGCTTCGGGTCTTTGGGTTTGCATTCTTAAAGACTAACTTTAATTCAATACCAATTCACAGTGAGTGCACATCTCAACAATGTTATCCTCAAGGTAGATTGGCAACCATGGTATTCCAAACATAATATTCTGCACCTCCCTCTGACATGGCTTTACAAATCCTATTGAAACATTTCAAAATAGGAAATAAAACATAACAATACCATGACCTCCTGTAGTCAATGGCTTTTCTTGACCATCTACCTGTATAACAAATCAGACATCGTCCATTAGGGCCTTTCAATCGATGTTTTCAGATAATAAAGTATATATTACACAGAGTTGCTAGCCATCAAGAAGCACTTCAAAAGGTAAGAATTAATGTTATTGATTTCAAGTAAATCCATTACCTCCTGCTGTTCACTATCCAGATTATATTCATTAAGTAACTCTTTAGAACCTTTGAAGGTTTCCATGACGTTCTCCAGCTACAAAAAGAAAATTCCATCATTTTGGTTTGCAATATAATTTCAAATGACTTGCGTGAAATTTAAACTCACCAACTTCTTCTTTTTGTTTTGAAGTTCTTTGAGTTTATTTACCGTTAAAATCAATAAACACTGTAAGTTAAAACACATAGGGAAATAAATTCCTTTCCTGATTTTATTTTTAGCAAAATTGATGACGTTAATTTACAACTTCACTTATGAATTTTGAACATGGTTTTTGACAAAATGAGCTTACCAGGAAAGATGAATAATTAATTTTACCATTATCAGCAGCATATGCAATATAGGAAAGAGTTCATTATTATCATTTCCTTCTTAGTCTTTGCTGCCTTTCTTGACATCAAAATAAGAAGTGTCAAACTCAACATTTATTATACACATATAAGTTGAAAAGAAGGAATCACTTCTTGGAAACTATCAAGATGAAACTTTTTGATAACAGGCTATTCTTTGCCCATAACGCATCTGATAATTGCTAACTTAATTTAATATCTACTTATTTGATATTGTAAAAATATATTTTCATTGATGATAAATTTTTAAATCAAATTCCTTAAAAACGCTTTCCAACAAAAATAATGTACTTTATATAATTCTCCTTTGGCACATGATCATCTTCTTCGATTGCCACATTGTAGACACGCTTTGAGAATCAAAAAATTGTGACGTATAACTAATACGGTCTGAATTATGATAATTATTGTACATACTTTGTGGGAAAGATAAGTAAGCACTCATAAGTTTCGTATTAAGCTATAAAAAAACCTGATTTATGATGTAAATACATACTTACATACTCTAACAAAGCAAAAATCCAAAATTTTCCTTGAAACAAACACTCTGAAATAAGAAAAAATATGAATGATAGGAATGAAATAAAATATTGATCTACAAATCATAAATTCTAACTTACAAAATAAGAACTGCTAAAAACGGAAGTATGTACAGGAATCGATCTGTCCATTTCCGTGGAAGGGATGATAAAAAGGAAACTAGCACAGCAACAAAACAAATTAAGAAAGAGTGAGTTAAAAAGAATAGGTCTGCTGTGTTTTTTAGTCTTCGAATCTGTTGCAGGGTTGAATGACATTTTTCTATATCCTAAAAAAGATAAGCACAATATTGTGATTTTGAAGAGAATGTGAAAAAGCATATATTTTTTAATTTTGGATGGAATAACTCACTTCTTCAATGTGCTGCAGTATTTCTTTGGTTGTTATTTTTTTCTATGATGAAAATTAATGAAAAGATTCGCCCTTTTCCAACTACAACATTTTTAAAAATCTGGAGACTCTGGAGAATCTTGCGTTAAAACTCAATCTCAATTTAACCAAAGCTTTGAAATAAATCAGTGAACAATCATTTAATATTTCAGTTCAGAATGTGAATACTCTAAGATGTGACTGGAAACATCATCATAAATTCCACAGTCCAATAACACAAAAATTTTCTTTAAAATTGTTAAAAAACATTGAATGTTCACACAAAGGCAAAAAGGGTTCATAATAATAGACTTTTTTTATGAATTAAAATAACCGTAATTATGAACTTACTTGAAACTTTGGCAAAACAGAAAAAATAATACCCATGATTTTATATTCTGAGTTTTTAGCAAAACATCTAAAGGAAGTTAAAGGTTATAGCTTAAGACAGATAACAAATTGAACTATATTGCATGTCCTCTAAGTATCAGCATCGCCATAGTTTTAACTTTAATCTGACGAGTTGACTGCAACAAATACAAACTGTATATAGGTGACCATGGCAGAACATGTTTTGTTAAGGGTGTTTTCATCTTAAATAATGTCATTGGATATATGTATTTGGATATGTAAATTTTACTTTATCTTAATAAACCATCATAGAAAGGTTTGAGTGCCTACGTATAACCGTATCTAGGTATCTTAAATTCATTCTTTAGGATTTCTGAGATACAAGAAATACATCCCAACTGAAAAGCAGAATTGCATTAAATTTATTACGGCAAAAAATAAAGTATGTATATATTTTTAAAACATTAAACAATATCCAAAAATATCACTGAAATCAATTAAAAATGAAACTGAAAACTTTGTTGAAATATAAAAGGCAACAAAAAGGCTTTTTATTAACTCATTTCATTTTAATTTCAAACAGCACTTTTTAAGTAATAAACTAATTGAGAGGGAGTTTTATCGCTCTTGTTAGCCGTTCGTAATAAGTGTTTTCCCACTGAAAGCGTATTTGAAATTTTAGTAAAGACTGGTACAAAAATGAACACCTAAACAATGATGAATAAATAATCCTTGGCAGAAACTTACTAGAAAGAAGAAATCATTATACCCAGTGCTCTCACTATCCAAACCTAGGGTGACTACTAAGTTCTCAGCATTTGTGTGCAGTAAAAAAGACATGATCCTCATGAAAGTGGGCAGTATTCAATGTGTATTTTGTAAATATTTTATACTTTCAAATTAAAACCGTGATTTAAAATGTGCTTTCCCAATTCAATACTTTTTACAACTTTTACTTTAGCAGGATCACAATACTATATGAAAATACATCAATAGTCTCTTTTGACAAATAGAAAAAGTCCAAGTTGAGTCATTTGCAAATTCATTTCCAGGTTCCTTTCATCTACAAATCTGTACTATGGCCAATGTTATAGAAAAAAGACAGCCTGTACAATAATCAAATTTTCCTTTAAAAAATACATAAACCACCCAATTATATTAAAATAAATAATAAAAACAAATATATAGAAAACACTAAACAATAAAATTTACAAATTCGTTTAATAGCAAAGACTGCAAAGGAACACAAAAGATTTCCTTATCAACAGTGGCTCCCTTTGACGTGAAAAGGTGGTTCATAAAATTAAGATGTTATTATATATTCAAACATTTTGCCATCTGACAAGCATCAATCTCTGCAAGAAATTCTTGTGCAAATCAATTTTCATGTGCTTTTCTTATATGTATATTGATTTACATGGCCAATACCCCACAACCCTCAAAATATCCATATTTAGTTAGCAAAAAACATCATATTAGAAATCAAAGTACAGTTTCTTTACTTGAACAAAAGTGAATAAACCTTTCTAGCAACAAAATTAAATAAAATTGCATCCATGAAATGAAGCTTGATTTGAGACTTCTAATGAAGAGTAGTTGTGGATCTTTCAGAAATATTTTGAAACATTGTGAATACACATGTAAAGCCACATCCAACATAGAAAGTGATTTTTCTTTACATTTCATCATCATACCCAATTAAGGTATCCTCATAGGTAATCAAATAACGTGGATAACATTGGTCTCTTTCGAAAATGACGTAGATAGAAGGATTCCGCAGGTTGTTCACACAACTATCATACAAGTCATGTGTTGATGAATTTACTTCAGGAGGCCTTTTCAACTTTGAATGTCCCTGAAATCAAAATTCAATACACTGCAACATTAATAGCAAGGTAGATAACATCAAAACATAAAGAAAATAAAAATACACATTAACATGGAGTGAAAAAATCGGGAATAACAATTTCGGTAATTATGAATGCAAGTCAAACACATTCCAACATAAGAGTCTGAAAATCAAAAGCACTGCAAACCGATGCTGCCAATTGAACTAAAGAATAAAATTTCAGATATCTGTGGTATTTTGGTTAATATTGATACATATTGTTGTGACCAGAATTTGTGTTAATTTTCAGATTTGGGATTATGAAGGTATGTGACAGTGTATCGACAGATACTTCGATTGAAGAAAAACATGTATGAATTCAAAATACTTGTTTTAATATGCGATTTCTTATTCTCTCTCATTTTCCTGGTTTGACATGAAATGTTTTAGTTTATAATGTATTTTTTTCATTTACATATACATACATTAGGTCCACATCAGTATTGTGCTGCTCTTCTCAATGACCTTCCTTACCAAATAAATTATCTATCATCTGAGATATTGCCGGTAAATTACATCAGTTCCTGTAATTAATTGGTTGCGATATATTTTTTTAAGTCAGTAATAGTACGTTAGGTCGTAATGGTACAAAATGATAACAGTCACAGAAGAAAAATTTGGAGAAAAAATGACGGGATATGATGAAGTATAGCAAAAATTGTTAAAAAAATATACGGTCTATGTACTTAAATATTTTGTTTCTGAGAAGCATTGATTTAAAGATTTTATATGCGTATTGCTTAAGTTTGCAATTTTTCTTTCTGTTTGAATTTTGAAGTCACATACATTTGATGTAACGATCCAGTAAATGAAATGTTAACAAATTTGCAAGACAGTGAGCTGACTAGAAAATCCTGAAAAAAATAATTCCATGATTAAACTCATAGCCAGTATGATCCCTGCTTGAGATAAACAAAGAAGTAAATACTCAAAAGAATTTATGACTTACAACAGTAGAACGCCCAGCCAAGATTGATGCAAGAAACATATAACGAAAACCAGAGATGTCACTTGTTGAGTAACGATGACTGTAGGATGCACTTGTAGAAAAATAACTACCTTTTCCATATGCAGTTTGATTTTTGCCACATAATCGCCAATCAAAATTTTGGGCACAAATTGCATTGACGACAGAATAATCAGTACCATGGTAAAGAAACTTCTCGTTGACATCATCTAGTTTCTCTTGTAAGATCATTTTCTTTCTGAAACATAAAGACAGTCTTTTCACTTAGAAGCCTCTTAGGTCATGTTAATAGTTAGCACAAATATTATTGTACATTGTAAACAATAATTTACAACGTGATTTCTATATCAAATAGTGGTAGGTTATCACATAATGGTTGTTGAAAAGTGTGGCAAGTATGTTATGGAGCTCCAAAAACCAATAAAAAATGCACAAGATTGTTTTGCTACAACCACCTGATCAAATATTTTAAAGGTGTCACAGATCCGTCCCTAAAAAATATAGACCCAGAATTTTCATCACTTCATTACCAATATCGCAGTCTCAAAAACGTCAGTTACCCCTATTGGATCTCTAGACATTCTAACGGCTGCATTTGATTGGGGATGTAATGCAATGATTCGCGGTAAACAAAAAATCTGATGTAAGTGGCTGCTAATACAAAACATGAAACACTTCTCACCGCACCTATTACCGTTGATAGACTATGTGTTATTTATGTCTTCTGACCATTCACTTAAACTTAAATAACTTGAAAACTTGAAAAGTATCCCAGGTAACACATTTTCCAGGTGATGATATAAATCGTCATCATTATCATCATCATCATCATCGCCATCATAATCAAATAAGTATAATTATAAACATTTGGAGTATGTTCAATAATCATATGTTCTTAGATGAAGATGCAATGCAATTCAAATAAAGGATCTTCACAATGTTTTTCTCCTAGAGTTATATACATGGAACTAATTTTAAACGTCTAACAAAGTTCCCCCAAAAAGTGTGTAGGAACCCTCCAGAATATTTTGACTAATTGCAGTATAGGTCTTAAAGGCTTTGAAAGAAAAATGTGGGTACTAGCACTCCATGCCAACACTCCTCTGCTCAATCGTGCTCAATCGTTGCATGGCAGGTAATACCATTTGGAACCTGCTTTTCCAACTGTCCATTTGTGACGATTCAAGGGAAAATCACTACAAGCGATAATAGCGCTTTATACAAAGTGCTAATAGCGCTAAAAGAACAATGGGTTTTAGCGCTAATTTGTTCTTATTTACAAATGTAGTAACAATATTAGTGATAAATTTAGCGCTTGTAGTTTTATCATTATCACTATTATCGCTTATAAATATCGCTCTTTACGAAAAAGCGCTAAATTTTAGCGATAAGTATTTGATTTATCACTAAAATTATTCGTATAATAATGTTGGTTCAATTAATTATGTGAAACGGACAGAATATCGAATGAGATGAAAGTGAAATCGTTAATATCATTAATATCCTCTAAGGGCACAGATTACCGTTATTATCGTCAAAAAGTTTTGTTCAAGTCTTTTGTTTATACAATTTCACATACCATGTGTTGTTTTATGAAGTTCTCAAATAACAGTGATTTAATTATTGTTTCGCCAAATAGCAATAAATACAAAACAAACTCGCTTGTTTTGACATGATAAACTCTGATTCATTGTGTTATGACTGAACAGACGAGCGGACATATTTCTCGAGAAATAAAAAGTTTCCGAAACGCTTTTTATTTTATTTGTTATTCAGGCACCTTCAGCACAAATCTGAAAGCCAATTTAAAATACAGTGTTATTCGATTTGAGCACCTGCTTGTGTATTAAATTGAACTTAATTGACTGGTTCCTATATTCAGTTGGAGATTAAAGATACAGAAGTTAGTTCGAAAGCAACCACAAGTAGAAACCATCTGCGATAATTCTTTTTTCTAGATTGTTCGATTGCCATTCTATAAGCTCTTGGGAGAAAACTTTTACAATATTAAAGACACATTACATTAAAAGTTTTTTCGATAGCAAAACCTTTATTATTATTCTTTCGAAAGACATTTCACTTGCACTGGGTGGAGATGTACCCTTAATTAAATTGATCACAACGTTTTTAGTGATCATTATTGACTTCTGTCACTGCATCGATAATGTCTTTAGGTTCAATATTAGGATGAAGTATGAATGTAGGAAGGGAAAAATAAAAACATTTTAACTTCGGCTTGACGAGCTGCGAAAGTTCTCTTTTGAAATACTCACTTTCGTTTAAATAAAATAACACCTGTTTCCTTCGGCTTTTCGTGAAGTTTATGTGAAAGATTGTCTAAAGGTTGTGTTGACACACACAAGTAAACTTCAAAACCAAAATTGAAAAATGTATAAAAAACACGGAAGATGAATAATATTTATGATGAATATATTAGCAACAAATTAATTATTCTTGAATAATTAATTAATTATTCTTGAAAGTGCTTTTTGTGCTGCTTATATTTATCGCTAAGTTCGTCAATGTTAGCGATAAATTTAGCGCTACTTCTCGATGCGAGCGCTATTATCGCTTGTAGTGATTTTCCTTCGAATCGTCACATTTTTAATATTGACTACTGCAAGAAAAAGCTTTCCATCCAGGAGATGGGAGAGATTTGTAATCCTTTATCAACACTGGCTTCAGAAAATCTTCCACACAAACTTCATGATGGAAATCTGAAGAGTTTGGATATTATTTTAAACAAAGGTGAGTATTTCAAAAAAAGAACATTTCTGACTCGAAGCTGATGTTGAAGTGATTTCATTTATCTTTCCTTACATTCATCTTTTGTCCCAATGTTAAACATAAAAATACTAGTAATCTGGGTAAAGTTTTTTACCACATCTAATTTCGAAAATGTGCCCTCTTCAAACAGTTTTCAGTGTTCCAGCCGTGTCCCTGGCAGTACTGCTACCAGCCTGTTCCCCCATGAAGTCTCTTGGTGCTTCAGGGATAATAGGGCTAGGTGAGAGACTAGTAACAAATTGTCCCCAATTGTGATGAAAGCCGAAGGTAATGAAATTGTAACCTCCATTCAAAGTTCCTATCGGCTAGCCAAAATAGAAAGTCTGACTAGGGAAGGGTGAACTTGAATAAAAGTAAGAAAATAAAAAATAATTAATGATACCACATTTGACAGTATTTTTTTGGTCAACTTTTAATATAAGGTGATTGTAATGAACATTAGATTTGAATGAGTTAGCAAACACACCCTAATCACCAATAATACATGAACTTGTCTAAATAACTTGTTTACTTTTGTTAAATCCAAATCAATACAAACTTTAAGGATATATATAGCAGAACAGCCTAGACACATTACAAATTTCAAAGCATGTTACTCCAATTTAACGCCTATGCTGTAAACTATTTTCTTTCATCTTACCTTTCATAACTATCATAATGTTCTTTGTTGCATATTTCTTGAATATCCCAAATAATTACTGGCATTTTGATAGAGTTGCGGAAATCAGTTTTCAGCTGTTTCAGCTTTTTGAAGTCTAAGGGTATTCTTTCTCCTCGATCAAAATTCAGTGGCCAATGTGGAGGGGTTTGAAAAACTGATATTGCCCTAGAAGAAACTTTATCAGTCAAACCTAATTTTAAGAATAAAATATGACAAGAATAACTTTAAATTCTTTCTGATAGCTTCAAATTTATATCAGATGATATTTCAAATAAGATCAAATCAACATAAAACATAAATGTCCATTATAAACATTCTCAACATTTGCCCTTCCATGCCTTTGTAATTGTTGGCATTCAATCATTTGCAAAAAATGAAGCTCTAAAATCTGCCTCTAATAATTTGCATCACTTCTCAACCTGTACCTTGCCTGATACTTGGACTGACATATAGGGCTTGGTTTTCTCACATCAAGATCTATTTTTACCATGAAATAACATCATTGATTCCTAAAAGTTACCTTTTCATATCTTCTTTCGTCTTAAAAAGAGGTCTTCTACGAACAGCTCTTTTTGTTAGGTATTTTGGATTTAGATTCTGTTGCTCCATAGTATCAAATGATAGCACATAAATGAATTCTTTTCTTTTGAATTTAAATGATGACTCATTGTTGAGAAATGCAAGCTCTAGTTCTTCATTCTAAAATATTAAAACAAGTATCAATTTCTTGAAGTTCTGTTATTCTCCTGAGTTTTCTTCATAGCTAAAAAATAAAAACAAAAGTACCGTACCAAATTATTATATTTATGCCATTCAGTGTCTCCTTTCCAATACCATTGCCATTCTGTTAGACCATAGTCATCTTTTTGACCTTTCACTGATGACTTTGTTGACAGACGACGAATCTCAACATTTTCGTCATTGTAGTTATTGCAATTTATATCAGAAAGAGTGGCAAATGTTTCACAACTAATGTCAAGATCACTGCAAACAGAAAAGTAAAACAAACAAGGATAAACTAGAAAAAAACATTTTCGAATCATTATGAATTGATAAAGTTTTTTGAAGAAATTTATTAATTTTAACAATAAACATTATTGTGGTAAAATAATTTTGTAAGGATCAATGTATATACCTGCTCCAACAATCTCTAGAAGGATCACAAAACTCTTCCTCAATTTTCTCATTCATTTCGGAGGAAAAATTATCCCAACTATCATCATTAGCTTTTTTACTTTGCCATAGGAAAGGGCGTTTTCCTGCCGAATGTATCAAATGGCAAAACCTGGCATCTTCACATTCTCCAGCTAAATATTTGAGACAAATGGCTTCTTCTTTCCAAGGATTAAAATTGCCTAAAAAACAATTCATGTTTTGCATAGAATGTTAAACCGCTGGCAAAAAGCCCTTGACGATTCAAATATTGTAGGTACTGTCTTAATGGACTTATCTAAGGCTTACGACTGTTTACCCTATGAGTTGCTAATTGCAAAACTTGCAGCTTATGGGGTGAACTATAAAAGTTCAAAATTTACTTACGATTACCTTACAAATCGAACACATAGAGTTAAAGTAAGAGATAAATTTAGTACATTTCTTTGCGTATTACTGGGGTCCCACAGGAATCCATCTTAGGACCTTTATTTTTTAATATTTTTCTTAATGATCTCCTATTGTCAACTAACAACCGAAAATCAGAAATTTGTAATTTTGCTGATGATAATACTCTGTATGCATTTGCAAAAACATTAGCCAGAGTCTTGGAAATACTTGGCGCTGATACTTTAGACGTCATTGAATGGTTTAGTGTCAATGGGCTTGTTGCAAATCCAGCAACATTTCAGGTTATGGAAATTTCATATAGAGAATATAATTGTAGATACCTCAAATTGTGTAAAACTTTTAGGAATCTACATAGATGATAAACTACGATTCAGAGAGCATCTAGATGAAAAATGTAAGAAGGTCTCAAGTAAAACCAAGGCACTTCTACGGATTCGACCTTATATCTCAGTTAAAACTGCAAAATGTTTATATAATGACTATGTTCTTTCTCATTTTCACTACTGCCCATTAATTTGGATGCGTTTCGATAAAGCCGAATCTCCACTAGGCGGAAAATGTAGCGGCGGGCGACCTTTTCCGCCTCGATATTTTCCGCGGCGGAATGACAGTTTAATCTCCACTAAACTTTAAAAAGAGCGCTACTTTGAATCAAACATAAACAACATGAATCAATTATCGAAGATACGCTACTTACTTTTTTTAAGAAGTGCTTTCATTTATCGAACTATTTGTCTAAAGAAGAGGAAAGCAAGCTCAACAAAAAGACGTTTTTGGGTTCGAAAGATATACCTTGAGCGCAATGCCAAGGGTGAATATTACAATCTCATACGAGATATGAGGCTTCATGATCATGAAATGTTTTTCAATTATTTTCGCATGTCACCGAGAACATTAGAGAAACTTCTTGGATATGTAGGTCCAAGCATTGCTAAAAGGTTAACGAAAATGCGGGAGCCAATTTCAGCTGGCCAAAGACTCGCTGTCACGTTACGTTATCTCACGACTGGTGATGCCCATAGTTCGATTGCAGCTAGCTACAGAATGAGTCCAACAACTGTTGGTCGGATTATTCATGAAACTTGTTCTGTTATGTGGAATGTGCTGGGAGAATATATCAAGCCCCCAAGTAGCATTGAGGAATGGAAACAAAAATCTGACGAATTCGAGGCGAGATGGAACTTTCCCAACGCAATAGGTGCTATTGATGGAAAACACGTTGTAATGTTCGCTCCTGCTCGTTCGTCCTCAAGTTACTTTAACTACAAAAAAAGTCACAGTATAGTGCTAATGGCCGTTTGTGACGCAAAGTACCGATTCACATTAGTTGATATCGGTGATAGTGGAAGACAAAGTGATGGCAGTGTGTATAACAATAGCCACTTGGGTTTCGGCATTGAAAATAATTGTCTCAACATTCCTAATGATAGCAAACTAAATGGAAGTGAAAAAATACTTCCTTACGTTTTCGTAGCTGATGACGCTTTTGGTCTCAAAAGGCACATGTTGAAACCCTATCCATTCACAAATTTATCAACAGATAAGTTGGTTTTTAACTATAGGCTGAGTCGAGCAAGAAGGGTAATTGAAAACGCGTTCGGCATTATGGCAAGTAGGTTTCGGGTATTTCACCGCCCTATTATTGCTAAAAAAGAAAAGGTAAAAGAAATTACGAAAGCTGCCGTTGTATTACACAATTTTCTCATGACCGAAAATAACACTCTCGATGACTACAGCTATTGCCCTATAAATTATGTTGACCGGGAAGATCCTAATGGGTTACAACTAGGAGAATGGAGACGAGATGAAGCTAACATAAACGGACTGTCACCTATTAATGCAAGAGCCTCAAATAATTACACTGGTGAAGCAAAATTGGTTAGAGATAAATTCAAAGATTATTTCAATAACGAAGGCGCAGTTGAGTGGCAGTGGGATTATGTTAATAGGGCAAAGTAGCTGTAAAACATGTACTTAATTCTAATTGTTAAACGTAAACTAGTTTTATTTCATGTGCACACTTGTTGATAAACATAAGATATGGTGGACTTACAGAAACATGAAGAATTAATATATCAGTCAGAAATGCATATTTTGAATTAAAATCAAAGCAAAATCATTTCTCTATAATATTCCTTGTTTTTCAGAGTTGATTAATTATTGTTGACAAATGGAAGAGTATCACTAGAACTAAAAATTTCTTGAACATATTGGTAATTAATTCTTCATATGTCACACTATTCCTAGTTTCGTTATTGTACCTTTTAAGTACCAAAGGTTTCATGACATAATTTTTGGTATATTAGCAACTGATTTTCAAGTAAAAGTATTGGCAACAGGATCATGTTGAAAATAGGTATATATCTTCTGATATCCAGAAATATATACATATAAATATCCTATAAATCAATATATTGCTCTCCAAACTCGATGTCATAGAGGAGCTCGTCTATTTTTAGTTTTGCCATTCTCATTTTTCGTTTTGAAAATCCACTTAAAACTGGAATAATGCTGTTGCAATATGACGTAGCTTCATCAACAACAACTGGTTGGCTTTTCTCATTGACAGAGTTAATTATTTCATTGTTCATATCTTTTAAATGGCTCAAAAATGGATCACTGTTGTAATCTGACATTGTTGTTTGACTCTTTCTTTTGAAAGCACTTCGCCTCTTCAGGGGTGGTGATTTTAAAGGAACATCACTGCAAATAGAACTTGGAGAATGTGCAGAAGAAATAGGTGAAGGATTTGCTGATGGTAGTGGTGATTGGAAGTCTGTTTGTTGAGTTGCAGACTGTAAGTCTTGAGTTGTAGACTGCAACCCTTGAGCTGGAAATTGCAATGGCAATGTCACATTACTATCCGTCGGTTTGTTTGCACTCCGTTCATGCAAAAAAGCCATTTGATCGAAGTATTTACATGTTGGCAACGTTGAATGAGCAGCACCAGATCTAGTTAGTGCTCGTCTTCTATCAAGGCATCTTTTTAAATTATCCTTGAGATTCTTTAATGTTTTTTGGAGAAATATGACTGAAACATAAAAAATAATATAAAGTTCAATTTATTCAAACAACTTCGTTGGCTGTAAACAAATTCCTGAATTCAGTAGTTTCATTCATTCTATATTATTTGTCAAAAATTACGATTAAAAATACAGTACTGACCATCTTGCTGAAATATGTCTGAAAGCTTTTTCCATGCATTTGCTTTCATGATTCTATTCTTGTAATTACTATCATTTGTGTCCCAAAGACATCTGTAACTTCGTAACGCTTCGATGAAAGCTTCTTTATCAAAACAATCTTCATCAGGCACAATGGGTTCCTCAGAATTTTCTTGTGAATCACTTGCTCCTACCATTTGGGAAGCCCCAATCAAAGCATTTAAATTAAAAAAATTAACAGCATCACCACAACCGAACGTGTTGTCTGGTTCGTAGGCCATCTTGTTTTTCTATGAAGAATTGCTTACCTCAGCAAAAAAAAGGCATTTTCTTTGCGAGCGGAAAATGTCGAGAGGCGAATTGTAGAACTTGTTTCTACTATTCGCCTCTCAACTTTTTCCGCCGCGACATCGTTAATTATTGCGCAATGTAGACTACTGCGCATGTGGAGCAGCGGAAAAAGTCGCCCGCCGCTACATTTTCCGCCTAGTGGAGATTCGGCTTAAGGCCAGCAACATCTACATCAACAGGGTTCATCTCTGCAGTTTATCAAAATTTTAATTCGAGTCTATCAGATCTACTGTCTTTATCAAAGGGAGTCACCCTTCATGTCTCTTTCATACAGAAATTTTTACACAAAATTTTTAAATCCGTCAACGGTCTCAACCCTTCTTTTATGTCAGAGCTTTTTGTACCAGAGTTTTCAGGCTATTCGCTGAAAAGGAGGGCTACAACTTGTTTTACCCCCAACCAATACTGTTAAATTTGACATACATTCGGTAAGCTTTGTAGGAAGTTTAGTCTGGGACCAATTGCCAAAAAACGTAAAAGACTCGACAACTTTAGATATTTTTAAAAATAGAGTTAAAAAATTGCCTATTAATTTTTGTACTTGTCCTTATTGTAAATCCTGAAACAATATCATTGTTGGTTTTTATTAGCTACTGTTGTATCTATTTTATTATGACCAACATTAAATAAATCAATAATAATAAAAATAAATTCACCATATGTCACAATAATCATCTAAAAGAAACATCAGCATTTTAAGAGGTGCACTTATTTATTTTTTAGGTGCATTTTTGTGTATTCTGAGAATTGGTGAAACACAAATCAAAAAAATAACATTACAAGCAATAAGTTTGATAGTAAGTTAAGGTATGAGTAAAAGAAAAAACATATTTTTCTTTTTTAATTAATTCTTTTGACAGGAATATGTTTATATCAAGTATGATACATTTTTGGAAAGCTTATTTAGATCTCTAAAAGCATGTTAAACATTTTAATGTAAACTAAAAATTTTAAATATTAGAATGAGTCAAAGAAAATGAACCTTGTTGTAAAACGTAGCTCCATTTACAAAACCAGTTACGTTTGACTAATGTATCTTACACTTTTGTTTTGTAAATTTTGTAAGTTTTGTAAATGGGACAGCAAATGTAAGTGGCTCTCACACCAAAAATGAACACTGAAAAAAACAGCTTCAAAGATTTTTCTCAGATCAACTTTTTTTGTGTGAACTGATTAATCACTATGACAATGGAATTTGAAATAAAAGGATCAACAGGTGACATGATCAATATTTTTTATTTTCTCATGATCTTTTATGTACACAAAATTACTTAATTAGCTGCTAAAACAACGTTTTTGGAAAATAAACAAACTTCCCAGCCACTTCCTGAAAAAATAGTTTCACCTTGGAAAATTCAGAGTTTCTTTCATCCTGATGTGCAAAAAAAAAATTTTCAGAAAACTAATGATGACCATAGGAATGTAATTTTATTAGAAACTTATTCAATTTTTTTATTTTTTTTAAATAAAATGTTTAAGCCTCTGGTTATTTTGTCAGCTAAATCCCAAAAACCTTCACAATTCACAACATCAACTAAATCATAACAAGTTACTGACAAATTAATCTGCAATGCCTAATTATTTCCTTGGCTTAGCTTTTAGCCCCATTGTGTATAAGTATGAAGTTTCTTAAAAATTCCAACTAGTGTGTAATGGCTTTCCTAGAGAGCATCTTTGAGAAAAATTTAGAAATTAAAATGTTAATATCACTCTCCAAAATAACTACTTCGACAAACAATGACTTTTTCAAACACAAACAAACCCAAAAGAGGCTGGTCCCAACTGACACCCACAGTATGGATCCAAAAATGCTTGTTTCCTCAATCCTCCTGATTCATTGAACAAATTTCTGATAAATCCAACAAATTACTGAATAAATCTATTGTTTTCTCATCAGTAATTTACTATCACAAATTACAACTTGTTATGATTTTCCTTAAAACTGTCACAAATTCAAGTCAGTGTTTTGCAGGTAATTTCAGGTGTGGTCTATTAAGAGTCTTATTTTTGCTTTTATTAGTTTTTGTTATTAGTGACTCATAAAAATCTTTACTTTTTCCAAACAATGCTGTCAGGCAGTACTAGTTGAGGCCAGTAAATCGCTCTTCTTTAGTCAAGAAGACTGATCATTTTTCCAATAGTGTTTCCACTTTTTCAAACAGTCTTTTCTCACAGTGCGTTTTCTGACTACTTCACAAAGAAAACCAAAATCATTTAATACCAATAAATGTGAGCCTTCAAAGCATTTAACATTTTACGTAAAACAATACAAATAGTTCTTCCTTACTTACCTGAATTTGAAAGAAGCATCTTGTTTATGTCATATTTCCTTTCAGGTGTGATGATACAAAATTTGAATTCTTTAGGACTAATTTGATAATCTTTAATCATGTCCAGAGCTTTCTGGCTGTTTAATGCACTCTCGTGTTTGAATCTGCAAAGGCTTTCCACTTTCTGACAACTACCATTCACGTAATCGTAACATATATGAAGTTTTGTACATGACTTTTTAGTCAACAAACATGCATCTTCATTATAATCCATGCAAACAAATGGATAACGCACTTTTAACAACTCCAATATATGTGTTTCAGTTAACCTGGTGAACTGCAAATTAGATAATACCATTTGATTGTGTGAATCCTGTAGGTCATGGTTGAACTTGCATGTTCGTTTGTTATGCCTTTCATGAAAAAGGAAATCATAGCAAACATGAAACAGATCACAGGAAGCTTCAGAACAACCATTATGTCCCCTTTTAGACCAGTAATAAGGACATGGTCTTATTTCTTCAACACAAATGTGAACAGTTTTCGTATCATCAGTTCGTTCGAAACGAAAAGCATCTTCATGTTTCACAAGCCATTCTTCAGCTTTTTGTTCATCATCAAAATAAGTTAGTGATTCAATAGGTACACTGGTTTTCCCTTGTTCTAACATATCAGCTATCACATCTTGTTCTGTTGGTTCAATAGGTTTTGGAGAAGGCACTACCAGAAAAGAAAAGTACACTGATATAAAAACAAAACACAAACAACATATTTCCTATCAATAAAAGTGAACTAAAAAGATTCCTAGGATTCATAGATTCACCGTTTCGTAGGCATTCAGATCGAATTGAAATGGAATAAAAAAGGTGCAATCATAGCCATCTAGATTTCAATTACATAATATAATTATGTGTGAATGTCATTAATCATAATAAAATGAATTTTGTAAAATGAATTATTTCAGTTTGAACAGACTAAAATAATCATTTCTGAAAACAGGGTGGTTAAAAGAAACCGGGCACTGGGGTAATAATAATATAGGGTAATAAGGTCTTTCTGAATCTCTTACTAAGTTTCGTAGTTCCAACACACAATGTATCACCATAAGTCTCTTTAGAAGCAGCATGGATGAACTTGGGTAGTATCACACAAGATCTGAAATCCCTTTCTCTAATATGGTATTCCTTCATTAACCTGTGTGCTTGGTTACAAGCAAAAGCAGCTTCATGAGCCAAATCGCAGGACTGACAATCAGCTTTGATAAAATCAAAACACACATGAAGGTTAGGACATAGATCTTCTCCATCATCACAGCTTCCTGTTTGGTAATCAGTACATACAAATGGGTAACGTACTTTCAAAATGGATTTCAGCTCCTCTCTTGACAATTCAGTAAGTCTCAACTTTTTCCTCACCCACTGATTGTGCCGATCAGAAAGGTTATGGCTAAGTCTGCATTTGCCAGGAAAATGATTTGGATTCATCAAAAATGCTTTACATATGTGGAACATATGGCATTCACTTGATAAACAAGGGAATCTTTTTCTCCAGTATGAAAAACATGGTCTGATTTCTTTTGGACACAAATAAACCATCCATTGGAATTTGTGATTTTCCACAATCCGAAATGTAGAATTATTTTCTCGAAACCAATTTAAAGCATTGCCAACATCATTATCAAATAAGGCCATCAGTGACTTATCTGTCACGTCACAAAAACTACCCCTACGTAGCACTATCTTAAAGACCTCCTCAGGTGTTGGTATTTCACATTCCACTAAAAAGAAAAAAGGAGCAAGTTTATCCATATAAGACAGGGTAAATAGCTAACTTAGTAAGACCTTTCGATTATAATGCTAGGGTTAACTTTGTACTTAATAATTATAATAGAAAGTGATGGAATACAAGTTCAATTGCCAACTAAATCAAATAATATTATAAACCTTAGGATAGTTCATACAAGGAATGCAGAAGCCTCATTTGTGGGAAATGCAAATTGCAACTTCTAGTGACAAATTTCTAAGATATAAATTCTTTGAGATACTTCGGTCAGAGATTTCAGTATTTAAACATCCCATAGCTTAACATTTTCGTCTTATAGCACAGAAATTATGAACAGGGAAAGTAGGATTTTTTCATCACGTTTGAAATTAGACATTTTTAGACAATTGTTTACAAGATTTCTAACAAATTTGCAACTATTACTTACCATCTAAACTTGTTTTAACAGTCTCATTTGAATATGAAGATTGAAACCCTCTTGAAGTGACATTTGCACATGAAGAATAAAATCTTCTTATGGCTGTTAAATTTGAGAATGCTCTTTTGTTGTTTGCATCTGAATTACCTTTTCCATATTCGTCTGAAATAAAATATAACGGTGAAGATACACCAATTTGTGATACCAAGCTGTTTATAAATCCATAAGAATGTACAGCAAATATAATTTTGTACAAATGAAACACTTTTATGAAATTGGATAAAAAGGAAGAGGATTAAAAAAAGACATAAAACAAGGCTACATTTTGGTGTACAAACAATTTTCAACAATGGAAACAATTTAAATTCAGCAAGTGGATAAGGCAAGAGTTTTACATTCCCAGATGTATAATTGTATAATTGTATAATTGACAGACTAAAATGACTAAGTTTAATTGATGTTTTCAAATAAAACAATCTGTCAAAATAAGATATGTAGGTTAAGATATGTAGGATACAGAAAGCATGAGGGCATGTGAGGCAAGAAAATTTAGGAGATTTATTTAAAGAAGAAAAGAAAAACCAACAAAATTAATAACAACCTACCATAAGCAAGATTTACTTCTGATTTCCAACTTTTCTCCATTTTTAGTGAGGATCTTTTATTTCTTGAAATGGATGTAGATGTTCTTTCTACTATCTGAACTTCAAATTTTTTTGATATCAAGATGTTAGACCAAAGGAAAGCATCCTGTGATATCTTGTCATCACCTTTGATTTTGTCAAGGGAAAACAGCTTTAAAACATGTAAGTTATGAGTGTCTTTTATATTGTGTGACTTGGAGCAGTTTTGCCCATTGCATTGACCAGTGGTTAAGTCTTGACAAATGTGAATTCTATTGCAATTTCGTTTTTCACAGAGTCCATCCTTTTCCTGATAAAACTTACAAACACGAGGAAATGACCGACGAAGTATTTCTATCAGTTGTTGACTTGGAAAATGGTCAACATCACGCTTAGCCATAATTTTTCTATTATTTTCATCTAATGGATCATGGGACAACCCATATTAACATTGATTTCCATTGCATTTCTTATCGCTTATCAAGAAATCTTTACAAAAATGAAGTCGTGGACAATTTCTCTTCTGGCATCGCCCTTCAAGATAATATTTACACAACAACACGATTAATTGACCTTCTTTTACTTGTGGTAATAAGGGATGTTCTTTTGATGAGGAGCTGCATTTTGATGAAAATTCAGTTGCAACATCATCAATGAGATTGCTTTCTTTGCGTTCAATCAATACATTTGCAAGAAGGAGTTGTTTATTACTGGGACTGTAATGAAAATCAAAATTAGCCAAAACCTGTTTATTATGCTCATTACAGAAATTGTGAAGATATGCTTTTTTAAAATTACTTTTCACTTCCATTTCACACTTTCCACTACACCTATCCAAAATGTAATCTGGACAAATATGGAGATAACCACAGAAATATCGACTGCATTTTCTGTGTAAAAAGTCCTTGCACAATCGTGGAAAAGAAGATCGCAGAATGTTAATGTTATCAATACCAGTATGTGACAATACTCTTTTGTTGTGTTTATCATTCATGTTATGTGAAAACCCATTCTTGCAGTTATGAGGAGTGCATGCCTTTTGATGAATTAAGAAATCCTTACACAGATGCAGCATTCCACAATTGTGACCAATATCACAACTCCGTTGATGATACTTTAAGCATAGCTTCACATTTCCTTTTGCTCTCACTTCCCATTTGTCAATTGTATGCTTGCTAATCCAAAACAGGGAGGGTGATGATTCTAAAATTTCTCTTAAATCTTGATCATCTGTTATATAAGAATTGCTTTTAGTCTTTAGCAAATTGTAGAACTGACTCGCCATGTCTCAGTTACAACTTATTAATTTTATGCACTGAAATATAAAACAAAACCATTAGTCAATGTCTCCATTTTTTAAATTGTAATGTCAAAGAAGAAATTAAGTTTACACTCCATATTATAGATAACTAGTAACCCAAGAAAAGTTTTTTTACAGGTTTTAAATTCAAAAACAATTTGCCCAAATTCCCCGTGCAAAAAATAGGTGAAGAAAAGTCAATTCACTGAATCTTAAATGGAAATTATAACCATGTTGTGGTACATGAATAACTGAGCATAAAAATATATGGGATTTATTTCCCTACAACCAACCGTTATTGAGATACCAATCAATCAAAGATTTTAATGATGTTTTTAATGATGCCTTACCCAAAACCTTTTTCACCCAAATGTTTTGGACACACCATCGCCAAAATCCCGGACCCCAAAAACATTGGTCATACCTATTGGTTCTTGGGATATTTCCTCAAAAACATCACATTCAATTGGGGATGCAATGCAATGGTTCCCCTGTGATAAAAAACCTGTTGCACCAACTGCTCATAAAAAACACTGATGGTTTTATGAGCAACTATAAATTGGACCAAAAATTTCATTAAAAATTTCGCTTTTATATATTAAGATAAAATCCATTTCTATTTTTTTTGAGTAGATAGTTCTATTATAATATAATAATAATAATAATAATAATAATCGATTTATTTCCAATTCCAAAATTTACATTGGTTCTTCTATTGGAAATGCGAAGTTGTGTGTATGTGTAAGCGAGTCAATATAAAAGTAAGGTTAAATTACAAAACTATTATTACTCTAACAATTTTATTTTTTTTTTTTTTTAACATATTTTGACTTAATATTCTTGCAGTAGCACGGTCAAAATAGTATTTCTTTGCATCGCTGCAGAACTTGTCATAATTAATTTCTCGTCTTAATGGCTGCGGAAGTTCATTGAATCGTTTGCCTGCGACATAGCAGAATGATCCTTTGATATTGCCTGTTTCTACTTCCAGCATTCTGTTCTCGTTTCCGCGAAGGTTTACCGCTCTCGTTGACTTTCGTGTAAGCTGTAAATAAATTGGCCAGTTGTCTGATTTGTATAACGACTTGTGAGCAGCTTTAACGAGAGAAAAAGATATTCTTTCCTTGACTGGTAGCCAATGCAGGGTTAGTACGTCGTTGTCATTGCAGTATCTGTTGTAGATAAAGCTGGCGGCAGAACGTTGAATTTTTTGTAAGCGTTTAATTAGGTAAGCAGGTGCATCTGCAAAAATGAGATTGGCATAATCAATTTTCGCAAGAACTAGAGACTGCACCAGCGACTTCTTTACGTTGAAGGAGGCAGATCTTTTGAATTGTTTTAAAGATCTGAGGGTTGCCATACAAGATTTTAGAACTTTGTTTATGTGGGTATTCCATGTTAGATGCTGATGAAAGTGCACACCAAGTATCCTGTATTCTTCTAGATATTCAATTGGTTGACCGTTGCTGGAACGTAAAATATGTCCTTGACTGTGAAAATTGTGCACCTTCGCCATTTTTGGCTTTGAGAATAACATGGCTTTTGTTTTCTTTGTGTTAAGGTGAAGATTGTTTTTATGTGACCATGTTTCCAGTCGGTCCATCTCTAGCTGCATCGAATTGATCGTTGCATCCAGAACATTTGGTTTCATCCCACGGAAAAGCGTTGTATCATCAGCATATTGTAAATAACAACTCGTTCCATTTTGACTGATCATTGTCACGTACAAGTTAAACAGCAACGGACCAAGTATACTTCCTTGAGGTACACCAAATTCGACACGGAGCAATTTTGAAGATTTGTCATCAATTTGGACGAACTGCTGACGGTTCTGAAGATAATCGTTTAGTAGCTCTATATATGACTTTGAGAAACCCAGTTGATGGAGCTGATGTATTAGCGTTGGGTAGTCAATTAGTTTGAATTAATAGGATAAATAGTATACACAGTTGGGGGTGGTTGTAAAAAGAGTTTTGCTAGAGTGTTTAAAAATCCACCAACCTACTCAGTATACTCAATATACTCAGGACCCTCAACATGGCAAACACCCTAAAAGTTTACCTACAGAAATTTCAACTCTGCTAAAAAAAGAAAAAAGAAACAAAAATAAAAAAGAGGAAAATGACATCTAAAAGGTGACAAGAACCAAAATTTAGAATTAGATTTCACACAAGTCATTTGAATTAAGGATACATAACAGGGGCAGATTTAGGATTTTTTTGACTGGTGTAAATGACAACTTAACTTAGTTGTATTGGGGGCATTTGGAGTCACCAAAATAGTCCAGAGCCCTATGTGCATTAATATGAACATTAACAGACCAAACACTATTGTTTTCTCCCATGTGGTCATGGTACATTGACAGTGTATACAAAGCAACTGAAAGAAGTGAAACAGTGAAAATACATGTAGAAGATCGAACAATTTGGAATTGTAAACATAAAGAGTAAAACAGAGATTAAGATTGGTCATAAGCATCAAGAAGGACTAAATTTAAAATTTTCAATTTCAACTTATTAAATACATTATGAAATATCAAGCTTTCTGCTATAATAAGTAATTGGTCAGGAAACCAGTTCATTTATTAAAAAATGTTCAAAGGAGCTGGCTGCCTGTCAATCATTTAGGCATTACAGAACCTATTTTATTTCTGAATGTTAAATAATGTGTATATCAGTATGTGATGTAACAAATTGACACAAAATATATGTGTGCAACACAGTTAGATATTCCGCAGTCTCCCACAAAAAAAAATTATGATTACAACATAAGGAATTGACTCCTACATTTTTATAAGAAGCAATGGAAGCTTATCAAAACAGAGACTTGAATAAAGAGAAGGAGAACTGTTTGTCTGATTTGTGACAAAAAGATAAATATAAATTGAATGAACAAAATTATAATACATCTATATATACTAATCCGCGTTGTGCATACCACTTTTATTTTAGAGAGTGTTGTGTTTTTTTAAAATTTACGGTCAAAATCTTCTTAATCGTGGTCATTTTTTCGTTAGACCATTGATAATCGAGGATTAGTATAATAGCACGCGGCGTGACGTCAGGTATTTTTATATATCACGGGGGGACCATTGCATTGCATCCCCAATCGAATGCGACGTTTTTGGGGAAATATCTCAAGAACCAATATGGATAACTGACGTTTTTTAGGGTCGGTGACACGGGTGACGGGGTGACGCAACATTTGGGCCTAAATTTTATTTGGTACTGCGGATATGACGTCATTAAATATGCGGATATGACGATATCTCTGCAACGGTTGATCGTAGCGAAACGATCCCATACACCTTTTTGATCAGCTTTTCGAGCTCTACAACATGGGTGCACTTTCTGTTTCCAATTCTATAATTAAAATTTTCATCACGGGGTACACACACATGGGAACGCAGGATTTGACACATTGTTTTCGCTGTTAAACCCGTAAAAAACTTTTACGCTGGATACTAGTATCTAAATATTTAAAGATAATGCATGAACTGCTACGAAGGCTGACAGAAAACATAAGTCAGTAGTTTTCTATTTGGAAATTGTTTGTTTGGGAGTTTCTTTGTGATTTCGATGTTTGTCAACTGCTTTATGAGGGTTCTCACTGACATCAGTACTCTGCAACCCTCAGTTCAGCTTATAATAATTCATAATAACATCTTTAAGTTACACAAAAAAAAGATCAATACAGTCCCAGAATCACTACTGTACTGTGAGTACTCCTACAAGTTTGTTTCTGTATATATACATTTAATGCTATTAATTGCCAGTCTCCATAATGTTTTCAAAACAATCAAGTTCAGCAACTGAGATGTGATCAATCATGATAGTAGCGAAGCTAAAAAATAATAAAAAATAAAGTTATATATAATAGAACCAGTTTAGAAAATAGGAAAATAAACAATAAAAAAATCTGTTTACAAACCCACCTCTTTACGGCAAAGATTTCATTACATAAAATAAAAATTCAGGCTGATGCTAATGTTTCTCCTTCATTCCAAAACAGATTATCAGCTAGCTGGTTAAGTGGTTTTCCAATGGGTAGTTTTATGTTTCAATTATAGATACAGTCAAAAGGAAGTGCAGCAATCTGAAAATACATAAAAAGCTAAAGTAATTCACTTTTAGTTTCTTCTTACTATATCACACTAAATGTTTTGTAAACAAAAAGCTAGAAAACTTTTCTTACCAGTTAAGAATAATACAAAACCATTTAACTTATTGTATATCTATTTGAAATAGTTCACAATAACATTTATAGGTTCTGCATACATGCTATATTTCAGTATAAACGTGGAATAAAAAAGACATGTGGAGACTTGCTGTGATAAAAAAACTTGCAAGTAAACAACATAAAAAAAATGCTATGAGTTTCATATAACTAATATTATTTTTGTTCATACATTTTCTTGAATTGAACTTCCCAAAGCAAGAAATATAATGCAAGGTGTCTATTGAACAACCAGTCTCCAGTTTTGGCATCTCTCTTTCCAACTGTGTAGCATTGTCACACTGCCATGATAGAACTGGACCTCTCTTTGCTTTCCCTAGAGGGTATTAATTATCTAGATCAGCATGCCGTACACTTTTCCATTTTCACCGGTCAAGCTTACACCAGTGAGACACACCTCAAAACTTCCCCTAGAACTCTGCATCTTTACACCACTCGAGTGCTGTAAAAAGCAATGCCGGCAATCGACCTACTGAACGTGTATTTTCTGAAGCGGCACCCTGTTTCATACTTGTTATGCGAGCCAAATATTCCAAAAATAAAATTATCGACCGAAACAAAATTACGTGAAGGTGAAAAGTATCGCAGCAGCGCAATTTGAAAACAATGTTTCACTGTTAGGAAAGAAAAAAGGAAGTGTCAGATTGAAAACTGTATTAATTGAAGGAATAATAATTCCATACTTTAGGTTCAACTAAATAACCAAATTTCACTGGAGTAAGTACACCAGTACACTAGCCTAAATCCACCCCTGCATAATATGAATTCCTTCACAAAGAAATTTGACTTTCCAATACATGTTTCTATTGAAAATTTTAGGCTTTCATTAGGTGCCATTATCAATTATCTTGAATTGTAATTATTGAAAAAACTAGGGATTTTCATATTGGTCATATAGTTTTAAAAAATTATGTTTACAAATTGAAGAAAACAATATCACGTGCCTGCCAAATTATAAATTAAATTGTCTTTTCTCTTTCTGTTCTTTTCTTCCTATTCCAATCATGTGAATCATTCAAACCTTGTGTGGGTTACTAATATCTCTATCCAAAACTTTTCTTCATCTAGTAGAATATCATCGATGTTACTTTAGGTGCAGAAACTTTCGCAAACAGAAACTTTCACAAATTTAAATGTTAAATTCACGAAAACTTTCAATTTGTCTAACTTTTGAAAGTTTATGTTTGCAAGAACTCTTGTGTAGCACCATTTGTGAAAGTTTATGTGTGCAAAAAAAAAAATTACAACTTTTAACCATACTTTTATTTCAAATGCATTTTCCTAACACCATTCTAAGTGATAAAAAAAAAGCCTTTAACATGTAGGCGGAAAATAAATAGCATCATTAAGAGATTCCACTGCGGACCTAGAGATATGTCCTAATATCAATTTGTTAAGCTTTCTTTTCAGTGACTTTTTCATTATTACTTTGAATCTTTTGCTGTCATGGGAATAAAATCAGTATTAGCATAGATGTTTATCACAAAGTATCCCAGTATTTCTTCGTTCTTTGGCTCCGTAAATTTTCTTTAAAGGGAATGTACGGTCTAAAAATAGTGTGGTAAACTTTTACTTTAATCATTTTCTACTTAAAAAGTCATGCCATAAAATAACATTCATTTAATAAATGTTTTTGACTGTAGCTCGAATATGTTTATTTTTTATTCAATTTTCACCATGTTTCTTCTCGAGATTTTGAATTTTAAAAAACAAGCGATTGAGAAAATGAACAGCGGTTAAATATGCTAAATATGCAGATGACATAACAATCTGGATTCACAAGACCAGCCCCGTAGTAAAAACTTAGCTCGCGATTTAAAAATTTTTAAACCCCTGAATAATTACGTATGTTTAGAGAAAAAAAATTGGTTTTTATAAAAGAAAAACAAATATTTTTTTCTGTTTTAAATGTCGAAATAATCATACACAAGTTACTCTCTAACAGAACTTGAAAAATTAATTGATCAATAGATAAGTAACATTTTGATGTGTCTCAGGATAAAAGAAAATCTGAAATTGAAGGAGATTTATATATAAATTGATACTGCCTTTCTTTAAGCTTCAATACAATGGAAAGGTTATTAGTAATTAGTTATGAACAGAACTACAAGTATGTTTTAGCACCCATATGAGCTTTATTCACACCTTTCCTTTCAAGTTTCCACTTTCTCCATTTTTACATAGTCTTTAACTTTTCTTTTGCATTTAACATCCCCTAGGATTCGATTTTTAGTCCATTTTATATCCATATTTTACTTTAATTTCAGAAACTTACACTACGCTACATATATATACACAGGACAATCATTAATAGATGGTTTATAACAGATATTTTTACTTGGCAGACACCACTATAAATAACTTGTTGTTTATTTTCATTAAATCAAAATTAATACAAATTTAGGGATATAGCAAAAACAGCCTAAACACATTACAAATTTCAAAGCATGTTATTCCAATTTAACACATACGCTACAGACTATTTTCTTTCATCTTACCTTTCATAACTATCATAATGTTCTTTGTTGCATATTTCTTGAATATCCCAAATAATTACTGGCATTTTGATAGAGTTGCGGAAATCAGTTTTCAGCTGTTTCAGCTTTTTGAAGTCTAAGGGTATTCTTTCTCCTCAATCAAAATTCAGTGGCCAATGTGGAGGGGTTTGAAAAACTGATGTTGCGCTAGAAGAAACTTTATCAGTTAATCCTAATTTTAAGAAAAAAAGATGTCAAGAATAAATGTAATTCTTTCTGACAGCTTCAAACTTATATCAGATGATATTTTAAATATGACCACATCAACATAAAACCAGCATAAATCTCCATTTCCAATATTCTAAACATTTGCTCTTACCCATGGCCTTTGTAATTGTTGGCATTCAATCACTTGCAAAACGTGAAGCTCTAACATCTGCCTCCAATTATATGCATTGCTTCTCAACCTATATCTTGCCTGATACTGTTTCTTGGACTGACATATAGGGCTTGGGTTTTCTCGTATCAGGAACTTCTATTTTTACCATGAAATGATCACAAACATCATGTTTTCTTTTTCTTTTCCTTGTGAGTATCAAAGCAAGAGCACATAACATTTGGTCTTCACAATCCATGCTCATTTCAGTGGACACACTACAACAGGTGTTTGCGAAGTTTTTTTGGGGAAAGAAAAATTTGCATTTTGCCTATTTCGAGGAATTAATTCTGTTGCTTATAAGCTCAAATGGCTCATTTATTATTATACTTTTCAGGTTTATAATGAAAACTTATGCTTTCCAACAATTTATTGGCTGAAAGCATGGTTTAAAAACTAAGGAAATGATAATAAATTTAGTTTTCTACATCTAGTTTTCTACTGTTTTGATGAAACAAATCTGTGATGAAATATACAAAGAAAGTCAGGGGATCTCTTTGAGTTTCACAAAGATTGTATTTTATAATAAAGTCTCTGGGACATAATTATAATTTACCAAATCTTTTTCAAGTAACAGATGTTCATTATTGTAGACTTTGCATTTTATAATAACACTTGTATAACAAATGATAAAGAAATACACATTTTCCTTATCGTCTTCTCAAAGGTTTAAGAGATATTTATACCTTCCCTAGTAATCAAGTTCAAGGGATCGAAATAAGCCTTTTCTGAATTGTAGTCTGAAGGTGGCTATAAAAGCACCATAGATAGTCACTTTTAGTTTCTTTTGGGCCATGTTAAAAGTTTTTGCAAAAATATGAAATTTGTTGCCAGCTGAAAAGGGAAATCTTACAAACTTTTTAGCTGCTAAACCTAGAATTTGTCCAGCTTTTGCCGGTAGCTAGACGTTATGCTCTAGGTAATACTGCTGCCTTTTCATCATTATTTCAAAATTCATGCCCTTATCTCATTTCAAAATAAGGACTAAATATGAGCATTGCAAAGTGTGTAATAATTTAAAACAAGTATGTAAAACAATAAATATACAGAAGCATAAATTTTTATACAAAGCTAAAAAGAATCCTCGAGAATAGAATTAATTACAATTAAGGTGTGATGTTAATGCATACTTAACATACTTCAACAAAGTAAACTTTCAAAAGTTTCCTTGGAACAAAAAAAAAGTTTCCCTGAAATAAGAAAAATATGAATGACAGAGATGAAATAAATAATGATCTACAAATCATAATTCTAACTTCCAAAATAAGAACTGCTAAAAATGGAAGTATGT
Source organism: Turritopsis dohrnii (assembly GCA_027922465.2). NCBI lineage: Eukaryota > Metazoa > Cnidaria > Hydrozoa > Anthoathecata > Oceaniidae > Turritopsis > Turritopsis dohrnii. The sequence continues at coordinate 1,040,438 of BQMF02000066.1, read as the reverse complement.
ATAGGAATCAATCTGACCATTTCCGTGAAAGGGAAGATAAATAAGATACTAACACATCAACAAAACAAATTAAAAAAAAGTGAGCCAGTGTGTTTTTTGTGTTTTCTTTGAATTTGTTGCAGGATTGAATGACATTTTTCTATATCCTAAAAAAGATAAAAACAATGGTGTGATTTTGAGATAAAATTGGGCAAAAGCATTATATTTTTTTCATTTTGGAACTGCTAAAAATGGAAGAAAGTATAGGAATTGATCTGATCATTTCTGTGAAAGGAACCAATGCAAATAAAGAAACATAAAGAATGAATCAGCTTATACAAGTAATTCTTCTGTGAAGTGTGGGATTTATTCTGGGGTTTATTGGCATTCTTTTATATCTTAAAGAAAGAAGCAAAATGGTGTGATTTGAAAATCAATGTGCAAAAGCATTTTAGTTTTTCATTATGGATGGAATAACTCACTTCTTCAATTCACTGAAGTATTTCTTTGGTTGATGCAATTTTATATGATAAAAAGTGATGAAAAGATTCACAAACTTTTCCAAAACCTGGAGGATATTTCCCTTCATCCCTTAAAAAGAATATAATTGAGTGTCACCTCAATCAAAGTTCAGGCCTTGAAATAGAACATATTTTTACCATATTTTATAAATATATTTCAGTTCTGATTGTGAACAGACTACTATTACATACAATCAGAAGCAATATAAATATATTTTTAAAGTTATTAACCAAAGTGAAAGCCATACCCATGACATTTTAATGTTTTTATCAAAAAACTAAAGGAAGTTGAAGATTAGCTGAAGAGAGATAATCAAACTACAGCAAGAGCATTCCTGAGGACCAAGAAATACATTACAACTGACTGTGTTTTTTTCCTGTGCAAACCTAGCATGAAAAGCCAAATTGCTTTACAGTAATTATGATGCCTCCAACTAGTTATTGCCATGGAAAGTTGTTAAAATGAAGTATGCATAAACTGTTATTTTCGAAGCATTTAAGGGAGAAAAGATATCAAAACCTTTTTAGCATAAATCTTTCCTAAGATACATAAGTCATAAAATAACATTGAAATGCCCAAAATATATGCAAAATGTCTAAAAATAACTAACTTCTTCCTTAAAAAATGGCAACAGTTGCTGTCATTTGTATTCTTATTTATGACATCACATATTCTACTTCATGAATTTATTTCAAAATGTTTTATTCAAAAATAAACTTGGAAATAATTAATAACTCACGAATCAGTTACAATTTAGTTTTGTAAAAAAGTGCCCTCCTTCATTATAAAAAGAGCCTCACAATTAATCCATCTAGCTAAGCCATCTAGTTACAAGTTTTATTTTCTTTCTTCTTTACCTCATAGTTACTAAACACCAGCAATAATGAGTAGTACATATGACATTATGAAATAAGATGATCATACAGCTTCAATAGAAAAACTTAGAGCAATGGCAGCAACCATGTTAAAATGAGAATAAACTAAAGATGCAATGTTTTTTTCATTTTATACCTTTAATAAATAAAAAGAAAAGTCTCGAAACTTATAAGAACTACTTTAACGTTACGGTAATTAGTGTTCATTATTTCAATTGATATAATCCTTTAGCATTTTCACTTGATCTATTTGACTTTCTGTATAGTACGATTACCATATATGCAAATATATATTCATACTAGGACCTAATGTTATGCAAAAGACAACCTGTACACCAATCAAATTTCCTTTAAAGAACACATAAATCTTTCAAATATAAAACTTTAACATAATAAGGTATATCTTTAAAGACAAGTATTAAACAGTTGTAAATTCAATGTTTTCTTTGTGTATTTCATATAAACCACTTATTTATAAAATTTTTAATATATATAAAAAGTATGAAACTATATTGTAAGTATTAAACAATAAAATTCATGAAAATAAATTTGTAACAAACTCTTCAAAGGTACACAAGAGACAGTTTTCAAAATATTGCCACTGGGTTTCCATGACATGAAAATGAGAATCAAGTTTGCAAATTTCAGATAACATTTTGCCATTTGAAAAACATCAATCACTATAAGAAATTCTTGTATAAATCAGTGGTCAACGTGTTTTACTAATTTGCATATGCATTTATGTTTCATTTATGGTGTGGCAAAACCCCAAACAGGTCACCAAAGTTCTAGAAGTTTTAGAATGAGATTTAAGTTCCTTCACTTGAACAAAAGTAAATAATATTTTGGGACAATATCGAATAAAATTGCATCCATAAAATGAAGTTCAACATTGAAGATTTCTTGTTGAGACTGCTAAAGAAGAGTTATTTTGAAACATTGTGAACATGTATGTAAAGACACATCCAATATAATGACTTCGCTTAGGCTTCCCTACACAGTTCATATCCACACCTAAGAGGCATTCTTATACGTAATCAAAAAACGAGGATAACATTGGTCTTTTTCGAAAATCACATAGATGGAAGGATCATACAAGTTGTTCACGCAACTTTCGTACAAGTCATGTGTTGACGTATCTACTTCAGGAGGCCTCACCAAATTTGGATTTCCCTGAAATCAAAATTCTATATCATTAAAACATTCAAGGTGGATAACATCAAAACCTGAAACAAATAAAAAATCATTAAGGTGTGGCAGTGAAGAAAAAAAATTTAGAATAATTCTTTTGGTAATTATGAATGCAACTCAAACAAAATTAAACACAACGATTTGGAAATCATAAACACAGCACACCTTACGCTGTTTATCAAACTAAAACACTAGCTTCAGGTTTCAGCTATCTGCAATGATGTTGGTTAGGATGGATATATACTTCAATGAAAAGAATCTTTAATAAATACTTTCACTCAAGAAGTGTGAGATGTTTATTCAAAATACTTTTAATTTGTGAATTGTTATTTTAAGCTTATTTTAAGCAAAAGTGGCTTTAGTTCAAAGCATATAATTTCACTCTAAAGACCGTATAACAAACAAAAACCAATAAATTTTGGACCACTGACTGTTTATGGTGATAACTTTGATATCCCAGGTAAAACATTCTTACAGGATTTAATGTCAAAAGTGATATATCAAAAGGTGGCAAAAAATGAAATCAAAGAATGTTCAATGAAAAGCGTAACCATATTTGAAAGCATGAAAAACTAATGAAAGAAACCTGTATGTGATCGTTTAGCTATAACCAACTATTACTGAGATATCATTGATCAAAGATTTGAATAATGTCATAATGCCATCCCAAAAGGTTATAGACCCAAATTCTTTGTGATCACATCACTGATATTGCAAACCCCCAAAAATGTCAGCTATTCCTTTTATATCTTTAGATATTAGCATTAAATTGCATGGACAGTGGAACAATACTTACAGATGGACAGGTGCACTCATAATCAGCAAAAGAAAAATGACTTACAACAGCAGAACGCCCAGCCAAGATTGATGCAAGAAAGATACAACGATAACCCTGGCTGTCACTTGTTGTGTATTGATGACTGTAGGATGCAGTCGTGGAAAAATAACTCCCTTTTCCAAGCGCAGTTCCATGTTTGCCACATAATTGCTTATCGAAATTCTGCACACAAATTGCATTTGCAGCAGAATGATCAGTTCCATGGTAAAGCAACTTCTCGTTCACATCATATAGTTTCTCCTGTAGGATCATTTTTTTTCTAATAAAGACAATTAGTTTTTTCAGAAACCCAAAATTAGTTTTTTCAGAAAGCTTTTTAGAGCATGTTATGTGTTAACACAAATATTGTATCACAATGGCCTTCTGCTCAAACTTTAAACAATGTTGCCATAGTGGTAACTCAGAGACCACCCAACAACATTTGACTGCACATTTTCTGACTAAAAATGATGCAATAATGATGAGCTGAAGTCATTGTGCATATAGTCAGTAGTATGGTCGTTTTGAACTCTCAGAACAATGTCAAGGCAGAAATACCACTCAAGATCAATAAAACCAAGGGAGCTGTCCAAATCGCTTGTCTTATTCTATTCAAAACTGCTATGCAATAACAACAATTCAATAAATTTTATTAAAGCTAATCTTACAAACATCATTACCGGGGACAGATTCATTCCCATTGTGGAAAAATTAAGATCAAAATGGAATTAATTAATATGCAGTTATGCACATGAGGTAGAAACTTTAAACTTGGTGAAAACACATAGACATCCCTCTAACTACCTTTTGTTTGATCACCATTTGCACTAAAAAATATTGCTTCATGAAAACGATATTATGAGTAGAAGACTAAATATGATCCATTTTTTCCATTTTTGAAAATAATATATTCAGCCAATAAATCATGGGAAGTGTTAGGTTTTTAGTATAAACATGAAAATTCACCAATAGTGATAATGGAATGATTATATGACCATTACAAAAAGGAATCTAGTGATTTATCTAAAAAACCTCAACTCCATCATTCTTACAAACAGTTGTCTTTGGACATGTTTAACATCATTACAGTCTACTAAATTTACGAGGGCATTCATCTTTTGCCGTCGTGAAGCTGCCATAAATCAAATTTATGACAGTGTTTTTTGAATACAAATATTGTATAATTGATACTTTAATAAGTCCTATCATTTCTTTCGTTCTATCTTATTCTTTCTATTTTCTCAATCACGTAAGTTTGTCTGGTTTGCTTATATGAAACAAAATCATTCATTTCTTTTTCTTTGACAACTGGTGCCACCTTTATTATCTTTAATGAACATTTCATTTCATCTTTTGAGAGGAAAATCCAAGTGAAACTGGCAAGACTTAAAAAATAGCAAAACAATGGCGAGTTATATTTAACATATGGGTGATTTTTGCAATTCTTGGGAATCTCCCCTGACATCTTCCATTTATTCTCAAAAAGTTTCTTTCCATAGTACATTTGTTTACGTCACGTCATCGATTTATAAAATGTGAATAACATGAACATACTTTCCTTTCAAAACTTTTTCAACGATATCCACGTAATGCCAAATAAAAAGCCTTTATGCAAGAATGTGTATTATAAAGTATTATAAAGTCAATTTGGATTTTGTTTTTGGATGGATTTCTTTTTTTGAGAGGCTCATATTCTATTCAAGCCAGTTTCGGTTTTGTTTTCAATACAGATTGTCTTGTGATTTTTCTTTTCGCTTGCCGTGAAATTATGCCTGGTTCACATATGCGACGCAGAGGCAAACACAAGCAACGCACGCATGTGCACTAGTCAAAATTATGACATCGTCACAAGCGCAAACGCAAGGTGTTCACATCTATAGTGCGACACAATAGTATTTTCTTTCTTTGTGTTGTTGTGTGTGATGGATGAGAACGTGCTTGTAGTCTTCATCAGACAATTGAATTTTATAAAGTCGTTCAGCTTTTCACACTATAAAATTGAACTTATGTGGCAATCCTGTTTCTCGTGCAATATCATCCCGCGGATACTTAATTTTTCTTCTATTTTTTCTAATATTATTATTTTCTCTACAGTAATCTCTTTCTCACAATTAAAACTCTTAAAAACTAATAAAAAAAATGAAAACATCGTTTTTGACGTATTAAAACGCATTTTGGGCATGCTTTCATTGTTTCCAAAGGTTTTAACAAAAGAAATCGATGCAAACACAGATGCAAGGATCAAAACTTTTTGATACTGTGTCGATCGCTGTGTCGATCTAGTGCACACTAATCTTGCGTCTGCGCATGTGCTTGTGTCTATGCTTGTGTTGTTGTTTTTAAACAATGACTAATCAAACAAATAATAGAACAAGTTCACAGCAAATGCCCTGCGGTTTACAATTTTTAAATCTTGCAACTTCTTGTTCCAGATAACATTACTGATTTATAAAGTATTTATTATAGTATTTATTATTACCCATTATTCTACACCAATATTTTAACTGGAATAACCCAATCAAGTTTTGCCGTCGTAAATTATGATCTGCCGTCGCAATTTTCAAATACAACAGCATTTTTTGCTGTCAGTCTTTCCTATTTCAGAGGACTGGTCATTATAGGATAGAGAAAGCAGAGATCTGACAAAAAGAAATGAAGTTACTAACAAGTATGTGCATTAAATAATCACATAAAGCCTAGTAATAGTCAACATTTTAAACTTATTTAAAATCTTACTTACTTAAAATCTTTTTCCACTTTTAGATCTGACCAGTATGCAGCATATCGGCAGTTTTGTTAGCTTATTCACTTTTACTTATTCGTGAAGAGTTTCTGAATGGTAATGGCATGGATGCCGGTTATTGTGTTAACCTTGCAGTCTACAAGATGACTTACATATGGAATAAGAGGTAATCTATATTCTGTATAATCTCTTTTCTATTTTTATCATAGCTCCAGCACTTGACGATAATTGTTTGCTTGGCAATTCTTTATAAGTTTCAATAGAACTGCTTTCTTTTTAAGTCCTGCTTAAAGGCCCCCTTACACGATAGAATAATCGTGAAGAATAAGACAATGTTTCGAGTGCATCTGTTAATTTTTTCTTATTCTTCCAAAATCTACACACAGGAATTTAATAAGAATAACACATTTCAGAAATTCAGTGTTAATTATTCTGTTATAATTATTGAAAAAAATACACATGTGAATTTCAAAGCATATTCAAAAATTAAATCAATTATTAAACAAAATAGGGCACAATACATTATGTGTTTAACAGTTGTGTTTGCAATGATGTATGAAGAGGAAGAAGAAATAATAATTTGTGCTACTATGACTTTGGCTTGTGCAATTGAAACACTTAGCAATGACATGGATAATTGCGTTAAAACAAACTTTCTAGCTCAATTAAATAAAAAATTGAGTCTGCCGTTAGTAAATCTAAAATTTCTTCTCACAGTCACATAAAAATCACTACTTTTTCCTTGTTTTTCGTTTACATCTCTTTAAATTCCCTTTAAATTTCAAAACTCAATTAACTCACATGCTTTCCTTTGAACTGATTCAAATGAATTCGCTATGTGAAGAATATTGAAACAATAGAAAGTGGAAATCCCAAAGTGTTCTTCCTATTTAAAATACACGAGAGAATTTCAAAAAAATTTAAAAAATCAGGTGCGCTCAAAATATTGTCTTATTCTTTACGATTATTCTTATGTGTAAGGGGACCTCTAGGCTTATTAACTGTTTCCTTTAGCATTTGTCAACCCCAGTGATGGAAGGTTAGTGGTCCATTGGCATCTGATGGCAATTGACAGAAATTTATGGAGAAACTTCATACATAATTTAAAAAATATAATTAGACTATTATCATAATTATTTTCTCTTTTTCTTGTTTTTGACAATATCAGCAAATTATCAAATACAAAAAATGCTATTTCTCCAGAGTGGAAGGTCTATCCTCTTTCTCACTCATGTGTCAAATTCCTCTCTCCTATATCAAAAGGTGACAAAAAATAAAATCATCTGATACTGAATGGAAAGTGTAGGCTTTCTATCATTGATAAAAAAATATAGAGGATTGTCTTCCTACAATCAAATGTTTAGAGGCATCAATAATTTCAATGTGACAACCTTGTCCTCAAAAGTTTTCAATATTTATTACCCAAAAATATTGGTGCTTGAGATTTTTGGCTCCATATATTGTTTGTTTGGGTGTAGCAGTTGCAATAAGTTTATCAGTCCTTGATTATTCACATGATCCATACACTTTAAAAAATTTGTTTTTCTGAACTTAATATGTAATGTAAATCTTCCTATTTACAAGTATACCTTCTAAATTGGAATTTTTCACAAGATTCAAAGGGAAATGAAAATTTCCACGAGAATTATAAAGGAAAATGGTGAAAAAAAAAATGCAAAGAGAATGAAAGTAATCATAAGAGCAATAAACTTTTCCTATGTTAAATATCTATCCTATGAAAAGTAATTACAACAAGGAGACTAAAAACTAGCTTACAAGTATGAAAGGAAGGTAACAGACTCGTTGTATTAGTTACAAAGACCCAGTTTGAAGGAAAACTCCGAACCAGGCGGGATTTGAAGCCACAACCTAGGAATTCTAGTCCTATCACTCTACTAACTGAGCTACCGGTTCATGGTGTTCAATCCTCATTATCGACATGTAACTTATGTTGCAGAGAAATCCATCTCTGACGTGATGTTATTGTGATGTGTTGGAATCCACCAACTAGTACGATCACGAGATAACTTAAGCTGTAACTAATACAACGAGTCTGTTACCTTCCTTTCATACCATGAAGGAGCGAAACCTTGTATTAGCTTACAAGTCATCTTCTAAAATGCTGAATATGTATAAGAAAATAGTCAATAGATTGTGTTGTGAACTAAAGAATGAAGTCATAATCGGTTGTTTCCTGGAAAAAAAGTAATGTAAACAGAAATGTTAACACTGCTGATATAGGTGTGCCAAAAAAAGAGGTAGAACAAAAAAACCACTTCCCATTAAGAAGAAACCAATTCCAAAAAGTAGAGACATTCGAGAGCTACTTTTATCACGAAATAAGAAGAATCTCGCCGCTGATAGATACTGTAATTATTGACTAAAACATCTACATAAATTTTTTAAAGATGTCTTCTAAATCAAAATCGTTGGATATTTGACCAGAATATTTGGTTCACAAACATGGACTTATTTCCAGAGTAAGAATGAAAAATGAATAGATTAATATAAAGTTCATAAGTTGTTTCTACCACAGATAGTCTACTCTATTTTAAGTTTTGATAGTTTTTTCCTCATTCAAAAGCATTCCCTATCCTTAAGAAGCTCTTTAAAAGTCTCTTTAAGTGTCTCTTTACAGACATTTATAAAATGTTCTCAAAGATAATCACAAGGGATGGCAGATCTCAGTCATTAAACAATCATTACATAAGTTAAAGCTCATAATTAATACATTTCATAAAAATCTGTGGCTGATGGCAGGACTGCAAACAAGTTTTCGGCATTGGACATTGTCTGGAAAGAAATGTACTATCATGTCCAGTATGAGTTTTTCACAGTTGTCTTCTTATTTTGCTGTTTCTATCAGCCACTTTGAACTTAACAATAACACTTTCCGAATGAAAGGTATGCAGAATAAATAAAAAGGTGCAGGATACAAACCTCATTATTTATTAATTTTGTTTAATGTTTAAAATTTTCAAGTTTGAAAATAACCCGGTTTTCACTGATTTAAAAATAAAAAACAGAAATAATGGTTAAATTTTAAGTTAACGTTACAGTAAAAACCATCAGCTTAATTCTAGCAGTTTCGAACTTTTGAGAAAATCTTTGACTTAAGCAATATGTACATGTGGGGAAAATCAAATATATAATATGAAATTTCAGGTAGAAATTTCGCAAAACAACCGGTCAATGTACAAGATTATTCTTAAGAAAAACTTCTGGAGGTCCAAACTTTGATTTATAGCACACATATCTCTGAGCAGAAACAGTAATGTTTTCTGTGACTGAACTGTATGAAAATCATTCACTTTCTCATATGAGGTTCAAAAATCAAAAACATTTTAACGTCAACTTCACAAGTTACAAAAGTTTTCTTCTGGATCAACCACTCCTTAATTCTTAGGGCAAAACAATCATTATGTTACCTTTTTTGATGAATAATCTCAGATACCACTGGGATAGAAGTTAAGAAAAGCATGTCCAGCATGAAATGCTAATGTCGGACATCATAGGAAACTGTGTCTTACGGTATAAAAATTCATTTAAAGACTTGATTGAGATGGAAAAACAATTAAATTCGAGAAACAAATATGAACTGGCTTGAATAGTAATATGTAATGAATGACTGATCCAGAATAAATGATAGAATGGTAAATAATGGTAATAAACTTTGAAGATCATTTCTAATGTCACCGATATATGATTGCTTACATCATTATAATTACACACCCACTTTTGATTATTTTAGTATCTTATTTAGAGGGTGGCTTTACAAAAACTTAAAGTCTGCGTAAAATTACGAGATAAACCTAATTTGAATAGAAATGTCCCTTCCTTGCATCTTCATACAATTTGCATTATTTATTTTGTTGCCATTTGTTTTTATATTTTTGCAATATCTTTCTCTACTTCAAATGGTCCTCTTTATTAACACCATATTTGATAGTATTTTTAGGGTCGAGTTTTAATATAAAACGATTCCAATGAGTATAACAGTTGAATTGCTAATGACTATACTCAAGCTTGATATGCTCGCCAATCATATTAACTTCCTTTAAAAAAATTGTTGTTTACATTAGTCTAATCACAAAATCAATACAAATGTATAGACATGCATTACAAAAAAAGCCTACACATGTCACAGATTTCAAAGCATGTTATTCAAAGTTATTGCATAATGTCATAAATCTTTCATCTTACCTTTCATAACTCACATAATGTTGTTTATTACATATTTCTTGAATATACAAAACTATTACTGGAATTCCAATGGACTTTTTGAAATCAGTTACCAGCTGTTGATACTTGTGTGATTCCAAAGATATTCTTTCTCCTTGAGCATAATTCAGTGGCCAATGTGGAGGTGTTTGAAAAACAGATACTGGTCTGGAAAAAAAAGAACTTTAATAATGATTTAATAATGAGCAATTTTAAGGAAAAAAGAGGATAAGAGTAAATAATAATCTTTATAGCAGCTCCAAGCAAATCCTTAATAATAATACCAACATAACAGTCTAATATGTCTGCTACACTTACATAACTGTTTGCAACATTGTAAATATTTACCCTTAATCATTGCTTTATGCATTACAATTGTTTGTAAAAACAATGCAGTAAGAAGGCCTACCTCAAATGCATCTATCACTTTTGATGCATTTGTTTTCCATGATATCAAGATCACCTTTTTTTCTATTTTGCTTCTCAACCTATATGTTGGCTGACATAAAGGGGTTGTTTTCTTTGATATCAAGCTGTTTCATTTTACCACGAAATCACACAATTTATTCAATAAAATACCTATTCATATCTTCTTTGGTTTTAAAATTAGGTCTTCTTCAAGCAGCCCCTTTGTTAAGTATTTTGGATTTTGATTCTGTTCCTCTATAGTAGCAAATGACAGAATGGAAACAAACTCAAAAATCTTGAATGTCACTGTTGACTCACCATTGAGAAATGCAAGCTCTATTTTTATTCAATCTAAATATTCAAACAAAAACTAATTCACCAATTTTTTGAAGTTCTGACAAATTCATAAGTTATCTTGATAGATAAATCTCAAAAACACAAACATAGTATCAAATCATATGTATGTCATTTAGAGTTTCCTTTCCAATACCATTGCCATTCTGTTAGATAATAGTCATCTTTTTGACCTTTCACTGATGACTTTGTTGACAGACAACGAATCTCAACATTATCGTCATTGTATTTATTGCATTATATATCAGAAAGAGTTGCAAATGATTCATAAGTAATGGAAAGACCACTGTAATAAACAAGAAAGAAACTATACAGTTTATAAATGATTTATGAATTGATTTCTGTTGGTTTACAACAAAAATTATTGTGATTACAATAAACATGGTTTTAATAACAATTGACATAGTTGTTGGAAAAAACATATTTGACACAAAAATACACAAACATACACAAAACACAAGAATAGAGGCAAAATAAACTCACAAGAATTTTAAGTTTGAAGTATGCAGGATGATTGATTACATTGACATAAATCATTTCAAACAGTTATCTTACCTGAATTTAAAAGAATTCACATCTCAATAATTTCATGTTTCCTTCCAGGTATGATTATAAATAATTTGAATTCTTTAAGTTCGATGTCATAACCCTTGGTCATGTCTAGAGCTTGCTGGCTGTTAAATGTACTTTGGTGTTTCAATCTACAAAGGCTTTCCATTTTTCAATCAACAAACATTCACAATTATTATAATCCATACAAACAAATGGATAACAAACTTTCAGTAGCTCTATTTTATCTGCCATTTGATCATGTGAATCCTGGAAAACACAGTTAAACTTACATATACATTTGTTGTGTGCTTCGTAAAAAAGAAAATTGTAGCAAATATGAAACAGACCACAGTAAGAGCAACAAGGTTTTAGACCAGTAATAAGGACATGATCCTATTTCTTCAACACAAATATGAATAGTTTTCATATCATCACTACTTTTTAAATGAAAATCATCTTGATGTTTGATAAGCCAATATTCAGCTTTCCGTTTATCATCAAATTGAGGAAGTGGTTCAAGAGGTAGACCAGTTTTCTCTTGTTCCAATATAACAGTTGAAGAAAACTTCAACTAATATCACATCAAAAATGCTTTAATATATGAAGCATGACGAACATTCATTTAATGTTATTTCAATGTTATTTCTGCAACTTAGACCAGGGGTTGGATAGTTGCAACATGCGCATTCACAGGAATTGTATCAACCTTATTCTTAGGTGGGCGTATAATGCTCTCATTGTTTCATTGGCCAGTTCCCATTTTGTGTGTAATGTATTATAGAAAGGGTAGATCTGCTTGCAACTGCTGTAGCAACAATGGTTTCATCACATGTTTTTAATGTTGTCAAAAAATTACTGTGTGATATTTGCAGCAGTGGTGTGCTTTTCTGAGGTAAAGTATTTTTGTAGTATGGAGATTTTTGACAATGCCAGTTGTAAAAAAGGAAGAACCGCCCAACCAATTCTACTTTTTGGGCATAGTTGTCAAAATCCTCACTTACTAAAAACATCAAAGCCAGGCCAGAAGAGCAAGAATTCTGTGTATGGTTGCTGCAACTTGGCAAAGGTGAACTGCTGACCAAAAAGACAAACCTACGGAAGGTTCTTTTGAACTAACTGATTACTGTGTTGTTTTGGAATACACTTCAATTGTATAAATGATTTGCAATAACCTGGAATTTAACCAATATGCAACAATGGCCTTACAGATTGCTACTTTTTCAGCAATCAGTAAGTAGATTGTGATGATGAAGATGAACAACAAAATTATCCACTAGATTCTCTTAACAGCATTACACCATTCAGTATGCCTTCACATTTTTACGTTGAGGTATAAATTAAAGATAAATATGCTCATTGTGATGAAACCCTTTAAAAGCTGAAGTTTAAAAGCTTTAAAAGTAAAAAGTTGAGCCAAATTTGTTCCACTTTCAAACACCTAATTGGGTAATCATTTCTGATGACTTCATACAAATTTAGACACCAGGCAAGTCACAAAATTACAGGCTTGACCATACAAATTATGTCACCACCAAATTTTGAAAGTGTCCAAAATTCCTGTACAAATAAAACCTGAAGCAAATGGGTTCCCAAAGCAGTAAAGAAAAAATGTCAGTACTTGTACTCTGTCATAAAGAGTATTGTTTGATGGGTACATGAAAAGAACAAAAGAACAAAACTTGAGCAAGAAAAGGAGGTCTCATGATTGCACCTGTAGTAAAAATATAATTTGATGAAATAATCCAAAATTCATTGAGATGTAAACTATCTAATTGTAATAACAAGAAACACACAAAAATTGATTCAGGACATCAATTTAGAATATAAAATATAAAATATAACCAGAAAATGTGGCATTTCACTTGGAAATTCTTCATAACTTCTTGGCACAACACAACTAATATCACTCCCCCTACTCCTTTTGTGTGTAAGGCTTATTTAAGACAAAACTGTCAATACACTACATACCAATAGTTTCCCATGTGGAAGAGCATTTTATTAGAAATGCATAAGTTCAAAATGTCAGCATTCATGAAATTTATGTGCCTTGTTATGTACTTTCTTTGTTATGCAAGTTATGCAAGTTTTCCAAAGACAATTTTCAAAAATTGCAACGGAGCTAAAATCTTCATGGTTGATAACACAATTGTTGTCAATAGATTATTACAATTTCTATACATTATTCTAGCATGTCTTTTTTTCGTGAACTCTGAACATACCCATGCCTTGTAAATATATATATCTCTTTGATGGCATGAAAACACGCACACTACTCCTTCAATCATGTTTCAAAAGAATATTTTAATGTGAAATCATCACTTTCCTCATCATAATCTTAATGTAATTAACTCAGCTATCAATCGCAGTGATTTACCAGTTTCTTAACAAAAATGTATTAGTTCTTATTTTTATGACTGAAGACATTGTTTAAAAAGTAGGGAATATTGGTAAGTTAAGCTGCTTATTCCAAAAACTGTTTTGATAAAGCAATTTTATGATGAAATAGATAATATATTTCATATAAGTAATAAATTAAATTATTTCAATACTCAGAGTTTCATGCTAGTGCGATCATCAGTTAAAAATGAACGTAAAGCGTTTTCAACGTTTTCATCTGTTTTTATCTGAAAGATATCGAGCACTCTCTCTAAACAAGAGACATACTATAAGAAGAAGTTTTGAAATTATAATTTTTATATGAAAATGTAAAACCACATAACATAAGTATTAAACAATAAAATCATGAAAATTAAAACAAAAATTACAAAGGGATATAACAGATAGTTTTCATAACATCACCAGTGGTTTTCCATGACATGAAAAGGAGAATCAGGTTTGAAAAATTGAGACATAAATTAATATTCAAACATTTTACCATTAGATAAACATCACTCTCTACAGTCAATCAATCTCTTCTTGTGCAATCCATTTTCAATGTGCTTTTAAAGCACATTTTTAAATAAATTACTTGTCTATATATCATTTTATGTTTCACTTGTTGCATGGCCAAACCCCGCAACCCTCCAAAGTTCTATGTTAAATTAACAAGAACATCATGTATAATGATATTTAAGTTCCTTCATGTGAACGAAGGTAAATATACTTTTTAGCCATGACATTTCACAAAATTTCATCCGTGAAATGAACTTTTGCCTAAATTCCTTGTTGAGACTGCATGTAAACACATCAACGTTTCTAAGGTGTCCCTAAATAGTTCATCCTCAAAACTTAATAGGTGTTCTCCATATACGTAATCAAATAACGAGGATAACATTGGTTTTTTTCAAAAATGACGTAGATGGAAGGATCAGACAGTTGGTTCACGCAACTATCATACAAGTCATGCCTTGTTGCATCTACTTCAGGAGGTCTTTTCAACTTTGGTTTTCCCTAAAATCAAAATTCATTATTATTGAAAAATTAACATCAAAACATGAAATAAATCAAAGAAAACATCACCGAATAGCAGTGAAGCAAAAAGATTTGGAATAATACTTTTGGTAATTACAAACACAATTCAACATATCAATTTGAAAATCAAAAGCACTGTACACATTATGCTGTCAATCAAACTAAATTATGAACTTTAGGTTTCAGGTATTTGTGGTCATTTTGGTTAGTGTGGATGTATACTTTCATGACCAGAATCTGTTATTATTACTTTCATTGAAGAAATATGTGTGTGAATCAGAGATGTTTATTCAAAATACTTAGGTTTTAGTTTAGGAATTATTATCTTAAGCTTGTTAAATAAAATCAACTAACAATGAAAGAATTTTTTTATTTCAACAACATTTTGATTTTCTTGAATCATCTTTAGGTCGAAATAGTAAAATATAACAGTAAAATCAGTTTATACACGATCAGACAACAAATTCATTTCCTCCAACACACCTAAACTACTATATAATAAATTGAAAGTAAAATTTTATTTAAAACTTAATCATCAAGGCTCTACTTTTATACTCCTCTCTTGTATTCACACTTAGCTTAAGTTCATTTAATAAACAATACATTCAATGTCATTAAATTGTATAGGGAGCAAACATTTCCACAAAGAATTGAAACATGATCAATTGGTAACTCTTGCTTACATTTCTTCCAAAGATATCTCATGGGACCACTTCCTTGATGCTTATTGAAATGGATGATTAAATGTCGGATTGTTGTCCGACATAACATGCTGAACAATGTGGACATTTGAATTTATATGCAATGTCACGTTTAATTGATTTGTTGACTTGCGGATTGAAAGTTTGCAAGATGCCTTGATTTTATGTAAGGCTTTGGCAAAATTATCCAATGTTTTGCCTCTACATTGAACAAACAAATCGAGCAAATCCAAAAATGCAACAGAACTGTTTGATTGTTGCTCAATTGTAAATTTCAAAGAAGGATGAAGTTGGTTAATTTTATTAAGTTTATGATTAATCTTGTCATGAGAGGAATTTCTCAAAACATCATCCATATATCTTGAAAACAAGCTAGCTTTATCCTTAATGAAATCTATTACTATTTTAGACCAGAAGATGGATTCAAGAAATCTGAAACATAATTGTTATAAAAGAATTCTTTCACTATTGGTTGATTTAATTAAACAAACGAATTTGGTACCACAATGTTCCCACCTTACACATTATTTTAAGCTCTGGTCCTTTTTAAAATAGTTCATTCTTTTCCTATATATTACAGATAAATGTGACAGTCCAGGTAACAATAATTATCATTAATTTTTATCATAAATATCATGAACATTGTTAGAAGTACGAGTTTTCTTATTACAGTTAAAAGTTTCGTTCAAGTCTATGTTTGTTTATATTTTTCACATTCACATGCACCATGTTTTGAAGTTAGAATATAACCTGGGGTACATATTTTAATTGTTATTTTTGCTAAAAAGAAATAAAAAGTTTCTGGAAAACATTTATTATTTCATTGATAAAGATTTAACATCTACACTTTCATTGCTGCTCTTCAAAAGCTGGTTGTTGTTGTTTCAGCACCTCTGGAATAAATTTGAAAGGTGACTTTAAATAGACCCTGTTATTCAATATTATTGTTTTAAACAGTGAAATTTGCTGAAAAGTTGCTAATGTACTATATAAAATGTACATTTAGCACACGTTTGTGTATTAAAATGAACTGATTAGCTGGCCACTACTAGGCAAGGAGTTATGAAAGTAGAAAAAATGAAGAAGAAAAAAAGAAAAAAATAGATAAAAGCATTAAGACAGAAGGAAACAATTGATGCTCTTCCTAAAAGCAAAAAGATCATAACCATCAGGAAAACAAGATGATAGAAGAGCATTTCAAGCTGCCGAAGTGCAAGGAATGAAACTATCTTGATAGAATTTGTGGATGCTTTTAGGTAAAGCAACAGTATAAGGATGAGACTAGAAGACAGACAAGTATTCTGCTTAAACCTTTTCAAGGGAGGTATGAGTTCAGAAAGCTCCAATTACCAATGACCATGGAAGTAGTTACAGAAGAGAGAGAGGAAAGCTACTACAAGGCAACGATGAGCAGAGAGCTGAGTAGAGACCTCAGGTCCAATGTGATTAACAACAAACTTTTGAATTCTATCAAGCAAGGAAAGAGTTGAGGTAGGAGCAACAGCCCAGATATGACAACAGTACTCCAGAATAACAGACTTATAAACGTGAAGAATGGTTTCATTAGTAAGGTATCCACAAGCAGAAAGCAAAGAATAGAAATAGAAGTGATGTAATCGGTCCTTGAGAAATCCTTAGAAAAAGAAAGACCAAGCGAATGAAATAAGAGAGATTCAGGGATATCATTTCCATCCATTCTAACAGACAAGTGATTGACAATGTCGTTACAATTAATAGAAAGAAATTTCGTCTTAGAGGCACTAAAAGAAGCGCACCAGTCAGAGCCCCATTACAGAATGGCAGAGAGATCATGCTCGAGAGAACCAGCTAGTTCAGTCTGATCAAAGAGGCCTGGTTCACCATTAGAGGACTCATAGATGGAAGTGTCATCAGCAAAAATACTGACATTACACAGCAGATGTAAAGGATCAGAGAGCTCATTGATGAATTTAGGAAAAGAATAAAACCAAGGATAGCGCTGTGAGGAACACCAGCAGTAATTGAGAAGCTCTAAGAGGCGTGACCATCCAAGACAACCTTCAGCTGCGATAATGCAGAAAAGATTCAACAATCTTAAGACTTTTCCACGAACACCATAGGCAGACAATGACAATTGAGAGGACTGGTCAACGATCTTGTTCAACAGAGTTCTTAAACGCAGGAACAGCAAAAGCATATTGAGGGAAAAGACGGAAAAGAGGAGTTAAACAGACAAATATTAAAAAGTTTCAATAGGATAAGAAGACAGCTCTGGAGAACAATGCTTCCGGACAGTAACTGAGATGTGGTCAGGAACAGAAGCTGAAAAAGAGTCAAGTTCTGAAATGACCTTTAGCCACCTTAGCTGTAATAGAGATGTCCTGGAGAGCGCAATCATACCGTAAGGGAATTCATTTTTGCGGGAATAAATTTTCACGTTTTCGCAGTTTTCAATCATTTTCATGAAAATTAGTTCCCGCGAAAAGTTTGATTTACCTCTATCTGCGGAAATTAGTTCCCGCGAAAGTTCAGAAAAATGCAATCCGCGAAATTTCTTTTCGAAAATTTATAATTTTCAAAATTCTGGTCAAATTTCCAAGGGTTTTGATTTAGAAGACTGAAATTTCTTTTTTTTATTATCTTTCAAAAATATTTCTCAGTCAATAATTACAGTGTCAGCGGCGAGATTCTTCTTATTTTGAGCTAAAAATAGCTCTCTAATGTTTCTACTTTTTGAAATCGTTTTCTTGTTAATGGGAAGTGTTTTTTTTCCGTCTAAAGATTTCTTCCTCTTTTTTGGCCCACCTATATTGACAGCATCAACATCTTTGCTTATTGTTTTTTCTAAGAAACATCCGATTTCGACCTCGTTTTTCGATTCACAATATAATCTACTGACTATTTCTTTGTATCGATCAAGAACCATATGGTTTCTCACTGTTCCAGGCATCGTCAAGGTTACTACGCACGGAATTTCGAGACCGCCTTGAAACAAGGGTGACTTTCTAGAGTGACAATGTTGCATTAACAGTCGCTCCTTGATCCAGCAAGAATTTGGTCGCTCTGGATATTTCCCTTGGAAGGTGTCCCACAGTTTTTCCACCATTTCCTTCTTGGCATGTCTTAATACTAAATGGGTCATAATCGTTCAAAGCTTCATGAGAACAATTGCTGGCTTCACTGATAAGAGAATGATCACCGCTACCTTTGCTATCACATTAACTGGTGATTTTCTCCCTATCCAGCTTATATATGACAAAAAGTCTCCCACCAGTGAAATTTCCAAGCAAATTTCATGTTACTGCTAACCCAAAGCACTACAGTAATGAAAAAGAGTCTTTGGAAATGATGAGAAAAATCATCATCCCCTATGTGGAAAAAGAACGCCGCCTTGGTCTTCCGAATCTCCAACCTGCTCTATTGATAATGGATGTGTTTAAAGGACAGACAACAGATGCAGTCAAAGAAGTTCTGAAAGAAAACAAAATTCTCATCAAAAAAGTACCAGCAAATCTCACCTATTTGTTTTAGCTTCTTGATGTTCAAGGAGGACCAAACGGCTATGTAAAGAAAATGATGAAAAACAAACTTACACTCTGGTATGCAGATCAAATGGATCAAGCTCTCGAAGCAGAAACGATCCTGGAGAATATTGACGTCAGTCTAAAATTGTCAATAATGAAGCCACTACATGCCAAATGGATAATGGAAATCTACAATCATATGACTTCTGCAGCTGGGAAATCAGTTTGTTTGAAGGGCTGAGAAGTTGCTGGAATCTCAGACGCAGTCTCTAAAGGATTGAAAGGAATGTCGCACATCGACCCATTCAACGACATCGATCCATTAGCGCAAGTGTCTTTTGAAGATGAAATTTCATTTGAGCATGAACGAGATATGTATATCGACAATGCAGAGGAAGATGAAAGTGGCTCTGAATATGAAGATAATGATGGAAATATATTTAGCATCTTAGAAGATGATCTCGATGATGACATATAAGTTAGTCTTTATATATTCATATTGGTCTCTTTGTAATTAATTTTTATAGGGTAGATATTTAACGTAGAAAACGTTTCTTGCTTTTTGATTACTGTCACTCTCCTCTAATTTTTTTCTCCATTTTGGTTAACATGACCAAATTAATTCCCGCGAAAATTTTCATTTCTCTTTGAACGTGAAAATAAGTTCTCGCGAAATCTCCATAGAAAACAAAACCGCGAAAATCTGCAAAAATTAATACCCTTTTTTTCCGCGAAACTTCTAAAGAAAAAAATCCAGGAAAATAAGTTCCCGCGAAAGTTAATTCCCTTAAGGTAGCAATAAGGAAACTCAGGTAGTTGTTGACCCGAATTTGGTATCAAGCAGTTGTGAGCAAAAGTGCGAGTCCGACTTCTCTCAAGCAGATGCCATCAAAGAAAGGAGGAATAGCAAAATAGAAATATTTCCCTTTGTTTGAGATACTGTTGAAGATCTTCAAAAAGTCTTGAGAAACAAGTCTCTGAGTAGAAATCTTGGGTTTAATGGATCCTTAATAGCTGTTCTTAGAGGTCTGTTATAGCAGCTACAACCAACAGAAAAGAGCCTCTTGTTTTCAGCCAAGTTATCTTACTGAAAGAGGTGAAAATAGTGGTAACAATTAGCAATGGCTGCTACACAAGCAGGAGGGAGCCAAGGAGAAGAACATGACCTAACCTGATATATACCATGAGGTACAAAAGCATCAATGCCAGTCTGCATTCACTCAGTGACAGCTGCAGCACAATGCTCGACCGGAAGAGAAAAGACATCAAGCTAAGGAGCAACACAGCAAGCTGGTAGTCGTAGGAAGTTCAGTGAGAAGGATGGTCAGTGATTTGACTAGCATTCTGCTGTAAGAAGATGGATACCACAACATGATCGGAACTACCTATCTTAGCAGACATAAGGAGCCATAATGCATGAGAAAAATAAAAAGAGAAGAAACCTGTCATTCATTCAGGAAAATCTGTATGATCCAGCAAGAGAAATCTCGTCCAAGATCTGCAAAGACCCAATGTCGTAGTAAAGACATAGATAGTGTGATTTTTATTCCCTGTCTACTCACTATGTTCCATTCGAGTCTCTAGATCCTTAATTAAAACAATAATGATCATGCAAAATCAATATTACCTATGTTATTTATGTAAATAATGAAAATAAAGTTTTATTATTATGTAAATAAGGATAATAACGTTAATAATGTTATTGCTTTAAAGAAAATAATCGTAATAGGTCTCATAACATCATTAATTATCGGTATTATCCTACAAGATAAGAAAATCTGATATCATGTCAACCGCTATTAATACACCATCTTGCATCTGCATGGTTTTATGTGGAGCTAAGACCTTGACTGTAAAAGTAACAAAAAATAGTTTACATTCTAAAATAAAAGTGGGATGGACACTTATGCCATATACTAACTTTATCCATGCAAAAAGGGGTATTCAGTTATAGGGGATTGATACAGTGATGTAAAATGAAAATTGAATGGGCCATTCATTTCTTTTTGATTCCCTAACAAAGTTAGCTCTCTATCTACTCTTAAACTTTTGTTAGAGTTTTCCAGGACAGCCAGAAAAAGACAAAATTTACAAGTGGATCAATTTTAATGAAAACTTTTAAGCCATGATCCTGACGTCATTATCTACAATCAGTAGCAGGCCCATATGAAAACAAATTGGAGGTCACCACTATCATTGGTGACAAGGAAAAACTTTGAAATTCTACACTATAAAATGGCAGAAAATGATTATCTGGTACATTTTTATAATACCCACTAACTACTTAAAAAATTGCTTTCAGTTTCCCTGCTATCCTAAAAAGTAGTAGAAATTTTATTTTGGCACTATACAGCTCTTTCAGCCATTAGGGTTATCAAAATAAACAAAAAAACCATACTAATCTAAACTAGATGCAGTCAGATACTGCATGTACAAGTTGAATGAATTTGAAATACATTGTGAGCACATTTTAAGTCTTAAAGTTAACTTAGCCAATTACACAATTTACTTAGTGCTTATTTAAGGATGGAATAGCAGGTGAACTCATAATCAACACAAATTACTTACAACAGTAAAACGCCCAGCCAAGATTGATGCAAGAAACATATAACGATAACCCCTGGGGTCACTTTTTGTGTAACGATGACTATAGGATGCAGTTGTGGAAAAATAAGTCCCTTTTCCAAACGCAGTTGCATGTTTGCCATTTAATCGCCAATCAAGATTCTGGACACAGATATCATCTACGACAGAATGATCAGTGCCATGGTAAAGCAGCTTCTCTTTGACATCATCTAGTTTCTCTTTTAGGGTAATTTTCTTTCTAAAAAAGAAAATTACTTTTCCTGAAACCCAAAATTAGTTCTTCAGGAAAGTCTTTCAGATCATGTTGTGTCAACACAAATATTGTATCAGATTGGCCTTCTGCTCACACTGTAATCAATGTTGCCATGATGATAACTGGGGGTCAACCAGCAACATTCAACTATGCATTTTCTGAACTGAAAATGATGCAATAATAACAAGCTGAGGTCATCCAGCAAATGGTGTGGAGTTCTCAGTCAGTGACTCATTTTTGACTCTTGGTATAATGAAAAGGAGGCTGCCCCATTTTGCATGCTTTAGCAAGGAGGTTTACTCAGGATCAATCAAATCAAGGGAGCTGTCAAATTGGGGGTCTTGTTCTATTCAAAACTACAATTTAATTACAATCTAACCAATTGTGATAATAGTGATCTTAACAGACATCATTATTTTAACATATTCATTCCCATTCCAAAACATTCAAGATCAATATGAAAGTTTACTGTATATCTATTATTCCTATTTTACTTTTTAAATATTTCCCCATAGGGCGAAATATATGTTAAAACCGGCATTTTCCTTCTTCTTCTTCTTCTTCTTCTTCTCCGTTCACTTTTATAGTCGTGCTTCAGTATTGAATTTTCCCCTAGCCAAAGTAGATAAGAACAGAGGCTAGTCTACAGCACGCCATTTTTTTCAGTCAGGTCAGATGAGCAGTGGAAGATTTTTGCTTTTTTCTGCTAGCTTTTAAAATGATTCAATAGATGAAACATTAAATGATGGAAATGGATCGTTTTAGTTCTGTGTTATCTTAAAAAGCTCTGTGAAAACTTTTGAATGAACGTGTAAAAACCAGAAAAAATTGATATATCAATGATGTTTTGTTTTTGTTGATAACAATGTTATATGATGATTGGTAATTCATTTGCTTGGAACAGCAAACCATTGAAGCTGTGGTTTCAGTGCAAAGGTGAAATTTCATTATCAATAACCAGGCTGAAGATTTATTTTCATTTTACATCCTGATATAATGTAGCCCAACTGAACTGAAAGCACAATGTACCAGCCATAATAAAGGAAACCCTTTTCATGTGAAGAACAACCAGTTCAACTTGTTTGTTAATTCAAAAAGTACATACAAAAACAGCAAGTAAAAACGTGATGTCGTATATGCAATAAGAAGTTCAGAAAACCAATTAAAAATAATATTTTAAAACACAGGATTGAGACAATAACTTGAAAGAATCTGGTCGAGTGTGCTTCCCTGGATAATCATTTAATCCAACAACAGAAACATAGTTTACTATGGATGAATTCCATGGTCACGTATACTGTTTTACTGTATATATATCATATATTTTCTTTTGCAAAATTTAATATACTGTCAATTTTCCTGTACGAACAACGAACGTAAATCAAAACACAATACAAATGACAGTCTGTAACTTAAATCAAGCCGGAACACGAACTTCTACTTTCAGCTATGTAGTGATTTGGTTATGGATATGTATTTTCACTACCAAAGTTTGTTTTTTTTTTCATTTGGGATTTATTTATGAAGGTCACTTTTATCACAAAATAAACAATGAGTGTGAACATATTTTTTTTGAACAGAGATGTTTATTCTGAATACCTAAGGGAAGAAATTGTTTGCAGAAGAAATTTGTGCGTAACTTTTTTTGCGGAATTTAGCAAAATCCGCAAAATTTTCTAAATTTTTCATCCGCAAGGAAAAAAGTCGAGGTTATTGAACATCTAAGGACTTATTATTACTCCTCGTCAATAACAATACAAGCAGTATCTGCACTTCCACTAATATGTATCACTGATATTATAACTGATGAAAAATAGATGTTATTCCATAAATCTGCTCTTTCAGGCACGGAATTAGGTGTTTCGCTATTTTCAATTTTATTAAATTTATTGCATTCGCAAAAATTAATTCCGCAAAATCTCTTTTGGAGTCGTCATTCGCAAAAATTTCTTCCACAAAATATGGCATTTTTGGGTCATTTATCTGCAAAATTGTGACCGTCCAGGGGATTTTGATAACAAACGATAAAACGTTAGAAAACGTTAAAAACCTTTTTTATCGTTTTTAAAAACGTTTTTTCAAAAACGTAAAAACGTTAAAACGTTTTCTAAAAAACGTTTTTTCAAAAACGTAAAAAAACGTTTTTAAAAAACGATTTTGGAAACAGAATGTTTAGACCTACTGTGCGGGCAAACTACGTGGAAAGCCATGCACAACCTCGATCCCAGGGCTGGGATCGAGGTTGGAGCCATGCAGTCTATGGCAAAATAACATTTAAACGTTTTATCATTAAAAATGTTTTTATTGTTAAAAACAATGCCTCATAATAAAGAGCTAAAGAGCTCTTGCTTCGGCTGCTATTTAGCAAGGAAGACGGAACTATAGCCCGGTTTTCACATCGTTCACTGTCGTCGCACGTATAAGCGAACTAATTTTTGATTTAGATTTGAGTTGAGTTGAATAAAGTGGAAATTGGCCTTTAGTTGAAATTTTCGGGATGTTTTAACTTCAGCAAGTCATAGCTGCCGTTGATTGGGCGAATCAAATCATATGACAGCCAATCGCCCCAGAACCTGAAAACGTTATCAAAATAAAGTCCATAAATATAACTAAAAACGTTACCAAGCAATTTGATTAACAGTGCATCTTAATTTTGTGAAAGTGAAATGTTTCTCAAAACAGAGAAAATAAGGTTTATCCAGATCTGTTTCTATAAAAATTAGCCGTTTTCAACTACTTTCACCTTCACCGAGTGAAAATACATCTTTACGAAAATAAACATAAAACTTTTCCCCGAGGATTTACTAAAATAGCAATTCTATCAAATTTGTTCTATTATGGAATCAATAGAATTATAGCGGACGGTTTCTATTTGTGGAAACTTTGAAAACAGCTGTTGTTTCTTTAATCTTTAAATGAATGAGAACCAGGTAATCAATGTATTGTAATATACTAACATGTGTTACCTGCAAATGCATATTTGTGACTGTCCAGGGGATTTTGATAACAAACCATAAAACGTTTTTCAAAAAACGTTAAAAACGATAATTAAACAATGGAAGAAAACGTTAAAAAACGTTAAAAAACGTTTTTATGAAAAAGTAAAAACGTTTTTATGGAAACGATAAAACGTTACAAAATTCGAAAGCAAAAACGTTAAAAACGTTTTTTGTTAAAAACGTTTTTTCGTTAAAAAAGATTACTTGTTTTGCCTCCGCGATACAGATAAACTTTGAATAATAACTTTTATGCTACCTAGGAAACCTGTTTAAATTTTATTGATACTAACAATAATAATAATAACAAGAATGCCTAAAGTGTGATACGAATTATGTTTCAAAGTATTTATGTTTTTTTATTTTTCTGAGACATGCGACCTTCAATCGGAGCTACTCGGAAAAGAAACGGGTTTAATCAGCAGTTTATGAACCCAGCGATTACCGAAACGGTAAATCTTCTGTTAGTTTTCCGTTCCGCTTCGTTCCACGAGAAGCGTGGTGTTCTGAGAGAGCGTGGTAGTACTGAGAAGATCTTCATATCTGTAGATATCGTTTTTTAAAAACGTTTTTTGAAAACGTTTAAACGTTTTTGAAATGTTTTTTTAAAAATGTTTTTATAAAAAACGTTTTTACATTAATCCATTTTTTTACAAAAAAACATTTTCAACTTAAACCGTCCAGCGGATTTTGGTATCGTTGCATTTCTCTGCAAACGTAAACAAGTTTTGTTTGAAGAAGTGTCCAGCGGTTTGTTTATAATCACATTCGTATGCGCCATTTTTGGAAAGTTCGTTATTATTTTAATCTTTACTTAATAATACTTTGATTTTATTTTGATTTTTAATGAACAAGGTGCGTTCTTTTGTTTCGATTTATTTTAATGACGTCAATGTTCTTCAAGTGTGTACTTTTTTAAATGTGACCGTCCAGGGGATTTTGATAACAAACGATAAAACGTTAGAAAACGTTAAAAACGTTTTTTATTTTTGGAAAAACGTTTTTTTAAAAACGAAAAAACGTTTTAACGTTTTTTGAAAAACGTTTTTAACGTTTTTTTAAAACGTTTTATCGTTTTTAAAAACGTTTTTTCAAAAACGTAAAAACGTTAAAACGTTATCTAAAAAACGTTTTTTCAAAAACGTAAAAAAACGTTTTTAAAAAACGATTTTGGAAACGGAATGTATAGACCTACTGCGCGGACAAACTATGTGGAGAGCCATGCACAACCTCGATCCCAGGGCTGGGATCGAGGTTGGAGCCATGCATTCTATGGCAAAATAACATTTAAACGTTTTATCATTAAAAATGTTTTTATTGTTAAAAACAATGCCTCATAATAAAGAGCTAAAAAGCTCTTGCTTCGGCTGCTATTTAGCAAGGAAGACGGAACTATAGCCCGGTTTTCACATCGTTCACTGTCGTCGCACGTATAAGCGAACTAATTGGTCAGCGCCGCAAGGTAGCTGATCTTTCATTTCCCCGTGTCTGTCAGTCCGTCCGTCCGTGTGTGTGTAAGATCGCAGTTCTTCACGCCCCAGTTGTACGCCCGTTGTTACTAACTTTCAATTTTTCAGTTCAAAATCAGAAAGTTTAAAGCGCAACTCTGATTTTTGAAAAATACATCATTTGTGTCGGACGAAATAAATATATTTACAGTACAAAAAGATTTCTCTTCATTCGAATGAATCAATAAAATTATCTGTTTTAATGCGCCCTCTCTCCTCCCACCCTTTATTTTAACTAGTGCATTCTGGGAGCGAAACGCTGCTAAAAGTTATCAACAAGAATCAAAGAAGTATATATACCTATTTTGGTTCCTCTAACAGTCGAGTTTAGGTTTTACAGATGCGAGAATACAACAGTATAAATTTACATTGAAGTGTATTGAATCAAGACATCAACAACCATGTATCCGAATTGGATGGGATAAAATTTCAGGAGGGAGAAAAAGTCAGGCAAGTTGCATAGATTTATTTATGTCATGGCACTCAAAATTATGTTTTCTTTTTCTTCAAAACATTTTTACATGCCTTAAGGGAAAACTAGGTGATTCTTACTAAATTATTCTATTTTATTGTGTTCTTTTATATACTGTTAAACACTTCAATTTTGTAGCTTAAAATAAATAAAACAATAACAATAAAAGTTAAAAGACCTTATATATAAGTAAGTAAGTAAGTAACGGGAGTTTTCAGTCCTTGGGCTTCCATCCGTAATGGTTGGTTCTTCCGCCCACCGACTTGCAACTATTAGTTGACTTACCGCCAGAGATACGTATAGCATTGCTCTAACTTGCCCGAAGGCCAGTGTGCAGTCAGTCGATGGCTCCTAATGGGCTGACACGCTGCTTTTGAAGCGCATCGGAGTGGTGTATTGAGATACGACATGACTGGACTCGAACACGAGTCGCAGCGGTCGCACTCAAAGGTACTAACCACTACACCATCGCTGCACTAAGTTGGCACAAGTTTTTTAATCATTATTTTTACGAACAATACAACTTTTTTTAAAACATATTTCGACATTTCTGTTGTCATCATTAGTTGTAAAATTAAATTACGAGCTGAATCGCAAGTATATTATATATATATATACAAGAAGTTAATTTATAGTGAAAATGTATGTAAGGTTAAATATGTTAATCAGAGAAAGTGTTAAAAAATATGTAAGGTAGATGTAAATGCAAGGTAAATGTAAACATAATTACAGTAGCAATAACACACATCAACTCATAAGAAGACAAAAATGAAGAAAAAAACAATAAAACACAAGCACAAAATTATATTATATACTACCTTCGTACAATGCTAGGAGAATTTCTTGCAGCACTATTAATCGCGGGATCTATTTTTGTAATTTTGCCATGAAATCGCAAAAATTTCCCTTGTAATTAATAACCTTTCTCTCATTTTTAGAGCAATTTTTTTCCCAAATTATACACGTAAAGGGGAAGGAAATTGTATCTGCAGACCATAGAATGATTAATATATGGAAATAATGGACCCCAAAACAAGAAGACATAATATTTTACTTTTCAATCTATTTTTCAATCTACTTTTCAATATATATATCTCTCTATTACATCATTATTAGTAGTATTTGGAACTTTTTTTTCTTGATTGTACAGGTAACATTGAGGGAGATTCTTAAAATTTACAAAGGAATAATATTCTTGATAATGGAAATGATGATGAGTAAAGGATAAAAGGATAAATTTGATTTTTACAAGTTTGTCTTTGAGTCGCTCAAGTTTGTCGCACAAATTCTAAGATTCTAAGATCGAACCGACTGGTAGCCTTGTGGTAGAGTGCTCGCTTCCTGTTTGGGAGGTCGCGGGTTCAATCCCCGACCGAGTCATGCCAGCGACTATAACAGTGTGAATCAATCCTCTCTGCTTAGCACTCAGCAAGAGAGTAGGAATGATGTCTAGGGTGGTTGTCTAGTTGAGCGGTTCCTGTCATTACAGCTTCCGTAGCCCAAATGGGGGCTTTAAATGCTCTAGGACCTCCTTTGCAGGACCCTCATTGATAACAGTACCTTACGGAACTGAAGAGGCTATCCTGGGTAAACATTCGTAAAATAAAAAAAAATAAATAAATAAATTTTTGGCAAATTCGCAAAAAAAAATCCCGTAAATCAGTTTTTTGGGGGTTAAATTTGCATAATTTTACTTGCCTTTTTACATAAGGATAAATATTAATTGATATTTTCATTATCAGTATGGAAAGAAGTATCCACAAGGGAAATGTCCATCCCTTGTGACAAATTGCTTCCCCATCTGGGAGTCTCTCTCATCAAGACAGGTTGCTTTATTCTGCCGTGTTGAATTTTATTTGAGGGATGGTTTACATACTGTGAAAACTTTTGTGTGACAAGCTGGAATTGTTTGTATACTTATGGATGTCTCTGCCCAAAATCTTGCAATTCAGTGAACTTGCTACCAGAGATATTGTAAGTGTTGGTCTTTTGTTGGTAAATTGGATTCAGGCTCATTTAAAAAAAAGTCATTCAGGCAGCGATGATGCCTGAAGACCAACGATGACCAGCAATTTTCCCAATTTGGAATCCAAAAAGATTCTGGTCAATGAGCTGATGCATCCATGCTCATTTGCAGAAATGTCTTTTCATTTGATTAACAGTATGGGAGGTGCAGTGTTTTTAATTTATGACAGTTGGATTTGATTTGTGTTCAGAATTAGGAAAATTGACAAATATCAAAAGCAAATGTTTAGTCGTAGTCATTTCCTACAATTGTGTGCCATTATGAAAAATATTTGAAAGTCAATCAAAGTTCAATACAAATTATTTCATATTTCTTTTGTATATAATTGGAGAAAAAGAAAAATTTATATGAATTTCCATGAACTGAATTTTACCTTCTTCGGTAAATAAATTTAAAGTTTTATTGGCCAATATCGACTCACCGGTCACTACGAAATTGAGAGAATCAGTAACTATTTTCCCTTCAGGTATAAAATGAGAGTTAGAATGATGATGCTGTAATTCAAGTTTCTATAAGGTCTGAATTTTGCTAAATGGAATTAATTAGAACTTTTTATACTTTCATTTTTAGTAATCAGCAACTGCTTGGCATTCGATCTTCATGTAACCTTATCTGCGAAACGAAACGAAAGTTCACCTACGTGTTCACCTGCGTGATTAACCAAACAGGAAGCTTGTTAGGACGTAAAGCTGGAAAGTCCAACTTGTAAAACTGGAATTTGAAGCTTAAATAAAACCGATTAAAGTATCAAAGTAGTTGCTGTAGTGTTGTAATGCCCATACGATTTCTATTGATGCGTATTGTATTACTGTACGCAGTTTACATGTTGCCACGAAAATCTCCCGACCAATAAGGAAAAGGTAACAAGAACCATGCGGTGCAAAACGGTAGCAGTGTTATAACACTAACTCCCGGTATGAATAAACTACATTCGAAATAGAGCTTTAATTTTATTTTAGCCTGAGTTACGCTAGCCCCATTTCATGTTTTAAAATTATTTGTACTATACGTGTAAACGATGCTGATAAACAGCTGTTGTAATTGAAACAAAAGAAATATACTTCGTGAGCTGTAACCATGGATACATTTAATGTTTCATTCCCTTAATCACCCTAGTCACAACTCAAAAATTGCTGTTTTGACCTTTCTGGAGCAAACATTTTTTAGTTTTGCTTCACAGTCCTTCGTTTTTCAACTTAGCCGAAAGCGCTGACCTTAAGGCCTCAGGGCCTCTTGTTTTTGATTTAGATTTGAGTTGAGTTGAATAAAGTGGAAATTGGCCTTTAGTTGAAATTTTCGGGATGTTTTAACTTCAGCAAGTCATAGCTGCCGTTGATTGGGCGAATCAAATCATATGACAGCCAATCGCCCCAGAACCTGAAAACATTATCAAAATAAAGTCCATAAATATAACTAAAAACGTTACCAAGCAATTTGATTAACAGTGCATCTTAATTTTGTGAAAGTGAAATGTTTCTCAAAACAGAGAAAATAAGGTTTATCCAGATCTGTTTCTATAAAAATTAGCCGTTTTCAACTACTTTCACCTTCACCGAGTGAAAATACATCTTTACGAAAATAAACATAAAACTTTTCCCCGAGGATTTACTAAAATAGCAATTCTATCAAATTTGTTCTATTATGGAATCAATAGAATTATAGCGGACGGTTTCTATTTGTGGAAACTTTGAAAACAGCTGTTGTTTCTTTAATCTTTAAATGAATGAGAACCAGGTAATCAATGTATTGTAATATACTAACATGTGTTACCTGCAAATGCATATTTAAAAAAGTACACACTTGAAGAACATTGACGTCATTAAAATAAATTGAAACAAAAGAACGCACCTTGTTCATTAAAAATCAAAATAAAATCAAAGTATTATTAAGTAAAGATTAAAATAATAACGAACTTTCCAAAAATGGCGCATACGAATGTGATTATAAACAAACCGCTGGACACTTCTTCAAACAAAACTTGTTTACGTTTGCAGAGAAATGCAACGATACCAAAATCCGCTGGACGGTTTAAGTTGAAAATGTTTTTTTGTAAAAAAATGGATTAATGTAAAAACGTTTTTTATAAAAACATTTTTAAAAAAACATTTCAAAAACGTTTAAACGTTTTCAAAAAACGTTTTTAAAAAACGATATCTACAGATATGAAGATCTTCTCAGTACTACCACGCTCTCTCAGAACACCACGCTTCTCGTGGAACGAAGCGGAACGGAAAACTAACAGAAGATTTACCGTTTCGGTAATCGCTGGGTTCATAAACTGCTGATTAAACCCGTTTCTTTTCCGAGTAGCTCCGATTGAAGGTCGCATGTCTCAGAAAAATAAAAAAACATAAATACTTTGAAACATAATTCGTATCACACTTTAGGCATTCTTGTTATTATTATTATTGTTAGTATCAATAAAATTTAAACAGGTTTCCTAGGTAGCATAAAAGTTATTATTCAAAGTTTATCTGTATCGCGGAGGCAAAACAAGTAATCTTTTTTAACGAAAAAACGTTTTTAACAAAAAACGTTTTTAACGTTTTTGCTTTCGAATTTTGTAACGTTTTATCGTTTCCATAAAAACGTTTTTACTTTTTCATAAAAACGTTTTTTAACGTTTTTTAACGTTTTCTTCCATTGTTTAATTATCGTTTTTAACGTTTTTTGAAAAACGTTTTATGGTTTGTTATCAAAATCCCCTGGACAGTCACAATTATATTCCGCAAAAATTTCTTCCGCAAAAATTTCTTCCCTTAAGGTACTTGAATTTAGTTTTATAAATTGTCAATTTAAGCCCATCTGTTTTTTGAACATAACTATTCCTTCCTAATTTGAAATGTTACACGTAATATTTATTAGTAGAGATTTTGATTGCTTTTGATAATTATTTGCTTATATGTCTACCCGAAAGTATACTGTGATATCAAAATTAGGTTTAACAATTTTCTTTTCTTCTTTTGTACAGAAAACCTGTATACAAATTTGATTTTATAATGTTGTAAGATAGTTTTGTCTGAGTTACAAAAGGCAAGTGTTCTGTTAAATTACATTGTTTACCCTTATTTTATGGTATAAAGGATAGGAAACTTGTCAAGCTTCTGCAACAATAAAGATCATACATATATTATGATGAAATTGTCTTACACATTGATGGGGTTTTTGATATGCAGTTGTTTAAGGGGAAATATTAGTCGCATTTAGGTCTTATAATTTTTAGCTACATGTCCATAGTAAAATCTCAGTCACTTTTAACTCCTCAGCAAAAAATTTTAAGAGAAACCTTATCATTTGACCGTGAACAACTTCATTTCATAAGAAGTTCAAAGTAAGTTTTTTTGTGGTATTAAATTCAATCTGAGTATCAGGTTGATGATAGTTATACTGTAATTATTTAATGATACATTTTTCTCATGGTTATCAATGTACACACAATAAATTTGATAAAATGTTTGCAACTTTGGGGGAAATATATAGTCGCATTTTTGCGAATCTTGTCGGAGTTGATAATAATTAAAATTTCAAGAGTTAAAGGTTTTAATTTTAATGACATTTTCCATGATAAATTGTTAGAATTTATCATGAAAAATGTTATTAAAATTTGTTAAATTTTCCTTATGTTGTCTATAACATGAATTTCTTAAAAGCTCTTCATATCATTTCATATCATTTTCATCATTTCAAACATCTGTAACGAAAAAAGTAATACAATTATGTATCTGACGTAGACGCTTTTTGCGTTTCAAGATTTTGCTTTGAAAAATCTATGGTGAACAGAAAGCTAAAGATAGTCTGTTCTTCAGTTATTTTAAAAGGCCTTCAGCTAATAAATCATGGAAAGTGATAGATTTTCAGTATAAACATGAAAAATCACCAGTATTCGTAATGGAACCTTAATATGAAAATTAAGTAGGTTTCTCCTACTGATTTCACTAAAAAAAATCAACTCTGTCAAGCTTTTGAAAAGTTGTCTTTGGACAGCTTTGATATCATTATATGATAAAGAAAGCAGAGGTCTGGCATAAAGAAAGGAAGTTAATACATAAATACTAGCAAAAGTCAACATAAACTTTTTAAATCCAACCGGTATGCAGCAAATTGGCAGTTTTGTTGGTTTACTCACTCTTACTTAGGGAAAGAAGTAAGGGGAGCACTACATTGACGAGTTGTATTACAAATTTGTGAAGAGTTTCCGAATGGTAATGACATGTATAATGTGACGACCTTTAAATGACTTTCATATGGAATAGCATGTAATAGTAAAAATGTTACGAAAATAACAAAATAAAAACACATTTATTTACAATTATCTACAGTTTATTTACAACACAAAAGAACTCACTTCCTCATATACGATCATTTGTGGTTCATTGATTTAAAATCAAAATCACATTCTCTTTTCTATTTTTTCATAGCTCTAGCATTTGACGATAATTGTCGACTTGGTAGTTCTTTGCTTCCTTTTTTAAGTGCTGTTTTATGCCCCTACCCTTATTTACTGTTTCCTTTTGCATTTGACAACTCCTATCAAAATTACTCTCTTCAAAATGATCGGAGTATAGGAATACCTCTTTTGAAAGAGATGTCCAATTTAAATTTCATTTATTTATTAAAAAAATCCAATATAACTCTTCTTCACTGTTCAAAATTGGTGAAAAACAGCACTCATAAATAGTTCCTTTAATCTAAGAAAAAATGTAAATGAGGTTGAGAATATCAAATAAGAAATCCCTTGCTTTCTCTCTTGGATTTTGCTTTCATAAAGAACTTTCATACAGATTTGTTTCTAACGCAATCTTTATGTCACAATGGAAACATTAAATTAACATCTTTTTTTAATTTTTAAAGCATGTTTACAATATGACAATCAAAGAAGACAATCGTGTTCCAAAGGAGAATTATAAAACAAGTATAATTGTAGTTGGAAAGTCTTTTTAAGAAATTTGATTTAGAAAGTCATAAGTAGTGAAAACATATTTCCACTATATAAAATTTTACATTTTTTGCAGACATTAACCTTCCATCACTACTGCATCAGAATTTATCCCTGCAAAATCACTTAAGGATCTTCAACCTTCTTGCTATTTCAACATTTGACTCCATCCACACTTAAGTTTGCTGTCAACGACTACAATAGGCTGGATAGAAATTTATGGAGAAACTTGATACATAATTTAAAGTATATAATTTATTAAAATATCATAATAATAGTTTTCCTTTTTCCGTTATTTTTGGCAAAATTTTTAAGTTAAAAAAATACAAAAAAAAAGCTATGTCTCTAGACTTGAAGGTCTATCCTCTCTCTCACTCATGATGTGACAAATTCCACTCTCCTGTGTCAAAAGGTGACAAAACACGTAATCCTTTATTACCGAATTGAAGGTGTAGGCTTCAAAAAATTGATCAAAAAAATGTAGAGGATTGTCTGCCTACAATCAAGTGTTTTGAGGCATCATCAATCAAAGATTTCAATGATGTCATAATCCTTGTCCTCAAAAGTTTTCCATATTGCTTACCCCCCCCCAAAAAAAAGTGATCCTCTTGATATCAGTCCTTTCCGATATCACAATAAACATTCTTGTCACTCATACACTTTAAACATTCTGATTTTCTGAATTTGATATGTAATGTTAATCTTCCCATTTATGAATAAACCTCATGAATTGTAATTTTTTTGCAAGAAAAATACATCCATACTCACTAAAGAGAGATTATTGCTGAATGACACCAAATAATTATAATGCAAAGTCAGCATTTCATTTCTAGTATGACAATAGTTACATACACATAAAAAATCTCCAAGTTTGATTAACTGATTAAAAACTGATTAGTAAAACTTAAATAAAGTTAATAATACTTAGATATAAATTTTAATATCTTTTTAAACCATTACTACATGCCATTATAACATTAAGTTGAAAATGTACAAGATAAACTTATATAAAGCTAGGGAAATATCCACGCTGAATTGTACGTATTCAAAGCATCATAGCCTGCTCTCAAACATCAATGAAAAAAGAGATTTCATATTTAAAGGCTTAAAGAATTTTTACATTTTTAATTTTTAAGCAAAAAATTAATATGAGGCCATGAATCCTGAAGATTGGTGCTTAAAACAAAGTTGAAAATGTTGGAATTTTGCTTCAGGAAGGTCAAAGTAGGAATGTGAGTGATTACTGAAGTTACAATGATTAAGGGAATAATACATTCCAGTTACAAAAAGCAGACATGTGCCCTAAATGAAGAAGTAATTGTGTGCATATACCAGCATCATTGGAACAAAACGATACATAAAATAAGTTTAAAAATGATATAAATGACAAGGCTATAAATAAAATGAAGAAACATAAATGATTCCATATAGATAATGTTTTCATTAAAATGTTATATAAATTAATAGACAATTCCAAGTGATGCATGGTTCATGAACATATGTATTTTGTTCTTTGCTTGATAATTACTCACCACAACAAACACAGAACATCACTGATAAGGTCATTTTTGAGTAGTACACAATGCACTTCCATAGTAAATGCTTTATACACTTCAAGATGTTGTCTGTCCATTTGGATGACTAGATTTCTACACATACTATTTTTGTGCGCATTTTATTTAATTTTTAGTTTAGACAGGGTAAAAAGTAACGTTGAACACTCATCCATATTGCTGAATGCATTTATATCAATAGATAAAATAATAACATACATATCTGTGGCAGAAGAGCGAAAGCTAACTCAGCAGTATATAATAACCGGTTCACTTATAATATACGGTCGTTATTATGAATTCCTTTGCTTCTCTGGTAAAAAATAAATCTTTCCTTTTCCTTTACTTCCAAAAACACAAATTGCGTGTGTGTGATGGACAAGTTTACGTTTATTTTGCTACAGACCACACTCGCCCTGATAAAATAATTGAGATAATCAATTAATGCACAAATCTGCATTAAGCCATGATCAACAAATAGCCTCTATTCCAGCGTTAGTTTAATGGTATTACCCTGCAACAAAGAATCCAGCTAGAACTGTGGACACGATCATGGAATTACGGACAGATGGATGGACGGACAGACAGACGCTAATGAAAGTGAGACATTACAAATAACACTCTCCAAATTAAAAGTATACAGAATGAATCACAAGGTTCACCATATAAACCTCATTAATTATTAATTTTGTTAACTGTTTAAAATTTTCCAGTTTGAAAGTAACCTGGTTTATACTGATTTAAAAATAAGAATAAATAATAGGTTCATACTTTCATTTAAAAAAAAAACTATCATCTTGATTCTAGCAGTTTCGAACTTTTGAGAATATGTTTGAATTAAGCTAATTAAGGGAAAATCAGTTACATAATATGAAAGTTCAGATAACAATTCTGCAAAAACAACCTGTATTTTACCTTTATAGATGTATAAGATTATTCTTAAAAGAAACTTCTGCAGGTCCAAATTTTGCTTTTTAACACGTTTTTACAAGGACTTCAGTTTTTTGTCCAAAACTTTTGTCCAAAACTTTTTTTTTACTTAACCAAATTAGAAAAGTAATTGACCAAAATATAGGTAAAGGATTCTTCTATTCAGATATGAAAATAACTATTTTTCATAATTATTCAATCAGAAGATATTTCTTGTGAAACACTGGTACTTTTTTTGACTCACCCGGTACAAACTTTGTTATTTATTTCTCTCATCACGGAAAATTGAAATGAAATGAAATGAAAGCTATTTCGAGGACAGATTTGTTCAACATCAAGACCTCAAAGTCTTTTCAGATGTTATGCAATTTATTTTCAAGTTCAAAATATTTGAACTTTCTGTATTGTATGTTCAGACTATTAGAAGACTTTTTACAAATTTTTGAAAATGTCTTTCTTTTTCTACATGTGTAGTGAGTTATTTAAAAGTTTTGACGTTAATTCTCCTTTAATGCACATGCCATAAATCTTTCATCTTACCTTTCATAACTATCATAATGTTCTTTATTGCATATTTCTTGAATATCCGAAACTATGACTCCCATTCCAATGGACTTTTCAAAAGCATTTTTCAGCTCTTGATACTTGTGTGATTCCAAAGATATTCTTTCTCCTCTACCATGTTTAGGTGGCCAATGTGGAGGGGTTTGAAAAACTGATATTGGTCTAGAAAAAACAGAACTTTAATAATAATTTAATAGTGGTTAATCTCAAGAAAAACAGTAGATAGTAATACGTAACAATCTTTATAGCATCTCTACACACATCTTACATGATCTTTCAAATAATAATTGAACCAACAAAAAGCCAACATAACAGTCCAACATGTCAATTAACTTTACATCAGAGTTTTCAACTAAAAACTTACTCTCATCCCTTGCTTTATTATTCCATCATTTGCAAAAAATGCACCACCAACACCTACCTCAACTGAACCTATCACTTTTGATGTTTTTGTTTTCCATGATTTTCAAGATTTTATATCTTTACCATTTTCCAAACTATATGCTCACTAATGCTGTTTTTTGATTGACACATAGGGGTTGCTTTCCCTGATATCAAGCTCTCTTATTTTTACCATGAAATAACATTACAGATTATAAAAGTTACCTTAGTTTATCTTCTTTTCCTTTAAAAATAGGTCTTCTACAAACAGCTGTCTTTGTATTTTGATTCCGTTCCTCCATAGTATCAAAAGATAAAACGTGAACCAATTCGATAGTCTTGAATTTGAATGATGACTCATCATTGAGAAATGCCAGCTCTATTTTTTCAGTCTAAATATTAAAACAAGAATAATATAACTTCATCAATTTCTTGAAGTTCTGACAATTTCGTAAGTTATCTTTATAGATAAATCACAAAGACACAATAATCGTACCAAATTATCATATTTATGCCATTTAGTGCTTCCTTTCCAATACCATTGCCATTCCGTTAGATAATAGTCATCTTCTTTACCTTTTACTGATGACTTTGTTGACAGACGACGAATCTCCACACTTTTATCATTGTACTTATTGCAATTTATATCAGAAAGAGTTAAAAATGATTCACAAGTAACGGGAAGACCACTGTAATAAACAACAAAGAAACAATACAGTTTATAAATTCTTTTTGAATTGATTTTTGTTAATTTACAAAAAACATCATTGTGATAACAACAAACTTTGTTTTTATTATAATTGATGTTGTAATTGGAAAAAATGCTGTAGTAATCAAAGTACCTGCTCCAAGAATCTTTAGAAGGATCACAAAACTCTTCCTCCATTTTCACATTCCATTCAAAGGGAAAATCATCCCACCTATCCTCATTTGCCATTTTACTTTGCCATACATAAGGAAGTTTTCTTGGTGAATGAATTAAATGACACAAACTGGAATTTTCACAATTGCCAGCAAGATACTTACAACAAATGGCTTCTTCTTTCCAATGATTAAAATTATCTAAATACAATGCATAAATGTAACTCACTATATAATAAACTAACTCGTTCTTATGTGGGTATTTGTTTTTGTGCATAGTTCAACTACATTGAGAGCCTTCAAAGAGCGCATCATAACCCCCTCCTCTAAAATAGAGTCTAGCATCACCAAATCTAAGCTAACACTCTCCATGTAGCTCTTTCAATCTATACAAACATTTTTACAAAAAAAGTTTACATTTTTTTATCATTTGCATTTCAAAAAAAGAGAAATATCAATATTCAAAATGGAAATTTGGAAAATATATATGCGTTTTCGTAAACATCTTTGACTCAAAACAATAACACTGCAACATACCCAAAACATAAGAATGCATATAATATGATTACATTTCACGACGACAATAATCAATACAAACAGTTTATCTTACCTGAATTTGAAAGAAGCATCTTGTTTATTTCACGTCTCCTTTCAGGTGAGATTATACAAAATTTGAATTCTTCTGGTTCAATACGGTAATCCTTCATGTCTAGAATGAAAAGTGATGTTTCACAAGGCATTCTTCAGCTTTTTGTTCATCATCAAAGAAAGTTAGTGAGTCAAGAGGTAGGCTGGTTTTTCCTTGTTTCAGATATGTGCCATCTTGTGCCATTGGTTCAGTCCTGTCAATATAAGGCGCGCGATCGTGCTCGCGCTCCTCCACACACACCTCGAAATTGTAAGGTGCGTCTTTTATCGTGTACCTCAAATAGATTAATTTCCTATTGCGCTCCTCCTCAAAAGCCCACAAGTAATTCTAATAGTAGTTCTTCTTTTTCAATTCATTCGCGTAAGCAAATAATATGTGATACTTTTCTTTCTTTTAATCTTGTTCCTGTATGTTTGTATAAAGTTCTGTACCTTCTATCAATCACGCCTGATCATGTAACATACTATGGTAAATAGATTCATTTATTTATTTCAACAATCACTTTCTGTTTCTTTTTAAGTTCGTCTCCTCCTATCGATGACGTAACATATTATAGTAAAAAGACTTATATTTTTCCTTTTTCTTTATCGTTTATTAATCACGTTGTGTTTGTGTTTCTTCACTTTAAACATTTCACAATAAAATTTTGTGACGTAAACCAATTAAGTAAAAAGTCTTTCTTCTTCTTTTTCTTTTACTCTGTGCCTGCAACTTTCTGTCGCCTCTATGGCTTGAGACACCTGGCTCGACGCTCTATTTAAAACGCAGAAAAAATTGCGTTCATTAATTTAGTGGAGCTAAACAGTGAATATCATGGTGATGTCAAACAGTTAAGGCAATAAAGTAGCTCTCTCTACGTTCAAATCCTGGGGGTATGAAGACATATTTGGTTTTACGACTGAATCTGTTAATGATAAAGTATTAGTAAACTCAATTTACTGTAAAGTTTGTGCTCGAAATAAAGCAGCAATACCTAGCCATCCGAAATGAAAAGGAGAGGCCCTAAAGGCTATGATGACAAACGTGGATGGAACCAATTTCGTGACAAAGCATATGATCACTCACCACTTGACCGGTAAAGCACATGTAATTGTGATGGAAGCTGAGAGAGAAAAACCGGCAGACGATTGTATAATTCTTCCGGGGTCCAGTAGCGGTTTTTCCCAGACTAAAGTATTATCCGTGGAAAAGTCGCCACGTGATCTCTACAAACGAATGTTCAAGACTGCATACGAGCTTGTGATGGAACCAACGATGCCGTTCAAATATTTCACTCATTAAATGTCAACAAATCAATGGTGTTCGTTTGGTTCAAGGCAAGGATGATGAGCCGCTGAGTTTGTCCAATATTTGGATGCAGCGGTTTGGAAAAAGATCCCCAAATACCTAAATCAATCAAATTTCTACTCCATTTTATCAGGCGGTTCGCAAGCACGCAAGGTCAAAAGCGAGAAAGGATTGATTTTAATACATGTCATCAAAGGTGGAATCTCAACGTACATGGTGACATCTCTTTTGGAAATGTCGAGGTAAAAATGTTTTCACTAAAAAAACACGTTCCTTTGAAAGTTAAATTAATTTGTGACGCTCCAGGGTATTTTCATAACAAATGATAAAATGTTTAATAACGTTTAAACGTTTTACACTTTGTTGAAAAACGTTTTTTCATTAACGAAAAAACGTTTTCTTGTCATATGTGCAACGTTGCAAACGTTTTCTTAAAAGTTTTTTTGTTTTCGTAAAAACGTTTAAACATTTTCACATAAAAAAAGATGAAATGATTTTTAAGTTTTGTTTACAAAAAGCATTTTCAGTTATTCAACCCGCTCAAAACACTTTAGCCTTCCGCTGTCCAAGAAGAGCTCCTAGTTGGTCTGGAATCAATGGAAAATAGTCGTCCAAGGACCACTTCATAAATAATTACGTTATAAATTCTATTGAATAAGTGTAGTTTTACATTAGAATTTAAATCCTGGAAGACTGCTTAATCCATATTATATAATGTCAGTAATAACTGGTGGCTGTAATTCGTTATTAGAACCAGTTATAATACACTTTGTATAACCATTCACTTGAGAGAAAAACATTGACGTCATTAAACTCAATCAAAACAAAAGAACGCACCTTGTTCATAAATACATTCGCAGGTAACACATGTAAGTATATTAATGCACTGATTACCTGCTTCCATTCAGTTAAAGATGAAAGAAACAACAGCTTTTTCAAAAGTTACTACCAATAGAAACCGTCCGCTATAATTCTATTAATTCTATAATAGAAGGAAGTTGATAGAATTGCTATCTTGTAAATCCTCGGGGAAAAATTACATGTTTATTTTCGTAAAGATGTATTTTCACTCGGTGAAAGTCGTTGAAAATGGATAATTTTTATAGAAAATGTCAGATCTGGGAAAACCTTAATCATTCTTTTTTAAGAGACATTTCACTTTCACTAAGTGAAGATGCACTAAGCAAATTGCTTCGCAACGTTTTTAGTTATCTTTATGGACTTCATTTTGATAATGTTTTAAAGTTCTGAGATGAACTGATGAATGATGGGGTGCGACTGAATCAAAAATCAGTACACTCATACACGCGACCACAGCAATTGATATAGAAACCGGCCCTTAGTTCCATCTTCCTAGCTAAATAACTGCCAAAGTAACTGCTCACCGACTATGAGTGAAAATGATTGTTGTGTTCAGCATCTGGTTTTCCTAATTTTGAGAATTAAATATCATTTTTTAGGTTCTTTTTGAACTTTCTAAACTTTATGTTTACTGTGAAGCAACCTGAAAGTAAAAAATTCAAGTTTTAGAACAATAAAATGTTTTCAACAATAAAACGTTTAAACATTTTTAATGTTACTGCATAAAATGTTTAAAGAAATGTTTATTGAATTCTTGAAACGTTTTCAAATTTTGTTAAAAATGTTTTATCGTTTTTATCAAAACGTTTTCTAACGTTTTTTTCTATTGTTTTTAAGTCTGTTAAGTTTACTTAAAGCTAGTTAACCAGCAGCCTCAGCGCAAGCAATGTGCGATCGGATGCAGTCTCTAGTGGTGCGCGGCAATCTCCTGTTTTTGTCAACTTTGCTTTGCCATATCTATTTTGTCATGGGTAGTTTTCGATACCGGCAATTCGTCATTATCTCTTCACAGCTTCCAGTCACGTTTTCAGAAAATTTTGAAGATTGTATATCATTTTATCTGCAGATATCTATGGATTTATGCGATAGTTAGTCGGTGAAGTATTTGTTTGCGAAAGTTTGAGTGTTATTATTTGTTTTGGCAGCAGTCATTCGATTTCATCGTTCATTGTGCAAGACTTTGGATTTACCATGTGGACTACACGAATCTTCGCCATTTTGTTTTTTGTTTTTGTTTTCCTTTCGTTGGTTTTGGTCGTACAAACTCATTTTGCCAGACAACACTTTAATATAAACAGTTAAAATAGTGACACTATCGATTTTAACATTGCAGTCTTCCACAGTTACGGACAATACGGAGCAGCTTTCCTGGGATGATTGGCTTTCGTTGCCAAGAGGTTCCCACCGTGGTGCATTCATGGTCCCGTGAATCAGGCCCGATAGTGATACAAGCGTGATAACAATTGACTTTGTTGAACTCTGTCATAAAAGAGTAATTGACTAATTTTGCCAGACAACACTTTAATATAAACATTCAAAATAGTGACACTATTGGGATAGATAATTTTTTCAGTATCAGCTAAATTCTAAATGGATTGTTGAGTATCATCATCGGCTGCCTGTGCTTTTGCCTCATCATCATCATGCTGTGATTGACCACATAAAGGATGGTGAGTGTATCAATTTCGATCATCCACTTCTTGCAGTGCACTCAATTTTGATCATTTACTATACTCAGTACATGCAACAGACAAACATATTTCACAGTTCTGGTGGTGCTGCACCACCGGGTCAACTAAGGGTTTCTGATTTTTGCTTTGGCTGTGGATGGCTTGGAATATTGCTTCTTTGTGTATTGTTTTGGCAGTATCTGGCCACCACCAGCGTTTAATTCACCTTTCTTGTGGCCAAAAGATCAGACAGGCATCTGTCTGGTGCAGTTAACGTACACACCAGGTAGCAATTTTCTTGGTTTCACCAACCCTATGGGTCACATTTGGTCTGATGTGCCTGATCTTCCTCATAAGCTAGATCATGTGGAGTTTTATAATGCAGGCAGACATTGCAGGAATACCCATGCCTAAAGGCGTTGGACCTACGCAGGGCCCCACCTGTGGCCAGCATGTTCTATAACGGGTATAGTTACTCTTCCTACCTCATTATCTTGTGCAGTTGTGTCTCCAGTCAAGCATTTCTGAGTACACTTAGCTTACAGGAATATTCAGATCAGGTATTTGTACCCTTGCAATTGGATGGTTCATTTGATATGGTCTGGATATGGGTTTGCTGCCATAAGTGCTGCAGCTAGGCAGGAATTGATTGTTGTCTCGTGAATATCTCGTGCCTGGTCGCCATATCATAACTACATAGGTCACAAGGATCATACCATAGACCTCGTTTGTATTCACTATGGAGCATTAATCATTTCTTTTTCACTTCACTTGTGTCTTTCTTGTCCAGCTCAGTAGGGTCCGTTGGGTCACTATTTAGGACTCACAGGAGCCGGTGGCAAATCGCAATATGCGAGGTGAGTATGGTTTCTACAAGCTGTTCTGTTGAGGACCCAGTATTTTCTATTTAGTAAGCAGACACGAAATTTCTAAGCATGTGGTTAGCGATTGCTTGACTTCACTGAAACCATTAGTAATTTTGGCTATATATTTCCATATATGAGTGTTGATTGTTGTAGGAAAGGAAATGTTTATTTGTTTGTGGGTCAGCTTCCATATAAGAGGTATTTATTAAGCATTTATTTATTAACAGTTGTAGGAGGGTTTGCAACTCCATGAAAGATGTTGAGGCCCAGGTAAGTGACAAATGGATGCCATACTTACCCATGCAGAGTGATGGTCCTTGTACAACTTCTACCTGGGCAAGGGAGGTGATAGAAGAAGATCAGTAGCAATTATACAGTGATGACTTTTGCAAACCAACATGTCTTATATAATCGTAAGTCTGCTGTCGGGAGCACCATTTTGCTGTTATTTGTGATTGTCACTTAGGTGTCATTCTTCTCCATTTACTGCTAGTCAATTTGCTGCATTGATGAGTTGGACTTTCTTTAGGTCAGTGTGACTCAGCCAGTTATGCTTTATCTTGTCGATATTTTTTTTTTTTCAACTCAGCAGAACATTAAGCGGCTGAAGACATGGCAGTTACAAATCTGCTTTGTCCTGAATCAGACGTCCCTTGAGGCACCAAGGAACAGCTGGGTACATCTCAAGTCTGTACCTACTTGTACTTGTAGTTGACCTCTCTTCTTGCCTCATTTGTTTACATGGAGTTGAGTTGGATGACCTTAACACCAGGTGTACAGGAGCAGAGTTACCTACACTAGTAACGTGCATTATCTCTTTTAAGGGTAAGCTGTCTATTGCAGTCAATCGGTATGATGTCACTATTAATTTTCCCATTTGTGAATATATTTGTTTATGCATTTACTGTATCTGTTGTTCACCATGTTCTGTTA
Organism: Turritopsis dohrnii; assembly: GCA_027922465.2. Classification (NCBI taxonomy): domain Eukaryota; kingdom Metazoa; phylum Cnidaria; class Hydrozoa; order Anthoathecata; family Oceaniidae; genus Turritopsis; species Turritopsis dohrnii. Next base: position 995,829 of record BQMF02000066.1, on the reverse strand, counting down.
TTCGTATAAAGCTTACCCTGGGAATATTCTTAACATATTTTTACAAATTAGGTCATTTTAACCATGATATTCTTGTAGAAACAATTTTTATGGGAAAAGCGTGTAGCTTGCTGGCATTTTCTTGTAGTACTATTGATTTAGCTACCTTGGTGTCTTTCTTCAGTCCTGTTGAATCTGCAAATTTGGCTGATACCCCATTGGATCGGGGAACTATCTGTTGCAGTGGTAGAGGTTCCAGCACAAATTCCCAAAATGTCATTTATGTCACTAATTAGGTCATTGTGGTTACTTTTCCTTGTTTAATGAATTGAATAGTATATATTTCTATAGTATTTGCCTATGTTTCGGCTGTATCATGACGACTTTTCACTAGTCCTGGTATGACAGGATATGCAGATTCTTCAAGTAATCACACTCTTCACATATTGGGAATAACAAGACGAACACTGATGGCAATACAGTGTTTCACCATTATATTGCACATATTACTTATGGTAAGATATGAATTAATAATATTAAACTCATGATACTCATCTCTGATAACGCATTCGTCACTTACTACCATTCGCACCTATTCCACCACCGGCTTCCAGTTATATTCAGTTTGGATCTCCTTGCATACGACTTCCTCTGGTAAGAATTTTCCTACACACTATAGGATACCAGAGGAGTTCAGTTCTCCAGTTCATTACTAACCTGATCATACTTATTGGGGTATGACGTTTGGTTTGACGCATCTCAGTTGATTATTCATCTGCATGTTTCTAGGATGGATCCCTTACAAGTCGGTTCCATCATTGGGGTTGGGACCAGCCACTGATAATCTTGTTTATTCAGTTGGTTGCACTTTGGATTTCTGTGGGTTTCTACCTAATCATCTTTTACCAGTGTTGCTTGTGTTTGTCAGGTGATTCCGTCTCGGTCTGTCTATTGCGGGACTGCTGTTTGCTACTCGAATTTAACAGCTTCAGCCAATTTGTTGTGGTGTTTGAGGGAATTTGGGGGTGCATGGTTCTGCTGTCCTAGTTGACAGTGCAGTACTATAGTTAATAATATAGTTAATGTGGACGGTTTGTGTCAGAATAAAGATTTTGTCATGTTTGTTGTCCTTGTTGACAGTGCAGTATTATAGTTAAGAAGCCGGTCCTTGTTTAGAGTTTGTGTCAGATAGATCAGATTAGGCTCTGTCTTTGTTGACAGTCAATTGATTACTTACTGTCCTTGTTGACAGCCAATCAGACTAAGAAGCCATCCTTGTTGATGGTTTGTATCAGGTTCAGTTTACGTATTACGCACCTCTGGATATCCCTCAACCACCAAAAACATGTATTTTTATTGCGCTGACGCCCCTAGCCGGTTAACAACGTTTTTAACATTTTTTGAAAAACGTTTTATCACTTCACGTTTTTTGTTCTTTTCACGAAATTTATTTCGTAAAATATTTTAGATCCTCTATCTGCGAAGGTTTCTTATTTTCAAAGATAAAGCATTGAAAGCGGAAATAAAAGATACAGTCAATTGTTTTGCTCGTTTATGCTCCTGCACGTTGTACAATATAAAACTTGTAAGATGGTGCTATCAAACTTAATGAAAGAACAAAACAGTCATTTTTATCTGGTTTCTATTTTTAGATCTGGTGGAACTGACGCAAATTCGATCAAAAACGGTATTGACCATATGTACCTCAACATTTACAAAGTTTCAAATGCTGACTACGTTGATAAAGTCGTGAGTGCTACTGCTGATGGTGCGAACGTTAACTTTGGGATCTACAATGGTGTGCTTACCCAAATGAAGAATGACCGTGAATGGATGCTTCGCATTCACTGCAACAACCACTGAATTGAATTGGGTGTAAAAGAAGCCTTTCAGTCTAATCCGATTTTTGAAGAGACGAAGAATTTTATATTGGACACTTCTCATACCTCAAAAACTCTGGCACCCTCAAAGCTGAAGTTAAACAAGCGTGCGAATCTCTCGACATTACGTACTACACTCTCCCGAAAATCCACGGAAAACGCTTCGTTTCACACCGATATCATGGGTATCAGCGATTAATTCATCTTTGGCCAGCATTTACCACTGCTTTCGAAAATTCAGAAATCACCGCCATGTCAACTAAAAGAGCGAAGATCGAAGGTTACCTTTCAAAACATCCGTACGTTTTTTAAGTTTGCTACGGTCCAAGATCTTTTGGAAAAGATTAAACTATCTTCGAAGGTGTTTGAAGGAGAGGGATTGATGGTGCAGGAAGTATCAGCGAGCATCAATGTCACTGTAGAAAACCTTACAGAAATGATCAGTGAATGGGAAGCAGACACTGTCCCAATCGATAGCAACTTGCGTTTTTTCGATATTGAAGTTAACGACGAAGAAGAACATAGTTAAAATCAGCCTTGAATATCCTCGAGCTGGCCAGAAATTAAAGAAGTCTTCAAATAGGGAGTACATCTTGTTGAGATTGATAGCATGGTTGGTGTACATGGCAGCCATTCGCTCGCACTTAAAACCAGAATGCAAGTTGCCAAAGATGTGAAAGATCTATTGTCCGAAAGATTTGAGGAATTTGAAGGTGAAGTGTTCCAGGCAATGAGATTCGTTGACCGAAAGACGTGGGAGGATGAACGTGATTATGGGGTTGAAGAAATCAAATTGTTAAGTGAACATTTCTCAGCACCATTAGATTGCAAAGGTTACAACTTGCAAAAGGCGATTAAAGAATGGAAAAACGTAAATGTATCGTAAGCTTGAAACAGCTAAATTATGGCAAAACTGGCGTAAAGAATACCCCAACATCCTGATGCTTGCTGAACTGGTATTGGCTATTTTGGGCTCCAATTCTTCTGTAGACAGGGCATTTTCAACTCTCACATCGATTCTCTTCAATCACAGATTAGGGTTGAATCATGATAATATTGAAAATGTCATGCTCTTGAAAGGCAATGATAAGAATTGGACAGAAACGGAGTGGGCTGAAATTATTGAATTATGTAAACGTTGTAAAAGAAAGATAGCACCTGAACCAACAGAAATTAACGTCGAGGACGAAGCCCTCGTTCACGATGATGATGACGACACAGTAGGAAGTAAATCGGAGATTGGGTCAAAGTTGACAGATGATTCTGAAATGGACATCAGTTTTTAACTATTTTAAACTTTACCTTTACATCTTGTGTTAGGACTATTGATACTTGTATATTCAAAAAACTTTGACTCACTTTATTCTCCCTTTCCAGTGGGAAGTTAACTTTAGATCGACAAAAATGATAAGATAAGATTCAAAATAAGAATTTTTCTATGGTATGCTAAGAGTGCACACAACCTCACAAACATAATTCACACATCAAATCAAACACAAAATATTTTATTTTGGTAAAAAAGACATTTTAACTTCATCTCAAACGTAAGTTATTCAACGAAAATTTGTCAATTATTTTGAATGTTTAGTTAGAAAACGAAAGAATGACACAAAATATCAAATCATTAACTAGTAATGTTTGTCTTCTTTTTTAAAAACCAATCAAAAGGTAGTTGTTTACAGTACCAAATATTAATAGAACCAATAATAAAAATATCGTATCACGTGCCTTAAAATGCTTCAAGGCGCGCAACTTTTCAAAAAAATTATAAACACTCCTGCATTTTTTCTTATTGACAGGACTGTTGGTTCTTCTGTATAATCCTGTATTTTTTTAGAAATTTATGTAAGGAATAGCCAGGTTCAACCTTGTTGTCACACAGGGTATCTAGTTCCATAATGACACGGAATCATACTAAATATGTTACGCTCAAGTTAATTACGCTCAAGTAATCACTTATTCTGTTACGCTTTCATAATAAAAGTATTTAAGTACCTTAAGGGAAGAAATTGCTTGCAGAATATATTTTTGCAGATAAATGACCCAAAAATGCCGTATTTTGCAGAATAAATTTTTATGGATGACAACGTCAAAAGAGATTTTGCGGAATCAATTTTTGCGGATGCAAGAAATTTAATAAAATCGAAAGTCAGGAATTTCCTACAATGTTGAACAAACCTACTGGAATTTTTACAGGAAATCAACATTCCATCCCTCCGTGGGAAGGGGGTGATGTTGCTACTACAAAAATTCCATTCAGTTTTATCCAAGATTGTAGTTTAGTACCTGGGTAAATACAAACTTTAATTGTAATGGAAAAAGCAGATTTATTTTTATCTATTTTTCATCAGTCAAAATATCAAAAAAGAATACTAAACTTTTTTTTTTTTTTTAATTTATTTTACCGAGGCTAGAATTGCAGTGAACTCACTGATGTGGGCCTCCACCAGAAATGCATACCTCAGATTTTAAGGCAGAGAACTTGCACATACTAGATGGTTGTGGTCTTATGAAATTTTTGGCACTCGTTCATTCATATCATACACAATTTCATACTGTAACAAACAAATAATGTAGGTGGGTCTTATCTTTGTTTAGAGGAGGTAAGTTTCTCAAAGTAAAAGCAACAGTACGAAGCGCGAAACCTGTTGCAAGTGCAAATGCTGCTTCTATTGTTTTTGACGAAGAGTAATAAACAACAAGTCCCTATATTCAATAACCTTGACTTTTTCTTTTTTTATCCTTTCCTTTTTCATTTTCCAAGCATTTTGTAAAGATGAGACTTTCAGTTATATGCAAAGCAAAGCGAAAAATCAATTTCTCCAATTCCTTACTCCAATTACAGATTTTTGCGATGAGGAATTTCGACAAACTTGCAGAATTTATTTTTGTGGATTTGAGGAAAATCTGCAAAAATAAATTTCGCAAAAAAAATTTCCGTACAAATTTCTTCCGCAAACAATTTCTTCCCTGTATTTATGCTTGATAACCCTTACTCCAATTACAGATTTCCATGGCTTTCAGACAATCTTCTTTAACCTAATGATGAAAAACTTGAAGGAAGCAGGTATATATTTTTATTTAAAAGATAACTTTTGCAATTTGTCAAGCCGATGTTAAAATGTTTTCATTTGTTTCTTCCTAAATTCATCCTTTGTCCCAATCTTCATCTGAAAACATTATCGGAATAAAGTTACAGAAGTCAATAAAAACGTGAACATACATCTTCATGAAAACAAAGATATACATTTTCCACAAGGGATCATCGAACAACTTAAAATAGAATTATAGCAGACGGTTTCTGTTCGTAGTAACTTTCAAAATAGCTGTTTGTATGTTTTATCTTTAACTGAATGAGAACCAGGTAAACAGAAAAAGTTTTCGAACATCTGGGAAAAATACAATAGACGAATAGGCAGGTAACATGTGTGTGCAACAAAAGATTAAATTCTCATTAGATGTGTCATTCTTTATACACTCTAAATTCTACTCAGCAGAATTTATTACAGCAAGCGTAATTTCTGGCAAATGGTTTCATTTTCCATGTCACATAAGGTTATTCCTATTGTGATTGAAAGAGGAGGCAGAGCATCAGGACACTAAAAAACTTATTTTTCATTATCCACTAGATTCTTTTAATAGCATTACACTATCCAGTTTTCAGTTTGAAGCTTAAATTCAAGGTAATAATTAAAGATAAAAGTGAACATCCTGATGAAACCCTTTAAAAGCTTAATGATATGTGAGTCAAATTCATTCCACTTTCAAAAATCTACTTGGGTAATCATTCCAAAAGGTTTTATAATTAATTTTGACAACAGGCAAGTCACAAAATAACAGGTTTGGCCATTTTTGTAAAGGAAGTGCCCAAAAGTCCTGTACAAATAAAGCCTGAAGCCAATGCTTTTTCTATTAATTTTAATGGAAAGCTTTGAGCATTGGGGTCTCCTATCGTAACAGTTATTCTAATCATACTGGCAACATAGTGCCGATAGCAATTCACAGTGAGAGCACACCTCAACACAGATATCCTCAGGGCAGATTCGCACCTATGACATTCCAAACATAACTAGAAGTCATTAGGCTTGAACAATTTCCGCATCAGCCCTTGAGAAAATTACTTCAGGATATTTTCAAGATATCTGAATGACTTTATCCATTCTTTTCTTGTTGGAAATGCTTATGTTATGAGAAAAGGTCGATCACAATTACCAAAATATGACTTATTGAATAAAATGATATTTGGCAGAAGTGAACCAAAATCATTCAAAAAAAGAAGCTGCATGGATTGATGACTTTCACAATTGTATTGGCCTCAACACTATTATTACATCTATTAGAAACAAATGACTTTACCCAGTTTGACAACTTCTATAAAAATTGAAAACTTGGTCTATTTATGATCAGATCTGAAAGTGACTGTCATATTCAACATCAGCACCCTATTCTTTGTGCAAACCTTCCAAATTTGGACGGAACTTTGCCAGAAACGTGAATGTGGCAACATGTTTATATAAACATTGTATGGAATTGTTCATAACATTGATTAGTAGGAGGACGAGGAGAAACTTGGGTATTCAAAGATTTTAATCAACAACAATTATAGGATTACAAGAAGATAAAAATTATATAACTTAAATCAATATTATATTCAATATATGTGACGTTCCAGGGGATTTTGATAACAAATGATAAAACATTTTTCAAAAAACGTTAAAAACATTGTAAAAACAATAGAAAAAAACGTTAGAAAACATTTTGATAAAAACCATAAAATGTTTTTACCAAAATTTAAAAACGTTTCAAGATATCGAAAGAAAAAACGTTTAAACGTTTCTTAAAAGGTTTTATGCAGTAACGTTAAAAACGCTTAAACGTTTAATTGTTAAAAACGTTTTATTGTTTTAAAACTTGAATTTTTTACTTCCAGGTTGCTCCACAGTAAACATAAAGTTAACAAAGTTCAAAAAGAACCTAAAAAACGATATTTAATTCTCAAAATTCTTAAAGGAAGACCATATACTGAACACAATAATCATTTTCACTGGTAGTCAGTGAGCAGTTACTTTGGCAGCTATTTAGCTAGGAAGACGAAACTATAGGCCAGTTACCATACCAATCGCTGTGGCCGCGCATATGAGCGTACTGATTTTTGATTCAGTCGCACACATCATTCATCAGTTCATCTCAGAACCTTAAAAGATTATCAAGTCTTTATGAAGTCCATAAAGATAACTAAAAACATTGTGAAGCAATTTGATTAAGAGTGCATCTTCACTTAGCGAAAGTGACATGTCTCTTAAAAAAGAATAATTAAGGTTTTCCCAGATCTGACATTTTCTGTAAAAATTATCCATTTTCAACGACTTTCACCGAGTGAAAATACATCTTTACGAAAATAAACATGTAATTTTTCCCCGAGGATTTACAAGATAGCAATTCTATCAACTTCCTTCTATTATAGAATTAATAGAATTATAGCGGACGGTTTCTATTTGTAGTAACTTTTGAAACAGCTGCTGTTTCTTTAATCTTTAACTGAATGAGAACCAGGTAATCAGTGCATTAATATACTTACATGTGTTACCTGCGAATGTATTTATGAACAAGGTACGTTCTTTTGTTTTGATTGAGTTTAATGACGTCAATATTTTTCTCTCAAGTGAATGGTTATACAAAATGTATTATCTTATTATACTAATCCGCGTGTGTGCATCCCACTTTTAATTTAGTGAGTGTTTGTTTTTTTTGTTTTTTAATGGTCAAAATCTTCTTAATCGTGGTCCTTTTTTCGTTAGGCCATTGATAATCGAGGATTAGTATAATAGCACGCGGCGTGACGTCAGTTTCATTTTAGCATATCACGGGGAACCATTGCATTGCATCCCCAATCGAACGCGACATTTTTGGGGAAATATCTCGAGAACCAATGGGGATAACTGAATTTTTTTAGGGTTCGCGTTACGGGTAATGGGGTCACGCAACATTTGGGCCTAAATTTAATTTAGTATTGCGGCTATGACGTCATCAAAACCTTTGATTGACGATATCTCTGCAACGGTTGGTCGTAGCGAAACGATCCCATACAATTTTTTTATCAGTTTCTCGAGCTCTACAACATCAATACACTTTCCACTTACAATTCCGTGGTTTAATTTTTCGTCATGGGGTCTGCACACGGGGGGAACGTGGGATTCTTGCACATCCATTTCGAAAAAGAAAGCCGTAAAAAACTTTTACTCGAGTTACTAGTCTACTTATACTAATCCGCAATCGTGCATCCCACTTTTATTTTAGACAGTGTTTTGTTTTTGTTTTTTTTTTAATGGTCAAAATCTTCTTAATCGTGGTCATATAGCGGCAGTTCGACCACGCAAGACACATTCACGATTAGTATAATAGCACGGGGCATTTGACGTCAGATGTTTTTATGATCACGGGGAACCATTGCATTGCATCCCCAATTGAACGTGACGTTTTTGGGGAAATATCTCGAGAACCAATAGGAATAACTGACGTTTTTAAGGGTCGGCGATACGGGTGATGGGGTAACGCAACATTTGAACCTAAATTTTATTTGGTACTGCGGCTATGACGTCATCAAAATCTTTGATCGCTGATATCTCTGCAAAGGTTGATCGTAGCGAAAAGATCCCATATATTTTTTTGATCAGTTTTTCAAGCTCTACAGCATGGGTACAATTTCCATTTCCAATTCCGTAATTAAAATTTTCTTCACGGGGTACACACACGAGAACGCGTCGTATTTCTGCAGATTCTTTTCGAAATTAAAGTCGTAAAAACCTTTAACGCGAGATACTAGTCTATATACTAATTACGAGTGTGCATCCGCTTTTTTCACGTGTTCAGTCTCTAAAATTTCGGGTCGTTTTTGCAACCATTTATTCATAAAAGTGTGCCAGACCACGGTTAATATTTTTCTATGATTAGTATAAGGAAAGATACCTTTACATTGCATTTTCATTGTTTCAAATGTTTTGATTGTTCGCGAGATCAAGAAACAAAAGACAACGAAAGTTTATTAAGATTTATTAATGTTTTTAGGGTAAGTACGCTTTAGAACTTTTTTGTTTGTTTGTTTTGTTTTTCTTATGGTATTAATAGGGTTTCTGCGTCATTACTTTTCAAATAGTACGCGATTGAAGAAATGAATATCATGGCTTTTAATCATGACGTTCTGGGTTCGTAAAGAAGATCGCAATTGTATACAATTCACATTTTGACACTTTTACAACGTTTGCGTTTGGATTTTATTTACATTGGGGTTTGAATTCCATGAACAGTTACAGTGATTTGAATCTTTTTGTTGTTTACCTGTACGCACAATTTATTTTTACTACTGCATATCGTATCGTGAAAGATTTACAGTTGTTTACTTTTTTTCTCAATCTATATATTAATAGCCGATTCTCCGTTTGTTTGTTTGTTTGTTTGTTTGGAGCCGTAGTATAGTGGTTATCACTCTCGTATTTCATTCGGGAGATCAGGGTTCAATTCCCCTTGGCGGCGATTTACCATGCGCGAGTGAATGTACCATAGCGCCGGGTCGACCCATGCCATGTGAGGGAAATTGGGTAGATGATACATCGGGTGTTGCAGGAGGTCATCCAGAAGAGCACAGGCCCTTGATTGGGTTTGTGTCACTCGTGAGAGTGTCAAATACTTCGGAGCCTCCAACCTAAGCCGTGGCCCCTCCTGGAAAGCAGATGCAATAGCAACTGAGTGAGGCTAGCCACGTAAAGCAATACCAAATAAATAAATAAATAAATAAATAAGTCACGCAAAATGGAAGATTGAGTTGTGAGCAAAATTATTTCTTTTTTTGTGTGCGATGTGAGTTCGAAACAAATACATTGCAACCCCAATCAAACGTGACTTTTTTTGGCTGGTGAACCAATAGAGATAACGTTTTGTTTTTATTATTACTGTTAGTTTTGTATTCCAAGGACCACCGTTGACTTGGCTTTGAAAACAATACATCAACTAAATAGAAAGAAACTAACTGATTAAACATTTTGGACAATAGCAGCAGTGGCAGAACGTGGCAGCATGTGCGGTTGCCAGTGTATCCTAACGCTTGCCTGACTGTCTGAGACAGGTGAACTTTTTTTCGAGCAATGAAAATGTTTAAAATCCGATAGGTAAAAAAGAGTATCATGAAACAAAATATTTTTTTGCTTTTGTCTTAATAGTTGTCTTAATTTCTTTTAATCGATTTCTTTTAATCTATTTTAATCTGATCGAACATTTTTTATTCACTTCATTCATTTAGCATGTGCATTTTTTTCTCCTCCCGTGTGATCTTTTTAAGAGAAACCATTTTTTAGCCTACTTCTGACAGCACTCATGTTAGAGCGCGTAAAACAAAAGCTAATAATAAGTTGAAAAGTTTTTTCTCTCTGCGTTTTGAGTGTATTGTTAAACTGGTATTTGATTGGTTTAAAATCGTAAAGAAAAACCACGTGAAGTTCACGTTCGGAATGCATTGTGTAAAGCAAGAAAGTCTGCTGACATTTTAAATGTGACCGCGACAATGAACGGCTGAGTTAAGAACATGCAAGATTTGAAACACCAGGAACGTATTTCTCTTCACGTGCAAACAAGCTTTATTAAGCGATAAAGCCAGTCTTATCGCTGGTTTTAAGTGCGATAATTTGGAGCAGGTGGTGATGCAAGGCAGGCTGAACATGGGCGGGAGCGACACCGCCTCGGCGGCTAGTATATTCAAATTTCAGTGTAACATTTCTTTCAAATGGAATGAGTACACTTCATGCATTTATTGGTAAGATGGTTTCACCAGTAATATTGATACTAAATACATTTTTGTGCCAGTGATCTGATGTTGAAAGCTTTCAGCACAGTTTTGTTTATTATGAAGGTTTCTTCTTCGTTAAGCATATTTCCCAAGAACACCAATATTTCCTTTCTAAGAAGTGTTCTCTTGGTAATATTGGGATAACAATAGTAGGTATAAACAGGAAAGTAGTCTTTAAATTCTTCTTAAAATGTTCTACGAAGTTACTTCTATAACTTCCACAAAACATAAACCAATTCGGTTGGAAAACGTTTCACGTGTTGTGTGAGCATATTTTAAGGATTCGTTAATAAAAATTTTAAAGATTGAATCAGGAAATTTTTAGCATAAAACAGCTAAAATAACTTCCAAATATATTTTAAAAGTTTACAAGAACCTAGTATTTTTATGAAATAATATCGAAAATGGCCTTTTTGTATTACATTGGCATATAGTTTTGGGTCTGTCATTAACTATAATAAATAAACAAACAAACCGAAATCCGATCGGACTTTCTGAAAACAGCAAAAAACTGTTACAGAGATAGATAAATAGATGGAATGTGTAAACCAAACAATTTTCTACGTATAGCTCGCAGAAATTGAATAATCTACACATCCCTCTGAAATGCCTTAACAAAAGCCATCAAATCATTTCCAAATCAGAAATAAAAGATAATTAATACCTTGACCTTGCGTAACTGATGGCTTTTCCTGGCCATCAACCTGTACAACAAACCAGACATCATCTATCAAAGCCTTTAGACTGATGTTTTCAGATAATAAAATTTATAATACACAGAGTTGTAAGCCACAAAAAATATTTCAGGTAAGAATAAATCACTAAGATTTCAAGTAAATCCATTACCTTATACTGTTCACTACTATCCTGATTAAATTCATTAAGTAATTCCTTAGAGTCTTTCAAGGTTTCCATAACATTCTCCAGCTAAGAAGAGAATTCAATCATTTCGGTTTGCAACATAGTTTCAAAAAACTTGCATGAAATTTAAACTCACCAATTTCTTCTTTTTGTTTTTCAGTTCTTTGATTTCATTTGCTGTTAAAGATCAATAAACACTGAGAGTTAAAACATAAAATGAAATAAATAACCAGATAAGGGACAGAAGCTTTAATTAAAAATTAAATGTAAGTTCATTTCCTGGATTTTATTTTCAGCAAAATTGATGACATTATCCACAACTTCACTTATTAGTTCTGTGCATGACTTTTTAATGAAAATTCAAAAACCAGTGTTACCAGGAAAAATGTTTAATTAATTATACCACTATCAGCTGCATTTATGCAATGTAGAAATAACTTTATCTTCCTTTCCTTCTTCTTTTTGCTATTTTTCTTTTCAACACCAAAATAACAAGTGTGAAACTCAGGACAGCTTCTTGTGCACATATTATTAGAAAAGAAGGATTGACTTCTTAGAAACAAGATTATAAATTTTAATTACAGGCTATTCTTTGCACATTATCCAACTGATGATTGGCACCAGGTAGTGGTTGTTAATTTGATATTGTTGGAATATTATTTTAACTGATTACGAATTTCTAAATCAAATTCCTCAAATAGGGTTTCCAACCACAATAATGCCCACTTTATAATGCTCTAGTATTTTTTTGTCTTAAACTGTGAACATACCCATGCCTCATAATAATAATCTCTTTAAAGACATGATAACGTACACACTAATTTTTATCAATTTAAAATCACCAGTTTCCTAATTTTAATCTTTATAAAGCTAAGTGTCCACTTAAGCAAAATATGTTCTTCCAAAATTATAATCAATCGTGTTTCAGAAGAATGCTTTAATCTAATGTCTTCATTTTAATCACAATCGGCTCATTAATTATTATACTTTTCAGGTTCATAATGAAAACTTTTTACTTCCAATCACTTATTGACAGAAGCAAGGAAATGTTATTAGCTTTTTACTCCAAAAATTGTTTTGATAGAGCAATTTTTACAAAGGAAGTCAGGTGATCTCTATGTGTTTCACAAAGCTTGTATTTTATAACAAAGTCTCAATGACATATTTATAATTTATCCAATCTTCTATGCGTAACAAATATTCAGTATTACAGGCATTTTATAAAAAAACTTGTATAATGAATGATAAAAACAAAAATACAAAAATAATTCTAAATATATTTCAATACCAACTTAGAATCTTTTCTTGAAATTCTGAAAATTAAAATTTTTTAGCCAACATTACACATAATAAAGAATTGATTTGTGATGAAGACTACAATTCAGTTAAACTCCACTCAAAGGAGGGTGAAGGAGTTCCTGATTCCTTCTTTAGTAATTAAGTTACCCTCAACAGAATACAGCTGCTTTTTTATTATTTCAAAATTTTTTGTCAACAGATGCTTCCTTGTCGTTTCAAAATAAAGACTATTATATGACGAGATCAAATACTGTGTGGGAATGATAAGTTTACACACATAGAAGTTTCCTGCAAAATTTAAAAGAATCCCCAAGGATTAATTACAATTAAGGCGTAAAAAACAATGGTGTAAATGTCTACTTACATACTGTAACAGAGTAAACATCCGAAAGTTTCCATAACACAAACACTCTGAAATAAAGGAAAATATGAACAATAGAGATGAAATAAGAAATTCATCTACAACTTATTTAAATCTTACTTACAAAATAGGAACTACCAAAAATGGAAGAAAAAATAGGAATCGATCTGACCATTTCTGTGGCAGGAAGCATGAATAGAAAGCCAACGCAGCAACAAAACAAATAAGGAATGAGTTAGTTAACATAAATGATGATGCTGTGCTTTTGAAGAGTGAAATTTGTTCTAGGGTTGATTGCCGTTCTTTTATATCCTAAAGAAAGTAAACAAAATGGTGGGATTTGAAAGACAATGTGCAAAAGCACTTTAACTTTTCATTTAGAATGGAATAGCTCACTTCTTCTATTCGCTGAAGTATTTCTTTGGTTGATTCTTTTTTCTATGATGAAAATTGATGAAAAGATTGCCTTATTTCCAAACACAAATTGTTCCAAAACCTGGGGAATATTTCCCTAACAATTCTCTTCATCCCTTTTCAGAACGTGTTAAACGAAAAAAAATCTGAGTCTCAACTCAATCAAAGTTCAGGCCTTTAAGTTGACCATTGGCAATTCATAATAGTAGGTATTTCATTTAATGCTTGTCAAAAACACATTTAAACAAATGCAACTCAAATAAACGGAAAACAGCCTTTAGAGCTTGTGATTCCTGTTATTGAATTTTGTAAAAAAATATTTCAAGTTTTCATTAAGAAAAAATGGCTTATTTTCAAAACCTGATATTCACTCCATCCATTGACATCAAATATCAGGTAACTGAAATGGATTTTAATCCATTAACATAACTGTACTAATGAACTTACTCGAAATTTTGACAGGTAAGAAAGAGCAATACCCATGGTGTTTTAAGTTTTTAGCAGAACATCTAAAGAAAATTAAAGATAAGCTGAACAGAGATAGTAACGAAATCACATTTGCAAGGGTGTTTCCGAGAAACAAGGAATACATCACAACTGGCTTTGTCTTTTGTTCTGGTCAAAACCTAGCATGAAAAGCTGAATTGGTTTACAGAAAGTATGATGTCTCATGAACTTGCTATTGCCGTGGAAAGTGACAAAAATGAAGTATGCATAGACTGCTATTTTTTGAAGCATTTAAGGAAAAACGGAGGTCAAAATTTTTTTTGCATAAATCTTTCCTCAGATACATAAAAAGTCATGACATAACATTTAACTTTCTCAAATTTATGAAAAATTGAATAGGTGCATTGGTTGCTGCTATTTGCATTCCTGTTTATGACATCACATGCTACTTGATGAATTTATTTGAAAATGTTTTATTCAAAAGTGGAGTTGCAAATAATTAAATTCATGAATCAGTTGTGATTTAGTTTTATAGGAAAACTGCCCTCCTTCATTTGTAAGAAAGCGTCCCAACTAATTCATCTAGCTAAGCCATCTAGCCACATGTTTTTTTTTCTTTCTTCATTACTTTTTGACTACAAAGTTAAACAAAAGAAAGAAAAAACCAAGAAATATTCATGAAATCAGATGATGGAAGTTAGCCTACCATAGTTACACAAAATGTTCACTAAACAGGAGCAATAATGAGCAGCACCTGGCCTCATGCAGATTGATGAGCATACAGGAGGGACAGAAAAAATCTGAACAATGGTTGCAACTATGCATCCCTCATTTGGGTAAAATAAATTATTCTGATGAAAAAAACTTTAGTAATAATTTTGTGATAATTTCTAAAAAAAAAACTTGGCCTCCCTTTTCCTATAACAATTTCCAAAAATTTTGCTTGAATCAATCGGAAAGAAAACTTAAAACTTCGCTGAAACTTATAAAATAATAAAAGAAGGAATTTTATTCATTATTCTATTTCAAGACTTCAAACTGTGTTTTGTAAGTAAAGTAGTTGAGTTGGAGATATTGCTCCTAACATTTTCTTTGGTTGTTGCCAACTAAATTATTATTCGAGAATACATTAAAAACTGGTACTCATGCATTGTTTTTAAATCATTTTATACCTTTAATAAAAACAAGTCTTGAAATTTATAAGAACTATGTTAATGTTATGGTAATTAGTGGTCATTATTTCAATTGATATTCCTTTAGTGTTTTCACTATTCAACCCATTTTACAATTCCTGCTTAGTATTATTACCACATAGATGAAAATACATTGTATTCATACTAGTACATGGGCACTGTTGCTCTCTTTTTGAGGAGAGAAAACAGCCCTGGCTGAGGTGCTTGAAAATTCCTTTCTAAAAGTCTATCATGTACAAATCTGTACTATAGGTAGTGTTATGCAAAAGACAACCTGCACAATAATCAAATTTCCCCTTAAAGAACACATAAACCATTCAATTAAAAATTTTTATACATAAAAACATATAAAAATATATCTATGAACACAAGTATTAAACAGATATGAAACTTGTAATTTGGAACAAACTCTATGAAAGATAGTTTTCACTAGTTCATTATTTCACATAAAACACTCATTTATAAAATTAAAAAATATAAAACTAAATAAAATTCATAACATCACAAGTGGGCTTCCATGACATGAATATAAGAATTAAGTTCGCAAAATTGAGATGTTCAAACATTTTGCCATTTGAGAAGCATCAATGTCTGCAAGAAATTGTTGTGCAAATTAATTTTCAAATGTGCTTTACGAATCTGTATATCCATTTATGTTTCACTTCTATCATGGTCACCCCTTCCCACCCCCACAACTCCAATAAAAGTTCTGTGTTAAAATAAAAAGAACATCATATATAATGACATTTAAGTTTCTTCACATGTACAAAAGTAAATATACATGAGCACAACATTGAATAAAATTGCATCGATGAAGTGAAATTTGCTATAGAAGAGTAGTTGGATCTTACAGAAACATTTTGAAACATTTTGAATAATGCATGTTAAGAAATATCCAACATAATAGTGACTTCTCTAAGGCTTCCTTTCACAGCTCATCCTCACACCTTAAGGTATCCTCATACGTAATCAAATAACGTGGATAACACTGGTCTCTTTCGAAAATGACGTAAATAGAAGGATTCCGCAGGCTGTTCACACAACTATCATACAAGTCATGCGTTGAGGCATCTACTTCAGGAGGCCTCACCAAACGTGAATTTCCCTGAAATCAAAATTCATTATCACTGACACATTCAAGGTGAAAAACATCAAAATATGAAACAAATAAAAAAATCATTAAGGTGTAGCAGTAGGGAATTACGAACGCAAATCAAGCAACATTCAACATAACAGTTCGGAAATCAAAAACACTTCACAACCTATGCTGTCAATTGAACTAAAACATTAAATTCAAGTTTCAGTTATCTGTAGTGATTTTGGTTAGTGTGGATGTAAACTTTCATGAACAGAACCTTTTATTGATATTTTCATTGAAGAGTTATGTGTGTGAATCAAAGAGGTTTATTCAAAATACTTAGGTTTTAGTTTGTGAATTATTGTGAATTATTAAGTCCTTGTCTTTTTTAAAATAGCTTATTCTTTCCCTATATATTAAGCGGGAAATACACTATGAGTTTTGATGCATGTGTTTCATCACGTGTCAAGACTCATAGTGTATTTTAAGAAAACTCGTGAGTTTTTCGGTGTTGTGTTGAAACACGTGTCAAAAAAAAGGTTCAACATGTTGAACTTTGTGTGTCAAAACACACGTTTTCTAGCCAATCAACTTTGAAAATTACACTGCGGCAAGTGAGTTTGCATTTGATTTAGCTGTTCGTTCTTTGAAACCTTATATAAGAAGTGAACTTGAAGTGAAAATAACCTTAAGCATCACGTAAATGTGTTGTTTCTTTTGTGATATCATTTCTTATAGTGTTTTTATAAATGTCGCCGTCTTCTAACCTTAATTCATTTAACAGCTGACTATAGCACCCATGTGCAACTCTCCATGTTGAAGCCAGGGTTTCACCTAATGTTTTCATCTATTTCGCTCTTTCTCCGGCTCTGAGAAGCAAACTGCTAAAACAATTGCAGCTACGAGGTCTTCGTCTGAGTCATTAGCCATGTTTACAGTTCAATATGAAACTAAACTCATAATGAAAACATGTATGTGTATACACTGAATGTGTGTGATTTTTTGATGCACCAAATGAGTAAAGCCTCATGTGTCAAAAACTCATAGTGTATTTCCCGCTTTACAGGGGCCGTTCAATAAATACGTAACGCTAATGGGGTGGGTGGTTCTACAGTGGTTTTTTATTATGCTCTGTCACGGTAAATAAGGGGATGGATGGTACTTTATTTAGGTCAGTGGTGTAATTGTATAAAACTAAATCCACCAGTTTGAATTTACCAAAGGCTGTCCCTTATGTTTATTCTTGCCCATCAACAAAAGATTCCCTCCCTTTGTGCCACAGCGTTTCAAGAACTTGAATGGTATGCTATTGATGACGTCAACTTCGATGAAGGAGAAAGGATATTCAATAAATAACTAATGAAATTGGAACCTCAATGTTAGTTGATATTGAACCTGTTTGGGTAGATTGAATTGACAGTTTTAGTTGGTTGATTACATTTTGAAAACTCTCAGCTGTTTTTCTTTCAGAAATGTTTTTGTAGCAATAGCGCCATTGTTATAAATAATTTACATGAAATGAAGACGTTTCTTTCTTTCTGCACCTATCCTTTATACGTCCCAAAACTTTTTTCGATAAAAATGGGGTGGGCTGGGGGTACCTGGGTGCATCTATATACAGGGGATTGATAATCCATTCATCTCTTTTTGATTGCCTAAGATAGTCTCTTCTCTATTTACTCTTAAAGTTTTCATGGAGTTTTCTAAAACAGCCAGAAAAAAGACAAAATCGGATCAATTTTAACAAGTTGATCAATTTTAATAAAAACTTTTAAGCCAGACTTACAATGTTACATGATCCTGATGTCATTATCTACAATCAGTAGCAGGCCCATATGAAAAAAAATTGGAGGTCACCACTATCATCGGTGACAAGAAAAAACTTTGAAATTCTACACTATAAAATGGCAGAAAATGATTATCTGATAACTATTTATAATACCCACTAACTACTTAAAATTTGCTTTAGCTTTCCCTGCTATTCTAAAAGGTAGTAGAAATTTTATTTTGGCACTATACAGCTCTTTCAGCCATAAGGGTTATCAAAATAAACAAGAAAACCATACTAATCTAAACTAGATGCAGTCAGATGTATACTGCATGTACAAGTTGAATGAATTTAAAATACATTGTAAGCACATTTTAAGTCTTAAAGTTAACTTAGCCAATTACACAATTTACTTAGTGCTTATTTAAAGATGGAATAGCAGGTGAACTCATAATCAGCACAAATTACTTACAACAGTAGAACGGCCAGCCAAGATTGACGCAAGAAACATATAACGATAACCCTTGCCGTCACTTGTTGTGTAACGATGACTGTAGGATGCAGTCGTGGAGAAATAACTCCCCTTTCCATATACAGTTGCATGTCTGCCACATAATCTCCAATCAAAATTCTGGGCACAAATTGCATCTACGACAAAATGATCAGTTCCATGGTAAAGCAACTTCTCGTTTACATCATTTAGTTTTTCCTGTAGGATCATTTTCTTTCTAAAAAAGAAAATTACTTTTTTCAGAAACCCAAAATAAGTTTTTTCATAAAACCTAGATCATGTTATGTGTCAACACATTGAATCAGATTAGACTTCTGCTGCATCATAAACAATGTTGCCATGATGATAACCTGAAGGTCAACCAGCAAATTTTAATTACTCTTACAATGATAACTTATTAGACTCTTTAATTCTTGAAATTTGCATATTTTAGATCACTGACTGAGAACTTCTCACCGTAATATGCCTGATGACTTCAGCTCGTCATTATCCCATGATGTGGAATAACACATAATAATTAAAATCTTAAGAAAAACAGATTTATTGGCTAGTGGATATGCTAGCCTTTAATTGGTATTCATGATGCCATGTCCCTCTCAACAACTATCTTCTGTTCCACACCACATGAAGCCCAAGTCAAGCAATTGTGGTCAAATTTCTCAAACGTTAACAGTGACAAAAGAATGACTAAATTTTTTCACAAAGAAAACAGTTTCAAATGTCATCCTCTTACAGACCTCAAGTTCTTTGTTGCTATGGAGTACTTGAAGCAGTTCTGCTTTGAAATCTGAAAACAACACTCAGATCATAATTTGTCATTAATATTTGCCAATTTATCAAAACAAAACAAGGTAAGATACAATTTTATTTTTGTCGCCGATAATGGACCTTGTAAAATTTTCAGACATTTTTAATTTTATTGATTGAAACAGATATACATATGGTTTAATATATTAATTAAGGTAACTTATTCATACTAACTTTAGCATGTACTAATTTTAGCGCAATTTGCGTGCAAACGGGGTGTGCGCTAAAATCAATATGTGCTAAATTTCGCTAAACTATAAAAAAAAACAATACAAAATAATATCAAAGATATTTAAATGTTTTTATTTGTGGTTGAAAAAGAATTTTAGCTGTTGATTTCATTTCATTATGACATATTTTTTTCTGCGTCAAAATTTAAATCTTTATTTAAATGTCATAAATCTTCCTTAATTTGCAATGCACTAAAATTAAAATGCGCCAAAATTATTATGAATAAGGCATAAAACACTAAAAACAAATTCAAATCGACTATCTTGGCTTAATTAGGTCCTCATCAGTGACTTGTATCAATTATATTATATTTCCATCAAGGTCACCCCGCTTCGGAAATTTCACAAGCACCACGTGAAATTCTTTACGACCCAATTGCCCATTTTACAGTCCATGCCGTGATAAATGTTTGTGAGTCTGATGTACATATAGCATATAGCTGTCTCACAAAACTCAGTACATTCTTCCTGAATTGAAATAACAGGTTTCAAAATGTTGGATACATACAACATATGTCCTACCTGACATCTGTCCTATTATAACACGCTTAACCCCATTAATGATAATAGAAACATAGATATATATTCTGCTTCATGTCTAATATGAACCAACAGTCTAACAATCCATTAGCTTTCAAGACATCATCCTCTTAATTACAATTATTTACAATTTATTTAAAACATGTAAGAGCTGACCTTCCCAAATACCACTGTTCATCATTCGTTATTTAAAATCAAAATCACATACTCTTCTCTATTTTTTTCATAGCTCTAGCATTTGACAATAATTGTTGGCTTGGCAGTTCCTTATTCCTTATGTTACTTCAGGCCTGGTCATAAGAGTTGTGCGATTGCCACAAGCCTTACTAAATCTTGGCATGTGTGGAGGCATGTGCGTGCGATTGCACGTCTCTTACGACCTGGATTGTAATGACTTGTAATCAGGAGTGTAATAACAAACATTTATTTAAAAGTCAACAAAAATCTGTCCCCAAATGTTGAAAGTAAAAGTCTTGCTACGGAAATGGTTCATATGGTTGGATTGAAACTTACAATAAATATTTGTCAGATAGGAACAAAACTTTCTGCTTCGAGTAGTGAGATATCCAATTGTTTTAGAATATGCTAGTGGTTTTGAATTAAAACTCGTTGCTTATAGATTTTCTTTGCTTGGTAGTAGAAAACAAGTCTACTCAGCGAAATCTGCTGACAAACGAAGAAGAGGATTCGTGCTTTCGAGTTCCCATCCATTGAAAACCAACCAATGAAGAAAAGTTTAGTATTAAAAATTTTGAAATCATGAAAAGACATCCATAATCATTAAAGAGAGATTGCAGCTGAATGACACCATCAATCCTTTTTGTTGATATGAAACAATATTAAGTCAGCATTTCATTTCAGGTATGGCAATAATTTCATATATGATTAATTGATTAAAAACTGATCAGTAAAAGATTAATAAAGTGGTTTGGTTTTTAAATCATCACTATCATCTAATTACAACATTAAGTTTAAAATATACAAAATAAACTTATATAAAACTAGAAAAACATACACACTAAATTGTAAGTATCCAAAGCATCATAGCCTACTCTCAAACATCAAATCAACAAAGAGATTTCATGCATAGAGTAATTAAAGCATTTTCAAGAAACTTTCAAACTTTTCAGTTTACGAACATGGACTTATTTTATAAAAGAATAAAAAATTGATAGATCAATATTAAGAAGTTAACAAGTTTCCACCATAGTCTACTTTAAGTTTTGGTAGTTTCAACCTCATTCACAACCCTTTTCTATCGTTAGGAAGCTCTTTAATATCTAAGTGTCTCTTCATTGCCATTTTTTAAAATGTTCTCAAAGACAACCACAACAGAAGGAAGGTCTCAGCCAACAAACAACCATTAGTGAAAATTCATAAATTATTATGTTTCTGAAACATTGGCGGCTGAAGGTTTTGTGAAAATATACGCTGGCTTGGTAAACAAAACCAGGACAATCTTAAAGTATTTCTTGCTTGAAACAATAAAAACAATCACTCTACAAAATGTCAGTGGCATCCACATTATTTTAGTTTCTTATGTAGATGGTTTACTAAAACTAAAAGTCTGCGTTAATTATGAGATAAGCCTAATTTGAATAGAAACATGCCCTCTGTGCCTCTTCATTATAACTTGCATCATTCATTTTGTTATCACATATTTTTGTCTTTTTATAGTTTTCTTCTCTTTAATGACACCATATTTGATAGTTTTTTTAAGGGCTGAGATTTGACTTGCTAATGACTGTAGTCAATTAAGCTTGATACCTTCATCAATAACAATAACAATTCTCTAAAAAATCTATTGTTAACTTTAGTTTAACTGTGCTTAAACTAAATCAATACAAACGTATGGACATGTATTACAAAAAAGCCTACACACATTACAATCTTACCTTTCATAACTATCATAATGTTCTTTATTGCATATTTCTCGAATATCCCAAACCATTACTGGCATTTCAATGGAGTTTTGAAATTCAGCTATTAGCTGTTGATACTTTTCAAAATCTAAAGATATTCTTTCTCCTCGACCATGATTCAGTGGCCAATGTGCAGGGGTTTGAAAAACTGATATTGGTCTAGAAAAAAAGATCATAAGAATAAATAAAATTCTTTCTAGCAGATGCAAACTTATATCAGAGAATCCATCAAATATAACTAAATCAACATAAAACCAACAGAAAAGTCCAACATGTCCCGTAAGTTTACATCAATATTTCCAAAATTCTAAATGTTTGCTCCTAACCATTACTTTGGTATTCAAAAAAAATGCAGCTTTCATATCTGCTTTAATGTATTTACATCAATTACCCAACCTACATGTTTGCTGATGCTGTTTATTGGGGTTGTTTTTCCTAGTGTCAAGCTTTTCTATTTTTAACATGAAATGACACCATTCATCATAAACGTTACCTTTTCATATCTTCTTTAGTTTTAAAAACAGGTCTTCTACGAACAGCTCTCTTTGTTAGGTATCTTGGATTTTGATTCTGTTGCTCCATAACATCAAATGACAAAACGTAATCAAATGTATTATTCTGGAATTTGAATGATGACTCATCATTGAGAAATGCAAGTTCTATTTTATCAGTCTAAATATTAAAACAAGAATAACATAACTTCATCAATTTCTTGAAGTTCTGCCAATTTCATAAGTTACCTTTACAGATAAATCACAAAAACAAAATAATCGTACCAAATTATCATATTTATGCCATTCAGTGTTTCCTTTCCAATACCATTGCCATTCTGTTAGACCATAGTCATCTTTTTGACCTTTCACTGATGACTTTGTTGACAGACGACGAATCTCAAAATTTTCGTCATTGTATTTATTACAATTTATATCAGAAAGAGTTGCAAATGATTCACAACTAATGGCAAGATCGCTAAAAGCAGAAAAGTAAACATTATGGTGAAATAATTTTGTATAATAATTTTTGTATAAATTTGTAAGGATCAAAGTACCTGCTCCAAGAATCTCTAGAAGGATCACAAA
Organism: Turritopsis dohrnii; assembly: GCA_027922465.2. Lineage (NCBI taxonomy): Eukaryota > Metazoa > Cnidaria > Hydrozoa > Anthoathecata > Oceaniidae > Turritopsis > Turritopsis dohrnii. The sequence goes on along the minus strand of BQMF02000066.1, from coordinate 972,624 downwards.
ACTCTTCCTCCATCTTCTCATTCAATTCAGAGGAAAAATTATTCCAACCATCCTCATTTGCTTTTTTATTTTGCCATAGAAAAGGACGCTTTCCTGTTGAATGTATCAAATGACACAAACTGGAATCTTCACATTCTCCAGCTAGATACTGGAGACAAATGGCTTCATCTTTCCAAGGGTTAAAAGTGTCTAAAAAAAACTCACTAAATCATCTAAAAGAAAAACAACATTTTAAAAGGTGGACATATTTTTGTATATTTGTGAATTCTGCAAATTCAGTGAAACTCAAATTGAAAAAATATCATTTCAAGCGAAGTGTTTCAGCTTCTGGTTATTTTCCTACAAAATTCTAAAAATCTTTTCAATTTGCAACATCAATAATTCAAGATAGAGCTCTGCAAGTAATTTCATATGCAGTCTATTGAATGTCTATTCCTTAAAACATGTTACAGTCAGGATATAAGCCAGCACTAGAAGAGGCAAACAAAGGAATTTTCCTCAGATAGAAAACCGATCCTTTTTCCAATTTTGATTCCACTTTTTCAAAACATTCTTTTTTGTTAGTGCTTGCTCACAAAGCAAACAAAAATTTAGCCCCCAATATTTTTCCATTTCAAAAATAAGGAAATATCAAGATATAAAATGACAATTTGAAAAATTGAATATTTGCATTTTCATAAACATCTTTCACTCAAAAAATAGCACTCCCTAAGGTCACAGAAAATAAAGATAGAAGCAAATTAAACCCACAAGAATTTTCAATTTAATGTATGCAATATGATTACATTTAACATTGACTTAAATCAATAAAAACAGTTTATCTTACCTGAACTTGAAAGAACTAGCATCTTGTTTATTTCATGTTTCTTTTCAGGCAAGATTATACAAAATTTGAATTCTTTAGGTTCAATATGATAATCCTTCATCATGTCCAGAGCTTTCTGGCTGTTAAATGCACTCTGGTGTTTGAATCTGCAAAGACTTTCCACTTTTTTACAATTACCATTCAAATAATCATAACATATATGAAGTTTCGTGCAAGAATTTTCAATCAACAAACAGGCACAATCATTATAATCCATACAAACAAATGGATAACGAACTCTTAACAACTCCATTATATGTGTTTCAGTCAACCTGGTGAACTGCAAATTAGATAATACCATTTGATTGTGTGAATCCTGTAGATCATGGTTAAACTTGCATGTTCGTTTGTTGTGTCTTTCATGAAAAAGGAAATCATAGCAAACATGAAACAGACCACAGGAAGCCTCAGAACAACCACTATTTCCCCTTTTAGACCAGTAATAAGGACATGGTCTTATTTCTTCAACACAAATGTGAATAATTTTGGTATCACCAGTACTTTCCAAACGAAAAGCATCTTGACGTTTCACAAGCCATTCTTCAGCATGTTGTTTATCATCAAAGTAAGTTAGCAATTCGAGAGGCAGACTGGTTTTCCCTTGTTCCAACATATCAGCTATGACATCTTGTTCTGTTGGTCCAAGATGTTTTGGAGAAGGCACTACCGGAAAGGAAAAGTATAATGATATAAAAACTAAAAACAAACATCACATTTCCTTTTAACTATCATTAAAAAGGGTTTATAGATTGAATATTCAAATTATTCAGTAGAATAACCTATGAATTCCTCGTTTTAACATTCTAAAGGTCATGAAAATCTAAAGAAAAAAATCTAGAAATGTCATCATAATTGGAATGGGGAATGGAAAATGGGGAATAAAAGGAAGGTGCAAGCATGGCCATTAAGATTTGTGACGTTCCAGGGGATTTTGATAACAAACCATATTAACGTTAATATCGTTAATATTGTTAATATCGTTAATGGAACTACAGAGTAACATTATTATGGTTAATATCACCAATGTCATTATCGTTAATATCGAAAATTTAGTTGTTCTCTTACGATAATAACGATATTAACGATAATAACGATAATAACGATAATAACGATATTAACGATAAAAACGATATTAACGACAATAACGATATTAATTATGATAAAGCAACAAAAATTATTAGCGATATTGCTAATTCTATTGTTTTATTAACGATATCATCGTTAATAATTATCGTTAATATCGTTTGTTATCAAGATTCCCTGGAACGTCACACTTCATGACCTGCAATTACATTCTAAAAGTGAAGAACAAATTATTCAAACAAGGTTAAACAGAATAAAATAGTCATTTGTGGAAGCATGGCATTAAGAAGAGAGTAGGCACTAATTGGAGGAAACATGGTACTGGGATAATAAGGTCTTTTGATACCCTTACTAGGCTTTGTCGTTCCCACATATGATGTATCACCATTAGTCTCTTTATTAGCAGGACGAATGAACTTTGGAAGTATCACACAAGATCTGAAGTCCCTTTCTCTAATATCGTACTCCTTCATTAACCTGTGTGCTTGGTCACTAGCAAAAGCAGCTTCATGAGCCAAATCGCAGGATTGACAATCAGCTTTGATAAAATCAAAACACACATGAAGGCAAGGACATAGATCTTCTCCATCATCACAGCTTCCTGTTTGGTAATCAGTACATACAAATGGGTAACGTACTTTCAAAATGGATTTCAGCTCCTCTCTTGACAATTCAGTAAGTCTCAACTTTTTCCTCACCCACTGATTGTGCCGATCAGAAAGGTTATGGCTAAGTCTGCATTTGCCAGGAAAATGATTTGGATTCATCAAAAATGCTTTACATATGTGGAACATGTGGCATTCACTTGATAAACAAGGGAATCTTTTTCTCCAGTATGAAAAACATGGTCTGATTTCTTTTGGACACAAATAAACAGTCCATTGGAATTTGTGATTTTCCACAACCCGAAATGTAGAATTATTTTCTCGAAACCAATTTAAAGCATTGCCAACATCATTATCAAATAAAGTCATCAGTGACCTATCTGTCACATCACAAAAACTACCCCTAAGTAGCACTATCTTAAACACATTGTCATGAGTTGATATTTTACATTCCACTAAAAGAAAAAGAGGCAGCAGGTTCATCAAAAGACAAGGTACACAGCTTACTTAGTAAGACCTTGTGATTGAAATGCTAGACTGTTATCTTTGTACTAAATATTTGTGATGAACAGTGATGTATACTGACATACACATAGACTGGCAACTACTTTAATGGTAGAAATTTTCGCAGGTACTAATTTCCACGCATTTGTTAAAAAAAAAGTTTTACATGGGCCAAATTAGCATCAAAATTTTGTGCAAAAGGGATGTGTGTGGAAAGTAGCAATACTTTTTTCTAGATGTTTTTGCTCTTTTTACCCCAGAATAATTTGATTGATGATATAGGAATTTAATATCAGCTGAATAATGTTCTTTTATCATTAAGTATATTGTTACATGTACGTAACGTACACTGCAATGGGCTGGTATGACATCAGTTTTTTAATCTATCACAAGAATCATTTGCATTGCATCCCTAATCGCAGGCAAAGTTTTTGGGGAAATATCTCAAAACCAATAGGGATAACTGTTGTTTTGGGGTCGGCGATAAAGGCGAAGAGGTGATGAAAGTTTTGAGCCTAAATATTTTTGGGTGGTGTGGCTAGGGACATCATCAAAATCTTTGATCGGTGATATCTCTCTAATGGTTGGTCGTAGCGAAACGATCTCGAACATTTTTTTGATCAGTTTTTCAAGCTCTAAAAAATGGGTTCTGTCTCTTTTCGAGATTCAGTGATTTATTTTCAGTGAAGGGGCACGCACACAGAAAAGGCAAATTCAACACTTCATTTTCGAAGTTAAACTCGGTAAAAACTTTTACCCAGGTTACTAGTCTTATATATAATAGCGAGTATGCATACCACTTTTATTTTGGGGGGAAATATCTCGAGAACCAATAGTGATAACTGACGTTTTTGGGTGTTTGCAGTACAGGCGATAGGGCAACAAAAAATTTGGGCCTTATTTCTTTTGGGTGATGCAGGTGTGACGACATCAAAATCTTTGATCAATGATATCTCTGTAACGGTTGGTAGTAGCAAAACGATCCCATACACTTTTTGCTCAGTTCTTCAAGCTCTAAAACATGGGTATACTTTCTTTTTGTAATTCTGTGTTTTCATCTTTTGTTACCTATTTTAAACAGTATTTGCGCACATCACTTTCGAAATCAAACTCGTAAAAACTTTTACGCTGGATACTAGTAGTGATATAAGCTAGAGTTTATCTTTTCTTTAATGATGTCAATTCCACCTTTACCATCTTTTCGCAGCCATTTACGAATATCTATCAAAACTAGCTTCAGCGAGTTATGTTAACATGTTGGGTTTGGTAAATTATTATTTTTAGAATTGTTTTGAGCATTAGCCTACCCACTCTCTTTCTTGTTCAATGTACCAAGAATTTTAGTTTCCTGACACTAAGTGCACTTTGCTTTGAACAATTTCAGATGATGTTTGAGCATTTCTGTGTTTTTTTACATGGAATTTGTAATGCCTATAATGGATTGCTGTTAAGTGCGCCTCAACTTCAGCCCCACAAGCTGTGATAAATTTCGTAATTCTTGAAAAAATTACTAAGGGACATTATCTTAAAATTACAGTTACTTATTTGATTTTCATAGCTTTCTTTCTTAGCAAAATACAGCAAAAATTAATATCCATGAAATACACATTTTTATGGGGTGCACAAGATTTACTATACACAAAAAGATTTTTGTCATGCACGAAAATTTCTACCATTAAGGTAAATCAAACCTCAGAATAGTTCATACAAGGATTTTCAAGATATAAATTGTTTGAGATATTCCAGTCAGAGATTAAAATATTTAACATTACAAAGCCTAATACTTAAAATAGCATCTTTTATTTTCATTTTATGACAAGTTTGTGAACAGGGGAAGTGTAATTGAAAATCAGACACAGTGAAATTTTTAAAAATAAAGCTTACATGAATTTGCAACTGTTACTTACCATCTAAACTTGTTTTAATGGTCTCACTTGAATATGGAGATTGAAATCTTCCTGAAGTCACATCTGCATATGAAGAACAAGACGCCCTTACAGGCTGAAGGATTTCGGGAAAATCAGCTGAAGTATGAAAAATGAAATACTATACATACATTCTTGAAACTTGAAACTTCTACATTCTTGAAACTTGAGACTTATTCAATCATTGAATGGTTGAATAATTTCTACAATACAATACATTCCTAATATTTAAAATTGAAAGTAACATCTTTTATTTTTGTCTTGTGGCACAGGATTTGTGAACAGAGGAAGTGAAATTTTTAAAACTAACGTTTGCATGATTTCTAACAACTTTACAACTGTAACTCACCATCTAAACTTGTTTTAACAGTCTCATTTGAATATGAAGATGGAAATCTTCTGGAAGTCACATCTGCATAGGAAAAATAAAATCTTAAATTATTAAAGGTCATTCTCTTAAACTTACAGTTACTTATTTTATTTCGATAGGTTTCTTTTTTATAGCTTGCAGGAAAATTAATATGCACGAAATAAACATTTTTATGGGGTGTGCGAAATTTAGTAGGCACAAAAAAATTTTTTTTCATGCGTGAAAATTTCTACCATTAAAGGGAAATTAAGCCTTGGATTTTCTTTTCTAATTTTGAGCATGAAATACTTCATTTATCCTAGATGAACACCTTTTCATGTATAAAAAGTATCCCAAATCCACAAGGGATCATGTCTAACAACTTAAAATAGAACTACAGGGAACGACTTCCATTTGTAGTTACTTTCGAAATAACTGATTGTCTCTTTTATATTTAACAGTATGATAACCAGGTAAACAGAAAAAGTTTTCGAACATCAGTGTAAAATACGATGGACAAAATGACAGCTGATATATGTATGTGCACAGGGCGTTAGCCAGAAATTTTGGCTGGGGGTGCTAGGGGGGCGCTTTGAGCGGGGGAAAGCCCCCTGAAAATTCTGCTACTTTGGCTTAAAATGCATCCCCAAAACCTTAAAATTGAGCCTTAAAAACATTATGTCCTCACTACGATAGCTTCACCACACTATCCAAGCCATATTATTTAAGAAACATTTGAAAATAATAAGTTACCCAATAAAAAAGAAGTGTGATATTTACTAGACCCAACTCTGAAATGTACTTTGAATAATGAGAAACGTAGACACCTTTTGTTTTGGCAAGTCATTTTTTCACATGTAAAGAAAATATTTGAACATAATTTCATCACACAGTTGTCAAATTCTAATAAAGTATTTATGCGTTGATGAACAATGAATATAAACACCAGATATCACCTTACATGATCAATTTATCATGAAAATGATTAGGTTGGTTGCTACTCAAGCAGAACTAACACCAAAATATAATCATACTAGCAAATCGCGTAAAAGTTTTTTATGGGCTTTAATCTCGAAGAGGATGTGCCGAAAAATTAAATCACAGAATCGTAAGTGGAAAGTGTATCCATGTTGTAGAGCTTGAAAAACTGATCAAAAAAGTGCATGGGATCGTTTCGCTACAACCAACGGTTGCAGAAATATCGTCGATCAAAGTGGGATGCACACACGCAGATTAGTATAATAAGATAACAAAACTGTTTCAAATTCAAATTTCAAAAATAGATATTGAACGAATCTTTGACTTTGAGTGCGTTTACATGAGAGCCGTATTGAACTCAAACCGGTTTGAAATTTTAAGCTGTTTCAAATCGGCCTTCTGTTTACATGAGAAATTTGGTACGGCTTTGGCAAGTTTTGTCGAGTAAAAATCGAAACAATAGATTTACTAGTTTCTAGCTCTCTCTACGAGTGCGTTTTTACATGAGAATCACACTGAACTCACGCCGGTTTGAAATTTCAATATAGGTAGAAATGTTTTCTATACACGATGGAATAAATTTAGCACATTCTGTATTTTTATTTCATAGGCGTCAGCAAAATTTCATTAATATGCGCATGCTTGTTAACACATTATGATAAAACAATGAAATGTAAAAACTTTCACACCTTTCAAAGCCGTATCGAAATTTCAAACCTATTTGAGAAATAGGTTTGAAATCATCACGGGTAAAATTTCAGTACGGCCGTTATCATGTAAACATCCCTGAAGGTTTGACCAGGAACCGTACTGAAATAAGAACCCGCATCGAAACTCATAACAGGGGGATTGAAATTTCAAACCGGTTTGAGTTCAGTACGGCTCTCATGTAAACGCACTCTTTGTCTCCAGGCTTTGAATGGTCAAATTCAAAGTTCTATTCGCATTTTCGGATGTTTGATTTTCAGCAAGTCAACAAAGTGTTCATAAATAGTATCATCATATCCTTCTCTGGGCGATTCAGTACCGATACGGAGGAGTTGATCAAGTCTTACTTGGCCTAATGAGTTTCTGAGGAGTGTTTTGACTGCCTTTGCATGTACGGTATTGCCATTAAAACTGTCAATTTTATCAGCACTATGATGTGAAAGTAGTTGCGCTAATTCTTCATGCTCATATGATCCTATTGTTCCTTTGTGACGGGTAACTCTCTTGGATCAAAGGTCACAAAATTAGCCCAGAAATTCAGCTGTTCAAAAGCTTCCTTTATTTCATCAATATCTATCAATAAAGGAATAATACGTTTGGGTCATGAAGGAATCCCACGAAAAATCATCTGTACTTCGCACTCTGTTACAGGTAAGGTAGCTATTTGCTCATCAGCTGAATTTATGTGCATCCATTTCTGTGATTCTTTAGCAGCCGTCAATTGTGATAAGGTAAGCTTGACGTATGTTGTAATATCGCAAATAAGGCAAATAGTTCCTCCACCTCTTTGTAAAACTAGACCGAGAGGAGCTGTGCATTCAAAAACTTCTAGTAACATAAGGATGGTAGGCAGAATGGTTGGTTTGTGTAACTGCATAAGTAGACCCAAAGCTTCAGGTTTCTTTCTTTCACTGTAGCAGACAACCAGTGATGACACAAATTGTCGGTAACCCTTATCACCGACTTGCAAGCCCTTTCATGTGCTGTCCAGCAGGTAACACTTCGTGCAATTGGGTAACAATATTTCTTACATACATTTCAGCAGACTTTTCTAGCAAATTCATGACTAATGGGCGGTATTTAGAAAATTATTAAATAATGATTCCAGAAAAACATCAGCCCCCAAAATGGATGGAAACTCATTCAAAAGATGCTTGAAACATCAAGCAAACTTAAGATTTCCACAGCCAACCCAACTTAAGTGAGGAACAGCATGTTTGATATATCGCTTTAGCCCACCTCTTTCTCCCAAATTTACTTGGTCGTATCCATGCAAGCAAGGCGAGCTTTTTTCAAAACAACTGATAAGTCCTCAAAAAACTTTTCCAATGAACGCAATATGTTGGGAGCAGAAAGAGACAGACCAACAACTTTACTCATGGATGAATACCAACGTAATGTTCTGCAATCCAATTATTATGCTCAAACGTTGCATAAACAGCCATTTTTTCTACCGATGTTATGTCCTGCAATTCGTCATTATAGAACGTAAAATAACCTTCCCTAAAAGATACCAATAATGGAAGCTTGATATACTTGTCAATCACATCAATAAATTTCCCAATAATCTCACTTCCTCCACCATCTGCAATAAGCTGTACAATGTCTTTAAAATTGTGTGTGTATTCCCAATTTTTCAGAATCATAAAATGTGTTACTCTAAAAAATGTTTTCATTACCTTGGCTGGGGTCTACTAGTAGTTTAAAGGTTGCGTATCATAGAAAAACAACTTAACTTATTTTCATGCATTTATATACACTGAAACATAATTTGTATCTCATTTTGAGTATTAAAGCCTTATATGCATACAACACAAAAAAATGTTTTTAAAATTTTTACTTCGACAGATTCGAAGCTTCTCTTTCTTCCCGCTTCATTAAAATGTCAACAAAACTCATAATGGCTACCTTTAATGTCATGAAATGTAAAGACCAGAATTGAGAGCATTTCGATAGCACAGATGTCGCGAAATAAACACCCTGATTCAAGAGTGAAAAAGAAATATAAACAAGAACTGGTTGCATATTTCATTAATATATGAGAAATAGCAAAATTCTTTATACTCCAATAATAATTTTTAATTACAACAAGACAAAACGTGATTCACTACTAACATTATGGAAAACTCTACTCAAAATATTTCAGTACTTGGTTTTCAGTTTGAGCAATGCTAATACTTCATCTTGGAATGGTGGAATGAGTACGATGAATATTCTGCTTTTATCTAAATAATGACAATTCCGTCCTTTTAGGCCTTTTTCACTTTTAGTTTTGATAATCATAATTGGTGTTTCTAGATCTTCAATGCATCACAAATCATGAAAACTTTCATGCAATAGTACTCTTGAAAGATAATCTTTGGACTGCCTTAGTTTCCATGCATGATCATGAATCTACTTTTCTTCCCGAGAGGGAACACGTGCCTTCCAGAAAAGGCGTTTCCTGCACCTGACAATAAATACACTGGCTATTTAGATGACGAAGTTGTTGATGAAAATCTTTTTTCATGGATATACTGCAGTAACGAGGAAGCAGAATAGCAAAGAATAATTACGTCATTCTATAATATTTAGTCATTTGTTCGATGATTTCTTTCCTCTCTGGTCGATCCTCAGGCGTGACATAGAGTCTCTTTCTCACTACCCTCCCTTGGATTTCCCGATCAACTACTCTATAGTAGGCACAAGGGCTATGTGCCGCAGAAAGGAGTACAATTTCTGCTCTTTTACACGCTTTGTGAATAATCCTTAGGTAACTTAAAAAAGGTGAGATCTTTATTCTTGCGTTTATAGTTCGTGCAACCCACGGCTGCACAACAAGCCATTGTAAAAAGTGAACAATATAATTTAAAAAACACGTGTAGCGCGCACAGCAGAAAAAATGAGAGAAAAGTAATTTTTACTGAGTATTTCTTCGGTGATTTGAATGAATATGATGTTCTACTGTAGCACGTGTGTAAAAAAAGTTTTTAAATACGGGGGTTCAGCAGAAAATTCGAAGAAAGTCTTGAAAATGTTACTTTCGCTTATTCTTTTCACTACATCTGGTCTTCGTCTTACACTTCATGACGTCATGAGGTATCCGCGTGAGTAATCCTGTTTTTTAATTTGTTTTCACATTTTAACAAAATGGCTGCCGAAGTTACTGCTCATTGACCATGAGCGAATGATTATTATTCTGAATATATGATCTTTTAAGCATTTATATGTAAAATTAATATCATTCTATGCTTTTGTAAGTTATTTTTGAGCTTTTTAAACTTTATATGTTTACTATGGTACGCAACCTTTAAGGACACTGCAGTTTTGTTTGCGAAGCTCATTAAAAGCCTGTTTATTGAGTGAAGACTCTTTATGTCTTTTAGAATTCAAATGAAGGGCAGCTCTGTTGGAGGGGTGATCTCCAAAGCCTCCTGGAATTTCAATAAACAGGCGTTCAGTACCACAAAAGGATGCAAAGTTGGTACATATTTTAAAAAACCACCCATTTAATGATGATGAAAAATAAATATCTGGAAATTGAAGCTCGTATTTTTTAGTGGACAACTTTTTAACTGTTCATCTGATTGAACCTTACAGTTACAGCATTGCTGGAAGACGCATTAGCTTCTTCAAAATTGGTTGATTGACTGTTATTTACGATATTTACAGTATTTACATTTTCTTCCATATTTACAAAATTGATATTATTACTATTTACACCTTCTTCATTAACATTTTCTTCTATATACTATTTATGTTATGTTACCTTCATCTCCGTTACACTTCTTTTTTTCCACAACTTTCTAAGATCGCCTGATTTTACTTCATTTTGTTTTTAGGATTTTTTGCAATATTTTGAGTTATGTGACATTTTGATAGCTCGTTATTTGTAATATTTGAAACATGGTTTGAAGTCCAGCATGTTGTATTTTTAAAATTAGAATGTAAGGTATTCAATTTTGAATTGAATACATTTCTTTTAATTCTTTCAATAAGAATAATATATTGCATTGAAAACGAATAATAATATAATAATTAATTTTATTCTTTTTCCGCGATTACAACAGCTGGCAACACTAGAGGAATTCTTACTTTTTCTCTTTCTTTCTGATTCATCGTGCACAACCTCCTTCCCGCCCCTTTTCGACCCTTTATAGTTTTTCGCCTACATGAAAAGAAGAAGTGCTGAAAATGAGCTACGAAGAAGAGTGATTATTATTATTCTAGTCTACTGCCCATAAAGCAAGCTGTTTTGTTATAAAAATTTGCAACTATAATGGCGTGGTGAGCCGCAAAGTTCTTGCGCTTGGAAAGGCATTTCGTTTATGTTCATATTACGTTAATGTGGTCTTTTTGAGAAGATGTTTTACATGTAGTTCCACATCAATTTCGCTGTACAATGGTGTCTGTTGTTAGATATTAAGTAACAAAAATTGAGTATAATTATTATTTTAGATCGTTTTTAATGGTCACAGAAGATTAATGAGACCTTCGGCAGCTAATATAAAAAAATTTCTATGATGGCTTAATTTCCCTTTAAGGTAAATCAAACCCTCAGAATAGTTCATACAAGGAATGCAGAAGCCTCAGTCATGAGAAAATTAAATTGGAACTGCTAGGGACATATTTTCCAGATATAAATTGTTTCAGATATTTCAGTCAGAGATTAAAATTTAAACATTACACAGCCTAATATACTTAAAACTAGTAACCCGGGTAAAAATTTTTACCAAGTTTAAAGGGGAAGTTCGCCCTAATTTTTTTTAAACTAAAATACTTTATTCCATACAAAAACTTCAAAATATAATAATCTTATTCATTTATTTTTTTCAAAAAACGTTTTTTCGTCATGTCTTTCTTTTGAAAAAAATAAGATTTTTAATCTGTTCAGCGTGTGACGTCACTCAGTGCAGAAAGCATGTTTGAGAGAAAAAACGTTTTATCAAAAATAAAGTGTTTTTAAAAAATCGTTTCACACGTGAAAAGTATGGCCGAAACAAATAGCTCTTCAGATGAAAATGATGAATTTTTGGACGACATTCCTGATATAAGCAAACTTAAACCATTTGATTTTGAACCACGGAGAGAAGTCGGAAGTATCAGCAGTAGTAGCGATGAAGAGGAAAACGAAAATGATGAAGACCAGCAAGTTTCACGTATAGGAAATGTTGATTGGTGTCTTTGTGGAAAGTTCTGCAAACCAATGCATACCTACACGGAAAGTTTGTGCTGTAGAGACACTAATGAAATTCCAGACAGTTTGTTTGAAGGTAAAAATACGGTTTATCAGAATGTTTTTAGAAGGAACAGCTGCCTAGTAAGACTGAAAATCATATCTTTATTCAGGAGGAACGTGTATTGCCATCACAGAAGCATTTAAATTGGTATGTCTGTCAAAACCTGTTTTGGAAACAGCTTTGAGTGCGTTGAACAATCTGCGGGGTGATCGAATGATCATAAACAACAAGTATGTTTAATTTTAGGTTTCTGTTTAATAATCATCTCCCTTCATCTAAATTATGAATATGAAAATGTTATTGCTTTAGAACATTGAGATTTGCAGCATATAAACAATACACCTGGTGGATACACAATAGACTTGGTAAAGGGATACGTAAAGTTATTCCATCATGTGCTTTATGGGCGATCAGGAACACCTTCCCAGAGAAAAATGGGATCTATGTGCCGTTCATGGAAAGTAAAACGGAAGATCAACAGCGTTCAGTAAAACCAGTTCTCGTTGAGGACACATATTGATAAAGGTGTAAATTTTTCACATAAATGTTTGTCCTCATTGTAAAAATTCGTAAGTAATATTAACAATACGGAAACTAAAAAAAAACGTTGTTAAAGTTCATATTTACAACTATTTACATCGAAAATCGTGTGCGTTTGTTTTGTATTGCTTCCTCCTTATTCGGTTTTTCTTTTGAAGATAAATATCTCGGTACGTTGTCAGGTTGTCTTGGGAGCTCGTGAAAAATATCATGTGATTTGCATTTTATTGTTTCGTTCATAAGTTCCAGTAAATATTTCTTATCCTTTTTTTCTGAGATGCTTTTGACAACCCAAGATTGTGTCACTTTAGAGAAGCTCTGCTTAAAACGAAGTTGACTTTCTTTTGTCATGGCTTGCTGGCAGTTTACTCCACAATTGTAGTCCATGACTGCGAGTTGGCTCCGTGCAACCATGCCGTTCCAACTAAAATGTAGTCGTTTGGGACAAAACTTGTTATACAATGAATGATACACCTCAATTTGTCCAGTATGTTTGAAGTCAGTGAGATAACCCAGATCCGCAAGAAGATGTTTTTCCTTCACAACACTTTCTAAGGCTACATATGCCGGTGATCCTTCAATAAGCCATAACTTCTCTCGCTGATCTCGCTTTGACAACCTAGAGTGTCCGCAACTTTTATATTTGATAGCATCTTCCCAGGTGTGCCTATTGATGATATGGTAAAGCAAGCTCAACCACTTTTCTGTAAGAAGAACGGGATCTCCTTCGCAGCTAGCACAACTCCACCAAAAGTGATTTACTATAGAGCTTATCCAGCTTCTCAAAGATCCACAATCTTTTTTACTTGCAAGTTTTATAAGTTTTTTCTTAATATTTTTAGCGACGTGCCATACATCAAACTGATGTCTGATATCAGGGCGGGTTTTTTTCATGTAGGCTTTTATTTGTACGTGTCTATCTGTAGTAAGTCCTTTTAATTTCATGTTTTCCCTTTCAAGCGAATTAAAGCAATCCAAAAGACCTTGCTTTTCCATGTGCGATGAGTTAGCAACTGTTCCGACATGGACAACAGAGAAATCGAGTATTGCATTAGTACTCACGTCCATGACGGTGTATGTGCCATATTTTGCATTGAAGCCAGGTGAATCACATCTCCCGTCTCCAACCAAATCCAATCCGTCTTCACCATTACTATTATGAAGCTGTTTTTTGCGGTTGGTAGAATAAATATGGTTGACAACCGGAAAAAGGATCTTCTTTTGAATTTCATGATAACACGTCCGACCAATAAATCCAACTCCGCAAATCTTCATCATCTCTTGGATTCTGGAAAACGTGTTACCCGAGTAAAGAAGAGCAGCAGAAATTGTCAAATTTCCTTTAGACATTCTATTGATAAGAGGTGTTGAACGCCAAAAAGATAAGTGGTGGTTAATGCAACGAAGTGAAACTTCTATCATGACACCTTGCTGCCGAACGTTTGTGATGATGGCTGGAGCTTTGCAACGAAAGCAAATGTTTAACAACTCAAGAAGAGATGTCCAAAAAACCAAATAAATTGACTGATTATCAGGCACAAATGATGCATCACAGTTAGTGTCAATTTCATTGTCTCTTTCGTCACTTTCTTCTGATTCATCACTTTCTTCTGCTTGACTGAGATGAAAGGAAGTGTCTTGCTCGTTAGTGATATCAACGTCACTTTCAGTGTGTTCTTCGGTGACTTCGTCGTTCAAATGTAAATCAATTTTGTTGGCATCGGAATCTCTGTTTTTTTTCGTTGTTTTAAAGGGCATCCTTACTTTCAACTTTGTGTCGGTAGAATCAGTTGTTAGCATTGCATCATCTTCATCATATTGGGTCCCTTTGTTTACCATCCTTGTCTTTTTCAGACACACTTCCGTTTCCTCAGTTTGTGTACTGGCATGTTTGGTTGATTCCTCTTCGATTGTCTCAGACATCTCCACTAAGACTTCATCTAGTAACTGAAAAAAGCATTACTTTCTCATTGCTGGGAAAGCTACAACCTTGAACCCAGGCTCTCTGGCCTTTTCGATATATATAAGGATAGCGACATATATCCGTATATCGAGAAGGCAAGAGACCCTGGGTTCGAGGTTGGGAAAGCTATTCATTTTTATCAGTTTATGCGAAATTGAGGTCTAGAGATACCGTCACGTTATTCGATTACTTACCTTCCTTTTTTCGATCCTTTCACTTCTTGCAATCGATGACTTTCGTTTTGGTGCTGGTTTACTGAACGCAAATAATGTTGGAACTGCATCATCTTTCAACATTTTGGCTCCTTCTTTTTTATAGAAAAGCTCTGCCTATGCAAGAAAAGCAAAAAATGCAAAGAATTTTCAACTTTTTTCAGTCATCTTTGAAAAACTTTTTATCTTTATAATAAACGAAAAAACTATAAGCAAACCGATGAAATCAAGACAACCTCCTAAATCAATGCAATGTTTGAGAAGATTTTTATGCGATAGATAATTAAAACATCTTACCTTCAAATCTCTTTCAAAACAACTTTCTTCAAAATGTTGGGAACAGATATAAAACCCTGAGTCTTTTGGCAGCGTTCCACTTCTTTTTATGTTGGAAAGCCATCTTTTTCGAAGTTCTGGTCGTTTCCTTTGACTTGGAATTTGGTGAAATGTAAAAGAACAATTCGTGGACCGATTTGTACAACCTATCGCAGAGCAACTTGGCATTTTTCCAATCAAGAAAATAAAAATAAAACGATGTATTACTAGTGAGTTTTTTTAATGAATGAAGTTTCGTTAATAAACTTTCTTCACGTAAAATGTTTTTTCTGCACGGCGTGACGTCATTTTATCATTCATAATGAACATCTGTTTAAACTATATTATAAGTGAAAAAACTGATTTTTCAGCATCTAAAAGAATGAATAACTTTTGAACGAAAAGAGCATTTTCAAAAATTCAAAAAGGTTTTTTCTAACTTTTCTAAGCACAACAAGTTAAAACGAAAAAATAAAAAATGAAAAATTAGACCGAACTTCCCCTTTAACTTCAAAATGTCAAATACCGCGTTCCCACCGTGACGAAAATTTTAATTACAGATTCGTGACTTAAAAGTGTACCCATGTTGTAGAGCTCGAAAAACTGATAAAAAAAAATGTCTGGGATTGTTTCACTATGACCAACCGTTAAAGAGATATCCTCGATCAAATATTTTGATGACGTCATAGCTGCAGTACCAAAAAAAATTTATGCCTAAATGTTGCATCACCCCATCACCCGTATCGCGGACCCCAAAAAATGTCAGTTATCCCTATTGGTTCTCGAAATATTTCCCCAAAAACGTCACGTTCAATTGGGGATGCAATGCAATGGTTCTCCCGTGATAGCAAAAAATAACTGACGTCACGCCATGTGTTTTTTATATTTTGTGCGAAATTATGTGGCGAATCCACATTGTGCCTCTGCGTGGTTTTATGCGCAACTTAGAAGAACTTGACCATAAATTAAAACTAAATATATCACTCTCTAAGATAAAATTGGGATGCACACTCGCTATTATATATAAGATAGCATCTTTTATTTTCATCCTTTTCATCACAGGATTTGTGAAAGGGGAAGTGTGATTTTCGAAATCGAAAATCAGACACACTGAAATTTTTAAACTAATGTTTACATGATTTCTAACAATTTAAAACTGTTACTTACCATCTAAACTTGTTTTAACATTCTCATTTAAATATGAGGATTGCAGTCTTCTTAAAGGCATATCTGCACACAAAGAATCAAGTCTTTTTGCTTCTGTTAGATATGAAAATACTCTTTTAATGTTTATATCTGCATGAAGAAAGAAAATAGAAGATAGAACAGTCTTTCATGAAAAAATTATTTAAATTTAGCATGTGGATATGCAAGAATTTACATTCTCTGGCGTTCCTTGGTATATTTTACAGTTCAGATGGTGTTTTCAAGTAAACAAATTTGTAGATATCTAAGATATTTACCTAAAGATGTAGGTATACAAAGAATGGGAGTATGTGAGGCAAGAAATTTAGCAGACTTTTTTAAAGGAAAAAAGAAACTAATAACATCATTAACAGCTTACCACTTGAATCAAGATTAGCTTCTGATTTCCAACTTTTCTGCATTTGTAACGAGGATCTTTTATTTCTAGAAATGGATGTAGACATTCTTTCTACCATCTGAACTTCAAATTTTTTTGATATCAATATGTTGGACCAAAGGAAAGCATCCTGTGATATCCTGTCATCACCTCTGATTTTGTCAAGGGAAAATAATTTTAAAACATGTAAGTTATGAGTGTCTTTTATATTGTGTGACTTGGAGCAGTTTTTCCCATTGCATTGACCAGTGATTAAGTCTTGACAAATGTGAATTCTATTGCAATTTCGTTTTTCACAGAGGCCATCCTTTTCATGATAAAATTTACAAACACGAGGAAATGACCGACGAAGTATTTCTATCAGTTGTTGACTTGGAAAATGGTCAACATCACGCTTAGCCATAATTTTTCTATTATTTTCATCTAATGGATCATGAGATAACCCATATTTACAATGATTGTCATTGCATTTCTTGTCGCTTATCAAAAAATCTTTACAAAAATGAAGTCGTGGACAATTTTTCTTCTGGCATTTCCCTTCAAGATAATATTTACACAGCAACACGATTAATTGACCTTCTTTTACTTGTGGTAACAAGGGATGTTCTTTTGATATGGAGCTGCATTTTGATGAAACCTCAGTTGCAACATTATCAATAACTTTGCCTTCTTTGCGTTCAATCAATACATTTGCAAGAAGGAGTTGTTTATTACTAGGACTGTAATGAAAATTGAAATTAGCCAAAACATGTTTATTATGCTCGTTACAAAAATTGTGAAGATATTCCTTTTCTAAATTACATTTCATTTCCATTTCACACTTTCCACTACACCTATCCAAAACATAATCTGGGCAAATATGGAGATAACCACAGAAATATCGACTGCATTTTCTGTGTAGAAAGTCCTTGCACAATCGTGGAAAGGAAGATCGCAGAATGTTAATGTTATCAATACCAGCATGTGACAATACTCTTTTGTTGTGTTTATCATTCATGTTATGTGAAAAACCATTCTTGCAGTTATGAGAAGTGCATGCCTTTTGATGAATTAAGAAATCCTTACACAGATGCAGCATTCCACAATTGTGACCAATATCACAACTCCGTTGATGATACTTTAAGCATAATTTCACATTTCCTTTTGCTCTCACTTCCCATTTGTCAATTGTATGCTTGCTAATCCAAAACAGGGAGGGTGACGATTCTAAAATTTCTCTTGCATCTTGTATTTGCATATGATCATCTGTTGTATAAGACTTGCGTTTAGTCTTTAGCAAATTGTATAACTGACTCGCCATGTCTCAGTTACAACTTATTAATTTTATGCACTGAAATATAAAACAAAACTTTTAGTCAATTTCTCCATTTTTGATATGACGTCATGTCAAAGAAGAAATTATAAATTCACACTCCATTATTATGGATAACTAGTAACCCAGGAAAAGTTTTTTACAGGTTTTAAATTCAAAAACAATTTGCCCAAGTTCCCTGTGCAAAAAATAGGTGAAGAAAAGTCAAATCACTGAATCTTAAATGGAAATTATAACCATGTTGTAGTACATGAACAACTGAGTAAAAAAATGTATGGGATTTATTTCCCTGCAACTAACTGTTATTGAGATACCCTCAATCAAAAATTTTAATGAAGTTTTTAATGATGCCTTCCCAAAACCTATTTCACCCAAACTTTTTGGCCACACCATTGCCAATATCCCGGACCCCAAAAACATCACATCCAATTGGGGATGCAACGCAATAGTTCCCCTGTGATAAAAAAACTGTCACACCAACTGCTCATAAAAAACACTGATGGATTTATGAGCAACTAAGAATTGGACCAAAAATTTCATTAAAAAATTACTCGCTATTACATATGTGACGTTCCAGGGGATTTTGATAACAAATGATAAAACGTTTTTCAAAAAACGTTAAAAACGTTGTAAAAACAATAGAACAAAACGTTAGAAAGCGTTTTGATAAAAACCATAAAACGTTTTTACCAAAATTTAAAAACGTTTCAAGAATTCGAAAGAGAAAACGTTTAAACATTTCTTAAAATGTTTTATGCAGTAACATTAAAAACGTTTAAACGTTTTATTGTTAAAAACGTTTTATTGTTTTAAAACTTGAATTTTTTACTTTCAGGTTGCTCCACAGTAAACATAAAGTTAAAAAAGTTCAAAAAGAACCTAAAAAACGATATTTAATTCTCAAAATTCTTAAAGGAACACCAGATACTGAACACAATAATCATTTTCAATCATAGAGTGTGTTTACATGAGAGCCGTAGTGAACTCAAACCAGTTTGAAATTTTTAGTCGGTGAGCAGTTACTTCGGCAGCTGTTTAGCTAGGAAGACGAAACTAAAGGCCGGTTTCCATATCAATCGCTGTGGTCGCGCGTATGAGCCTACTGATTTTGGATTCAGTCGCACACATCATTCATCAGTTCATCTCAGAACCTTAAAAGATTATCAAAATGAAGTCCACAAAGATAACTAAAAACGTTGTGAAGCAATTTGATTAAGAGTGTATCTTCACTTAGCGAAAGTGAAATGTCTCTTAAAAAAGAATAATTAAGGTTTTCCCAGATCTGAGATTTTCTGTAAAAATTATCCATTTTCAACGACTTTCACCGAGTGAAAATACATCTTTACGAAAATAAACATGAAACTTTTCCCCGAGGATTTACAAGATAGCAATTCTATCAACTTCGTTCTATTATAGAATTAATAGAGTTCCTATTTGTACTAACTTTTGAAACAGCTGTTTCTTCTTTAATCTTTAACTGAATAAGAACCAGGTAATCAGTGCATTAATATACTTACATGTGTTATATACCTGCGAATGTATTCATGAACAAGGTGCGTTCTTTTGTTTTGATTGAGTTTAATGACGTCAATGTTTTTCTCTCAAGTGAATGGTTACACAAAATGTATTATAACTGGTTTTAATAATGAATTACAGCCACCAGTTATTACTGACATTATGTATTATGGATTAAACCGTATTCCAGGATTTAAATTCTAACGTAAAACTACACTTATTCAGTACAATTTCTAGCGTAATTATTTATGAAGTGGTTCTTGGACGACTATTTTCCATTGATTCCAGACCAACTAGAAACTCTTCTTGGACAGCGGAAGGCTAAAGTGGTTTGAGTAACTGAGAATGCTTTTTGTAAACAAAACTTAAATATCATTTTCATCTTTTTTTTATGTAAAAACGTTTAAACGCTTTTTCGAAAACAAAAAAAAAACGTTTTAAGAAACGTTTACAACGTTGCGCACATGACAAGAAAACGCTTTTTCGTTAATAAAAAAACGTTTTTAAACAAAGTGTAAAACGTTTTATTATTTGTTATCAAAATCCCCTGGAACGTCACATATTAAGATAAAGTTCATGTATATTTTTTTTTTGAGTACAAACACAAGTCATTTACATTAAGGATACATATATAATGTGAATTCCTTCACAAAGAAATTTCACTTTACAATATTTATGTTTCTATTGAAAATTATAGGCTTTCATTAGGTACCACTATCAATAATCTTGAATTAATAAATATTGAAAAAACTGGGGATTTTCATATTGGTCATATAGTTTTTAACTGGCTGGGCTAGTACACAAGAAAAAACACACAAATATTTGGGTGATCTGAGGGATATTCTGAGGATGCAATTCGCTCTACAAATTTACTGTCAACCAGGACAGTTACCGAACCAAATACAATATTTCATAATCTACACACAGTGCTGTCAACGAGGACAGGTCTTTTATGTAAACGCTTTGTCAACAAGGACAATCTAAACTGTCAACCAGGACAGCCACGATAACTTGAACTCAACATAACTGTCAACAAGGACAGGTGATACTGGCACACACTTTGTCAACAAGGACAAACAAATGCTGTCAACAAGGACAATCTACTTGATAAACGAAATTATCTTGAAACGCATTGTACACAAAGACCGACCGGTGCTATCTACAAGGACAGACACCCTCGGTAAAAATAGCTGCAAATAGTTAATGAGCGAACGCACCCCCGGATATCCATATATTCGAAAACAATAACTTACAAGACCGCCTGACCGAGGTCAAAATAAATACACGAAGCAATAAAAAAAACTCAGCCAAAGCAAGTACAAAAATACCTAATATAAACCGTACAACCGGGTCACCCCTAAGCACATATATATACCAACTGAATAAGCGCGTGACCAAAGCGCAAAAGACAAAACGGCTAGAAGTAAAAAACGCTATAACGGAAGAAAATAGCACGACCCTCAATAAAAAGACTAAAGACCCGCTAGGGAGGGAGGGCGGGAAAAAACGTGTTCACAGCACTAGAAAAATTTAGAAAGAACCATGCTGCACGTCGAGCCCGTATAAAAGCCCGTCTGCGAAGAGACCAAAGTAGATATGCGCGCTGATTCCATCCCCGGTGTCTAGTTGGTGCAGATCGCATTTGGTTAAAATCCAAAATGGCAGCGTAACAGCGCGAAGCTAACTGTTCGCCCGCCAGTTAACAAGCGTTAAGTAAACTTAACGGGCATTAACTGGCTGGGCTAGTACACAAGAAAAAACACACAAATATTTGGGTGATCTGAGGGATATTCTGAGGATGCAATTCGCTCTACAAATTTACTGTCAACCAGGACAGTTACCGAACCAAATACAATATTTCATAATCTACACACAGTGCTGTCAACGAGGACAGGTCTTTTATGTAAACGCTTTGTCAACAAGGACAATCTAAACTGTCAACCAGGACAGCCACGATAACTTGAACTCAACATAACTGTCAACAAGGACAGGTGATACTGGCACACACTTTGTCAACAAGGACAAACAAATGCTGTCAACAAGGACAATCTACTTGATAAACGAAATTATCTTGAAACGCATTGTACACAAAGACCGACCGGTGCTATCTACAAGGACAGACACCCTCGGTAAAAATAGCTGCAAATAGTTAATGAGCGAACGCACCCCCCAAATTACCCCCAGATCAAGGATAATTAACTAAATCTATAGAGGAAACAGAATCGTGAGACCAAAACCTGGTAAGTGGAGACGTGGAACAAAGGCGACGTGAAAAAGAAGAAACCATATCATTGTCAAAATGTAAGTATCGGCGATAAGCGTCACTAGACCAACGGCCAAGGATCTGAATAGTACTATCCGGTATACCGGCTGAAGCTGCTGCCGATGCACCACCAATCCGAAACGAATGTGTATTAATATCACGAGAAAATGGCAAAGTTTGGGAGATTAAATTCACTATGTCTTGCCGGACCAAAAAACGCACATTGGAAAAAGCAAATAGCGGTAAATTCGGGCCAGGGTGATGAAGCAACCACTGCTGCATAGCTTCAACAGCACACAGAACCTGACCAGAGCGACCTATTCGGATAAAACAGCCAGACCGGAATGGATCAGTCTTGGAGGCACGAAGGTGGATGCACATAACTTGGCCGTGAGGAAAAAACGAAACATCCTGGACCATCAAGTCAGTAGACGGGTCAAAGCGTGCAGCTGATTGGCAAGTATATTCCGAGCATCGAAGCAAGCCAAAAAACGCCAACGACGACGCAGCCTTCAATAGTAAGCGGTCCGACTGGGAGAACTGTAGAAGGTCCAGGCGATAGTGCATAATTTGTAGGTGAAGGAAAGTGATAGGTAACCGACGTGGCCTAGCAAAGTCCGACCCTTGAACGCGACGAATACCGCGCATGGTATAATATAAGCGATCCATGTGAAAAATAGAAGCCGAAAAACCTTGAATGACAGCATGAAATTGAATGCCACACAAATAAACTTTGATAGTATTGAAAGCCAATCTTTGAGCCAAAGAGACAACAAAACGCATCAGGTTAGTTTCCACCAAAGGAAACACAGGCACGTGAATACAAGAACAGAAATGATGATATGCACGAAAGCCCACCAGATAAGTAGCACGAGTCGAGGGAGCTAGAGACTGCGATTGAAAACGCACTACGTGGCGGTCAAGACGTTCCAAATCGACGCCGGTACCAAAGTTGGTTCTTTGTCTGCGGCTGACATGAGGCGATGAAATTTGGCGACCTGTAAACGAGAAAGAGCATCCGCAGCAGCATTAAAATGACCTGGAATATGGGTCATCAAAATATTTAAATTCAAACGTGCTGCAAACAAAAAGAGAAAACGAACCAACGACATAATAGTAGCATCCCTACAAGAACCAGATTGCCAAACGTGAACAATGGCAGCGTTATCCGTATAAAACAAAATCTGCTTATTCCTCCACTGGTCACCCCACGTAACTACTGCAGCCACAATGGCAAACAGCTCCAAGATATTGATATGGAATTTCAAATAGGCAGGAGGCCAAGATAAACTAAACCAATGTGAGCCGAAGACAGCGCCAAAACCCAGACCAGAAGCATCTGTAAAAAGACGCAAGCTAATCGAGGTGACCGGCTCATCAGGTATAACGGACCTGCCATTCCAATCCGGCAGGAAGTCCAGCCACCATTGAATATCCGCCCTTGCCTCTTGGTTAAGAGAGATGTGATGCGACAAAGCGGAAACTGTAGTAGACAGATCTATTAACCGCCTAAGAAACATGCGACCTGGACGAACTACTTTGCACGCAAACGATAGAGAACCAATGAGTGACAATAACTCTCTCTTTGTACATTTTTTCCTACCTAACCAAAATGATAGTTTAGCCTGGAGGTCACTATACTTGGCAGAAGGCAAACGCATCATCATAGCCTGTGAGTCTATTTCAATTCCTAAATAGGTGATAGTTTGAGAAGGACCAACAGTTTTCTCAGAAGCGAGAGGAACACCTAATTCTGAGCACAATGATTGCATAGACGCCAGATCACTAGCAACCGTGTCACTAGATTTACCACAAATGAAAAAATCGTCCAAGTAGTGCAAAATGAACTGGACACCACCAATAACAAAGAAGATCCAACACAATAAGTCCGCAAATGCATTGAAAATGAAAGGGGATGAACGGCTACCGAAAGGCAAACGAGTGTCCACAAAATATAAACCCTGCCAACAATAGCCAAGGAGACCCCACTGATCAGGACGCACAGGACAATTACGAAAGGCATGCTTAATGTCCAGTTTAGCCATAAATGCCGAAGGGCCCAAACTAGAAATCAAGGTCACTGCATCATCGAAAGAAGAATAATGTACTGAAAACCGTTCTCTGTCGATGCCTTCATTCACTGCATCGCCGCGAGGGGACGACAAATCAAGAATGATACGGAGAGTACCATCGTTCTTAGGAACAGCACCAAGCGGTGAGCAATGAAAAGGCAGAAATGGAGGGGAAGAGAAAGGGCCAGAAGTATGGCCTCTCTCAAACTCCTTTGCGATGGCTTCCCAAACAGACAAAGGATTTTGAAGAGCAGAAAGAAGATTACGAGGCCTAGTGTTAGAAATAGAACCATGAAAACCTATATCAAAACCAACATGAAAGCCGTTCACAACATAGGAAACCAAAGACTGATTAGGATGAGAAACTAACAATTCTGAAAGGCGGCCAACATTGATAGGTGAAACGACAGATGTAGGTAAGGGATGAAATCTACCGTTTAACTCTGCGGGTGCAGAGTGATGCAGGATGGGAACCAGAACAGAGCCGACACTGATGCAAAAATCTGCACTGCTGGACAGTGCACCTGCCATCGTTGTAGTATCGACAAACCCCAGAGACGCCACCTTGTTGCTGGGGGGCACGAAAGGGCGGCACCTCAGATGCCAAACGTGATGAATCCGCGGAAGGAGCCACATTAGACGACGCCACAGAACGAAGCGGACGCGAAGGACATGAAGAGGCTAAGTGACCTGGACTTTGACACACAAAACATAAATTCTGTATAGGAGACCGCCGAAGAACTCTATTATACAAATCGTCGTCCACACGATTCCACGATAAGGCTCTATCATAATCCAATTGATAGCGGAAAGATCTATCATACTCAGACCAGGCAGTAAATGTGAACTGAGATGCAAAATCACATATGGTAGATTGATAGTGAAGTAATTCAGCCGTACGAGCCGGAAAGAAATGACTATGAACCCGCAAAAAATTAGTCCATGCAACCATCCATGATGAAAAGTCAACCACCCTTGGCCTATTACGCTGACGGGGAACTAAGGTCAAACCAGGTGAAGCCCCACCAGTAAAACGAAACGTGTACTCATCGGAGGAAGCAACGTAAGAATGAGGTAATAACTCATCAAAATTAACGTACTCACCATTCCTAATGCGATTAATAACTGCCAAAGGTAAAGCTGGGATGGCGGACGCGACCCGCTGCGCAGACACCAGGGAAGGTTCAGGTTGGGAAACTGGCGCAACAAACGAATTATTAACAGTCCGAGAAACATAACTAGGAAGCGAATGTCTATTAAAATCAGCAGTCGAATTTAAATTAGCTGGAGAATTGTTCGGAAACGAGTTAAAACCAGGAGCCATGTTGAAATTACGGAAATACAGTTCGATTTGCTGTGCGATGAACGGATCGACATCTTGTGGAGACCGTTGACTATCTCCTGGTGACTGAAAGCCCGATGACATGATTGGGGCTGCAGACGACGTAAATGAAGATTGGCACACCACCAATGGCGCACTGACAGAATAGGCAGCTGGACCAGATGAAGTGACCACTCTGGCAGCAGCTGACGACGATAATGCTGAGGATATGACAATCGCAGCTGGAGCCGACGTTGTAACAGGTGGATTGTGAAACATATATAAACGTTGAGCGAGCTCATCTTTGGAGCCAGTGTCCACAATGTTCAAAGAGTGGCATATTAGCCGCAATGCTTGGATGGATATTGCTTTCCAATCTTCGAGAGATCTCTCTTTATAACTAGCGTCCTCGGGATCTTCGCGACGCTTTCGCTTACGTACAGCGTTCACGACAAGTAACGCAACCAACAGCAACAGAATCAATCTCATACTTGTGGAACAGCCAGGCAAACAGAACACACCACAACAAAACCACTATATAGTGTAATACCCAATCAGTATCCTTTAATGAGTTGCAAAAGAATATAACAGGATTTAAAAAACTTCCAAATAAATAATCTTCTTTAAAGAAAAAACTTCAATAAACAACGCTTCAGCGAAAGAAAAAACGTGTTCACAGCACTAGAAAAATTTAGAAAGAACCATGCTGCACGTCGAGCCCGTATAAAAGCCCGTCTGCGAAGAGACCAAAGTAGATATGCGCGCTGATTCCATCCCCG
This sequence comes from Turritopsis dohrnii, assembly GCA_027922465.2. NCBI lineage: Eukaryota > Metazoa > Cnidaria > Hydrozoa > Anthoathecata > Oceaniidae > Turritopsis > Turritopsis dohrnii. The sequence continues at coordinate 946,514 of BQMF02000066.1, read as the reverse complement.
GTGTCTAGTTGGTGCAGATCGCATTTGGTTAAAATCCAAAATGGCAGCGTAACAGCGCGAAGCTAACTGTTCGCCCGCCAGTTAACAAGCGTTAAGTAAACTTAACGGGCATTAAAAAAACAATGTTTACAAATTGAAAAAAAACAATATCATGTGCCTACTGTAGTTAAATTGTCTTTTCTCTTTCTGTTGTTTTCAAACCCAGTGTGGGTTGCTAATGTCCCTATCCAAAACTTTTCTTCATCTAGTAGAATATCATTGCTGTCACTTTAGGTGCAGAAACTTTCGCGAACAGAAACTTTCATGAATTTCGTGAATTTTTACACTTTTCGTGAAAGTTAAATTCACGAAAACTTTCAATTTGTGAAAGTTTGGTGTGCAAAAAAAACCTTAAAACTTTTAACCATACTTTTATTTCAAATTCATTTTTCTAACACCATTCTAAGTGATAAAAAAAGCCTTTAAGGTGTGAGTAAGGTAAACTTTCGTGAAAACTTTGCTTTTTCTTTTTTTTTCACTAATCCAAAGTAAAATGACCTGAACTTTCGAATGGTGCAGTTGTTTTTTGGTAACTTGTTTTTTTTCATTAAAACAGTTAAAACATTCCTTTTCCTGTTTATCACTTCGTTAATCATGTATCAATAAACAAAGCATACGATCAAATAAAAATGAATGAACATAAACACAGATGTCATTCATTTTAAAGCGAGCGATCAAAATACCAGTATACGTTGCCATAGTGATATATAGATATATATTCTGCATGTTTAGTTGCAAATTCTATAAAAAAAAATTTGCCGTAAAAAAGAAGTGAAAATATCTTCAAAAATACACAATTTTAGGAAAAAAAGAAAAAAACAGTTTTTAGATTGACATGTTATGATTTGAAAACGCCAAAAAGTATAAGTGTAGCTTCAGCCATTCTGACAATGAAGCTTCAAATATAAAACACACACCCCTTTTTTACTAGCCTCGAAAACCTGAAATTATTATCATTTCAAAATAATGTTGATATTTTCTGATAGAGCAGATTCATGGCTTTCTAAACTTTGATACCGAAATAAACAATTTTTGCACTGAAATTAAGGATATGTGACGCTTTAAGGGAAAAGGATAACAAGCCAAAAATCGATTCTTTAAAATCGATTTTTAGCTGCAAAAAATCAATTCAAAATACCGTATTCTCTCTATTAAACGCCCCTCTCTAATAAACGCCCCCTGAAATCTTGAATTTTTTCTATAAATGCCCCTCTCTAATAAACGCCCCTCTCTAATAAACGCCCCCCTTAACAAAGGTTAAAGGGGCGTTTAATAGAAAAATAGACATTATGATGTTTGAGCAAAAAACAACGCAAATATTTTATCGTATTTTCTCTTCTATGATATTTTTATTAATCATATACCGGAAACATACAATATAATTTTTTCTTTTTGTGCTTGAGTTCTAAACAAGATTTATATACATTTTTTCTTTTGTCAATCTCTTCATCTAGCACCATCGCTACTCTCTTGTCTTTTGTTAAAGCTGTAAATTTCGCTGGCACAACTAAACCCACTTCTCTTTTCCGCTTGCCCGTTACTTCAATTGCTAAGTGATTTTCGGGACCTTCACTGAAGAAATGATACAGCAGACTTGAAAGTTCTATTGGAACATGACCAACCAATTCTTCCATACCTTCTTCATTCTTCTTGTATGTGCCAATGGCAAACTTATCGTATTGTAATGCTTCAGATCTATCATCTCTATGGGCTACAAGGGATTCTCCAACACTAGGGGTCCAAATACTCTTATATACATGGTGACCTCTTATAACGGTTGGAAATACCACCCTGTGGTACAATTGAAAGCTACGTTCCTCTACAGCTCGTGCCATGTTGCAAAATAAAAGAGAGTGAAGCCATGACAGTGCATCTAAAAGAGATGTTTTCCACATTTCGAATATTTGAATCATCATTCCAATCAACGAATGAAACCAATGCATTGTACCAAAATAAAACGTGACTTCTAAACTTGAAGAGGTTTTGTTCAGCTGATTTGTTACAATCAAAGATGGAAGGTCAAGCAGAGTCATCTCAAGCAATGTCTCACAAGGGAGAACAAAGAAAAAAATACAGTATGGAATTTAAAGGAAAAGTTATTAAGTACACAAAAGAGAATTCTCTTCGTGGCGCAGCGAAAAAGTTCAGTATTGACCGCAAGAGAGTTCGAGAATGGGTAAACAAGGAACAGGAAGTCACAAAAATGAAGGGAAAGCGATTCAGACTTGAAGGAGGTGGGCGTAAGCTTACAGACAATGAACTAGAAGAGGAAGTTCTCAACTGGATTCAACAACGCCGAGCAAATATGCTTCGGGTTTCCAGAAAACTTATAATGTTCAAAGCTAAATCTGTCTTTGATGAAAAATGTGGTGACAACGAAGCCTTAAAGGCGAGTTTTGTTGCCAGTAATGGCTGGTTGGTTAAGTTTATGCGACGCAATAACCTTTCCTTGAGAAGGAGGACTACTATTTCTCAAAAAGATCCCTCTCAGCTCATCAGTAAGCTTGTTGGGTATGTTATCCATGTACGAAGATTATCAATAAATACTAACTATACACCAAGCTGTATAATAGCAATGGATGAGACAGCTGTTTGGGCGGACATGGCTGGTAATACAACGATCACGACAACTGGTTCAAAAGAAGTAGCACTCAAATCAACCGGCAATGAGAAAGTTCGTGTAAGTGTTTGTTTGAATGCCAAAGCTGATGGTACAAAAATGAAACCCTTTATAGTCTTCAAAGGTGCAAGCGAGAATCTGCATCCCTCAATGATCGATTTAAAAATCGATGTGCAGTTGCATCTTTGCCGAACGGTTGGATGAATGAAGAACTCGTTCTTATATACTTAAGGAAGATTACTGGCATGTTTACGTTTCAAAATAGACTGCTATCCTGGGATACTTTCGAAGCTCACATCACAGACAGTGTAAAAAAGTTATTAAAAGAGATGAAAACTGATGACGTCCTTATCCCTGGAGGATGTATGAAGTACATCCAAGCGCCAGATGTTTGCTGGAATAAGCCATTCAAGAGCCACATAATGGAATTTTATGATGAATGGCTTACATCTGTTGTTCCTCAGTACACCGAATCTGGGAACATGAAAGCTGCGTCAAGAGAATTAGTTGTCAACTGGATTTTGGAGGCATGGGATCATTTGGATGAAAGTCTTATAACCCAGTCGTTTAAAAGTTGTGGATTAAACTTGAAAAACAATGGTAGCGAGGACGGTATGATTCATTGTTTTACAAAGGAACAGCCTTGTGAGTCTGGTTCTGGAGTTCTTAAGGAACAATTTGAAATCTTGAAAGGAGCAGACAGGTTAGATCAAAATGCGTTTGACTGGAGCCCACCGACTCCGATGTGGAAAAGGCTAACGATCCCTGTAATATCATTGACCAGGATGATCCTGAAGATGACTTCGTCAACGTTTTGGATTTGTACATCTGTAGATTGATGTCAAAGAAAATTCTATGATATATGAAAAATTTAATTTTTTAATAAACGCCCCTCTCTAATAAATGCCCCTCTCCAATAAACGCCCCCCTGAAAATCAAAATAATTTTATAAACGCCCAACTTGTTTTAACTTGTTTTTTTTCATTAAAACAGTTAAAACATTCCTTTTCCTGTTTATCACTTCGTTAATCATGTATCAATAAACAAAGCATACGATCAAATAAAAATGAATGAACATAAACACAGATGTCATTCATTTTAAAGCGAGCGATCAAAATACCAGTATACGTTGCCATAGTGATATATAGATATATATTCTGCATGTTTAGTTGCAAATTCTATAAAAAAAAATTTGCCGTAAAAAAGAAGTGAAAATATCTTCAAAAATACACAATTTTAGGAAAAAAAGAAAAAAACAGTTTTTAGATTGACATGTTATGATTTGAAAACGCCAAAAAGTATAAGTGTAGCTTCAGCCATTCTGATAATGAAGCTTCAAATATAAAACACACACCCCTTTTTTACTAGCCTCGAAAACCTGAAATTATTATCATTTCAAAATAATGTTGATATTTTCTGATAGAGCAGATTCATGGCTTTCTAAACTTTGATACCGAAATAAACAATTTTTGCACTGAAATTAAGGATATGTGACGCTTTAAGGGAAAAGGATAACAAGCCAAAAATCGATTCTTTAAAATCGATTTTTAGCTGCAAAAAATCAATTCAAAATACCGTATTCTCTCTATTAAACGCCCCTCTCTAATAAACGCCCCCTGAAATCTTGAATTTTTTCTATAAATGCCCCTCTCTAATAAACGCCCCTCTCTAATAAACGCCCCCCTTAACAAAGGTTAAAGGGGCGTTTAATAGAAAAATAGACATTATGATGTTTGAGCAAAAAACAACGCAAATATTTTATCGTATTTTCTCTTCTATGATATTTTTATTAATCATATACCGGAAACATACAATATAATTTTTTCTTTTTGTGCTTGAGTTCTAAACAAGATTTATATACATTTTTTCTTTTGTCAATCTCTTCATCTAGCACCATCGCTACTCTCTTGTCTTTTGTTAAAGCTGTAAATTTCGCTGGCACAACTAAACCCACTTCTCTTTTCCGCTTGCCCGTTACTTCAATTGCTAAGTGATTTTCGGGACCTTCACTGAAGAAATGATACAGCAGACTTGAAAGTTCTATTGGAACATGACCAACCAATTCTTCCATACCTTCTTCATTCTTCTTGTATGTGCCAATGGCAAACTTATCGTATTGTAATGCTTCAGATCTATCATCTCTATGGGCTACAAGGGATTCTCCAACACTAGGGGTCCAAATACTCTTATATACATGGTGACCTCTTATAACGGTTGGAAATACCACCCTGTGGTACAATTGAAAGCTACGTTCCTCTACAGCTCGTGCCATGTTGCAAAATAAAAGAGAGTGAAGCCATGACAGTGCATCTAAAAGAGATGTTTTCCACATTTCGAATATTTGAATCATCATTCCAATCAACGAATGAAACCAATGCATTGTACCAAAATAAAACGTGACTTCTAAACTTGAAGAGGTTTTGTTCAGCTGATTTGTTACAATCAAAGATGGAAGGTCAAGCAGAGTCATCTCAAGCAATGTCTCACAAGGGAGAACAAAGAAAAAAATACAGTATGGAATTTAAAGGAAAAGTTATTAAGTACACAAAAGAGAATTCTCTTCGTGGCGCAGCGAAAAAGTTCAGTATTGACCGCAAGAGAGTTCGAGAATGGGTAAACAAGGAACAGGAAGTCACAAAAATGAAGGGAAAGCGATTCAGACTTGAAGGAGGTGGGCGTAAGCTTACAGACAATGAACTAGAAGAGGAAGTTCTCAACTGGATTCAACAACGCCGAGCAAATATGCTTCGGGTTTCCAGAAAACTTATAATGTTCAAAGCTAAATCTGTCTTTGATGAAAAATGTGGTGACAACGAAGCCTTAAAGGCGAGTTTTGTTGCCAGTAATGGCTGGTTGGTTAAGTTTATGCGACGCAATAACCTTTCCTTGAGAAGGAGGACTACTATTTCTCAAAAAGATCCCTCTCAGCTCATCAGTAAGCTTGTTGGGTATGTTATCCATGTACGAAGATTATCAATAAATACTAACTATACACCAAGCTGTATAATAGCAATGGATGAGACAGCTGTTTGGGCGGACATGGCTGGTAATACAACGATCACGACAACTGGTTCAAAAGAAGTAGCACTCAAATCAACCGGCAATGAGAAAGTTCGTGTAAGTGTTTGTTTGAATGCCAAAGCTGATGGTACAAAAATGAAACCCTTTATAGTCTTCAAAGGTGCAAGCGAGAATCTGCATCCCTCAATGATCGATTTAAAAATCGATGTGCAGTTGCATCTTCGCCGAACGGTTGGATGAATGAAGAACTCGTTCTTATATACTTAAGGAAGATTACTGGCATGTTTACGTTTCAAAAGAGACTGCTATCCTGGGATACTTTCGAAGCTCACATCACAGACAGTGTAAAAAAGTTATTAAAAGAGATGAAAACTGATGACGTCCTTATCCCTGGAGGATGTATGAAGTACATCCAAGCGCCAGATGTTTGCTGGAATAAGCCATTCAAGAGCCACATAATGGAATTTTATGATGAATGGCTTACATCTGTTGTTCCTCAGTACACCGAATCTGGGAACATGAAAGCTGCGTCAAGAGAATTAGTTGTCAACTGGATTTTGGAGGCATGGGATCATTTGGATGAAAGTCTTATAACCCAGTCGTTTAAAAGTTGTGGATTAAACTTGAAAAACGATGGTAGCGAGGACGGTATGATTCATTGTTTTACAAAGGAACAGCCTTGTGAGTCTGGTTCTGGAGTTCTTAAGGAACAATTTGAAATCTTGAAAGGAGCAGACAGGTTAGATCAAAATGCGTTTGACTGGAGCCCACCGACTCCGATGTGGAAAAGGCTAACGATCCCTGTAATATCATTGACCAGGATGATCCTGAAGATGACTTCGTCAACGTTTTGGATTTGTACATCTGTAGATTGATGTCAAAGAAAATTCTATGATATATGAAAAATTTAATTTTTTAATAAACGCCCCTCTCTAATAAATGCCCCTCTCCAATAAACGCCCCCCTGAAAATCAAAATAATTTTATAAACGCCCAGGGCGTTTAAAAGAGAGAATACGGTAATCGGAAAAGCGATTGGAAATCGATTCCATGGAATCGGAAAAGCGATTCACTAGAATCGGAAAAGCGATTCACTTGAATCGGAAAAGCGATTCACTTGAATCGGAAAATCGATTTGTAAGTCAGAAGTGATGTTAATTATAAGAATAAAAATGATTCGTTAATAAGATTTTTATCATCGTAGATTCTTTATGTATCATAATAAAATAGTAGTATTAAACCTCAAATTATAAACAAGAACTACATGTTGAAATTATAAAACTGGCGCAATAATATGAATAGATACAAAAACACAATCCAACTGGAAATAGATTTTATTTTTAGACTAAAGGCTGTTTTCCACTTTTGGAAAATTTAACGCCAAAAGAAAAACACGAATACTACAGAAAGAACGTGATTGGGTCTTTCGATAATGTAAACGTAGCCTAATTAATAACCAGAATTTATAACAAAAGAAACATACTTGCATGAGCTGCAAAATATATTTTAAAGACACATGTGCGCCAAGAGTGAAAAAAAACTAAAAACTAAAAATCGTTGCTATCGCCGTAATAAGATTATTTGTTTACATCGTAGATTCCATGTTTCATATATGTGACTGTCCAAGGGATTTTGATAACAAACGATATAAATAAAATAAAGTAACGGTATTTTGTTAGAATATGAAAAGTAGGATTCACCTACTTACGTTTCGTTTCATTCAACGTCTATGTATGTTTATATTTTTCATATTCTCATGCGCCAGTTTTCGAAGTTGGAACATAACTGGGAGTATTATATATCTAATTGCTATTTTGCCAAATAAAAATAAAAAGTTTATGAAAAACATTTTTGTATTGAGAAAGATGTCTACACTCTCAAAAGATGTTGTTGTTATTGCGACTTTAGCATTATTTTGAAAACTCAATGTGACAGATGTATAATTACAGGTAGCACACGCTAGTGTTTAATAATGAACTGATTGCCTGTTTCTTATTCATTTAGAGATGAAAGAAACAACAGTTTGTTCTCAAGTTGCTACAAATAGAAACCGTCTGCTGTAATTCTTTTTTTGTTTAAGTTGTTCTACCACTGTTACGTGAAATGAACATGGTTCACATTCAGTTTAAGAAAAAAGAAAAAAAAGTTTGTTTTAAAGTTACTACCAATAGAAACCGTCCCTTACAATTCTTTTTTTTGAGTTGTTCGATCAATATTTTGGTTTATTCCTTGGGGGAAAACGTTTCAGAATTTTAATCAACACTTGAGTGAGTGATATAGAATCAAAAAAGCGATTCATTAGAATCGGAAAAGCGATTCATTGGAATCAGAAAAGAGATTCATTAGAATCGGAAAAGCGATTCATGTGAATCGGAAAAGTTCTTTGGCTCCATAATAAGCCTAAAATATTTTACCGCAACCTCAGTGTTTTTAAAGTTGCAGCCGGTTTATAATTTACTTAACAAGGGAGTTCCATTCTGCCTTGCACCAAAGACGAATGCCTATAATGTTTCCAGGTTTTGACATTGTGAAATTTCTTTCCGAATCTAAAATTGTTGTTTTGCGAAAGTTTATGTATGCAAAAAATTTCAGTTTGGCTTTTTTGTGAAAGTTAATGTTCACAAAATGCAAAAATGCGAATGTTTCTATTTGCATAAGTTTCTGTTTGAGAAAGTTACTGCGTTTAAAGTAGACAATAATTAGATTTCAGCGAAAGCAAGAAATCTATTAAAACCGGTTTTGGTTCTTCTTTTTCTTACTGTCCAAATCTAGCGGTTTTTTGAAATTTCATGTGTGCATTTACATGAAACCAAAGCACCGTGCATTGCATGTCAACAAAGAAACACTTTTAGACTTACAAAACTTTCTTTTTCAATGCTAATACTGATTAAGATTCAGTAATTCATCAGAAATAATCAGTAATTCTGATACTTTAGGTGTAGAAACTTTTTAACACAAACTTTTGCGAATAGAAAAATTCACAAATGTGACGTTCCAGGGGATTTTGATAACAAATGATAAAACGTTTTATAATATTTCAATGTTTTACACTTTGTTGAAAAACATTTTTTCAGTAACGAAAAAACCTTTTCTTGTCATGTGCGCAACGTTGTAAACGTTCTCTTAAACGTTTTTTCGTTTTCGTAAAAAACGTTTTTTATGTTTTCGAAAAATGTTTAAACGTTTTTACATAAAAAAAGATGAAAATGATTTTTAAGTTTTGTTTACAAAAAGCATTTTCAGTTACTCAACCCGCTCAAAACACTTTAGCCTTCCGCTGTCCAAGAAGAGTTTAAATATGTTCAAGTTTCAGTATTACAGGCCATTTACCTAGAGAAATATCTCCCATTACAAAATATTTTCTTGACTGTGGAAACGCTATGTATATGGAATTAACCTCAAAACTTTATTGACGTTCACCTTAAGAAGGACGCAGAATCGCTTGTTAAGTATGTTAAAACAGCTGCCACTTTTAAAAAATGCCTGATTCAGCCTAATTGAAAGTTTTCATGAATTTAACTTTCTTTCACGAAAGTTTCTTTGCCTAAATACACCAATCAGTAATAATTAGTAGATTCTGATTTGGCTTCAACATAAATTAACAAGAATTAAAAACAAAAGCAAAACCAATATGTTTTTTAAGAATGCAAAGTGCTTTTTTAGAATAGAACACCTTAGCACAGAGGTGGTGGAAATATTTGCTTCAAAAAAATCAGGGCATGCTCTCGTGGTTTGAGTGCAGCACTCTGATCACTTCTTGAAATTTTTGTTATCAAAATATTGTAATTTTAACTAAAATACTTTCTTTTGTAAAAATTTTTTTTTATTGCTGCAACATCAATTTCATGCATTCGAAAATTTGTTCTATAATTTTTACAGCATCGTTGCGGATGGTTTCTACTTATTGGTATTGGGTTCCCCTGGCTCATGAATATAACAAGTTTATATAACAAAATTAGTTTTACCTTGTCACAACAAACCTTTTGATGTTGAGGTTAAAATACTAGAAGTTATCACTACTGTAGAGATGTCATTATTTTACTATTTTGTTTATATTTCATAGGCCAAGATTCACAATATATAACTAATAATATATTTGAACAAGTCATTCTTCATCTTGACCTTTTACTGATACTTTTACTTTTCTTGTGACGAAAATGGATGATCCAATCAATTGTCCCGTTGACGGCTGCACATATTCAACACCACTCAATGTGTCCGAAAATGTCGCCTGCACACTTCTGGCAGCGCACAGCACAGTGCACATGAGGTCACATGCACCCACTTCCCATGGACCGAAACTTGAGCGTCCGAAAGTTGATGTGGGTTTGAACGAGGAAGAGTGGAACATCTTTAAGCGCCGGTGGGACGCTTTTGTCATTGGCTCTGGGTTGGACCCAGCTTCCTGCTCTACACAGCTTTTTCAATGTGCCGGTATCACGCTGGGGGATAGCCTCTTGAAATCCGACCCAACAATAGTGTCAAAGCCCACAGCTGATCTCTTGAAAGCGATGAAAGACCTTGCTGTTATAGCTGTTGCCACTGGTGTCACTCGTGCCGAGCTGATGAGCCTAAAACAGGAACGGGACGAGCAATTCCGTACCTTCGCTGCCCGCGTCAGGGGCAAAGCAGAGACCTGCAAATAGACAACACCATGTGTCTGTACAAGAACTGTTGACTTCACAGACTCCATTATTCGTGACGTTCTAATCGCTGGTATTGACGACACTGATATCAGAAGAGAAATCTTAGGAACGACAGACATCCTTGAGAAAACTGTCAACGAGATTGTCACGCTTGTCGAGAGCAAGGAAATGGCCAGGAATGCCTTGCCTTCCGCAGCTGCAGTGTCATCATCCTCGTATAGTCGCCAGAGAAGCAGACCACCTGCTGAGCCTCGCTCGGAGGACCATCGCATCCCCTGCCCTGAATGCAGTAAGCCATTTGCACCGTTCAGGGAGAGCAAATCCGGCTGGAACAGTAAACCCTTTCGGATCTGCACTGACTGCCATCGTTCTAACCGAAATAGACGACGAGGTTCTAGGAAGCAGAAGCCGGAAAGTGACACTTCCGCTGATCTTGGAGCTACTTTCAGCCAGGTTGGCCATTTTTCCATCACCGGGACGCCTCGTGAAACTCACTCAGCAGTGCTACAACCAAATCGTCTCGGTCATAGCATCTTCTCAAAAGGTCAATGGAGAAAAGCGCGATTTCGGGATCACCCTAAAATAGATTTGGAACTCTCAGTCTCAAAAGCAGACTACAACTCCTTCAAACTCAAATACCCTGCTGTAAAGTCTACATTGGTCTCTGCACTTGCTGACTCAGGGGCTCAATCATGCCTTTGGTCGTTCGACGAATTCCTTGCTGCAGGCTTCACCGCTAAGGACCTGATTCCTGTGAACCTTGATCTCGTGGCGGCGAACAGGACCCCCATCATCATTGAAGGGGCTGCACTAATCAGACTTACAATGGAAACACCTGGTAGCATTAAACATTCGTGTGCTACCATGGTGTATATTAGTCGCAAGGCCAAAGGCTTCTTCCTTTCGATGGAGGCCATGATAGATCTAGGAATTCTGCCGGAAACATTCCCTGACGTTGGATCAACAATCCTGCGTAAAGCATCAGTCCATTCACCAAACACACCACAAGATCATCCCTCCGCTCGTTGAACGCTGGCTGCTCAGCACCGCCATCGGGGATAGAAGAAGGCTGTTCCTGTCCTTCGCGAACTGTAGTTCCTGAACTTCCAACTGCCTTACCATTTGACTGTACACCAGAGAATAACGACAAAATGAAGGAATGGATACTACAGTACTTCGCGTCTTCAACATTCAACACGTGCCCACATCAGCCACTTCCTCACATGACAGGGCCCCCTGTTGAGATCCACCTTAAGGCGGACGCAACTCCAAGTGCAGTACATACACCAGCGCCAATACCTCTACATTGGCAGGAGCAAGTCAAGAACGATTTGTTGAGAGGGTACCTTACGGTGAACCGGTAACGTGGTGCCATCGCATGGTTGTGACAAGAAAACACGATGGCCAGCCACGCAGAACCGTTGACTTATCACCGCTTAATAAACATTGCGATCGTGAGACGTTCGCTCAAGAATCTCCATTCCACCTGGCACGTCGAATACCACCACACTCTTGGAAATCGGTCAGGGACGCATGGAACGGTTTCCATAGCATCCCACTCCGTCCGTCTGACCGTCACTTGACGACGTTCATCACACCTTTTGGAAGGTGGAGATACCTTACAACGCCACAAGGATTCACAGGTGCAGGAGACGGTTATAACCAACGGTACGATGAGATCTTGTCCGACTTTGAACGCAAAGAACGTGCGACCGACGATACCTGCTATTACGATTACGATCTGACCGAACACTGGTGGCAGACACTGAAGTTTGTGAGACATGTCGGTCTCAAGGGTATCATCCTAAACCCGGATAAATTCCAGTTTGCACAAAGATCAGTTGATTTTGCAGGTTTCCGAATATCAGAAACGTCTATCGAGCTACTCCCAAAGTACACTGAGGCTATTCGCAACTTCCCGACTCCGAAGTCTACTACCGACATTCGTAGTTGGTTTGGTCTAGTCAATCAGGTCTCCAACTACGCTCAATTACGTGACACAATGGCTCCATTCAAACCTTTCTTGAGTCCGAAGTGTAGTTTCCAATGGACACCCGAACTCGATGCTGCATTCGAGGCATCCAAAGAGACTATTGTTAATTCGATCCGTCACGGTGTAGAAATCTTCGATCCTGCCAGACGCACATGTCTTCGCCCTGATTGGTCCCGTCAAGGAATTGGGTACTTCCTTTTACAGAAACACTGCCCCTGTGATTCGCTAGTCCCCGATTGTCGTGTCGACGGCTGGAAGATCGTACTTGCTGGTTCCCGCTTCCTATCCGCTACTGAACAACGCTACGCTCCCATCAAACGTGGCGGCAGATGCAACTTCGCGTCACCCTGTCCAGCCCAGCATGTCCCTCATCTCCGACGAGCATGAACAAGCGATGTCTGCATCAATAACGAAGGACATCGGAGATTCCTACAGCGTATCATGGGCACATCTAAGTGAGGCAACTTCAGCAGACCCAACGTTATCCGCCTTGCGAAAGTTGATCGAGAATGGTCTTGTTGAATCAGATCCCCTGGTTCGACAGAGTGACTACTGGCAATACCGGGATGCTTTGTACATACTTGATGACGTAATCATGTACCAGGATCGGGTTGTTGTACCACCGTCGCTTCGAGAAACGGTGCTGCAAATACTTCACTCTGCCAATCAAGGTGTCTCAGCAATGGAATCGCGTGCACGTGCTACCGTCTTCTGGCCTGGCATGACTAAAGACATCCGCCGCATTCGTGAAACCTGTGCACCCTGCAACCAGCCACACCAGCTACCCCAGCCTCGACCCCATCTACTCCGTTTGAATGTGTGTTTGCTGATTTCTTCAAGTATGGTGGTTGGAACTACCTCGTTGCAGGTGATCGTCTGTCAGATTGGGTTGAGGTCTACAAAGCGCAACACGGAACGAGTCAGGCAGGCGCAAAGGGACTTGTTGCTGCCTTGCGTACATTGTTTGCAACTTTCGGTGTCCCAATGGAGCTCTCAAGCGATGGTGGCCCAGAATTTGATGCCAGTGAAACTGAATCGTTCTTCAAGCGGTGGGGGGTTCATCATCGCGTTTCCTCTGCTTACTTCCCCCAATCGAACGGACGGGCGGAAGCTGCTGTCAAGAAATGTAAGCGGCTCCCAATTGACAATGTTGGTCCAGATGGTTCGCTCAACAATGATAACTTCTTACGCGCTCTCCTCCAGATCCGCAACACACCTGATCCGAATTGCAACGTCTCACCGGCGGAGATTGTTTTCGGACGTCCACTTCGTGACTCCTTCTCCTTCACACCCAAGCTGTCGAAGTTCAATAATCCTGATGTTCACCCAACTTGGCGTGACGCATGGCATAAAAAGGAAGATGCCTTACGAACGAGATTCACACACACAGCCAAAAAGTTGAATCAGCACGCTCGTCAACTGCCCCCGCTCAAATTGGGCACCAATGTCTTGATCCAGAATCAGAATGGCCGTCTTGCTACTAAATGGGATAAATCGGGCACTATCGTCGAGGCACGTGCAAACGACCAGTACCTTGTGAAAGTGGATGGATCCGGGCGATTGACACTCCGCAACCGGCGCTTTTTGAGGGCGTTCACTCGACTGTCTGTCTCGATTCATCAACCCACCACGCCAACCCACACAATTTATCCACAGTCAACCGCGACACCACGTTCAACCGCAACACCCGGACCTACGGCCGTCTCAACGCAGGTTGCTGGATTACCTGGTTCCTCTCACACCAATGAGGGGAAACCTGTGGACGCTGGGAACGATACACCCGCCACTGCCCTTCCTGTGGCCCGACTGCCTGCAGACATTGCGCTTCCACACCCTTCTTCCAGCTCGCCACCGCAACCACCCTCTGCTACTGATCAGTTGCAACCTGTCGTGGTTGAAAAGCAACTGCGTCGTTCGACACGCGTTACTCGTCCCCCACGTATTTACGCACCAGAGACTGGTACTTGGGACTGATAACGGTGCTTCACTGAGGGGGAATGGATGAGATGTTTGAGTACTTTATGTTCAAAGATTTTACCATATAGCTAACATTTATAGTCTTTTTTTTTTATCATTTGAACATGGGGGGATGTAGAGATGTCATTATTTTACTATTTTGTTTATATTTCATAGGCCAAGATTCACAATATATAACTAATAATATAATTTGAACAAGTCATTCTTCAACTACCAAGATAACATCTTGGTTTTATTGTAATTGGAGACAGCAAACAAATGCCACTGTAGATGCTATTCAGTCATGTGTTCCAAGAAGTCATCAATTATACGAGTAATTATTTTACAGGGTGATTTTAATAGCAAGGGCATTTTTCCTTAAAGATGCTCTCCAGGAAATTCAAAGCCATTTCATGATCTCGAATTTTCAAGAAGCTTCTCACTCATACCATGTGAGTCTTTTTATTGGAAGCCAACAAAGTAACTATGTATCAAAAACTAATTATTCCTAAATCAAAAAAAATAAATTATCAGTCATCATCAGTATTATTACTGACTAATGTCTGATGAAATACTGTTTTATTTGTGACTATTATAACTTGTTATGATTTTCCCTCAAACCGTCACATAATGTATAATCATAGTCAAAGGCACAAATGAAAACATGCTTTAATGGAAATACTAGACCACAAGGTAGTGCAAGGACAAGAAAAACTAATCCCTTTTATGAGGATGGTTAACCAATGTAACCAACATGTAACTTTTGCATTTCAATATTCCATATTTCAGGCGACAGATCCTATGAGAATCTTCAGAATACCCTGGTTAGAGAAACTGAAAAACCAGAGGAAGAAACAAAATATTTTTTGACATTCCAATACAACATCAAGAAATATTTCATATGAAAGGTGGTGAAGAAGCTTTTCTCGATAGCTACTATTCTGCAAACATGATTGGGAAAAAATAGAAAGGCATTTTCATTGATGCTATCTCTGATGAAGATAGAAAATCAGAGATATGAAAGATGGTACTTTTTCATTTTGGAGGAGAGCCACCTGTTAGATCAATAGAAAAAATCGTGTCCATGTTGTGTACTTGGAAAAAGATCTACTATGATAGCAGGTGTTACAAATCAAGACATTCCATTACTTATTTCAAAATCAGAAATTAAAGCAAGAGGTTTCATTCTCGATTTCAATAATGAAAACTTGACTGTTGACATCTCAAATCTCAATTTTGCAGACAACATCAACAGGACATTTTAAAAGTCCTTTGTGACCAGATGAAGAAGTCAACAATGGTGGTGAATTCAATAATCCAGAATACCTCGATGCAATGGAACAGTTTAATATTGAGGTACGTACAACTGGAACTGAATCTACAATGAATAATGGCGTGAGTGAAAGGAATGACGCTGTTATTGATTGGACGGCTGAAAAAATGATGTCAGAAGACAAATACTTGAAAGTATGAGAGGCTTTAGCACATGTGGTGAGAGCTAAGAATGTGTTACAAAACTACTCCAATTCAACTTGTTACTGGTGTGTTGCCATCTGTATTGGTTAATGGGCTATCTGCACTTAATGGAGCTGATGAGCATTCATGAAGGCTGAATCTTTAGAGAAAATTAAACAAACCCAATTAATAAAAAGAGAGCTAAAGGAAATGAAACAGCCGAAATGAATCAAACAAGCTCCAGTGAAATATCTTCCAGAAGAAGGTATTAAGGTGCCAACGTAGTATTCATTCCTGTTCATCAGCATGGAGAACAAGTGGTGATTGATGTAAAGAATACAGAGCTTACAAACTGGAAAGCAACAGAGGCTGTTGAGGTCATTTAACAGACAAAGAGCTGAAAATTATATTTACAAAAATGGGTGATCACAGACAAAGAAATAGCTTAGCGCAATTCAAACCAATGTCCAAGATTTAGAACAAAAATATCTTCAAAACAACTTGTCCAATGAGCAGTTGACTTAACTACGTAAACAAAAATTGTAAAAATGAAGGGGAATTTCCAGATGTTGTGTAGAATACATTTAAAGTTAATTTTCTTCACAACAACAACAAATCATCCTGTGGCAATTACTGTCCAATATCCTTGCTTAGCTTTCCTAGTAAAGTCCTTGAAGGAATGATATCTCATCTACATGTTTTTTCTTTTATAAGCATATGTTTTTTGGGAAACAGGCTCCGTTATGCTTAAGGATATTTTAGAAAAGCTCAAATTATGCTTAGCATATGCTTATTTTTCCGAAATATTCACAATTGGATTTTGCTAATTATAACGACCTCCTTTCCTTTGTAAATAAAATTCAAAAATATCAAAAATTCAAAAATATAAAAAGGTCATTCATTCACATACACACCTCAAAGACCAAAGTTCACCAATATGCTTAGGATATGCTTATTTTTTGGTAAAATTCAGGTCTCGGTATGCTTATAAACGTTATGTTTATAAAAGAAAAAACATGTAATACAAGAACATACTGTCAAATAATCTTCTGAGTCAACACCAATGGGAATTCAGGTCCATTTGCTCCACTGAGACACTTCTTCTGAATAACACAGAGAAATGGACGAAAGCCATAGACAAAGGAAAGGTGATGGGCATATTAGTTGCTTCAAGCCGGTTTTCCACTAGGCGAACTTATTTGCGTGAAGCAACTTTTTTTCGCCGCGAAAAAAGTCACGGTAAAGAAATTGATTTCCACTAGCAGTAAGAAAGTGCGCCAAAAATCAAAACATTTTGTAAACATGAAAAGAACAAGACGTTCATTTCTGTAAAGAAAACCCTTTGTAATAAAGTTATTATTACTTCAAAAATGCAAGAAAAGAAAGGAAAATACAAAAAGAGATATTGGGTACGACAGCTACATCAGAACTGTAAAGCAGGGTTTTCACATTTCAGCTAATTGAAGTAACTTTGAGTTGCCTCCACAAATCGGAATGTGTAAACATGATTGTGTAGCCAACTTTTTAAAAACATGCTTTTAACCACTTCTACTTGTTGAACGGAAGACTCCATTGTTTTCAACAAACTCATTTGATGAATTGAAAAAAAACTACTTCGTTCATAATAAAGTAGTTGTGTGAGTTGTTAAAGAAATTTGAACGTTTAGCTGAAACAAAAAAAGGCACTGCAAAAACACTCCTTTCTAGAAGCCACATCTTTGCTCAAACGGTTCTTTTTTTCCTCTTTTCTTAAAACTTCTTGTTAATTAAATTTAACTGAAAATTTATACAGTTACGGACTTGTAATGTTTCTTAACTAAAAATATATCAACCAATCAATCAATCAATCATTAAATTAAAAACTTCATGCTAGCTCGACAAGATGGAGCAAACTGATTGGCTTGCGACTTTTTTCGCCACAAAAAGTAGAATTTTTTTTTTATGATTTTTTTTTATTTTTTTTGAAAATGGGTTGCTCCCTGCAAGGCCGAAGCCACTACTAGGCAGAGAGCTGAGATGAGAAAAGGAAGAAGGGTTATAAAGACAGAGCAAGGTGGTGGTTAGAGGAGTTATAAAGACAGAAGGAAGAAGAGTTATAAGGAAGGAAGGAAAGGAAGAAGAGTTATAAAGACAGAGCAAGGTGGCGGTTAACCTTGGATTTAAAAGATTGCAGATCATACTCAGCAGGAAAACAACTATGAGGGAGAGAATTCCAGAGGCGAGCAGTCCAAGGGAAAAAGCTAGATGAATAAAAGTTCTTATGGCATGTTGGGACCTGAACAGTCAAAGGATGAAAATTTGAAGAGAGATGAGTGTTCAGAGAGAAAGTCTTAGGAGAAGGGGTAAGTTGATGCGAGTCATCCGAACAATGCCCATGAAAGTATTAGAAAATAGATTAGCACAAAGATCAGGGCCAACTAAGTTAACTAAGCGCTTCTGAATACGATCGAGTGGCGAAAAAAGTCGCTTCGCGCAAATAAATTCACCTGGTGGAAAACTGGCTTTAAAGGCTCAGCGTACGTTTCAAAAGTAAAAATTTTCTTTTTCAAATTTTTTTTTACAAATGTAATCATTAGGTTATCATTACACTATATTTAAAGTTATAGCGAAAAATAATGCTTTTTGAGAAAGTTATGGGCATTTTTAGTTATTCAACATTTCTAAGTTATGTCAACCTTTACAATCTGTTACATACTCAAAAGGCGATTAATTAAATTAGCAGCTCACTTTGTGAATTTATTAAAGGCTGTCATATTGTCGTTTATGTGATGAAAAATTATTAGTGTTCTACCTTCTATGAGCTCCATCTTTCCAGCAAGTGGCTCATTTCCTTTAAAATGTTTCACAGCAGTAGATGAAAGCCTGTTAACGAAAAGTGTGCCCACGATTTGAGAGAAAATTCCTGATTGGCTCAAAATTCAAGATTGTTTTCAACTATTCAATAGCGCAAAAGTATGGAAAAAACAAAAAACTGTTTTTCTCCTAAACAAAACCTTTATTTGAGATTCGTGGGCACACTTTGTTTCCACTAATTGTGAGGAATCGCCACAAACAAAAAAAATTGTAAAAAACCTTTTTCTTCGGGAGTTGGAGCTCAAAGAAGCAAACAAAAGTCCGTATTTTTTATCGTTTTCGAAGACTAATTTCTTCCTTATTATTTATGTGAATATATCCTTTTATACACCGTTGGAAAGAAAATTTATTGCTCTACACGAATTTAAATTTTTGTTTATTTAATACATTTTACCTAGTTTCTTAAATTTTCTTTTAAGTGGTTATTAGTGGTAATTACACCTCTAAAGGTCCCAGTCTAGTGCATATCCCAATCAAGGTACAATTTTCCCTTTTACAATTTTCACTGGACGTGCTACTGTGCTAGACAAGTGAATAGTTATGTTAACTTTGTTTTAACTCCTTGTTTGGCTGATATACATCCTTGATTCGCTTGGACTTCTATTTTCCATTTCTTATGTTTTTTTACATAAAATTTTCAGCTTTTTACTGCATTTGTAAGTATTGACCTCCTTGACCAAATAAAGAAATAAATATAAAACAACTTTTTGGGCTCTTATAATAAATATCAATTTGGACACTGGAATACACTGTTATAAATACAAGTGTTGTAAATGGTAGTCAAAATTGGCAGTCAGTTTGTTAGGAATTTCTTGTTGAACATTGTAATCTTGTGTTGCCATGGAGATCAAGTTTCAGTAAAAACTTTATATATGTCAATATCACAGGCATGAAAACTGATTTTTCAAAAATTCAACAACTGACATTCCTCATTTTTGAAACTCTTTCAAATGGTACAGAAAATCAATTGTGATTTTAGTTCCACTTTCATAATAATAATGATTTCATGAAACCAAAAATCTATTCGAAATTACTGGGTTTTTTTAAACTAGATCCTTGAAAACCTTAAACGATAAAGACAATAACGATAACAATAGTGTAACTATAATAGTGACATAGTTTTTGAAGATTTCGAAGCTATCTCAGCGATGACTGCAAAAGTGAAAGTAAAAAAAAAACAGGAAATAAACAGTTCATTAGGATCTTAAGTTTTCTAAAATGATAAAAAATGCAGATATACCTGATTATATCTGTCCTTTAGCAATTTCCCGTATTGATAGTTTCATTATGATATTGCTCTGTCTCGTGACAATGAAAATCATATGACACCCGAACAAAAACTTTGTCATAATAGAATTCCCAGAAATTGAGAAATAAAATCAAGATGGTAGCATGCATGACGTAACCTATCATGCGTCCCTTGGCCGACGGCGGAGATCACAATCGTCGACCGAAATGATATTCAGTGTAGTAACAAAATCCAGTCGGCACAATGGCTTAATTCCTCTAACTCGCCTCTTCATAAGACATATCTAAATGCATTTAAGACGACGGAGCCTACAGTCTAGCATAAATCAATTTAGCAAATGAACATTTTTATTTCTTTTCTCGCTCATCCATTCGAAAGGTTTCAAGGAAGAAGAAGAAGTGGGAACTGTGTAAACAGGAGACCGGTCCTAATGAAAGTTGAGATATGAAATATCAAATGGTATCCTTCTATCAAAACCAAATTAATTCGTTCTAAGAATCTTTACCCAGGTATACGGACGACGACTTTCTTCGCCATCGTCCGTAGATCAAAAAGGCAAGAAGCCCTGGGAACGAGGTTGACCTAGAACTATCTCAATGCAAAAACGCAGACAAACTACACCGTGTACTACACCGTGGAGATGAAACATTAGGACTTGAAAATCAGTAAAACGTACGAAGTTCTAATAATGATTTGATGTGAGTATGTTACAGAGAAAGTCTACACAGAATAACATATAACATATATGCTTTGTAAGATTCCTTGTCAAGTGCATGGATAAGAGAGCTGGTCAAGTCGAAAAGTTCTATTAAGAGTTAATAGGTCGTTTTTGAGTCCATTCTTAAATATATCCTTCACCGGTAACAAGGGAGAAGGGTTACAGTTAGGCATTGAGATATTTTCAAACTGAGCTCATCATATATGTTAAGAGGGACAAATCTGATACGAATACATTTCAAGATACTTTTATTATTATTATTTATTATTATTTGTTTATTTGGTATAGAAGGTCGTATATATACAATAGGCAGTGAAATAGCACTGATGTGGACCTACTTTAAAATAACTAACTAAAAAGTAAAAGCTATTCAGATAAGTAAATGAAAATATAAAATATCATTAATAATAACATATAATTATAAAGTTGTAAATACAATATAAATTATTCATATATTCAGAAGTATAAAATCCAATATTTAAAATGTATATAAAACGATGACAAAATGATTAAGATTAGGTCGTGTGAGCCCACTCTGCTGACTAGACGTGAAAGGGGTGGAGTAGTTAGCCTATTAAAATAACTAACTAAAAAGTAAAAGCTATTCAGATTAGTAAATGAAAATTTAAAATATCATTAATAATAACATATAAATTATAAAGTTGTAAATACAATATAAATTATTCATATATTCAGAAGTATAAAATCCAATATTTAAAATGTATATAAAACGATGACAAAATGATTAAGATTAGGTCGTGTGAGCCCACTCTTCTGACTAGACGTGAAAGGGGTGGAGTAGTTAGCCTATTAAAATAACTAACTAAAAAGTAAAAGCTATTCAGATTAGTAAATGAAAATTTAAAATATCATTAATAATAACATATAAATTATAAAGTTGTAAATACAATATAAATTATTCATATATTCAGAAGTATAAAATCCAATATTTAAAATGTATATAAAACGATGACAAAATGATTAAGATTAGGTCGTGTGAGCCCACTCTTCTGACTAGACGTGAAAGGGGTGGAGTAGTTAGCCTATTAAGCGATAGCTGTAGACTGGGAATAAGGATACCCAAGTAACAAAAGTGAGGCACTTGATGCAAGACTAATCACAATTTAATAATTTGAGTAAGGTACTAAATTAAATAGTGTAACTAGTAATATATGTATGTCTCTGGGTCACTTGCCTTTCTTGTAGCGTTATAGCCGAAATTTATCTGCTCTAAAACGTTAGATTTTGACAAGGATGATTTGAAGAGATCAATTGTGTTTTCTTCTCGTAATCGTGTTGGCAAGTTATTCCAAACAATAGCTGCTCTATAGGAGTAGGATCTCTTGTAGTTGGTATGATGGAAGGATGGTAGATTTAACTTATATTTGTTTCTAGTAGCTCTGACTTGGTCTGCTTTGGTAATGAGCTGTTGGAGCAATGGTGAAGATAAATTGTTATAAATTTTGTAGGTCTTGCAGGTGAGATGACGTTTGTAATAGTAGTGGATTGGTTTCCAGTTTGCCACAGTGATAACTTCTGAGTCTGGGGTACGGCTGTTTATGCGCTCGATGAATCTTGCAGCTTTGATGTGGATTTTCTCCACGTCTTCGAGTAGGTGGCTGGCACAGTTACCCCAAATGATAATGCCATACAGCACAGATGGCAAAATACCACTATTGTAGATTGTTCTTAGAGTGGCTTTGTCCATTTGGTTCATCTTGTAAAGTTTCTTTAGCTTAACACTGAATGATTTACAGACACTTTTTGTATGAGCTTCCCATGTCAACTTTTTGTCCACTTCAACTCCAAGAATTTTTGATTTTTCGACGATTTTGATGGAGTGGTTATTTATCTTTATGTCCGGTAGTGGGCCGTTGAATTTGTCTTTCGTGAGAATAAGTATCTCTGTTTTGTCTGGGTGGATTGATAACGAGTTTCGTTTGGCATAGTTTTCAATACTGACAATCTGTTTTTGAATGACCGATAGTACTATATCAACAGTGTCTCCAATGGTGAACGAGGTAGAATCATCCGCAAAAAGGTCGGTTTCACAAATTCCTACATCAGGCATGTCGTTAACGTTAATAGCGAAGCACGTTGGTCCAAGGAGTGACCCTTGTGGTACCCCGTACTCAACTGCTGCACTGTCTGAGGTGATTTCATTTACTTTCGTAACTTGAGTTCTTCCAGTCAGGTAGTCGGCCAGGTAGTTTAGGAAGTCACCGGATATTCCACAAGCTGCCAGCTTTTTCAGTAGTACTTGATGAGAAACGCTGTCAAATGCTTTTTTAAAGTCGACTAGTAGCACACCGACGACCTTCTTGTTGTCCAGGGCTGTATGCCATTTTTCTGTTACATACAAGAGCAGGTCTTCAGTGGAGCGAGCTTCGCGAAAACCCCACTGGTGTTCATTTCTTAGGTTGTGTATTGTCAGGTGCTCATTTATTTGTGAACATATAAACCTTTCAACTACCTTACTTGGAATACTTAATAAGGAAATAGGTCGATAGTTGGAGCAATCTCTCTTTGATCCTTTTTTGAAGATACAAGATACTGCTGCTGATTTCCATGTGGTTGGGAACTTTCCAGTCGAGATACTTTTTAGTAACACTTGATAGAGACCATCTATGGATGCTGACTCGTTCAGTTTCAGATCTCGCGAGGATATCCTATCATGTCCACAGGCTTTGCCAGGTTTTACGGTTGATTTAAATGATTTCTTGAATAGTTCATAGTCAATTTTTATATTCGAAATGGTGGGAACAACCCTGTAGATGTGTGTGTTGGCATAATCACTACAATCCTCACCTGGAGTCTTCAGGGCAGTGGCGAGTTTCTGGCCAACAGATGAATGGTAGTTATTTAGTAGGTCAGCTTTTTGTTTGTCATCAGTAATGATAATGTTGTTGTCTAATAAGGGACCTATTTTGGAGTTCTTGGATTCACCTCCAAATTTCTTAACAGTTTTCCAAAAGTTCCTTGTATTTGATGCAGTGTGGAATTCTTTTTTCCAGAACCTGGCTTTAGCAGCTCTGATCATGTTTGAGCAACGGTTTCTTGACTTTTTGTATAGCTTCCATTCTTCTGAGCCTTTTTCAGTTCCTTTAGCTCTTTGAAGCAGTTTGAATCTGGCGTTAAGTGCTTTCCTTATCTCTCCTGACATCCAAGGTGCGCTTCGGTAGCGAATCTTCACCTTCCTTGATTTGATGTGCTCGCTGACAGTGTCAGTAAATAGTTTTTCCCACGCCCAAACACAGTCGTCAACATCGTCAAATAATGAGATTATTTGCCATGGAGTTGCTTCAAGGTCAAGGTTAAGCTTACTAGTGTCTATGTTTTTATAGTCTTTGACAGTTTTCAACATTGGAGGTGGTCTACTAATGAAAAAATTCATGGTAACGTAAATGAGATTGTGATCAGAAATAGCACTATCATAGCTTCCACAGTTTATTATCTTGGCAGAAGAAGAAGTTATTGCAAGATCGATAAGCGTTTTTGACTTTTCGGTTATTCTGGTAAAGTCTTTCATGACATTTTTTAAATCTAGCCTTGCAAGTATCCTGTGGAGAGTCGCAGCCAAGTTTGATTCAGCATTAGACAAGTCTATATTTAGATCACCAAGAATGATAATGTTTGATCGTCTCGAGAACTTTTCTATTGTTGGTGTAAAATGCTGCAGAAAGTTCTTTTGTTTAGGTGGACGGTAGATACAGGCTATCAGGATTTTTTGGGATTTTAGGATAAGTTCGGCCCATATTGACTCTGTTGCTTTTATATGCTGATCTGTAGGTAGTTCGTACATTTTAAGATGGTCTTTAAAGTAAATCAAGGTACCTCCCCATCTATCCTTTTTTCCAGATCTATCTTTTCGGATGATTGAATATCCATCAATGACTATTTCAGAATCCTTCACATGGGTACTAAGATGGGTTTCAGTGACTGCAAGGATGTTGAATTTGGCTACTTCTAACAGTGATCTTACTTCGTCAAGTTTATTTACCAAACCATTTATGTTTATGTGTCCAAGTTTAAGTCCTTTTTTTCCAATAATTTCAGCAAGATCAGGAAAAGGTTCATCTGATGTTGAGTTCATTCTTGTTTATTAATCCTAAAAGAGAGTGGCTACTCCCTTTTTCTGAGGTTTACCTGCTTTTAGTTGCAGGGTTTACCCAGTTTTATGGAGGTTCACCACATAGAACTTTTACTGACTAGAATAGTATATTTATGTCAGTATTTTTATGCATTTTTTGGAAGAGGAACTCAAACTGTTGCTATGCATTTGTAAGTTGGAATCGCACTTTTCTTAAAAATTATATCATGTCTTGTATCGAGTTGCTCTACTTTTCCTGTAGGATGATACCAATATTCTGGATCTCACAAAATTGCTGTGCCTTACTTCTTGATACCATACTAGAAAAACAAATCCTCCGGAGACGAGAATGAAACCTTGGACTGTCTCTTTGTTAATTTTATCGATTGTTCACTTTTTATGTGGATTCAATCTGTGAATAGGATTTCATATAGCATAGTAAACATCTGAATCACAATGGTAATGCCGATTTTTTTTTTCTAACTCTGCTGCGAAAATAAGCGAGAAACTAATTCAGTGTGTTTAACATCAGGGGGTTTTGTAAAGATTTTTCAGACGAGCATATAGATTAGCAAAAGTTGTAAAACTGTTGTAAACTACAAGAAACCACTGACTAATCCTTACACCGATAGCTTGTTGGTATGCCCAGTTAAATCATATGAGATAGACTCAAAGATTTAAGACTAAGAAAGGATATAGAACGTGGGTCTTTTAAAAACATGGTTGGTTTTATTTTTTTTTTAAAATGACTGAGACCTTTAGAGGTGTAAGGATTAGTCAGTGGTTTCTTGTAGTTTACAACAGTTTTACAACTTTTGCTAATCTATATGCTCGTCTGAAAAATCTTTACAGTATCAACCTTGTCAAATTTGTCTGGGTTAGTGATGGCCTACCAAAAGTGAGGGTAAGTGAGGGTAAGGTTTGGGCTTTGCCTCGTCTGTTTAAATATTTTTACAGTTGACCCTCGTTTTAGCGAACGTTTTAGCGAATTCCTCATTATATCGAACACAAAATGTCTCGGTCCCTTGATTTTCGCAAACAAAGCTCTCATAAAATACCTCTATTTAACGAACTCGCTTTTAACGAATTCCTCATTATATCGAACAAAAATATGTTAACACAACGCCTGATTTACCTTCGAAATAGCGAATAGTACCACATTTTAGAATCTGAATGCTTCGAATCGAATCAGCGGCATTCGGAATTCAATCTTTGAATTTTATTCATTTGTTTGTTTACATATTTTTTGTTTAAAAAATATCGGCTGCTAAGAGAAAGAGGGTGTGAGCCTCGGTGAAAAACATAAGGCTATCAAAGAAATTGAATCTGATATTAAGCCATCTAAAGTTGCCGAAAAGCATAACGAACCAAATTGCTCGATCTCCTCAGGGTTCGCTAAAATGAGGGTCAACTGTATACCGTATTCCCTCTAATAAATATAAGTCCTTATAGTCGAACGTTTGTAATAAACGCCGCCCTCTAATAAACGCCGCCTTCTAATAAACGTCGCATCTTGAAGAGCGGCGTTTATTAAAAAACAAGCTAAAGAAGAAATAGATGAAAAATAGTTTAATACGTTCTGTCAGCCATCTATCCTGTTTCTATTCTATCTATCCATGTTTGCATGAATTTTGATTGATGTGTAATTAATTACGCTGCAACATTCAAGCAGAATTCTCAAAATCTTTTAACCAAACCAAAATCTTTTAAGGGGCTGTTCATATGGAGGTGAGCTGGCCCGGTTAGCCAGGCTAGCTCACTTAGCAGAGATCTCGCTGTTATTAAGAAATCTTTATAAAAATAAACTGTGTTCATATGAAAAGCGGGCTAGCTCACTTAAGTGAGATCTCATTTCATTTGACCGGGATCTCACCTAGGTGAGATGAAATTTGTTCACATGAACAGACCAGCCCGGTTTCGTGGGATTAGATTTTAGACGCACGCGTCGAGATTCAAATTATTGCTTACGTGATTTAAAAAACATTCTTCAGCCCGGTTTAGTGGGATGGGAAAAACCATATGAACGCTGGGTGAATTTCATCTCATTCAAGTGAGCCAGTCCAGTAAAATTTTCTTGTACATTTTAATTGCATAAAATGGTTTCGTCTTGATCGACTTGTGCTGCTTTATTGAAACAGAGGCAACTGGGCTAAGACCAATCTTGAAAATCCTTTCCAAATTTTCGAGTTTGACGTCAGCGAAATCTATGAAAGTTTTCATATCGTAGAAGAGAACGGTGATAATGATATTGCTCTTCTTTGACATTTTAGTAAAACATTTGTGTAAAACATTTTCGCACAACCTCTTGTAACTTTTTTAGAAAAAGAAAACACCATTTCTTGCGAGTGTTTTATTCACTTTCATCTTTTTGTGATAAACGCCGCCCTATAGTAAACGCCGCCCTCTTAAACGTCAAATCCAAAGGCTGGAATTTCGAAAATTGATTTGTAACACCAACACAGTCCTTTTTATGCTAAATTTTGATAGTGTATCACGTGGATGATACATTAAGGAACGAAGTTGTCTTTTCACGTATAGTAAAATTTGTTAGGAAACAGACTAACTTAGACCAATTTAAAAGAAAACTGTAAGAAAAATAATATTATTTTCTAATTCGCTTTGCTCAACCGAAAATAACCTCATTTATTTGCTATATCTGGGGACAAGAGACAAAGATTATCTTGTAGTAGTGGTGTCATCTTAGCATGGTGAACCGTTACAGAATTGCAACAAACCTCGTTTTCATAATTACAACTTTCTCTTTTGCAGCTATATACAAGCAAATATTGGAATAAACTTCAAAGTACGTTCATCTCATTTCAGTATTTCTATTAACAGATTACAGTGACATGGTTTGGACTACGGCATCTACCAAATTCAGAAGGCTAATGATGTTACTCCTTTATGCACATTCCTGTGATCTGAGTAGAAAATGGAGCTCTTTGAATATAAGTACAACATTTGACTTTCACTAACAACAATCGCAACTGCGCCGGATACGAAACGTACTCTTGGAACCATGCTGCAGTTACTAGCTCGCCAAGGTTACGAGCAAAACAAAAATATGCATGTATATAATGATAAATTTCGATAGTTATATATAGTTACATATATGCTGAATATCGACATTCAATTTCTTATAACACAAAATCTGTAAAGGAAGTTTAACTTTACCGGTTCGAAGCTAATTGACATGTGACTATTTTCGCGCCATTTCCCCTTTTTATACTGAAGTCACGTGACTTGTATTTACTTATTGAGATAAGACCCTAGTTATATCTAATAAATTCAATTATTTTCTAATTCGCTTTGCTCAACCGAAAATAACCTCATTTATTTGCTATATCTGGGGACATGGACGTATAAAAAGAGAAGGACTCACAACTCATTTCAATAGCTATTCAATTCTATTGTTAAAATCCATTGTGTCGGCATCCCTTTCATACCAAAGCGCGTCTCGCATTTCACTGGATTTTTGTTGAGACGAACGATTATATACGTGCCAATCTAACGCGGAAAACTGAAATATCAGAGGAATTAAGACTTATTAGCTTTCAAAACACTTTTATTCATTGTTCGAAGCCACAGACGACGATATTTAATCGTTTTTAAAATGTCTGTGAGTTTGCTAGAAGATGTTACAAGTGAAAATAGAAGAAAATCATGGCACAGCGTCTCTGCATGTTATAAAGTTAATATTTGCGCCTCAAAAATGCCTAAGCTACACAAAACAGAGAGATAGTTTATCTATCTTTTCTGAAAGTTTCAAGTCTGAAGCTTTAGGAACTCCTAAGGAATCATACTTTTAGTTTTGGTGTTTTTCAACAGTTTTCGTGTTTATAACAAAAGGCTGCTAGTGTGGAAGCCAATGGAAACATGTATTTTTAACAGCACTTGAGGGAGTTTCAAAACTGCTTTTGTCAAAATTTCAATAAAGCGAGGCGAGCTTGTTTGAATAGATTTATAAAAGTTGTAAGTCCTTCTCTTTTTATACGTCCATGCTGGGGACAAGAGACAAAGATTATCTTGTAGTAGTGGTGTCGTCTTAGCATGTGGAAAAAAGTTAGGGACACAAACCATGGAGAAGGAAGAGAGAGAGAAGAAACATTTTATAAAGAATCCTATAAACCTAAGGATTTCGACACAGCTAGCAGGTGTTGGACATCATCTTCAATGTAACCCTCTTTGGATTTTTCGGATTGCCATCTTCCATGTCTTTTAACCAAACGATCTGGCACATCAGCATTTGTTGCAGCTGTGGCTCCACCTGAACCTAGACTGTGAAGTCCGAAGTGCTTCTTGTCCAGACCGATGGATTCCAACGAATCTAAAAGAATCTCACGCATTCTTGTGTAACTTAGAGGAATGTTCTGATTCCGCAATAAACCAAATTTGTTTTTCGAAGACACAGATAAAGCTCTGAATAAGTACAAGTCAGAATTGCTTTCTGATAACCCGGCGTGTTCTAAGTAGGTTTTCAGGTTCAGAACGGGGCAGATCCGCGAGTCATGTCCGCTAATATAAATCCACTTACCATCTCTGTAGATGTCAGTTTTGCTTTTTTCAAGAAACACTTTCATATACTGGTTGGAAAAGACAATGTCGGATCTTTTTAGGTTACTTATTTCACTATACCGAAGAAATCCGCAGAAACCCAGCAAACAGATATTCATCGTCCTCATTTTACTCAGATTAGTATCCTTGCTAATGAGTTTTTCGTACAGCAGATGAAGATGGGTCACCGTGATTGGTTTTTTCTTCTTCACGACGTGTTGACAGATACGCTTTGCTGCCTCTAGCATGTTAACTACAAGAACATTTTAACATGGGTCAGTGTAGCCTAGCGTTTTATGGTAGAACTTGATCGAATAGAACACCCCTTCGATTTTTGGAAAGGAACTGTCCAGTTGGATGAGGTTGAGAATGAATAATGCCACGGTGAGGGCAGATGCCGGTAATTCGGAAACAACAAATTTTTTACACCAACTTTTCCAAATAGAAAAGCTGCTAGAATACTTTTTAATGGTGTTATTAGCTCTGTGTTGGACAAGATATTCAGGTAGCACTTGAGACAACGGCTGCAAAGATTCATTTTCAAGCTTTGATTTAAAACGTTCCTTAAAGAGATCTATAATTAAAAGACAGAATAAGAAAATTGAGAAGAAAAATAGTTTACCCAGTGGTTACCTACTTTTAATTACCTGTCTTCATTCGGCAGTTTACCCAGTGGTTACCTACTTTAAGTTACCTGTCTTCATACGGCAGTTTACCCAGTGGCTACCTGCATTTAATTACTTGCAGTTTACCCAGTGGTTGTCTGCTTTTAATTACCCAGTGGTCACCTGCTATTAATTATCTATCTTCATACCGCAGTTTACCCAGTGGTTACCTGCTATTAATTACCTGTCTTCATTCCGCAATTTACCCAGTGGTTACCTGCTTTTGATTACCTGTCGTTATTCCGCAGTTTACCCGGTGGTTGAATGTTTGGTACTATAGATACTCTAGAACTCAATTTTGAAAGCAATGATTTTAGTGTTACAATTTGGGGAACCGATATAACAGTTTTTGCATTTACCTTGGGAAACACAAAAATTGTTATTGTTATCGAAAATTCTAAAATCTGTTACGTAACTTTCAAAGGAATTTAATGACGTGGAAATTAAAGGCCAGAATGAGGCTGACTTCCAATACGGAGCTACGAGTGTTCCTGAAGCTTTGCATTTTGTAATATGTTTTAATACTTTTGGGATCAGAGAAACTGGAGGAACTAATAAATTGTTTTCATTCTTCCAGGAAACAGATAGGGCATCGACGTGTTCGGTTCCAGGGCAGTAAAATTTTGAATTAAATCTTGTGATTTTTCTATTATCCTGATCTGCAAATCTGTCTATAACAAAGGGCCCCCAAAGCGAATTCAAAATATTAAAAAAGTTTGTTGTTATCTCCCAGCTATCTGTATCTTGGTAGCGGCTCAGTTCGTCTACAAAAGAAATATCTCCTCTGGGGATCCATTGAATTTTGAAGTCAATAGAATGTTGTTGGCAAATGGCAAAAATCTTTTCAGCGATAAGCTGTAAATCAGGTTTCATACTTCCGGATTTCGAAATAATTGTACACGCATGGTTGTCGGTGTTCCATAGAACCGGTTTTCCTCTCAGGAAAGTAGAAAAGGATTCTAGGGCAAAACAAATGGCATAAAGTTCACGCCAAGTAGAGTGCTTCGAAACTTCCGAAGAAGAAAATTGTTTAAACGAAATTACGGACCTATCATTGCTATTATTATCTTTCAGTAGGAGAGCCGCTAATCCAGTTTTACTAGCATCGGAAAAAACTAGAACCCGTGGAATCTCGTATGGAACTAATTGCCTCTTATTATGTGACAAAAGATTATTTTTCCAATAGAATAGTTCAAGCAAAACGTCATTATGGTCAGATAAATTAATTCTGGTGTCCCATGATACTCTCGATTCAATCGTGCTGTACAGTCGCCTTGTCTTTAATTGTACAATATCACCCAAGACAAATTTCATTGATATTAACTTTCCGCAGAAGCGTGCTAGAATTCTAGCTGTAGTGTACGGTAAAGAATTTAAAATCGTTTGTAGAGTACGAAACACTGAATCAAGTCGTTCAGCAGGGATGGTAAAAGAGTTATTTTCTGTATTTACATGTATTCCTAGCCAAATCAATTTTTGTGTGGGACACCAGACAGACTTTGCATCGTTGACAATAAAGCCGGATCGCAGTAAAGACATTTTAACAAAATCAGACTGAAGTTTTGCTTGGTTGAAGTCATTTGAAACACCTGCCCCATCGTCAATGAAACATGCGATTTTTATCGAGTTTTGTCTCCAGTGAGAAATCAGTACCCTCATAATTTTGGTAAATAAAAAAGGTGCAGAAGTAAGGCCAAAAGGAAGAACTGTGAAAACAAAATATTTTATCTCGCCATTTACTACCCATGAGAATCCGAGGTATTTTTGATGTTCTTCGAAAACATCGATGTGATGGTAGCCCTGTTTGATATCAAACTTAAACATAAAACTGTCTTTTTGTAGAAATTCAGAAAAAATTTTCCAGTCATCAAAAGTTATATTTTGTTTGAACACGTGTTTATTCACATGTCTTAGGTCTAGTATTAGTCTTTTCTTATTATTTCTTATATTAACACTCAGTGGATTCACTACATGAGGTATTGTGGAAGATTCAACAATCCTTCCTGTTTTTAAAAGTTCTTGGATAGATGTACTAACAAATTCTTCGTTTTCAAAAGCAGAACAATTGTTTGTAAAAACAGCCTAACAACCCCCTAGTTACAAAAGGTATCTTATAGCCCGTGTTTATAATATCCAAAACAGTGCTGTTTGTGTCGATTCTCTTCCAGTATTTGATGTGTTCCTTAAGGCTTCCCTTGACTATAATATCGTCACTGATTTGCTTATTATCTAAACTTTCACAATAATCAGAACACAAAAATGAAGTTTTATCATACTTAACTTTTAGAGAGTCCTTTTCAGTACTGCTTGGTATCCGGACAGTTTTTCGCCAGTGTCCTGGTTTTCCACATGCGAAGCAAAGCGATGTTTGATTGAATCCCCGACGTAGCTGTTGGTTGGCTCGCGATCCGAAACCAGGCCTCCCGGAGAACTGCGGTGAATCTTGGGAACGAAAAGAATTCTGCAGACTTTGCGATGGGCTGGTAAACGTGGATGATGGCTGGAAATGGCGTGGCGATTGAATGTTGAACTGACGTTTCCTTTTTACAGATTTCCTCTTGGCGAGTGCTCTGTTTTCAGCAGCTTTCATCCTCTTGTCGTCATCAGAATTACTGGCAAGATCATCTGACAGATATTCGTCCACTGCTGACCAGCCAGCTGGAGATTTATCGGCGAAGCGAATGCATTTGTTACGTTTTCGAAGATCAGCCACCATGTTATCGATGCGTTTACAGGATCGTGTTATAGATCCCTCTTCGACAAGAGATTTAAGACTTTCAAGACTTTCTATAAGATTTGTATTAAAATTATATTGTACCTTATTGCCCCGATATTTGAAGGTTGGGGCTTCCTGACTCTTTTTTCCTTTCAGTCTTTTTTCCAGCAGTTTTGTATCGTGGGAAATTCTTTCTTCCAGCATAGCATTTTGCTCACTAAATTTAAGATCGAAGTAAGCCTTGAGTTGATCTATTCCACCGTTGGTTTCAGTATCCATTGGTTGGTCATCAGTAGCAGGATCAGAAATTTCGATAGATGGGTTGCTAGCAGCCATGATACGAATTTGATAAATTTAAAGGAAGTTTAACTTTACCGGTTCGAAGCTAATTAACATGTGACTCTTTTCGCGCCATTTCCCCTTTTTATACTGAAGTCACGTGACTTGTATTTACTTATTGAGATAAGACCCTAGTTATATCTAATAAATTCAATGAATCAACCCAGTGGACAAAATCGTCAAAAAGACACTGCGTCGAAGAGTATTTTCATTGAAACAATGTATAAACGTCTATAGAAGTGTGCTCCTCTGCGGTGGTTTTTCAACAGATTTACCCACTGGGAAGAACACGGACGGTTCTAATCTAGTTAAATCTGATTTCTTACTTCTGCTTGTAATTGGTAACTTTTTCAAGTATAGTCTATTTACAGCTGGTGGTTTTGAATACATGAAACTCAGAAATTTGTAAAAATCCAGTTTTTTTGTGTATTCACCTATTCATTCTCCTGATGACATGCTGATATTATTGTAGCATAGCACTGTTGTTGATCACATTTCATTATAATCTGTTATTGATTGTTTGAATTATGTGAAGATTTGATGAAAGATTATTTGAAAGTATTTCAGACTACCACATCAAACACTTCACAGATTGGTTGATAATCTTCCGCGACCAGACAATACTGATTTTTTTGTGGTGTCTCGTAGCCGTGTCACAAGTAGCCGTGACAGAAGCCGTGCCGAATCACCCTTTGGAAAAAGAAAAACACAAATTCTACTGTCCGCGTCCCTGGTGGTACTGCTACTAGCCCGTTTCCCCGTGAAGTCTTCGGATGTTTCAGGGTTAATATGGCTGGATGAGGGGCAAGTTAGAAATTAGTGCCAAAAGTTGAAATGATTGTCAGCTAGAGTGTGTAGCTCTCTGCCTAGTGGCTTCGGCCTTGCAGGGACCAATCGATTTAAAAAAAAAAAAGTACAGCTGCTACAAGTGCAGTCTTGGAACTATCTTTGCTGGTTTGTTTGTAGAGCAACTTCTAGTTCGGACACATCCTTTTAAATTTTCTGTAAGCAAACCAACCTCTTCTAATGTTATTAGCCAACAACCAGATATCACAAACCGAATCCTGTCCTTTTCAATTTGATCTTTCCTTGTCAGGTCATGATCTTGTTGCCAGTTTGAAAAATTTCTTCTAAGTATTCTTTACTTTTTGTACTATTGTATAGTCTGCTAGACTGATTTCAAATGTTACGTGCTCGTATAGTATCCCTTCTGTGGCGCCACTCCACATTGACTGCTATCTGTCTCTTTGTGGTCCTACAGACTGAAGCAATTTAACTACTTAACATTTAAAATTAAGCTTGTTGATCCGCAGTCAAAGTCATTGCAGGGATACTCATTTTCAAGTTTCTTTGTTCGCAAATCGGCATGATATAGCATGTTTGCAAGATTATAGAAAATAATTATAGATTATAAATAAATAATATCCAAACAATGCTGTCTCAGCCACCCTTAAAATATCCTAAGTTGTTTCAGTATGTTAATTTCAGTATGGAAGTAAGAAGCACAAACACTTAAAAGCCTCTGATCCACAGAGAAAATAAGGAAGGAAAGATGATGGTATTGCATCTTAATCTCTTAGACCATAATTTGGCTAACCGTTTTTGTATATTCTGTGGTTTGGTGTGTGCAATACTATCATCACGGATCAAAGATTATAGTGAGGTGGATATACGTCAAAAACCACCAAGATACTTCAAATTGTGAAAGAAACATGAAACTTGGTACAAATGTTTATCATCATATTTTGAATGATTTTTTTAACAGAGACACGCCCAAAAGTCACGTGATCGCTGACGTCAGCCTTTTTTCCATGGGAAACAAAATGTCACCAAATTGTAAAGTGTGATACACCGTTAGAAAGATAATTTCACACTGATTCTAAAACACATTATGATCATGGTATGAAAAATCAACCGTTCAGAAGATATGAGCGATCAAATTGTCATTCATGACGTCATCAAAGTTTGCTTGAAAATTATTTTTTCAAAATAGGTAATGTTATGTATCATTTGAAAGATAATTCTTCCCTGTTTTCAAAATAGAATTTCACTGTTACTTGAAAATTGACTCAACAAAAGATATCATCAATTATGTCAAGGTATTCAGTTGACCATTAAATTTTAATTTATCCTAACTTTCTCCAATATTTATATATCTTCTTTCGAACGAACGAACGAATCTTTCAATGAATCGAATTTTGCGCTTGAAAATGGTATTTACGTAAATTATCTTGAGATATTCACAGTCTCTAGGGAAATCTATACTTAGGTTGTATACTTGTATACTAGGTATCTATACTTACGGTTGTCAGTTCATTCGCTGTGGTCGCACGAATGAGCGATCTGATTTTTGATTGGCTGACGCTATGTCATTCGCCTGGTAGTTCAAGTCATTTCAATACTGAGCAAATGAAAAAGCTGTTCGCTCAGTCGCACGACCGCAGTGATTGAACTGAAAACCGGCCTTTAGTCATAAACTTAAATGTTTTGTTATGGATTTGAATCTTGTAAAGACGAAGTGAGGTCTCTTTGTTTGTTTTCAATCGATTTTTATTCTTTATTTGATAACTATAATGAAATGATAAATGAGTGATTTTCATCTGGCTACTTGTTCAGATCTGAAACTAACTGGAAGGTTTGTTTCCTTTGTCAGTGAGTAACTGATGAAAGCCTTATCGATCCAGTCAGAAAGTCAGGTAATTGACTTGAATATTTTAATAGCATTTAGTTTACCTTCAGTTAGTGTTTATCCTATAGGTTTGCAGTATTTCCAGGTGTATAAGATTTTTAAAATATTATAGGCTTCGATAGGCAAAAAAAATTCATGTCAAACACTTTCAATTAATTTGAAGCTATTTGAAAAAATCAATGCCAACCTTAAAAGAGTTTGCAAGCAATTTGAAATTGAAAATGAACTTTTTCAAGAACTTATATTAAAGGAAACTGTGCTCTATTAACCCGCATCTCAAACAACAGAAAAAACTTTTGGAAGGAGTGCAGCGACGAGCAACAAAACTATTGCCTGGAATGTACAACTTAAGCTACAAGGAAAGGTAATAGATCATGGATTTGCCAACACTCGAGTTCCGACGATACAGGGGTGATATGATTGAGTTGTACAAAATGACTCATCAGCATTACGATACGGAAGCTGTTGGAAATTTAATCCAGCTCAGAACGCAGGATTATCCGGATCTGCATTTACATCGCCATAAATTTACTGTGACAAGAGAAAAGTGCGGTAAAGATATCAAGAAATACTTTTTCAAGAATCGGGTTGCAGAACAGTGGAACAATCTGCCTCCGAAAGAAGCTGAAGCTCCATCATTGAATAGCTTTAAGAACAGATTCGATAAACTATGGAAAGACACTGGATTAATGTACGATGTCGAAATGAACCTTGCGGAAATTACCGCTCCTCGAAAGATACGTTATCGTAAAGTTGAAGAAGACTGAAGATCGAACCTGGTGTCAAAGGCATTATATGCCTATTTCCAGAATCCTGTATTGTATTGTATTGTATAAATCTTGCAACTCCTCATACAATAAACAAAAACTTGAGCGCAGAAGAAAAAGTTTTTGTATCCCGCAAGATCGAGAAAGAGAACAAGCTGAGCTTTAGATTAGATTCTTTCCAGCAAATAGACCAGTTAGAGATCAGGAGCAGTCAAAAACAGTTTGTTTCTTTTGCGAAAAAGAAGGTAAGAAGAACTCGATAGTTTTCACCAGTGCTTAACTTGCACTTGATGAGAAGATCCAGCCATTGCTTTAGAATTGGAGGATCATAAAGTCTTGTAAAAGTTTGTTAAAGGAGATATGATATCCAACGAGTCGAAGTAACACCTTAAATGTCTAACAGAATTTTATAACCGTCACCGATCAATCCCAGTGGGCACAGGTCGTCCATTGGACGTCTATTGGGCGTATTGATTTCGTCCTAACGTCCACGTACGCTCGAAGACGTCCAACAGACGTCTATTTTAGTCCACGGTCATCAATAGACGTCCTTTCGACGTCTGAGTTTGTCTTCTATTTTTAATCTAAATCTTAAAATTCAAGTTTAAAACTGGATCGACAGTCGTACTCAAATCACTTGCTACAAGTACAAACATCGTTGACGCTGGTTGACGGGGGAGGGGGGGAGGGGATGTGATACTAGTTGACGTCAACCCACACAATTTTGCAGAACCTTGATTTTTCTAATTAAGTAAAAGTTTCTTATGAAAATGTTAACACTGAATGTGATCTTGATGTGGTCCGTGATGCGCGAACGTAAAACAATAAGCACAGATGGAGTTTGATCAGAGAAAAATGACACGAAGATCATTTCAAATATTTTCACGTCTTATTAAAAATGCGTAAGAAACTAACATACAAAAGGACAAGTGTGGTGGATGGAGGTTGTGTTTTGTTTTGGAGTGGGGGGGGGGGGGGGGGGGGGGGGGTGTCTTCTCAAACGATGACGTCAACTGAGGGGGAGGGGGCAACGCAAAGTTGACGCAGGTTGACAGAGGGGGGAGGGGGGGTCAAAAATCTTGAAAAAATGGTTGATGTCATTTGTGAACAATCCCTAAACAGGGCTTAATAACTTTTGTTATTGGTTCAAAGAGCTTGAGTCAGTCCTTTTCTCTTTTATCAAAAGTTTGAGGGATGCCGATTTTAAATCATTTTTAAATTGTTTGAAATGCATCACACAATGGATGTTTGCAATGGACCACATCTATTATTCTCGGTGGTTGCCGGTATTGATTTAGAGATCTTGAAGAATTTGATAATTTAACTCGTGAAGCTTTCGAGAAGGGTTACTTTACAATCAAAAAAAATAATCACGTTTTCTCCAACATCGCCATCGACCAGGCTTTTGTTCGTGACAAAATAACAAAATTATCTAGATCCACTGTGCTATTGGTATCTTGGATAACCCTGATTCTTTACTGAGGTGGGCTGTGAGTGCATCAATAATATCTGAGCTCTGTCAGATGGATCAACTGAGATCGTCAACTGATAAATTGTCCCATCATGAAGACACCAAATCCTTTGAAATTAGATAAAGATTTTTATTCCCTGTTTCATGTTTTCAATGATTTAACAAATCTATTCAAAGAGCAGCACCTCGTTCAGTTAGTATGAAAGATGGTTGTAAATACAGAAACATCAAAGTCTCTCCACATCGCTCACAAAATTGGGAAGGAGCCGTTCACGCATTTCTTGAATAATCCCATCTTTAGAAGAATCGTTTTATGATTTTTGAAGAAAAACAAATTTTAGATTTTCAAGCAGCCAAGTTCTTCTGTACCAGCAAAATCAAAGCAGGAAATTCAAATTCTGACCCTTCATTGGAAACTTTATTCTCGTTGTTCATCGCCTGTCAGTCAAGAAAAGGTGATCTTGAGAACTTTTTGTTTATTTCATGTTTGAATGACTTATCCTATATAGAAAAGGTACTAACAACACTTATTTTATTAAAAACTAAAACTTTTGTGACAGTTTGCTGTTAAATCCTAGTTTTTATCATACCCACTTGAGTGTTTGTACATCTACATTAAAAGAGTTTTACATCCGAGCTTGGCATGTTTTTAAATCAACGTTAAATTATCTTTTTAAGAGTATATGGGACTTTGGATGTTGCAAACATTTTCCTCTAGTCAGATGGCGAAATCATAGACATTTGAACCGCTTGTACCTCCTGAACAATTAGTTTTCATACTGTGACCTTAATGAGTTTTGAAATCGGCATTAAATTGCCTTTCTAACAACATACAACACACTTTGGAATTTCCAAACATCATAATTTTTCCTTATTTTGATGACGTCATCAAAGACACTTTGATCGCTCAAATCTTCTAAACGGTTGATTTTTTATATCATGACCATAATGTGTTTTAGAATCAGTGTGAAATTATCTTTCTAACGGTGTATCACACTTTACAATTTGGTGACATTTTGTTTCCCATGGAAAAAAGGCTGACGTCAGCGATCACGTGACTTTTGGGCGTGTCTCTGTTAAAAAAATCATTCAAAATATGATGATAGACGTTTGTACCAAGTTTCATGTTTCTTTCACAATTTGAAGTATTTTTCGTATATCCACCTCACTATTAAGGTGGGACAGCCAACAGCACTCCTCTTTTTCAAAATAGCAGAATTGAAACTTTATTCATAACAATATTAATCGATTTCAGCAAAATATGCACATAGCCTCAAATTCAAATTTCCCATCAGCACTTACAAAAAAATTGACAATTTTCATTCACCAAAGTCTCAGTCTCCATTCTCACCGTGTGATAATTTTCAACAATAAGACAGTACATTTAGCATATGTTATTTATCAGGTTGTTATCGAAGTGGCTGCACCATCAGTCATGTATCTTTATTTCAAATCATATTGCACCGATATCACTATGAAGATATAAGTCTGATGTTATATATATCTAAGATGATGAACTATTGTTTTAACTGTAATGGTTGTGTTGGCTACGTTCGCCAAAGCAAACGTGAATAGACGGAGAATCGACTATTAGTGTTCTTAATGGAAACGCAAACCTTGAAAATGAAATAATGCAGTCCTTCGTACGTTACTAGCTGAAGAATTACTTGTTGCTGAAGTTACTAGGACGAAGTTGTTGTTTGATCGGGTCATTCTTGCTATATTGCGTGGTTTTGTTCGAATTTGAATTTGGTTGTGTTCATTACTATAGCCTGTGCTTTTATTTTGGTTGGATAGTTAGAGACTAGATATACGAAGTTTGGTGACGGCAATCCTGTAGCATACTGTGTGCCATATTCGTGCTACTATAGGTGTCACCATGACTGTGTATGTTGCTCAAAGTACATACCGGGGTTGTTGCTGAAGTGCCTTGGGCGGTACTGCTGTTTAACTGCATAGGGTTATTCATGTCAGATGACGAGGTTAGGGCAAAATTTGAAGTCGGTTGCGTTCCGTAGAATCTGTTACCACATGGAGGTATAAAACAGAAGGAGAACGAACTCTTATTTTTCTATTATTCAGATAATGACTATTCTATTCATTGCGGTATCACTTTGATGTCATCCGTGATGCGCTTTCGGCTGGTTGTCGGTGAAACGAATACTTTTTTAAAAATTAACGACAATTTAAAAACCAAATATCATCCATTATAACAACGGATCAACTTGCTGCATAGTGACAAGCAGATTATTAAACCTAAAGCTTCCTTGAGAAACAAATGAAAATCTATGTTTTTATACAGAGTTGAAGATATCGCGTAATTCATGTATAAGTTCCAATCTACATATCTTCTGACTTAAATGCGCCTCGATAGTGCCGCGGTACGTGCAAAAACTTAGGATTATTCTCTCTTCAAAAACTGAAGCTCGGCGAAACTGCTTGAGGGGGATCACGAGATATATAGACCTAAAGTTGCAGTGTTTCGTTGCATATTTGTGACGTTTTTGCATAATTCTCCCAATTCCTACAGATTATGCATGCTAAGAACTTTACTCTAACGATCTTTAATCACATTGGAGAATTGATATGAACGAAATTTTCACGCAAGAACGCCAAAATTATAAAAATTATGCAAGATGATAGCAATTATATGTTATTACACACTGAGGACTTAAACAATGCAGCGCATCACGGATAGTACAATAGCAGATTTTGAGTTCGTTCTCCTTCTGTTTTATACCTCCATGGTTACCATAATTCTGTATGTTTCTAGTTGAGCTCAACGAAGATGAGGTGGGGTAAAACGTGCTAAGTTGTTGTTTGTTCGTATAGGGTTATTTTTGATAAGATTTGAATGTTTTATTTTTACCTGTATTTCTGTGCTACAAACATTCTGAAGATAAGTGCCGTGTCCGAACCTGCAGTTCCTCGAAAACAAAAACGACCAAATTATTCAATTCTACAGTTTGTTGAAGGAAATCCAAAACCAACCAGGAGAAGCTTATCACCCTGAAACAGCGTATGACTTTTACGAAGCTACGATGCGATCGGAGCGGAACTTCAACTACTTCATACAGTATTTAATGACGCTCAGCTAATTGTTTTCGTCGATGTTATCGAAAAGTTTAAAAATATTTTTTCGTCGTCGCCCAACCATGGTGGGCAACAGGAAAGGAGTTGTTCCTTTATTGATGGGCCCACTCACTTCAAAATTCTCGCCGCGACCCAGGCTAGTGTTTCGATGATGATTAGATATATTATTAACGGCCAATGAAGAATACGATGAAGTGAATTGGGTTGCATTAGTTGAGGACATTACAGCAGATTGATTACCTGATTGTGGCACGTTAGAAACATAAGGCTTTGGTGGCGCGATTACTGTAGTGTACTGTGTACTACATGAATTTGTGCTATTATAGCTGTTACCATGATTCTGTATGTTGCTAGCCGAGCTCAAAAAAGATGCTGGGGTTGGCTTTACAGAGGAACTTGTTGTGGAATGAATGGCCGACCTTGTTGCCTTGTAAGATGCAATGGAGGTTTGATGGTCCATATCAGTTACATGAGCCGTCTCCTTGTACTTGATCAAATATCGAGGGTAGCATTGATCTCTTTCGAAAATGACATATATGGATGGATTTTGCATATTGTTTACACAACTATCATACAAGTCATGTGTTGATGCAGTTATCTGAGGAGGTCTCACTAAACTTGAATGTCCCTAAAATCAAAATTGAAATATTAATTTAAACGTTTAAAATTTGAACTTATTTCAAACTTTGATTCATAAATAAACAGTAGAAAAAATGTTCACATAACAAACACGAAAAAAATACAAAACGTTTTTTAAGAACTAAAAGTAAGAACCACTTGATGAATATTATTAACTGTAGGAAAGCTTCAAAACCACAAACATTATTACCAACAACAAATTA
The DNA here is from genome assembly GCA_027922465.2 of Turritopsis dohrnii. Lineage (NCBI taxonomy): Eukaryota > Metazoa > Cnidaria > Hydrozoa > Anthoathecata > Oceaniidae > Turritopsis > Turritopsis dohrnii. The sequence goes on along the minus strand of BQMF02000066.1, from coordinate 904,739 downwards.
TAAGTGATGCTTTAAATCGGATGTAATTGAAGATTTTCCTTTCGTATTTAATAAGAATGATGTTTACTTTTTCGTAAATAAGTGGTAATACCCCAGAAACACTTATACAATGAATTATTTTTAAAATTGCTAGGGTCCGTCCTTTTATTGAAAGTTCCACAGTTTTGAAAGAGCATTCCGCATACTGTTTTGCGCAGCCTAAATTATTAGTTTTTAATATTTTGTATATTGTGCTGTTTATACTAGGTCCACATCAGTTTCCATACTGCAATCTTTGTACTTACCAAATAATGATAATAACAATAATAACAACAATAAACTGTCATTTCGGCTAGACGAGGAGGTGTTTTAATAGGGTAAAGCTGATTTCGAAATTGAAGGTCAATTTCCATACTTTAATGAAACAAATATTCTATCCAGAAAACTCATCATTTATCAAAGTCCATTTTTTTGGTTATCCCTTAACATCATTTTAACAATACTTTTACTGGTCTCATTTATCAACTTATCATTCTTATGTTAAGTATGCTTTGCTTACAGGTTTTCTAAAATTGAATACATGGAATAAATAAGTGTCGTTTTAGCAATAGCACAATAAAAAAATTTAGAGAAAAAGATGCTGAATGAAAAAACTTTCGAAGTGTTTTTTCTCTCAGTTATATTTTCCTGAGAGTAAGACAAAACGGTCCCAGAGCTTATATCACCTGAAAGCGTAAAAAGGAGTTTTTCAAATAAAGAGGTTTGATTAAAAACGTGAAAGAAAAAGGTTTTAATAAAAAACAACAAGTCGCTAGATTTGAGCACTTCAGGACACAACACAACGATACATATCTCCAAAATACAACATTGCCGATTGCCAAATTGTGCTCAAACCTGACAAAATGACTGTCAAATTTGCAATCAGCACCTTTCAATTGTGTTTTGTGCCAATTTCTATGAAAATTGGTGAACTGGAAGTCCAAACTTGCCTGAAATTGTGAATTTGGCGACAATGTCATGTTCATAGCTTGTAGTAGCTATAGAAGTAGTAGGAGAAGGAGGAAAAACCACGGGTATTTTAAATACTTTACGTAATAGTGAATATTGTATCATGGTAGCTAAAGGCTTCTGAATTTAAAGCATGTGGTAAGTGCATTTTAAGTTTTAGGTCTTCAAAATAGCAATCATTATGGAGAACTCAACCCAACTTACATTATGGCTAAAAAAGCATGGCTAGTGGAATAATATTTGCATAATATTGATACGTGCACTCATTATCAACAAACGAATTAATAACTTACAACAGTAGAACGCCCAGTCAAGATTGATGCAAGAAACATGTAACGATAACCCTGGCTATCCATTGTTGTGTAACGATGACTGTAGGATGCAGTTGTAGAAAAGTAACTCCCCTTTCCATATGAAGTTTGATTTTTGCCACATAATCGCCAATCAAAATTTTGGGCACAAATGGCATCTACGACAGAATGATCAGTGCCATGGTAAAGAAACTTCTCGTTGACATCACCTAGCTTTTTCTGCATGGTGATTTTCTTTCTGAAAAATAAAATAAATTTTTAAAAATTACTGAGTCTCTCAGAAGACTCTTAGATGACGTTAATAGCCAACACAAATTTTTGTATCGGCTTGGCTTTCTGTTCACACTATAAGCAATGATATGCAACACGATTTCTATGTCATTGAGCGGTATGTTCCAGATAAGTCTTTAAAACCAACATGTTTTAGCGAAAATAGGGCATTTCGTCATATTTAAAGAGGAAGTAAAGTAAATTCTCTTGCACCAAGTTCCAAAAAAGCACTTGTTTGTGATTTTTATACCGGGTGCGCCACAAAAAAGTTTCTCTCTTTGGAATGGGTTTTCTCAAGAAGTATTAAATTTTTAAAAAATCTTTTTTGTATCGTAAAGAGGAAAGATTAACTTAAATTTTGATGTATCATACATTAAATTCTGTTCATTATTTGAAAAGTTATAAAAGAAAAACTGTTTTTGTGATTTTAAAAATTCATCAAAAACGTCAAAAATCAGGGTATCAAATTTAATTAGTAATTAAAAGAGATCTCCCTTTTTTTCTCTGTGTTCGGTTTGGCACAGTTTATAAAACCAAATGCCGAGCCGTGCTGTAAAATGTCCCAGTTCGGCTCGGCATGGCACAGCTTATATAATGGACCTTGGCTCAACGTAATTTATTTCCCTTGCTCAAAAATGTTCTCGTTTTTTTTTCTTAAATTCGAAACTCCTGTTGTTATTAGACTCTTCTCTCACTGCTTAAGGTTACTGCTCATAGTGAAAAAACTGTTTTTTAGATATGGATTATGCAAGAGCGTAACCCTTTTGTCACTAGTATTCTCTATGAACTAACATTTATTGGTGTTTACTAATTTTGGCAATTTCATTCTTATTTGTTACAAATTCAGTTTAATTTCCAATAAAAGTCACTCATATTTACTCCAGCTTAACAAAATTTCCTTTAGAACTTGAAAAAGTGAAGGATAGTTTTTGAAAAATTGTTCAAGTTCAAAAATGGCGAAAGTTTCATGAGAATGAATGAAGTATAAGTGTGCTCCTTTATGGTAAAAACGTCTATATATATAAAAAAAATCACTTATGTCTGTGCCTCATCTTTATAACTCTAATAGCTATTTTGCTAGCTACATGTTTTGCTTTATACTTTTTTGCTACTTCTATTTAATCATATCATATTTGGTAGTATTTTTATGAATATTTGAGTGGGATTATTTGAGTGGATTTGGAAGCATGTTATCCTGATAAAACGCATACGTTATAGAGTATCACGTTTCACCTTACCTTTTGTAAATGTGATAATGTTCTTTGTTGCATATCTCCTGAATATTGCAAACGAGTGCGGACATAGTCTTTTCAAAATCATTTTTCAGTTCTTGATACTTGTGTGATTCATCCAAAGATATTTTTTCTCCTTCACTATGATTCAACGGCCAATGTAGAGGCGTTATAAATATTGGTTGAAGTCTAACAAATCACAAAAAAGATTCTTAACATAAATAAGATCTCTTACAACAATCAGATCTATCTCAGCAGAAAGGTTCAATATTTTCCAAGCATAAACCTAATCAGTTAAATGCATTTACATCAATATTTTCAACATTAAAAATGCTTGTTCTCTTCCGTTCCGTTCCGTTATTTGCAAATAATGCAGCTCCAACAAATTCCTCAATTGTATAAAACATTTTTCAACCTATTTGTTGGCTGATGCTGTTTCTTGTAATCTCGTCCCACCTTGTAATCCATTTTATTGCAATTTTCAACCCCTGCTTATTGCACTTTGTAACCCCTCCAGTCTTTGTAATTTTCAAATCCTTAATTTTTATCATTAGGAAAATTTTTCTTATGAAAACTGTTTACACTAACTGTGATCACTAGCGTGTGAAAATCTTTTCGTTGCTTTTTGTTCGAAAGTTTGAAGAAATTGCATGAATGTAAAACAATAATCATAAATAAAAATTTATCACAGAAACATTACACGACATTAGAGCAAAAGTGCTAATTGCAATCATTGCAAATGTTTTTACGTCAAATTAAAATGTCGAAGTACCTATGGTACGAAAAACGTTATCTATACCAAAAATTTATCAAAACATCCCTAACAGATTCCTTGTAGCTTCCATCCCTATTCAGCCAACACCATAGGCATTGCAGGTAAAGGAAGGAAAACTTGGTTTGTTTGTTCAATACACATGCTAACAATGTTTTGACCGTTAATTTCAGTCAGCGCTAGCAACTGACAAAAACGCCAAACTGCGACAGGGATTAAAAAATGGGACGTTATATAACGGCTTAATTTCCCTGACATTATCCACTATGAAATAACATCATTGATTATAAAAGTTACTACGGAAGCCCATTAGTGCCATATTTTCCGTTTGAGTTTTCAATTCTAGAGAACGTAGTTTTTCTCACTTTTTACTTCACTTACTCTTCGTAACTCTAGAGAATACCCTTATTCTCACTTTTCACTTTACTTATTTACGGTAAGTCTAGAGAATGCAGTTATTCCCGCTTTTCACTTTACTTACGGTAAGTCTAGAGAACGCACTTATTCTCACTTTTCACTTTACTTACGCAATAAAGTGGTTTACGCTTATGACCTGTTTTCTTCATTATTGTTAGGGTTAGGGTCAGGAATAGGTCATAATAGAATTACTATTAAAATTTGCTGGAGTTATAGAGGGTTTTCTAATTACAGCAATTCGGATGATGCCAGGACTATTTCCCACGGGAAATTCGGGAAATTTGGTGAAGAGACTTGTTTATAAACAACACCCTAGGCAAATCTTTAAAAAACTTAAAGAACTTTCCTCGGTCCAAGTTTTTATTTAAGCAACATATCGAAGAAGAACTCTTCATTGTGGTGGACGAAGGATCAAAGTGATGACAATGATTTTATAAATTTCGATACTTCCTTGCAAACATTTATGTACCATATGCGGTTTATGGTCACCCTTTATTGTTTTTTGCCTGTTTTCGGTTTTCTTTGTTATTGTTAGAGTTAGGGTTAGGGTTAGATCATTAGCGTAAAATATGTGAAAATATTCTAAGGGCTCATTGTACCCTACTACAATGCACCGGAGATTAGAAAAACTGCGTAAGTAAAGTGAAAAGTGGGAATAACTGCGTTCTCTAGACTTACCGTAAATAAGTAAAGTGAAAAGTGAGAATAAGGGTATTCTCTAGAGTTACGAAGAGTAAGTGAAGTAAAAAGTGAGAAAAACTACGTTCTCTAGAATTGAAAACTCAAACGTAAGTTACCTTTTCATATCTTCCTTTATTTTAAAAACAGGTCTTCTACGGACAGCTCTCTCTGTGTGGTATCTTGGATCTTGATTCTGCTGCTTCATAGTATCAAATAACAGAATGTAATTGAATTGAGTAGTTTGGAATTGCCATGATAACTCACCCTTGAGAAATGCAAGTTCTATTTCTTCAATCTGAATATTAAACAAGAATTATATAAATAACTTCATCAACTTCTTGAAGTTCTGACAATTTCAAAAGTCATCTTTATAGATAGATCACAAAACAAAATAATCGTACCAAATTATCATATTTATGCCATTCAGTGTTTCCTTTCCAATACCATTGCCATTCTGTTAGACCATAGTCATCTTTTTGACCTTTCACTGATGACTTTGTTGACAGACGACGAATCTCAACATTTTCGTCATTGTATTTATTGCATTGTATATCAGAAAGTGTTGCAAATGATTCACAACTAATGGCAAGATCGCTATAAGCAGACAAGTAAACAAAAAACAAAAGGATCAGCAAGAAAAAAGCAATGCAATTTTTTAATCAGTTTGAATTGATTAAGTTTCATGAAGATATTTGTCAACTAATAATTTTGAGGGTCACAATACCTGCTCCAAGAATCTCTAGAAGGATCACAAAACTCTTCCTCCATTTTCTCATTCAATTCCGAGGAAAAATTATTCCAACCATCCTCGTTTGCTTTTTTATTTTGCCATAGAAAAGGACGTTTTCCTGGTGAATGCATCAAATGACACAAACTTAAATCTTCACATTCTCCAGCCAGATACCGGAGACAAATGGCTTCATCTTTCCAAGGGTTAAAATCGTCTAAAAATAATTTGTCATATATCTTACAAGATATCAAGAACAGCATTTTAAGAGGAAGACTTGTTTTTACATTTTAATTCTTTGAATTTGGTGAATATCAAATCGAAAAAATCCCAAAAACGATCTAGGCAAAAATCTATATATTAATAGCCGATTCTTTGTCTGTTTGTCTGTTTGTTTGTCTGTCTGCCATGCAAAATAGTGGTTGTAAGCTGCGAGAGAAGTTATTCCTCTTTTTTTGAGCGATGTCAGTGTGAAGCCATTGCATTGAGACCCAAACGGAACGCGAAGTTTGGGGTGAACATGGGAAGCGAGCGACGCTATAATATTAGTTAGTCTATATATTGATAGCCGATTCTCCGTCTGTTTGTTTGTCTTTCACGCAAAATGATAGATGTGAACTGTGAGAGAAATTATTTCTTTTCCTGTATAGACGTCAGTGTGAAGCCATTGCGTTGGGACCCAAATGGAAGGCGATGTTTAGGGAAAATTATCTCGGTAAAAAATTTGGGTCTAATTTTTTTGGGGGACGGGTCTGCATTTTACGTGAACATTTTGGGCGACATAACGTAGGCTGAACGTGGGCGGAAAGCTACGCTGGCATGGCGTTTAGTCTATATATTAATAGCCGATTCTCTGTCTTGGCGTTTAGTTTTCATCAATTACACAGTAGTGTAGATAATTTGATGTGTAGTCTATAGAAAAATCTTTTTTCTTTTAAACATTTTACAGACCCATCAAAGTCTCAACCTTTTCCAAAACAGCAATAATAGAGATTGCTAAAAGGCTTTTTCTCAATGAAGAAGACCGATCATTTTCCTAATTCTACCTTTTCAAAACAATTCTTTTAGAATGCTTTCAATGAATAATTTACAATAATTCCAGAAATTTTGACCCCATTAAGGGCCTTCAAAGCAAGTCCCGAAACTCACTTGTCTCATTTAGAGTGTAACGTTTCGAGTTCCAAATTCGTTCAATTCATAAAAGGATTTTCCCAGAAAACAATTTTTTTTCAATTTCAAAAAATCCAGGGAAAATATCAATATTCAAAGTAGCAATTGCAAAAGCAAAATTCTTGCATTTACATGAAGATCTTTGACTCACAATAACAAACCTCCCCAAGTTCTATATGTTCTATACAAGCTCTTGCAAGTATTAATCCATGAGTTAAAACAAACACAATCAAGATTCTCTCTGCCATACGTTTTACCCTCTTTACCATGTTTCTTTGGTTAGTTCTACTACCATGACAGTTGTTAAGAACATAAGAGCAGAGGCAAAATAAATCCACAAGAAGTTTCAATTTAATGAATGAATTTCACGTCAACAAAAATCAATAAAACCAGTTATCTTACCTGAATTTGAATGAAGCATCTTGTTTATTTCATGTTTCCGTTCAGGTAAAATTATACAAAATTCGAAATCTTCTGGTTTAATATGATAATCCTTCATCATGTCCAGAGCTTGTTGGCCGTTGAATGCACTCTGGTGTTTGAATCTGCAAAGGCTTTCCACTTTCTGACAATTACCATTCAAATAATCATAACATATATGAAGTTTTGTGCACATCCTTTCAGTCAACAAACATGCACAATTATTATAATCCATGCAAACAAATGGATATCGAACTTTTAACAACTCCATTATATGTGTTTCAGTTAACCTGGTGAACTGCAAATTAGATAATACCATTTGATTGTGTGAATCCTGTAGGTCATGGCTAAACTTGCATGTTCGTTTGTTGTGTCTTTCATGAAAAAGGAAATCATAACAAACATGAAACATACCACAGGAAGCTTCAGAACAAACACTATTTCCCCTTTTAGACCAGTAATAAGGACATGATTTTATTTCTTCAACACAAATGTGGACAGTTTTTTTAAAACGAGTACTTTCCAAACGGAAAGCATCTTGATGTTTCACAAGCCATTCTTCAGCCTTTTGGTCATTACCAAAGTAATTTAGCGATTCGAGAGATATACTGGTATTTCCTTGTTCCAACATATAATATATGACATCTTGTTCTGTTGGTCCTGGAGGTTTAAAAGAACGCACTAACAGAAAAGAAAAGTATTATAACAAAAAAGCTTAAAGCAACCATCTCTTTTCCTTTCAGCTATTTTCAAAATTGAAGTGATAATGGTTTATAGATCGAATATTGAAGTTATGCAATGGAAAAAGTAAGTTTTCTTTAGAAATGGTGTTTTCAAGTAAACTTTGGAGATATCTACGATATTTATGTTAAGATATGAAGGGTATACAAAGAATGGGAGCATGTGAGGCAAGAAATTCAGCAGACTTTTTGAAGGAAAAAATAAACCAATAACATCATTAACAGCTTACCATCTGAATCAAGATTAGTTTCTGATTTCCAATTTTTCTGCATTTGAAATGAGGATCTTTTCTTTCTGGAACTGGATGTCGATGCTCTTTCTACGTTCTGGATGTTTGCTGATATCAAGATGTTTGACCAAATGTATGATTTGATTTTGTCAAGGGAAAACAATTTTAAAACATGTGAATTATGATTATCTTTTATATCGTGCGACTTTGAGCAGTATTGATCGTTACATTGACCGTTGCTAAAGTCATGACAAATGTGAATTCTATTGCAATTTTGCTTTTCACAAATTCCATCGTTTTCCCAATAAAATTTACAAATACGAGGAAATGACTGACGAAGTGTTTCTACCAGCCGTTGACTTGAATAATGGTCAACATTACGCTTAGCCATAATTTTTCTGTTGTGTTCGTCTAATGGATCATGAGAAAATCCATATTTACAATGATGTTTGGAACATTTCCTGCCATTTATCAAGAAATATTTACAAAAATGAAGTCGTGGACAGTTGCTGTTTTGGCATCGCCTTTCAAGATAATTTTTACACAGCAACACTGGTAATTGACCTCTTTTTCTATTTAGTGCCATTTATCAATTGTGTGCTTCCTAATCCAAAACTGAGAGGGTGATGATCCTATAATTTCTTTTGCATTTTGAAGCTTCATATATGTGGCATAGAACTTGTATTTAGTCTTTAGCACATTGTGTAATTGTCACCATGTTTCAGTTACAACTTATTACATTGATACTCTGAAATATAAAAAAAAAATCATTAGTCAATATTTTTCACATATGCAAATTTTCATGACATGACAGTATTCTGAACAACCCACATTTGTAGTTTAGTTACCAAGTCAAACCAGCCGAGTCGCCAGCTCAAAATTTCATCAACATTAATTAAAATCAACTAGCAACATCGGTCAACACCAAGCTAAAGATGTCACTTCTATTATGTAGTGAACATTTCAAATCTTCATATTACATTACTTTCTCCTTGCTTTTCACCAATGATTTTGTGACAAACATGGTTTTATAGCATCATAAATACTGTTTTCTGACTTATAACATGCATATATTATGCTATACCTTGCCAACAAAGCAACTCAAAAAATTAAGCATGCAAATTGTATTATTCCTCAATGACGGAGGTTTTGCTTTTCCGTGAGTTTTATGAATTTGAGGAGAGTATCTTGAAGCAAAACAAAAAGTCTCATGGAGATTTAAGATAACAGAAAATGTCACAACTGCGTATCAACTCTCAATAATAGCGAAACGTTCCCACAACCCGAAATGGTTTTAAAGATGGGTAACTTTGGTAAAAATTGAAGACCTTTCCAAAATTTGGTTTAAATCAGAAAAATGACTGGCAAATTAAAATTCAATATCTTCCAATTTCACATTGTGCAAATTTTTATGATAATTGGAGAACTTTCGAAATTTGGTCCAAATTTGGGCACAATTGCCCCATTTGGGTCAAATATTACAAAATGACTGCCAAATGGGCTCCTTCCAATTTTTGCTTTGTGCAAATTTTTATGAAAATTTCGATCCAAAATTGGCCGGAATTGCGAATTCGGCAACGATTTCACGCTGGCATCGTTCATAACTTGGAAGAAGTGGAGGAGAAAATGAGGTATTTCAAAGACTTTAGGGATTTTAAAGTCAAAAACTCTGTGTTCTTTGAAATATATATAACTGATTTTTTTTCATTCCCATTTCGAAGAAAACTGTTTAAAAATTTATTAATCTAATGTTAATAAAATATTAATAGTAAAAATATTTATATTTCTATTCTTATATGGTTATCTATACATAAAAAATAATTTCAAACCTTCCCTTAACTTATTTTATGGTTAAATTAACTTTTCAGAAAGGATTTTCTTATTTTGATTGTATTTCGCTATTAAATTCTATGAAATAAATGTTTGCCTTGGTCAGAACTCTCTAAAAAATGTCTTTTTACCTACGAAACTAAGAGAAAAACAGAGAGTGCTGCTTCCTCATAAAATGAAAATTACGGGAAAATATTAACAAAATGTGAACTATTAACTAAATATATCATAAATATACACTGGATAAATCAAATGAAAGAGTTTAAAAGTAAAATATCTAAAAAAATTTAAAGGAATTATAAAATACTGAAAAAAGAGTTAAACAACATTTTGAACTCAATCATATTTGTAAAATGGACTCAGGAATTTCTTAAAGAATTAAAAATGGCCATCAAAGCTGGCAGTCAGTTTGCCTTAACTACCTCCGTAGTAACACAGATAACTCATTGTTGAAAATCTGTCTCATCAAGTCAAATAGAAACAAAAAAATCATTTGCAAGTTATCTACTGTTGCAATGATAGTGAGGTGGTTTTTGAAAATGGAAGCCGTAAAAATGAAAGTCAAAATTAGGCATACTTCTTTAGGATCTTAAATTTTTTAAAATGATAAAAAGTGCATACCTGATTTTATCTGACGTTAGCAATTGCGCAAATTCTTTTTGATAGAATTCTGTTATCACGGCGATGAAAATCGCAGCACGCAATAGCTTGTTATCACGGCGCATGCGCGATGGGATTCTTAGAAATTGAGAAATGAATAGAGATGGCGCAGCATGTATGTCGTAAGCTGAATCACCCTTGTGTTCCGACGGCGGAGATCACAATCTTCGTCCAGGTGTTAGGTTTGTATCAAAACAAAAAACCCTCTGTGCAACAAAAGTTGATGATTTCTGCTTTCATCTATATTCATTCTTGAAACAAAGTCACAAATGAACATTTTCATTTATTTTCTTGCTCAGTTATTCAAAACGTTTCAACAAGTAAAAAGTAAAAACAGGAGATGGATCTCCGCAGTCGGCAAGAATATAAAAAAATCACTGTGAGGAAGAACATTTTCATTGAAATAGTGTATATATTTCCAAAGAAATGTACTCCTCCGCATTGATTTTCAACAAATTTTCTTAGTGGGTCAAGACTATTCGTAATGAAAGCTGCGGTTTGAGAGAGGGCCCGGTATCCTTATACCAAAATCAAATAATTTCGATTGTGAGTTTCAACGTCAACCTCCTACCCAGGGCTGCTCCGATGCAAAAACATAGAGGCGAAACACGCCTTTTTAATGTGAGGAGAGAGTGAGATGTAGAGAAAAGATTAGGACTTTTTACAGAATCGTCACCAAAAATACTATGTTTTTTGATGTTACTTTCTCTTGCATGTCTGTGCTACCATGAATGTTAAAGTAACTGACAACCCGAAGAAAGGGTGGAGAGAAAGGAAGACCAAAATGGAAATTAACTTTTCTTGAATATCAGAGCTACTACTTAAATGAATAATTATCGATTTGTAAAAATTCCAATATATGTAATTTGCAAGATTGGCATTTCTTTAAAATTCTGTTGGCTTCACTATCAATAAGAACCAAAAACTAGGGAACAAAATGTTAACCAGATTAGACTAAAGTAAACAAGAAAGTCTCGACCACCTGCTGCTTACATTGCTGAGAAATGTATGGAGTGAAAACGCGCCATATAACTTTCGTAAAAGCAGTGAAAATTTTATGAATCGGATCGGATACCAGCTCTTTCCAAACACTGCTATCGCTTACGCGCAGCAGGTGAATAAGGTTGCCTGTTTTTGTAAAGATGAATAAGCATTTAACCTACGTCTTCCATTGCAGGATTTATGTTAACCATTGTGTTTCTCAAAACCACCAAATTTGCATATATAGATTTTTTGAAAACTAGAAAATCTGCGAGTTTTTTCATCAATCGAATTCAAACTAGCAAATATATGGAAGTTCCTCTCACTTCACTTGATTGCTCTTTTTCTCATACGCAAAAGGGAGAAAAATACTTTGTTTTGACGCCTTTAGAGTGTCTGATGGGAGGGTGTATTTATCTTTAAAATCAAAATGGCTCTCACCCCTCTTGGATTAAACATAAATCTAGATACATAAATTTATATTTAGTGGATGAATAATGAAATTTTGTGCGGATTGAAAACAACGTTACGTGTGATTATCAGTATAAGACAATTGCATCTCTTTGCAACACATTGGATATCTCCACCTGTCATTTGTAAATCCACAACACAATGTTTACTCAAGGAAATGCGAAGTGTTTGACAACTTTAAGTGTTTTCAAAGAACTTTGTGCATATTTGCGATAAACGCAAAACGTTTTTTTAATTACATGCTTGCTTGAAAAAAAAGCATATTTGCACGTTCCAATACTACAAAATATCTTTATACTACAAAGCGTTCTTGTACTTCAAAATATCTTTGGTGACACAAAACGTTCCGGCTGTAACAAACATTTTTGGTGCTAATGAACGTCCAAACAAAATAGTTGATCATGAACTGTCATACTTTTGTTGCTCATATTGAAATGGTACTAAAAACAACTTAGATTGTAAATAACTTTGAGATTCCGATTCAATTTCAGCTCCTAGTAACAAAGCAATCTCAACAAAAACTCACTGCATCACAAGATCCTTACTTGCAGAACATTAAGTTTTTTTTTGAATCGGATTTCAACAGATATCTTATACTTGAAACGCTGTCTCTAGATTTCACAAACTCAACCAAAGTTTTGACAAATGATTTACTCACCGTTTAGAATTTATGTTTATCTAAAGAGGTGATGTATGCGAAAAAAGTATTATATCCAGCATCTTTTTTTAAATTCCTGATTTGCCACCTGATCGACGGATATAATTCAACTTCTTCGTAGTGATGCTTGCATTGAAGTGATGAGCACTATGATAAGTGGACCAAATGACTGTTGATATATCATTTCGTCCTGCACCTTCCAAGTTTACATTTGCGTCACCATACTCTCTGAATCGGGGATGATAAGCTGCATATAACGTGATTATCAGAGCCGTATTTTGAGGAATTGATGATGGAACACTGATAGCCACAGTATCTCCACCCAATTCATGATATACAAGACCAATTGTAAATGAAGGTATAGGAGAAGGGATTTGGAAATTAAAAGGAGATGTATACCCAGAAAGTATGATGTCAGCATTTCTTCCGAATTCTTCTGTGCAAGCATGGAGGTATAAAACAGAAGGAGAACGAACTCAAAATCTGCTATTGTACTATCCGTGATGCGCTGCATTGTTTAAATCCTCAGTGTGTAATAACATATAATTGCTATCATCTTGCATAATTTTTATAATTTTGGCGTTCTTGCGTGAAAATTTCGTTCATATCAATTCTCCAATGTGATTAAAGATCGTTAGGGTAAAGTTCTTAGCATGCATAATCTGTAGGAATTGGGAGAATTATGCAAAAACGTCACAAATATGCAACGAAAACATTGCAACTTTAGGTCTATATATCTCGTGATCCCCTCAAGCAGTTTCGCCGAGCTTCAGTTTTTGAAGAGAGAATAATCCTAAGTTTTTGCACGTACCGCGGCACTATCGAGGCGCATTTAAGTCAGAAGATATGTAGATTGGAACTTATACATGAATTACGCGATATCTTAGATTTTCATTTGTTTCTCAAGGAAGCTTTAGGTTTAATAATCTGCTTGTCACTATGCAGCAAGTTGATCCGTTGTTATAATGGATGATATTTGGTTTTTAAATTGTCGTTAATTTTTAAAAAAGTATTCGTTTCACCGACAACCAGCCGAAAGCGCATCACGGATGACATCAAAGTGATACCGCAATGAATAGAATAGTCATTATCTGAATAATAGAAAAATAAGAGTTCGTTCTCCTTCTGTTTTATACCTCCATGGTGCAAGTTCATTGACATTCCTTAATTTTATTGTTACTGCAGTAGTGTTAAAAGTTCTCGTAAGTGAACCAAAGTATTGTTGTGATGTGATTTCTCCCAGCACCAACAATGTAAATGGTCGCATTAGAGCTTTGTCCAGATCCATTGTGGTAAGCTTCATTTGAAGTGATAATTAAAGTTGTATTCTGAGAAATTCATGAAACTACATCGACAGTGACCATTTTACTTCCAAATTCACGACATGCTAGACCTACTATAATTATGATGTCTTTGTCGGTGCTAAGGTAAAGAAGAAAATCCGTTACAAGTGCAATGCTAACGCTAACTTAATCTAACCTAATTGTAACCCAAGTTACAATTATTTTATATTACAAGCTTCATTATCCAACTTACTGCGACACCCACTCAACCCTTCTACCTTGTTAGCCTATTTCTTAATTTAATCTAATTTAGTATAAGTTATGTCCGTAATATTTATTATTATACGTTTTTATACATTTTACGTAACACCATGCATATATATTTTATCCTATACGCTTTCTCTGTAAGAAGAACCATATTGATGGATGCAGGAAATATATCGATTAAAAAAAAAAAAAAAAAAAAAAAAATAATTTCACTTCCTGATAATTTTGTAAGAATTAATTTAATGTTCGCGCAAGCAGACATGAATCTTTAAGTACGAAAATAAAAAATCAACCTGTCTTTCTATACTTATATGGCAAAATCTTTTTTATAATATTTTCTTAATACATTGTTCCTTCTTTCTGAACGTTTCAATGATATTTTGTTTTCTGCAATAAGCAATTATCTCACAACAGTCCATGTGATGTTAATCTTTCTCCGAAACACTTTTTTAATATCTCAATCACAGTGGAGTCCTTATCCTTACCGCAATTTCAACGTACATGCCTATTATAGTCCAGTCGTTAAGAGTTTTGAGATGGAAAAAATTAGTAACAAGCTGAAATTTGACACAGTGACTCAGAATCATGTCCTGGATCACCATAAAAAAGCCCCCATGTTCGGGATTTGGGAAAGACCCAAAATCTATAATGGTGGCCACCTGTCACAGAGAAAAAAATTTATGTCACTTAACATGGACATATTATATACCATACTGTAGCATTTTTTAAGCTGATCTTTTTTTGCTAAAAGGCCATGGTCTGAAAATCAACTGTAGGGAAGTTCTTCCCCAGGATAAGGGGAAAAAACTTAAACTGGGAAGTAACTCTTTAGTTGAACAGTTTAAAAAAGAATTCTCACCAGTACTACTTACAACAGTGCTTAGAAGTTCTGGTGTCGTGAGAAGACTGTGTTGCAAATGGATTGAAGTATGTTGGGTTTAGGGTTGCATCGCCTTCGTAAAAAGTATGAATACCGTCCTATGTTGCTGAAGTCATGCATTAGATCAGTTCTTAGAAGGGCTTGTGGAGCTAAAGTATGAAAACTTGATCAGAGTTGGTGGAAGACCCAGCGATAAGGTTCGTCGATTTTCTCTGCAAGGGAAAAAAAGAGAGAAGAGAAAGGAAAAATGTGTCCCAAATAGATCCAGTTTCACGAGATTCAAAAGAAGAGGAAGTAAGCCCTAAATTTCCTATCCAATCAAATCAATGGAGCTTGATTGGTATTTGACGTCATAACAGACAGATATGAAAATTTGACGTCATCTACAAAATAACTGCTTTTTGAAAGAGCTCTTAGTAGTGCAAGACGTGTTTAGAGTAAGAAAAGATTATATCAAGTACTTTGTTGTTTTAGAATCTTTATCGTAATGGAATCGTCTTCTACGAAGCCATTTACTACTTCCCAGCAACGTGTTGTAATGAGGAAACTCCAGTCACTCAGTGAAGAACATCGCCATCATCTAACGAGTAAGTATGACTTTGCTGGCATTGCTCAACGTATCGATCGATATCTGAGCTTCGAACGCAAGCAAAGAACGATGGTCAACGAGCCGCAGTGTTTGAATATCTACAATCAGCTTAGAAGAGGTTACTATGAAGCTGAGTTTAATGTTTTTGGTAAGTGAAAATTTATAGTTTTTGTTAAAACAAAAAGTCCTTTTAAGAATACTGAAGTATGAGAAAGTGTGCTGGAATTTCGTTATAATATGATTATAACCATCTAAAACATTTTTGCATTTATTTAGGAGTCCAGCATGATCCGAATATGAACCTATGCGGAACAGATTACAACATTCATGATGGAAATGGTACCCTCAACAATAACAAAGGCCAACCTTATCCATGTGTTGGAGACCGTAAAGCTGTTCAAAAGGACAAGATGAGGAAACCCATATCTTTTTCGATGTACTTACAACGAAACTCCACGCTATCTCAACAACAACGAACGAAAACCCAGAAGAAGAAGGATGTTGAGATTCTCAATCCAAACATGCCGAAGAAAAGTCGTTCTGAAGGAGATAACGCGAGTTTGGGTCCCGCTGATGTGAAAGGCCAAAAACGAAAGCTTGATGTCCTGGAAGAAGAAATTTATTACGACAGGAAGATGGGCAAATGCTTTCGAGCTTCCCCACCTAAACATGGCGATAGGATTGGATCGTGGGTGGCGACTCAAGCAAGATATAAACATATTCCTCCTCACACACGAAACGTTTGAAGTTTTATAAACAAAAGCAACGGATGTGTATATATATAATAGGATATTTTTGGATGTGTTTTTTTTTGTAATTTCTTTGTAGGACAAAAGTTTGTAAGAAATCCTCATAAATAAAAGAAATCATTGCATCAATGTGAACTTGGAAAAAAGTTGAAGAAAAGTTTGTTATCAACCGTCAAAACAATGCTACGTGACATTGCAATGCAATGGTTTCTCTTATTTTGATTTTTTTTATTGAGAGGAATTCTCGACGCATGCAATGGAAAAATTTGCCTTGCATACCTTAGTTCCCTTAATTTTCGCGCCCCTTTAATTTTCGCGCCTTTAATTTTCGCGCACCCCTTAAAAACTCAGTTTCGCGCACCCAATAATTTTCGCGCACCCTCAAATTCATAAATTTTTCAAAACAGGTTATTTGGCCAAAACACAAAGACATGGATAAACCACACACTTTGGTATTTACTTTTAGTCGGCTCTTCCTTTTATCAACAGATATAAGTTACAACATACTATGGTTACAATAGTAAACACAAACTCAAGTCATTCCTGAAACTCAGGGTATCGGTAACACACAAGCAGTACCAGAAACTCAAACTATTTCTGAAGTTATAGTTATTGATGACTGAAATACTGTAGTATTTTTTAAGTGTTCATGTATTAATGAAGAAACAAGATCACCACCAACGATATCTTAACCAAAAAAGCTCGATTCATTTTTTTCAGATTAATAAAGCATTTTCACTTCCATTTTTCATTCCTGAGTCTCATTGCCGCACTCTGTTTACCCGCCTTAAATACTTGATTAATTATATTAGTTATATAAGTGTATAATAAGGTATATTTCTATATAAAAGCTCGAAAATTGAGAAAAATGAAGAATTTTGCTATTTCGCGCACCTTTTAATTTTCGCGCGGTCAAGTGCGCGAAAATAGGTGCTTTTCGCGCACCTTTAATTTTCGCGCGGGTCAAGTGCGCGAAAATTAAAGGGGCGCGAAAATTAAGGGAACTAAGGTAGCTCAAATATTGCTTTCTTACTTTAACATCGAACCCAGAATCTTTTGCTTTTCTATTGCGTGGACAACCATCGGAACAGACAAAAGAAGTTTGGGTTGGAGTGTCTTTACATGATTTCTTATTTCCTGAATTTCATTTTTTTTAATGGAAAAAAAACATGAATAAATCTGAGGACGTGTTTTTACTCCCCCCCGATACCAACTACACGCACATACAGTTTCCACGTAAAGCTAAGAATAAATGGTCACGCTCTTAGTCATAAGGTCTAACGAAATAAAATTATGAACATGTGAATAGCGGCGACAGCATAGGATGTCTTCTTGGCAGGTAGTAATTCATTAACTATCCCACACTAAAGGAATGTCTTACCAAGGAAAATCTCTTTCGGTTGAATAAAAAAATCACTACGTCGAAGAGCATTTTCAATGACATAGTGTATGATTTTCTATAGAAGTGCACTCTTTCGCAGTGTTTCAGTTACTGCGGGTTTCGTAAACTCATCGGAAAACTATAAAGTGGCAGACACAAGAGTATCATAATCAATATATTTTCATTTATTTTAATATCATACATGAAGTTCACAAAGAAAAAAAACAACACAATTAACATTGACTAAAAAAACGACCAATCAGCGAGCATCTTGAGCCATTTTGTTGAGTGCACTACCAGCTTTAAACCACTGGATTTGACCATCGTTCATCGTGTGCAACAGATTGATTCTGTCCTCGGAACCGTCTTCGTGTTTCAGAACACATACCACAGGCTAAAAAACAACAACACCTTCATATCGTGTTAATGTTGTAAAATCTTCCAAAGACAATTCCATTAAAATTTTGAAACCACTCAATATAAGACATACATATAGGAGATACATTACCTTTCCAGGACTAAGATCTTTCAAGCCGAGTAGTGAGACCTTATCTGACGGATGCACTTTGTTGTAGTCGGCAGAATTCTCGAACGTCAGAGGTAACATCCCTGTAAAACACCAATACCGTTCTCAGGCACATTACTATAGCCCAGTTGGTAAAAACGCCAAAAATCACTGAGAGGAAGAGCATTTTTATTGAAAGAGTGCGTATATTTAATGCACTCCTTCGCATTAGCTTTACTATCAAAACTTTGTTATTTCTGTCTGTGTTTCAACGAGCAATTTATTAAAACAGCTCGATCTCTCAAATGAAAGAACACTGAGAATTTCAACCGCAAAGAGATCACGTCTTGTTCGGTAAGCACCCCACCGGGACCATTAGTTGAAAAATCTCTGCGAAGGAGTACAGTAATACACAAACATACACACAATTTCAATGGAAATGCACTTCGCCGCAGTAATTTGACGATTTTGCACACTGGGACACATCTACAGTACATCAACTTAACCAAGTGGGTAGTTTGTGATGTCAAACTAGAATAACTAGCTGGAGTCACTGAGACCATGGTTGTCAGTCTATGCTTCGATCGATTTTTTATCTGTTTTCATCATTTAAGTCAATTGCTTCGTGACTGATTTGTTCAACAGTTGAGACGAGACAGTTTGTAGTCCAAACTTTTGCAATTTCTATTTGGGTGAACGAGAACATTCTTACGTGTTGTTTACCTTGCTCATTCAAACAAAAATAAGAAACTTTCAACCACAAAGTTTTGTGATCGTGAAATGGTATGTTAACGGGCTCCTTATATTCCTGGAAATATGACACACTCACCTTGTTTCTTCAGATTAGTCTCTATAAAATCAAATAGTGCAACGTTAGACCACTACTTCATGTATTCACAAATCTCAAGATGGGAAAAGCATGATGATTCTTACCGTGTATTCGAGCAAAACTCTTGACGATTATCGCTTTTCCGCCCAGATGTCTCGGTTCGAGGGCAGCATGTTCGCGACTGCTTCCTTCACCGTAATTCTCATCACCGAAAACCACCCAGCCAATCCCTTTGGACTAAATGAAAGAGCGCAAGAGATGCCGGGCGTTACAATGAGTGACGAGAATAGATGTGTATGGAAAATAGTGCAAAGCAATTTCTGAATTAGGTCACAAAAAACAACAACAACAACAACGGAATGAAAAGACACTGACTTTGTAATCACGGGCGGTATCAGGAACAGCGCCATAGGCGTTCGTCAGTTGGTTTCGAACATTGTTCACTTCGCCGTTTTCAGAATTCACAGCGCTAAATAAAATATCAGTAATCAACCAGGAGGACAACACTAAGAATTCATGAAACACCCAGGAGGAGGACTGCGACACGACGAAAGTTTTCAAACACGTTAAACTAAGAATACTTTTCCTCTAAGGTCACACTCACCCGATTAACATGTTATTAGATATGTTGTCAAGATGGCCACGGTATTTCAACCATGGGCCGGCCATGCTGATGTGATCCGTGGTGCATTTTCCTTGCGCCTGTCAAATCATACAGAAGAAAAAAAAACATCATGTGTTGAAGAAATATGTTGAGACAGATTGAAAAGTGAAGAACTGATGGAAACACATAAGAACCAGGGACCTAATGTATTTTGAATAGATGTTATTTACGGATATGAATGACTCTGAGTCCATTAAACATTTGTCTTTGGAAAAGGTAACATATTTGTAAGGTTTGAGCTAGACATTTGACCAGAAGAAGGAGGAACGTCCCAGTGGGCAAAATCGTCAAAAAGTCACTGCGACAAAGGGCATTTTTATTGAAATATTGCGTATGTTTCTATAGAAATGCACTCCTTCAGAGAGGTTTTTCAACGAATTTCCCAACTGGGTACACGTTCAAAGTGTTCAAGGTGTAACAACTCACTTTTATGAGAATAGGCATGTCGATTAAATCTTGGCCATCGAATGGTTGGAATGGCGTCAACAATTGCAACCGTTGGCTGTTTGGATCCACATCCACTGCTGGAGCAGTGGCTCCATCCGCAGGTGGCGCTTGGTACGTGTCTTGCCCCGGATCAAAACCTTTCGAAGGCAATTCATCACCGTAGGGGCTGTCCAATTTGAATTTCTCCCCGTTTGCTCCAGTCAATTCATCGGTCAAAGGGTTAAAGGACAGATCACCTGCAATTGACAGTGCCGTCACTAACTCGGGAGAAGTAACGAACGCATGTGTGTTATTGTTGGCGTCGTTGCGACCGGTGAAGTTTCGGTTGTACGAGGTGACGATAGTGTTCTTCTCACCCTTCGGAACATCTTGTCTAAGTGAAGGAGATGAGTATACAAACAACCAGAATATCAACAGGATTAAGCAGATCTCCACAAATCTGATATTGGATTCCGTTCTCACCTGTCCCATTGTCCAATACAGGGTCCACAAGCATTAGCTAAGACCACACCACCAAGTTCTCTTAACGTATCTGCAATGCCATCCCTCTCGATGGTGGCACGAATTTGCTCCGATCCAGGTGTGATGGTAAACAGAGACCTAAAAGGCAAAACATTAATGAGAACATTTCAAAATATGTTTTGGAAAGGCATTCAAGTAGCAGTTCCCTTTATATCACCTTAATGCATCATACAACTACCAGAATGCAACGAGCGAAGATCATTAAAGATATATCTCAACGAAAAAACAAAAGCGTTTGGCGAACGAAACTGATATTCTTATGATATTCTCAATGATACTATAGGAAGCGCTTATGTAAATCCCACAACAAGTAGTAGATGGAACTGCTTGCATGATCCTAGTTGAATAAAATATTATGGAGATAAATGAATAAGGGGAACTGGCAATTCTTAGAAGTTTAGAAAAACAATTCCATGAACGGGAACATAGAAACGTGTCGGACACTTCTCTTCTTTTCCCGTAAAAGTTTCCCGAGATAATTGAAGAGAAAGTAACTGTCAATTGCTAAAAAAAAACTTATTCCACTCGGATTGACGAAAAACCTAAAATGCTTTAATACACTTGTTCACATACTTAGCCTTGATTCCATGTGATAATGCTTGCTTAGCTACGCTAGCTGAACGACCCATATCTTCGTAACTGCTGTTCGTACAACTACCAATCAATCCTAATAGACCGAAATAACCCCAGACCAAAATGAAAAGGAAAAACAGAAGGAATGTTACTCTTGCAAGGGCAACATCTCGAAAATAATGTTATAGGCAGTATCCTTCCAGTAACTTCTATTGAAGGCAATATTTTTATTTGACTTCTTAATCCAACTCATGAAATCAGACTAATGAAAATGTCTACAAAAAATCTATTGGTCTTTTTCATACCAACTTTAATTTCAGTGGGCCATCCATTTTTGACAGCATTTCCACCCAAGATGCTTATTGGGTTTCCAAGATCAGGTGTGAAGGGACCATTAACATGAGGCTCCAACTGGAAAAAGAAAAGATGAAATATGAAGGCTTTCACACTAGCCAGTTGTGTAAAACAGGATAATGCTAAGAACGGCTTTAAGAGACTCTCAGTGAAGGAGTACATTTCCATAGAATTACAAACACTATTTGCATGATTCTCGTAGCCAATGTGACTTTTCGAAAATTTAGCCTTATTGTGTTAGGAGCTTCTATGACAGGCTCTTAACACATCCCTTATTTTCCAAACTGCAGTCGAAAACCACTCACTTCAGACAGATTGATTTCGATCAGTTCGTCGTACTCGGCACCTTCATCAGCTTCTAATAGGCTTTGGTATTGTTCAGCGGATGTTGCAATGTCAGAACGACCCGTTGCATGTAAATACTTGCTCATTCGTTCGTTGAAAGGGAAGATAGAGGTGGTGGCACCAATTTCTGCACCCATGTTACATATTGTCCCCATACCTAAACGTGAAAATGAATAGATTTTCACAAGAAAATTTATTGAGTTATTCCAAACAAGACCAACACATGCTGGTGCTCTTGCATTCTCTTTGCTTAGAACTTTTAAATATCCATTCATATTCATGGTACTGATAGCAAAGTGCTCAGATAAACTCGCTACTGCTAAGAAAGACTTTTAAGTACTTGGATTTTTCCTATCTCACGATCTTGGAATCAAAACGGTTTGCTGTCAGAAAGTGTCTATATGACTCATGTGACAATAATCAGTGGGTTTATCTTTCAGAGCATCAGTAATTGGACTCTTTTGTCTAGCAAAGTTCAATCACACCTGCAAATAGGCATTTACAGCATTTTTGCTGTTAATATAGGATTCATAAAAACAGATCTTTAGAGACTACATATCACATCACAAAAATTCACCTACATAATGTACACTTTAGGGTTTACATTCACATGAAACACATAGTTGGGAAAGAAAAGTTAGAAAAATAATAAGAATTCTAGAGCACCTGTGCAGGAAATTGATCTAACACCAGGACCGTGATACTCTACGATAGCACCTGTACCACCCTTCACGGTGAGAATATCAGCAACTTTTAAAATGACATCTTTTGGTGACGTCCATCCACTTAAAGTACCTGTTAACTTCACACCAATCATCTAAAAATGAAATTTGATACAAATTAAAACTCTTCACTGTATGTAGTTTTATATAGTTATATTTTTTTAATAGGTATCAATTTTTGAATTTATAGAGAAAATGCTTGTGTGATTTGGTAAGACCTCTAACAAACTTGGGCACCTTAGGGCACTTCAATTCCCATGGAATTCCAGCCATAACATCAACTGCATCAGCACCACCGACTCCAATGGTAACACCACCAAGTCCACCACCGTTCACTGTGTGACTGTCAGTGCCAATCAGAAGACATCCTGGAAACGCATAATTCTCCAATATGATCTATTAAAAAGCAGAAGTGTTGCTATGTAACAACTAGAATAAAAACACTTATTTCAGAGGTTTCCATAAAGCTCCACAAGCAATCTCTTCAAGGACATATTTAAAAATTTTACTGTTTGTTTGAAAAAACAGTCAGAACATTTGTGCAGTATTCTTTAAAGAAGCAATATCCAATGTAAAGTACAATTTTATTACAAAACCAACTAGAACCTGTAGGGTAGGCTTTAAAGGATGCGGGTGATGATATTAAGGTACCTGAAACAAACTACTTGTCCTAACACTAGATACTAGACACTAGATACTAGATACTGCACAAAACTTCATCAACAGACTCTGGGTCATATTTTAACCATTGTATATATTTACAATTATTAATTAACATGGTCATCCTGTATAAAAATTTGATAAATACAAATACAAACACAAAAAATAAAATCATTTAAGTAAAATTCCCTGATTATCACTTCGAAAGAATCGTAAAGATTGTTTTTAAGGAATGCCATCATATTTTTAAAACTAATATTATAGGCTAACTTTGGTTTCTTGTTAGGAGTATAATATACATATAAAAATTGATCATCCATGTTGATTTCTGATTATAATGAATGTCTTGACTTCAATTATTGGACATACCTGATGTATAATGCCGGATCCTGGTTTCCAAAAACCAACACCATATTTCGCTGCAGCAGTTGACAAAAAGTTGTAAACTTCTTGATTAATATCCTGTATAAGTATAAGTTCTATGATTAATCAGAACGAACATGCAAGCAAAGACATAACCAGTGCTGCTAATCACTGAAAAATCAAGAGAAAGACTTGGTCCAATGTTATTGGCTATGCCAATATCTTTAATATCCTCCTAAAAAGAACAATAACCTTCGCTCTAGCTAAATCTTTTTCGCCACCAACTTGCGCCTCGATAAGGTGATCACAATGAATTGTCGAAGGAACAGCAACTCTCGGTAAACCACTGGAAATAAACTGCAACATAGCCATTTGAGCTGTGGCATCTTGCATAGCAACTCGGTCAGGACGTAGTTTAAGGTACGAAGCTCCTCTTTCTATATCCTAAGAGAAGATATGTAAATGTTAAAACCATAGTACATATACTAAGAAATTACTGGTCAATGGTCTGTGTGTCTCCTAAACAAATTCTAAGTTTTAGATGTTGCTATACCTGGTTGACTGGATCATCAAGATGACTGTATAATACTTTTTCGGACATAGTCAATGGTCGGTTAAGTCTAAAACATAAACACATCCATGATTCAGAAACCGATTCTAACTTTCTTCTTGATACAGCATGTTCATACAAGTGCTGTTACAAATAAAAGAAGCAGCAATTTGCCATCTCAGAAAAAACAAAAGCAATTTAATCAGACATCACAAATGAAAAGTTGATACCAGCAGTGTTGTTTTGGTTACTGATTTTGAATCGCCTTATAATTTTGTACTACTTTAATCGGAGAAACTTTCGCGAGAGAAACATTCGCGAATTTGACCCTTTTTCGCGAAAGTTTATCCCGCGAAAAATTTAAAATCACTCATTCGCGAAAGTTTATCTCGCGAAATTTTGCTCTTATTTCCAAATCACGAAAGTTTATCCAGTAAAATTTCGATTTTTTTTTTGCAACTTTTTAAATTTTAAAGCTACCAAAATGCCCGAGATCTATTTCAAAATCTATGTATATAATAAGGCAGGAAAGACTTGCCAATTTGATCTTCTTGAAAACATTTTTTTTTTCTTGTAACAAATCAGTCATATTTTGATACACAGATATAATAGACGCTGTAAAATATTATTTGTGTAAAAAATGTTTTTCAGTCGTCGATAATGACAATATCAGTTGATTCCTTTCCCTGCAGTATATTATCTCCGATACGCGGTTTCTTTAGCATGAGTATGACAACGGCGGCGACGATGAGGAGTGGGGACCAGAAGGTGCTAGAAATGTATTTGGTGACGTTTTCAACGAATTTGACGACGAACAATCTTTGTAGTTTTTGAACTAATTTTATCTTCATTTTATTTGTAGTAAATGAAAACTACAGATTCGAATGCATGCATTTTGTCAATTTTCTGCATAGAAAAATCCTTTGTTTTCTAAAAACTGTCCTAAATTATTTCAAAAAATTCCTTCATTCGTGGAAATTTATCTCGCGAAAATTTATCATTTCTTCATTCGTGAAAGTTTATCTCGCGAAATTTTGCGACTTTTCCAATTCGCGAAAGTTTATCCAAAACATTTCGCGAATTTTTGACCTCGCGAAAGTTTCTCTCGCGAAAGTTTCTCCGATTAAAGTAATCATTATTGTAGTTAAAGCAATAGGGTTGGTACAATAAGTCACCCATAACCATAAACATAAAACATTTACCTATCTTTCACCACTTTTAAGTTACTGCTGAGTTTCTCGTACGGCAGGTATGTGTTCTTGTCAAAGTGACTAATAGGAATCTAAATGAAACAGAGTTTATCAACTTTGTTAAATTTGTAAGATTCAATTTAAGCTATACCAAGTTCTTTCTAGTGGTTTGGTGGTCCCAAATTGGCAAAAATACAAAAGGAAAAAAATCTTCACATTGATGCTAATTACAGATAATTCAAGTACTGCAATGGAGGGAAAAAATCAAGGTTACCTGAGAACTAAGGAGTCTAGCATGATTCCTTAAACCATGTTTGATTAACTAAAAAAAAGACCCGATATCAAACACATGACACCATTAAAAAGTAAATTTTACTTCTCTCCTGGACTGCATTAAAACTATAATCCAAGTCAGGAAAACTTGCAGATTTGTTTTTGGTAAAATGGCAAAATGTGGCATAACTGATAGAACAATGGATTGGTGTACAATTTGTAAAAAATCCTACACAACTGATGTTTTGATGATGATTAAAATCTGTCTTATGCAACACCTTATATTTCTAAAACAGGGATGGAGGAAAGTAAGAGAAGCGGTTTATAGGAGTCAAAGAAAGTTATGAAAAAGAGCATATTATGAACATCCAAAAATTAAGAATAAATTAGGTTTTTAGGTTTATTTCGGTGGGTTGGGTTTAACCTGTGCCCACAGCATTGCAGCAAACAACGTGTAGAAATAAAAAAAAGAAAAATTAAAAGAAAGAAAGAATAAAATAACATGAAGCAGAACAAATAACAATGAAGCTAATAACAACTATAAAATGAATAATGAATTAAAACACTACTGATTAAAGTTCTCGGGAAAGTTGCCACGAGAAATGTACGATGTGGTAGATAGACTAAAGTGCACATAAACATTCTCCAAGGTGTTGTTGCATTTTGTTACCATGTCAACATAAAAGGAGTGCATGAACCATTTTGTTATTATAGGTTTGGGAATTTAAAATCGAAGGGAATTACAAAATCAGCGTCTGCATACTTCTGCAGGCAGAAACTTTTGCGTGCCAAAAAAATATATATATATATATATATATTTTTTACCTGATGATGTGCTTAGACACGAAAAGCTTCGTATTTTATTTTTATTTTTAATAAATGCAATTTTTTAAAAAGTTCGTCTTTTCATTTACTAATAAACTTTCGTGTTTTGCAAATCTTGAAAAAAAAAGATTTCTCCAAAAAAACTTTTGCGAATCGAAGAAAAAGTGTTTTTGCGCGTTTTTTGAAATTAACTACGATTTCGCGTGAAAAAACTTTTGTGCTTTGTTGTTTTAAAATTTCCAAAGGCATAAACTTTCATGAAAAAGTGCCAAAAACGTGAACGTTTCTGCCTGCAAAAGTTTCTCTCTTTACAGTAGATATATATTAGTGGTTGCCTCAACTACCTAAATTCGGAAATTTGTTAGGATTTCAGTACTACTTGAAGGACTACTGGAAGCTTAAAGAAATAGTGCCTTTTTGTAACATTTGCATTCTGAAGAAATAAGAGAAAAATTTCAAAGTAAATGCTCAATAAAAGAGAATTGTACAAAGGGTGTTCACCAGGTAGAGAAATCCGTCATGCTGGCTTGGTTTGCGGAGATCTCGGTTATTCTAGCGAAACCTCATAAAAATCAACTTGTTCAAATAAATTGTCAGCCTGATTTGTGGAGTTGTGATTTTATGAAGGGACAAAATCGACAAAAATGAAACTGACATTCCCTCCTAATATAAATACTAAACAATGGTTAGCAGGGCTGAGGTCAGAATTTTTTATGTTTTTTCAATCAAAACAAGGATCTTTCAAAATTTCATCAAAGTTCTCACATAATGTTAATTTTTTCAACATTTCAATAAACTACTAATACGCTTTCACAGGGGAAACTTCCTCCAAAAATTTATCAGGAGCAACCTTCTGATGTCACAATCGGATTTCATCCCGAGTTTGTAAATAAAAATGGCGTCCTTAATGAACATCACGAGATGAATACACAAGTTAACTTTGTCCGATTTATGAAAATAAACTTTAAAATTATTTTATAGTTACACATTCTGAATAGCTTGAACATAACTTTTTTTTACGGGAGGTAAACTTTAAAATAAAAAGTAATGGTTGATCCCCTGAATGATCAAAGCGACTCCGTGGGTAAAACAAAAATTGAAAAGATAGTAACTTGACATGAGTTAACCAGTAATACATTTTCTTATATTTTCCAATACATGATGAAAAAATGTGATATATACTTCATCTATTTTCTCACAAATATCAAAATCCAGGGGTAAGTATTAATCATGATGCACTCTTGCTAGGAGTGTGATAAAAATAAAAACGCACAATCCAAGTATTGTTACCCTAAATTTTATGACTGATTGGAACCATCAACTAAATTTCCTCATCAGAAAAAGGAGACAGAAAAATAGCAAAAGGTTGGTATTGAAAAAAGCATCAAAATATTGTGTTTACTTCAGTTCTTTTGCCATTAGCAAAAATTCGTTGAAAAATTCAAAGCAAAAGAATATATAGATAGCATTTCCAGACCAAAAAATCAAATTTGTCAAAAAGTTATGAAACTATGCTGATTGGATAGATCTTTTCAAGAGAAAAAAAATGAGGGGTCATACACCTCTCAACGATAAGCCGTTCCGAAGTTATAGGAAATTTAGTATTGGGAATTTGGGGCAATTCTTGACATTCTGTTAGATATTTTCCCTATAGTATTCAACTGTAATAAGTCTAATGGCACCAAAACATTGGATTTTTTCTTGAAAATAAGGTTAAAGAATATTGTCATAACTTTTAAACACTTCATAATTTGGACTTAATATTTTCAGTGTATATTTGAATAACCATTTACTACAAAGAGCAATATTTGTTTTCAATTAATACTATCCATAGCAACAGGGATCCCCCCCCCCCCCCCCCATGGCAACAACACATAAAATAGGGCTAAACAAGAATTTACAGGCAGAAGCTCCAAAAAACATATACTTTACTACTTCAAACTAAAGTGGAGCAAAGAAACATTAAGTTTGCGGAACCAAATTACACATTACTTCAAGGTTTACCCCAAATTTTCCCTAGCAACGGGGTAAAATCACGACAAAATGCACATTTCAAGTAGTTACAATACAAGAAATGGGGGCAACTGACAACTTTTGACTCTGTTTAAACAGAAAATAAGTAAATATGGTGTGTGGTGCTTATATATACTAGTAAATTTCAAGATTTACCCCAAATTTTCCCTAGCAACGGGGTAAAATCAAGACAATATGCACATTTTAAGTAGTTACAATACTAGAAATGGGACAACTGACAACTTTTGACTCTGTTTAAACAGAAAATAAGTAAATATGGTGTGTGGTGCTTATATATACTAGTAAATTTCAAGATTTACCCCAAATTTTCCCTAGCAACGGGGTAAAATCAAGACAATATGCCCATTTTAAGTAGTTACAATACTAGAAATGGGACAACTGACAACTTTTGACTCTGTTTAAACAGAAAATAAGTAAATATGGTGTGTGGTGCTTATATACTAGTAAATTTCAAGATTTACCCCAAATTTTCCCTAGCAACGGGGTAAAATGAAGACAAAATGCACATTTCAAGTAGTTATAATACAAGAAATGGGGGCAACTAACAACTTTTGACTCTGTTTAAACAGAAAATAAGTAAATATGGTGTGTGGTGGTTATATAGTGAATTTCAAGATGTACTCCAAATAGCAACTGGGTAAAATCAAGAGACGACAAACAAGACGTATCATGAAAACATGTATATGTTATAATATCAAAATCCAATTCCATTGGTTTCTGTTTTTCATTGGGCGAACTGACTAATAGACATAAATAATCATTGATAATAGATACATCTGCAGGGTTGCCACAGACCTTTGGCAACAAAATTTCCAGACACAACCATACAATTGATACTTTTTTTCCAGAATCTTAGTTTAAAAATGATATATTTTTTCCAGACAAAACTTAAAAAAGGCACTATTTTTCCAGACACTCAGAAAACACTACTTACTTAAGTCTATTGGCTAATTTCACAGATACGGGGGCGAAACAGAATTCAAGGAAATTATCAACAGGTGGTTTGCAGCCAAAATCAGACAAGTTAATTTCTTGGGTTTTTCAAGGCATTATGCTGATTCTAGAATCTAGAATAACCAAACTTCAGCAAATTTGACAAAATGAGGACTTTTCTTGAGTTTGCTATGGCTTCAAACAACATTGTATATAGATATCAATCAAACAAAAGAAAACACTGAAATAAGATACAACATCAGACCATAAGGAAAAGAATGGGAGACAGAATATTTGCTTTATACGTTATCATCAACAATATAATAAACGAAGAAAAGAAACAAATCATGTTCTGTTAAACAAACAACTAAGAATCTGTCACAGTCTGTTACTTCATTCTTCTAGAAGTTAAGGGCATCAGATATCATAGGGATCAGTTCATATACATCAAATTCGACTACTTTTTCCTTGTAAATTAGCAGGCTCTAAAACTTCTCAATATGTGAGTTGTGAACAAGTTGAATAAATTAACAAAAGTCAATTTCACTAACTACTGCTCAAAAACAAAAGTAACAAAATAACAAATCTATATGACAATGCAACTACCTGAAAGGTGAGCAAGTGCATTTAACAGAGTTTTAATATCAAATTGACACAGTGGCTATATAAATTTAGAAAATACTGCAATGGAGAAGTTTCTCAAGTGAGCAGAACTGTTCTCATTTGAACTAATGGTAATTTGGGATCTGTGTCTGTTACATATTAACCACAATGTAGCATTAACTACTTTGCTTATTGGGAGCATAAGTTTAACTGAGATGTTCAAAATTATAGATGACACATCTCACCTACTTTCTAACTCTCTTCAAGGCAAAAAGTCAGGACCTTCACACTTTTAACCTTTTTCAGACCAGTGGCTACTGGTCTAAAAATGGTTAAAAGTGCAAAGGTCCTGTTATTGCTAGGAGAAACAGACGGTAAAGCATGTAAACAGCTTTGCATTTTGTAAGGTACTCAATTAGAACACTGGCTGGCTTATACTACTCATCTTGCACTTAGAAATCAACATTAACTGTAAAGAAGCTAGCTGTCAGATTTGACAGGAACAAGGTCTGAGTGACAATAAAATAAAATATGAACATCTATCAATGAGCTCCGAATTCAATTTTACTACTTCCTGCTTACAAGAAAATACACAAAGCATGCTTAATTTTTTTCAGCACTAGTCAAATAAAATTTCCAGACATTTCCAGACAAATACTCAAAATTCCAGACAATTTCCAGAATTTCCAGACTTTTCCAGACACAAGCCAATTTCCAGACATTTTTCCAGACGTGGCAACCCTGATCTGGGTCTACAGACAACTAACAGTTAATTTCGGTAAGATATTAAATTTATTAATAAACAACATTTTTTATTATAAATCTATTTAATTATAAATATTATAAATCATTAATATATCATTTATATATTTAAAGGGAAAGTAAAGGCTTTGTGAATGATAAAATATATCAATAATGGATCATCTAAAAACAAAGGTGATGAACTTACTTAAACAAAGGTGAACAACTTATTTTACTCCTGTCAAATGTTTATTTATACCAAAATCTGCCATTTTGAAATTTCAATCTTTCATATTTTTGCGAAAAAGGAAAACATTGCAATCAGGGGTGAAACATCCAACTTTGAGGTGCTTTTCCTCACCGGATTGAGTGATATTTACAGGAAAATAATTACATAGTTGGAAAGAGGAAGGATTAAGTGTCCATTTTTGTACCATAAAAGAAAAAACCTTTTTCGAGCGAAAAAATTGAAACTGATATAGCAGAAAATTAATGAAATGTCATAGAAGGGCTATCGGAAACAACTTTTACGGGCGATTTTTGGATTTCCCAGCCTTTTCTTACATAAACTACAAAGTTTGACATCAATTCAACAAGCCAATCCACCGCGCTGAACATCAAAGTGATTCCTGGTCGAATATTTTTGTGGCCACAGGCAGGAAAACCGGCAAATCAGATCATTTCTCAGCCGTAAATCAAGTATTTCACCGAATAGCATACTGGGCAAATTAGATATCACCGGAAAGCCAAAAAATCAAGGAAAACAATAAAAAAAACTGGAATCGGCTAGCGCGATCCAAAAGAAAGATAATAACTGTTGAAGTTGAGTTATTTTTCGAATTTTTTTATGACGTCAGGATTTTACACGGCAATCTTTGGAAATGCTAATATAGAGGGCCTTTAAATAAAGTTTTGGGTGGCAGCAAAAATATTCAGAAAGATTCATTTGAACATTACCACCAAGACCAAGTTTTAGGAGAGACAACAAAATCAAGTTTTTATAATGGAAAAATCTCTAGAACTGAAGGATTTTTCTTCCTCAAACATTTAAACCTCCCACTTATACATTTCTTTTAATTCAAAACATTTCTTAAGAAGCTAAAATTCTAAGCTTTTCTCTAGAAGGACAACAAACACATGTTTTCAACTATGGTGAAACCTTTAACTGGATCATCATAAGAAAAGCTTAAATAGCCATACCTGTGGTCTTAATGTTAAAAGCCGAGACATTTTCAAATATGTAAACTTATGATCGTATGTAGATGAAATTTATTTTTAGTATGGTTGCTGCCGTTGACCAGTCCAGATGCCCGGTGTTATGCCGTTTTCTGCATCATCAGCAGCTCATGTTGAGCTCCTTCATGCTGTTAGTTAACGACAAAAAAGGGGAAGCCACCTAAAGTAAAAGAGCTCTAAGTAGGAGTGCGTTTTTGTCTCACTTGCCATAGTCCTTTAAAGTTAGTAGCTACTATGAAAGCCATGAAGATCGAGAACATGTCAACAATCAAGATGGGAGGCAGCAAAGATGAAGACCACGTTGTTAAAGAAGTAAGAAACTGAAACATTTATTAATTAATCGCACGCCTGGCAATTTTTTCATTGACAATACTGATATTATTGTTAATTCTCTTGTTTTATTTCCGATATTTTCGTTAATAACTAACATTAATATCGTTTGTTATCAAAATCTCCCTGGAACGTCACATATTTTAATATTTCTTGTGACTTGGTTGAGTATGTTAATTAGACGAGACTGTTTACTATGTGTGTCTGATGTTAGAAAGGCTGTCTAAAGTTAGGGCAAAGTGTTTCCAAAGGCAGGAGATTCCAGAGTTAGAGCCTTGAAAAGAAAGTGACTTTATGTTGTAGAACTTCTAATGTTGATCAAACATGTATGAGATTGTGTGTGTTATAAGCAGCAAGAAAGTGACATCTTTGGTCAACCCCCTACATGTACCATAAAAGTAGTAAAATGAAAGATCTGATTCTATTGATAAGCAAGACATATCCTAAAAGATTTAACAGAGAATCAAACATCCTATGCACCCTTTCTCATCCAAAAATTAAATTTAAATCCAAATTTCATTAACCTAATCCTGGAAAGATGACAAATCTATTGATTAATTTACCAGGCCTGCTCGTAAGTGAATTAGCAGATGTGTGGTCATTTTAGTTATGCTGACAGATATGATGACATGCAATCAATTTATTCCTGTGTTGTCTGAAGGTCAACAATTTTTTAAAGTCAATTTAACTAACGATGTTATATGTGACGGTTTATGGGAAAAGGATAACAAGCGAAAAAGCGATTTGAAGCACTTAATCGCTTTTCCACTTCACAGAATCGCTTTTCTGCTTCACATGAATCGCTTTTTCGCTTCACATGAATCACTTTTCCGCTTCACATGAATCGCTTTTCCGCTTCACATGAATCGCTTTTCCGCTTCACATGAATCGCTTTTCCGCTTCACATGAATCGCTTTTTTGATTCTGTATCACTCACTCAAGTGTTGATTAAAGTTCTGATAAACATTCCCCCCAAGGAATATACAAAAATAACGATCGAACAACTCAAAAAAGAATCATAAGGGACGGTTCCTATTGGCAATAGCTTTAAAACAAACATTTTTTGTCTTTTTTCTTAAAGTGAATGTGAACCACGTTCATTTCACATAAAAGCGGTAGAACAACTTAAACACAAAAGAATTATAGCAGACGGTTTCTATTTGTAGCAACTTGAGAACAAACTGTTGTTTCCTTAATCTCTAACTGAATAAGAACCAGGTAATCAGTTCAGTATTAAACACTAAACGCGTGCTACCTGTAATTATACATCCGTCACATTGAGTTTTCAAAATAATGCTGAAGTCGCGATAACAACAACATCTTTTGAGAGTGTAGACATCTTTATCAATGAACTTTTTATTTTTATTTGGCAAAATAGCAATTAGATATAATACTCCCGGTTATCTTTCCACTTCGAAAACTGGCGCATGGGAATATGAAAAATATAAACATACACAGACGTTGAATGAACGAAACGTAGTGAGTAGGTGAATCCTACTTTTCATATTCTAAGAAAATACCATTACTTTTTTTATTTATATCGTTTGACATCAAAATCCCTTGGATGGTCACATACATGAAACATGGAATCTACGATGTAAACAATCTTATTACGGCGATAGCAACGATTTTAAGTTTTTGTTTACATTAATTTTCTTTTCGAAAAATATTTTTTTTCTCTCTTGGCGCACATTTGTCTTTAAAATTATATTTTGCAGCTCATGCAAGTATATTTCTTTTGTTATAAATTCTGGTTATTAATTAAGCTACGTTTACATTAGCGAAAGACCCAATCACGTCCTTTCTCTAGTATTCGTCCGTTTCTTTCCGCATTAAATTTTCCAAAAGTGGAAAACAGCCTTTAGTCTAAAAATAAAATCTTTTTTTAGTTTTTGTATCTATTCATATTATTGCGCCAGTTTATAATACCGTTTTTCACCATTTGGTTCTTGTTTACGAATCATTTTTTATTCTTATTATTATATATCTTCCAAATCGATTTCGAAATCACTTTTCCGCTTCACATGAATCGCTTTTTCGCTTCACGTGAATCACTTTTTCGCTTCACGTGAATCACTTTTTCACTTCACTTGAATCACTTTTTCGCTTCAATAGAATCACTTTTTCGCTTCTAATGAATCGCTTTTTTGCAGCGATAAATCGCTTTTAAAGAATCGCTTTTTCACTTGTTATCCTTTTCCCATAAACCGTCACATATGTTATTGTGGTGTTGAAATGCATCATATTTAAAATTTGAGATTTCTGCAGAGCATAAATTTATTGAAATTTAAAACAAACAATCTAAGATAATAGATTTTATTAACATGAAACATTTAGTTTAAGCCCCTCCAATATTTTTTGGTTGAAAAAAAATTGTTTTTAAAACACTAAAAAGCTAGAATTAGGAATGATTTTAAGAAAAATTGAAGTAAAGTATTAGGGAAAACTTTTCCGACCCCTAAAACCCCTGCTGGTAGGCTTAGAGTGCCCCGAGCCCCTACTCAAAATATTTTCTCTCTCGCTCCATTTTTTTATTCCCCTCAATATTTTTAAAGAAATTACGGCCCTGTAAACAAAATTTATATATATATATATATACAAAAGAATGCGGAAAAAGAATCAAAAATGAAAAAAAAAAAAGAATCTGGACAAATTAGTTTTATTATTCTGCATCGTGTCATTGTATTTGTTTTGTTAGTTCAAATCTTTCTTGAATTAAAGTTTAGAGGTTTCAGTTCCATTAACTCCAAAGCACCTGGCTTACTAAATAAAAATCAGTTGTTCATAAAGGCTGGTTACCATTTCATCTGCTGTGGTTTTGTGAACGAGTCAATTGATTTGTTGACTTCTGAATAAAAATTGTTTGTTATTACATTTTTGATTACAAGTCAGGTTTGCTATCTTCATGCCTAAGTAAGTCTGACTGTTTGTGATCAGGCCTGAATTACTGATAAGATAATTATTTTTCCAGTATTCATATTATACTAGCATCTCAGGAAAAACTTACTTTGTTTAACTTCACAAATGATGTGTCAAATCTGTCTTTCTAGTGTGGGTACCCCATGATGAAACATTTAAGGCCACCTATAATTAATCATTTGTTCATAGTCATTTTTTATGCAAAAATCTTGATGCGGGATGTGGTGATTATTTGATTATTTTCCATTTTTATTTTTATTGATTGCTCCTTTTAAAAACTTGTTATTTATAAAATACAGAACATAAACCAATGGATTTTTCAAGGGCACTTAGTGCATTCTGTAAACAAATTTGACATTCTGTAAGTTAACAAAAGCTTTATAAACGCGTGACTTGCAACAATAAAGGAAGAAAAATCCTATTTTTTCATGATTTTCTAACTTTAGAAAAATAATCAAACTCGATGCGCAATTGTTGAATTTTAATTCTGAATGCGCACGGAAGACTATGAACGAATGATTAATTATAGGTGGCCTAATCGTAGAATCACAACTGGAAAGTGCACCCATGTTGTAGAGCTCGAAAAACTGATTTAAAAAAATGCATGAGATCGTTTCGCTACGACCAACCTTTACTGAGATATGGTCGATCAAATAATTTGGCCCAAATTTTTTGTCACTACCTCGCCTGTGTGACCAACCTCAAAAACGTTAGTTTTCCCTATTGGCTCCCGAAATATTTCTCCAAAAAGGTGTTTGATTAGGAATGCAATGCAATGGTTCCCCTGTGATACATTAAAACTGATGTCACACCGCATGCTACTATACTAATCGTAAAAAAAGTGCCTGTTGCCTCTATGTGCTTTGACGCGGTAAAGAAGAACTTATTATATTGTTACATTTTTCCTAAAAGTCTTTTCATGATAATCATAATCTTATTGAGTGGAAGGAGACCATAGTAGGCTTGGAAGCAACTGCAATTTTACTCATAAAAACATGCAGAATAACTAGTGGTATCCTGTGGTATATCTTGAAAAGCCATAGACTGTGATCCCATATCAGGCATTGTTAGAACTGACTATATATAAAGAACAATGCTGTAACATCAATGTTTTATTCACTATTTTTGCTAAATTAATGTAACTGTTTCATAGACATGTTTAAATTTTAACTGTGTAATGTTTTTTTTTCTTAACTCATTCCCTGCCGGAAGCCACACAGTCTGTGGCGCAACAACCCGGTGAAATAACGTGAAGCCACAGTGGTCTTCACCGTAGCAACAAAAATGGAATAAATAAAGCTAACTAGCTAGTTTTTTATAAGATGTATGTGTTTATTTTGTTCACATGAAAAATGTGTCTGGTTTTTCGCACTTTATGCCCGGCAGCCAATGAGTTAAATCATTATGTATAAATACTCAATGATTGATTTGGGTTTTGCTTCCTATTCTCAGTTTACATACATTTTTAGGATGCATAGTACAAACATAGTATTCCATGTAGTTTTGTTTGGCAATTAAGACTATCTGACAAAGATTAAGTTTAAGCATAACAGTTGCTAATGCTATCCATGTTGTAAATCTTGTTCTCATGATTTTAATGACTTCCACTTTGTCAAGCTTTTCAAGAAGAAATACGCACCAACCTTCAGGCATTTTGAGGCAATGGCGGTGAGTCAACTGCTACTTACAAATCGGCGGGCCCAACCATTGCGGATGGGAGCCCAAGGTTTAAAAATTCCCTGTTACTAACTTTCTTAATACATTCTGAGGGATGTATATATCCTAAACATGGACAATGCTTAAATATTCCATTTCATGTCCACTTATCCACTGTTTCTTTAAGAACTGGTCACTGTCATAACATGTTGCTTAACACCAAGAAAGATAATTTTGTCGTTTATCAATAGTAGCAATTCTCCAATTCTCTTGCAGCTTATGTATGTATATGCCTTTTGGTGCTTTAACCAAATCGCAGAACATCAAATTGATGATAGCTTTTGTTACTTTCATTATTTAAAAAATGGCCAGGTTTTGAAGTTGCGATGTGTCGAAGAGTACCTTGAGTTTTTGGCATCAGTATTTTGGATAAGTATGTAAAGCAATATCTGAACAAAGACCAAAATATAAAATGAAAGGTTCACCGAAAATTGAAGAGAGTTGAAAACTATAGTTATCAAAGTGTAGTAGGCTAGATTTCATTCTTTCTTTGTTCTTAAAATAAACTAAGTAACTAGAAAATGTTGAAAATAATATCAGGAATTTTGATCAAAAAATGCCAGAAAAATGTTGAAGCTGACACTCTATGAAAGTCCTACTTAGAAGTTTTAGCCAGGGATATGTCTACTTTTTCATATCATTGTTTTTTTTTATCTGTTTAGGTTGACCTCTTCTTGGCAAAAGGGCTTGCTGAAAAGTTATTCTTATTTCAGGTGATGGCATTTTTTCTGGTGTATTTCAGGGTACCCCATTGGTCTTGAAGATGTCCTGAAATGTTTTTTAGGTCTGGAAATGTCCTGGATATGTTTTTCTTATTTTGTTTTTCTTTTGAGTTGAGGCCTATTATATCTGTGTTTCAAAGCCACTTTGAGTTACATTTTTCTATCTTAGAAAGAATGCTTCGTTTACTCTTTTAAAAATTTCAATTTAAGTCCCTATATGAATGTCCTGGAATTTTTTGAATTTTCCTGGAAATGTCCTGGAATTTTGTTTTGAAAATCTGTTGGACACCCAGTATTTATTTTCATGATCTCATCAATTCCTTAAAGTACTATTATCAATGAGGGTCTTATGAAGGAGGTCCTAGAATATTTAAAGCTCTCATTTGGGCTATGGAAGTTTTTATGACAGAACTGCTCAACTAAATAACCACCTAAGCAGATGGCAGTCATTCAAACTGTTATAGTTGTTGCCATGGCTTGGACAGGGACTGAAGCCATGACCTGAACAGGAAGCAAGTATTCTACTACAATGATACCAGTGAAGCAAAAGTTTAACATTAAATTTTTCTTTCTTTTTTAGTATCCTGTGCGACCTTCAAGCATGACCTATGACAATACACCTCACCTTGCAGCACGGATGAAACCCAAGCAACAGAAGGTAAATCTGTTTAAGCTAAGTCAGTGAGCCTGGCCATACTTTATCTTTTACTTCTAGTAAACTTTCTCAAAGGTTGAGTTGGAGCTTGGAATGGACATCTCTTCGTCAACGTACTATTTTGCACGGGGTGAACAAATTGCACATGCGGTAGACAGAGGAGGTCAAGGAAACAACCAAAAGCCACTATTTCCATCGTAAGTACATGAGTAAATGTTCTCTAGGAAGAAGTTGTTTTTTTTAGTAAGGTTAAGTGCAGTGATCTGTCTTTCCTTTCATTTTCATTTTTCAACTGAATGAAGCATAAATAAGGGGTGGTTATTATTGACAGATGCAACAGCCTTTTTTTTAACTGTCTACCGGTCTCAAAGTTTTGTACCTTATCCTTACAATATTCTTGTTTAAATTTAGGGGCTTGTTTAACTTAAACAGAAATAAAAATCGAAAACTCAGAATAGTATCAACTGAAATAAGCTTAACAAAATAATGTTGCCATGAAAAATTACAAGAAAATCAGCAGTAACATGTGTATTTTGCATTCAATGCATTTCATACATCAAATGAACATTGATACACAACTGTTTCTATGGCAATAGCCATAGTACCACCCAAATATTACGTTGAAAAAAGGTTTTTGAAGGAAATGTGTCTATAAGTTTTTTCAACTTGAAGAAGGTAAAAACTATGCATTATTATGCATTAATTTTAATTTTGATTGTTTTAATTTTGATTGTTTTAATGAAAAAACTATTTGGTTTTCACTAAAGATATTTTTGTGAAAAGAAATTTGCAAAAATGTGCAAAAATTCATTCCAAGTGATCTGCACTTATTTGGAAATGCCCCAAGTTGTTTTCCACAAAATACAATCGAAAAAGTTCATTTCCAGGTCTGTCTAAGGGGCAGTCGATCAGTCAGAATGAACACTGACATCGTCGAAGATTTTGCCATAGCATGTGATGAAGCTAGGCTTTGAATTTTAATTTTGAATGATTTGTATTTATAAATTGTTTTTTTAATAAAGATAGATATTTATAACATTTTTATTATAACACATCACGTTGAACTAAAGCTTTAAAAAACCCTTTCCAGGTGTGTGCATGTGACATTCTTTGATATTTTTTTCGATAATATGGGACAATTATCTTCTATCAGTTATGAGCTTTTATGAAGGATGGTAATTATAGCAATCATTTAACTTCTTAGTTAGTGCCAGATCTTGTTTGCTTAGATTTGTTTACTTACGAAATACTTGAATGGTTGAACAAATGAGCATGAAGAATTATGAACTAATTTGAATAATCGAAAAATTAATGTCTGTAGATACCGTAATTTCGTGATATGAAAACTAGATCTAAATTGGGAGTCAATTTGGTAAATCATAACCTATCTGTTTTTTGCGAGGATACTCGTTATCATCATTCACTAAGGTACGAAGTGCTAGAAAAATGTGGTTCAATATACATGACAAGGATAGAATCATTGAAAACAATTTCATGAATTCACTGACCCTGAACTTTTTTGACTGAAGGTACTCATCAGTTAAAAGAATGTGATTAAGGAGATATTTTCATGAAATTTTGCAATTCCTTACAACCCAGTTTATTATTCTGAATTCTTCTCTTTTCTTAAGTGCACTTCACAAAAGCTGAAAAACTACCCATCTTCTGAAACATTTATTTTTGAATATTTGCTTATACTACTATATTGTTTGTATTGGGAAGGAGAAAAAACTTAAAGTATATGAGAAGAATCTAAAACTTGTTGTGTAAATGACAATACCGTATTGGCGTTTATTACAAATCCCAGTTTTTGGATGGTGCGTTTAATAGAGGGCGGCGTTCATTAGAGGGCGGCGTTTGTTACAAAATGAAAAATGAAATAAAAACAAACTTAAACAATAATGTCTTCTTATCCTAAAAAAGGTTACAAAAGATGTTTTACACTTGATTTATTCACAAAAATGTCAAAGAAGAGCAGTATCACTGTCGCTGTTCTCTTCTATGAGATGAAAACTTTTGTAGCAATTAATTACACATCAAATATTCATGCACATGGAATAATTTGTTGATAGAAAACAAATAAAACTATTAAACTATTTAAACTAATTCTTGTTTAGCCTGTTTTCTAATGTTGTTTTTAAAGATCTATCTTCCAATTTTTTGCTTTAATATCTGAGTGTGAACTATAAATTTGAAAGTTAGCAATGAATTCGTTAAACAAAAGGGTGAAGAATTCCAGTATCCGTGTGTAACAGATGGACGGACTGACAGAGACACCGGTAAATAAATCAAGGTTTCTATTTTATTGTGACACAGAAGAAAAAAATTAAACATCTTGATTGATATCTTGTTGATCAGTTTTAACATGATAACACAATGGGCAAAATCATCTAAAAGTCACTGTGATAAAGAACAATTTTATTGAAACATCCTCTATATTTCTTTGCAGTGATTTATCAACAATGTTCCCATTGGGAGGTTGTCTTGTATAAAAAGACATTAATTATAGATAATAAAAGGCATAAAAGGCTTCATTTGAAAATCTCTTAATTACAAGTTTTTTTTTTACTTTTCCAGAATACTTTGGAATGATAATTTGAACAGTTGGTGTCCATTGACACCAATTTGAATGTATGCAGAATAGCTACAGTAAGAATTCCACAAAACTCATTATAAATTTTGTAACTTTTGTCTAATTTATTTTTGCCTTTAGATTGATAATGGACCGTCAGACGTTGTCCTCTGTGCGGGCTACAGAAACAAATCATAAATATGCAGCAGCTATTTACAACAATGGTGAGTTTTACTGTTTTTTGTAACTTCAGTTTATGAAACTTAGTGTCCAAGCAATTGAATAGCTGGTTCACCACACAACTTTCAGTGCTTTTTGCTTCCTTTTTTATGTTGTATTGTTTTTTTGCTGTGTTGTCGTCAGCATGAACTTTTGTAAGATTCAAGTAAAAGTTACTAAAGAAAATCAATATTTTTTGTAGGATTTTTTAGGATCTTGTTTTCCACTTTTTTGTTTTTGCCTACTTGTGTTTTAAACCTAAAAATTAAATCATCCTTAAGTGGTGATTTCATGGAAACCATACTGTGTTCACTAGAGTAAATGGTTTACTCTGTGCTATGGGAAATTTGAAGTTGTTTATTCGTAGCACCTTCAAAGGTAGTATTCATTTCAAGTTATATCTTCAGTCAGGTTTGTGTTGATGGTGATGATTTCCCATCTGTAACAGCTAGGTTGATTACTAGTAAACCTAAAGCTAATAATATGAAGAATGTATTTTTTAGGAAGTTTTGGATTGATAAAATAAAAAAGGAAAACTATCTGAGCGCATAAACAGATCTTGCGTTTTAATCTGCTGATAATGTAATTGTCTATCAAATTTTTTCGAATGGTATCATAGGAAGTAGAATTCCTTTCTAACTAAATTCCAACTAGAAAACTTAGTTCACTTGGTCATCATTGCTGTTTTTGCATATGCTTCTTAATATATGAAATTAAAAGATACTATTGAGGAATTTGGATGGGCAATATGGGCAAATGGTTGTCCAAAACTAAGAGGTTACTGAAATCGAAACTGCTGATACTGTAAACATTAATAAACCTATTAGAACACAATTCTGAGAATTCTTTCACCTGTTCACTACAGCCCCAACTTTTGATTAAAATCAAATTGACGAAAATGTTAGATGTTAGACAAATGTAAATAGGCTCTCCGTTGCCTTGTATTTTCAGGTGCTATTCACATCACACCAGTGAAAGGTATTGTGCAACTACGTCCTGGTTTCAGTTATTTCGACAAGGCTGAAGAAAATAATAAGAAGGCCGCTGAAGCTTTACTTGCTGCTGAGCAAGGTATTATAGTTTTATAGTTTACTTATGTTTATGGACTTTACGACACCCATTGTTTCTCCTCCTTCTCTTCTTTTTTCTACAACTACTACTAAGTTATGAACTTCCCTAATGCTACCAAAGTTCTTCAATTTTCACAGAAATTTACACAGTGCCATTGAACAGGGTGGCCAGCGATCTGGAAAACTTGGAAAACCTGGAAAAGTCAGGGAAAATGAAAATCAGCCCAAAAAGTCAGGGAAAAGTCAGGGAAAAACGAGAAAATTGGGAAAGTCAGGGAAAAGTTGGGAAAATTTTGAGGCTTGTGTTACCTATTAGAAGAATCTTTCTTAGCTATTATGATGTTAACAGGAAAATCAGTGGCAGTGTCTTTTTGACAGGCTCAGGGTTAGTCAGGGAAATTTGCTGAGAGTCATGGAAAAGTCAGGGAAAAGTCAGGGAAAATGGCAAAAAAGTGGCCACCCTGTTGAAGGGTATTGATTTTGAATTTAGGAGTTACTTTTTGGATTTGGCCAAAGTAATTTGACAAAATATGTTGGCCAAATTTCAAAAGTACTTCAAATTTTCATTAAAGTTTCTCCAATTTCAGAATGTTTTTTTTGAAACATGCTAAAATGTTGTGACTAATGATGCAATTGCAAGATGTCCTGAAGCCATGTGACTAAAATCATTTATATTTAGTCGTGCTAAAGTACAGGTTGTTTTAGGTGAATGTTTTCCCCTTCATAGAAATACAAACTTTCATGGCATTTTCTTCAGTTAAACCCGAAGTGTTTACAATTAGCTGATGTAATTAAATGTTACTGAGAATGACAAAGCTGAAACCCTGAACCATATTTCTAGACATGATCATTCCTAACTTATGTGGATGATGTAAATTATGTTTATGTTTATTTTTCCCTTTACGTTCTTACATTTGTTCGTAATGCTTGTGTGAGGGACATGCTTTTCTCATGCCTGCTCTTGAATTGAATCATGCTGTTCTTAGATCAAAGTCAAAGTGATGATGAAGTGGCAAATGCAAAGCCTGTTCAAGTAAATCTTGTCCTACACACTCTGTTTTGTTATTTTTTTATAACATGAAATGTTTATGATTTGTTTTAAATGAATATTACTGAACATTGTCATAATACTCTGATTCCAACGACTGTTATACTGAAACATGTTCTTAAAAGCATTTTTGCTGTTATCAGCATAATCGGTTTTTAGTTTGTTCTTATTGAAGCTTTTTTCTTTTTATGCAGCTTCGATTCGCAAAAGTTCAAGCCAACATAAAAAAGGAAACAAGGGAAGATACTCGTGCAAAAGAGCATCTTGATGAGAATTGGATTGAAATGGAGTTTTTTCAGCCGAATGTAAACAAACTAATTTGATCTTTTCCTCGATGAATTTTTGTTTCATACCAGGTGTTCCAGAAAAAAGTTACCCTTTCTGATTTGAAATTGCAGACGACAGAAAAAAAAAATTCCAGAAAAAAGTTACCCTTTCTGATTTGAAATTGCAGACGACAGAAAAAAAAAATTTCAAATATTTTTTCTGAATCGTTTAGAGGAAAGCCTAACTTAAAATTTGGTGTATTACTTTTTAATTTTACTTCATTGGTTCAAAAGTTTTGACCAAAAAAACTAAAACATCAATTTTCAAAAATGTCAAAAAGGGTGAAAAACGATGGTATCAAATCATCTGAAATGTTAGAATAAATCTTACAAATAGCAAA
Organism: Turritopsis dohrnii; assembly: GCA_027922465.2. Taxonomy (NCBI): domain Eukaryota; kingdom Metazoa; phylum Cnidaria; class Hydrozoa; order Anthoathecata; family Oceaniidae; genus Turritopsis; species Turritopsis dohrnii. Next base: position 860,746 of record BQMF02000066.1, on the reverse strand, counting down.
AAGTTGCAGTAAAAGTTAGTGTAAACATTTTCATATTCCAAAGAACAACTTTCCCTTGCTTAATACTTGTATTAAGCATGATTTATTTCATGCCTTGCCGTTAATAGATTTCCCGTTCTTTTATCTTTCTCTTGTGCCCCATATTGTGCTGCATAAATTGCAGAGTTACAAATTGGGAATTCAAATCTGATTTTAAAAGACTACTGTTTGTTATTTAGTATAATGAAAATTCAGAGTAAAACACAAAACCAACTGAAAATAACATCTGATATACAAGTCAGACTTAATTTCTCTTTTAAGATTTCCTTCCTTCTAATGTTATTCCCGTAACAATTGTGATTGATCGAAGTGATAAGAACAGTTAGATAATGTTTTAACTTTTTTCCCCTTTTGCACACTTTGAATTTTTGGGCTGTGGGATAAATAGTCATTTTTTTGTCCTATTGACTTTCATGTACATTGACAGAGAGCAACAAGCAAGTGAGTGAAGGTAAATTATTGAAATATGGAAAATCAAACTGGGCTAATATTTGTATTTATCTGTAATTTCTACAATTGATAATAATTCACAAGAAGCATTTCTTCAAAAATTTGTTTTTGTATTTTTCCAAGGATCGTCGATCAAAAATGGAGCAGAACTTGTTGTACTGTCACCAAACGGACTTTGAATCCCCTGAGTTCACTGCTACGTCAAGGTATTCAGTCTTTTGGGAATATTCTAATCTCGGACTAATAACCTTTTCACCAAGAGCAAAGCATCACTTACTGAAACTCTATTGCTTTATAGTTTAATTCAATTTTTTATAAGGACTTATGAGAGTTTTCTCCTTTATGGTGGGGAGTGAATAAAAGATTCAAGAGAGATACGGAATAGTGTTTGAATTTATGACCAACTTATGGCCTGGTGTTCTAGAGAAAATAATGCTTGTGCATGAAAAATGTACAATGCCTGCAGCTCTGTGCTTAGATTCCACTTTGCAAATCAGTCATGTTCATCTAATTCTTTTGTGATTTATAATACCGATTAGTCTGATGGTGAATGTGAAATTATCATTTGATTTTGCTATTTAATAGTATAGCTTTTCTCTTTTAGGGATTACTTAAAAATACTAGCACCAACTGAGAAGCCTGATGACAGGTAAGCTTAAGTGGATGTTTAAGGAAAAGTTTGTGATCAAAGTAACTTTTTAAATTGGTCTTTCAGTTCTTATAAAATTATTTCATATAGGAAACTCTATGACTGAGAGAATCTTAACGATTTCTTACAAGAAAGGTGTGCTGATAAAAAATTACAATATTTTTAGCGCTCCTGCAGCTCTTCCTCATGGTGTTTTATCCTTGCTCAAACTGAAGGACATGGAGTTGGCGGATCAAATAAAGGCTTTACTAATCACAGGTGAATGTCACTATATGAAAAATTTGAATACAAGAACTGCTCGGCGGATTTGAAAATAGTTTGTTTTTATATTATACCAGTCACTTTAAAACTTTTGAATTTCAATATGAATGGACAATATTTGCTATACACATTGAACTTTGCATAAATTCCTGTAATGTCTATATACATGCAAGAGGAATCAGGAAACACAAGACATCATTAATTCTTAAACAGCAGCAGTGGCATAATGGCATCCCCATCTGGAAGAACACAAATTCTACCAGCTACATGCCTGGTGATATTGCTATCAGCCCGTTCCCCTGTGAAGTCTTCGAATGTACCATGAATCCCCATCTGGAAGAACACAAATTCTACCAGCCACATGCCTGGTGACACTGCTATCAGCCCGTTCCCCTCTGAAGTCTTCGTTACAAGCTTTCTGTATAACCAGTCAACAAATTTGTTGAAAAATCACTGTGAAGGTGTACACACTATTTCAATGGCAGTGCTCTTCGTCACATTGACTTATTGACAGTTTCGCCCGCCGAGTATATTTTCGCACATGTTTTCTTTGCTAGCAAAAGTCATACAGTTTACTCAGTTGTGTACTCTTCTGGGTGGTGGATTGGAAGATGTTGTGGTCTTGAAGGGATTGATACAGTATGCTGTTCTTGTTCAAGGTTGTTGGGTTGTGAAAAGGTATCCTTCTTCATCATTGACTTTATCCACACCTCATCCTAAACGGTGGATTTATACTTGTAGAACGGTTCTCTTTTGAAACAGTAATGAAGGGCTGTGCCGAATTCATGGCTTTAACAATGAATCGTATATTTGACTTATGCTGAAATCAGCTCTCAAATTGGATGCTAAGCTCATTTGATCTAATCATGCTGTATTTGTCAATTCACAATATTGCTGGTGTGACCAATTTCGAAACTGACTCCACTCATAAGATGCTACTGTGTTTACTTGAGTCAGTTCTCAAATTAAGTGCTAAGCTCAATTGATCTAATCATGCTGTATTTGTCAATTCACGTTATTGCTGTATTTGTCAATTCACGTTATTGCTGGTGTGAACAATTTTGAAACTCATAAGATGCTACTGTGTTTACTTGCACAGAGATGTCGTAATAGTCATTTTTCTGCTGTTTTTTTTATGTCAATATGTCGAGATGGTATCATCTTTAAATGAGGTCACGAACTCACCATCGAAATGTTACATCAACTCTTAAACGAATTCTATAAGAGTTTTTGAAATAAATTGACTGGGGTTGCAAGTGCAACATTATGTCAATAAACTCCAAAAAAACCTGAATAGAAACAAAACTGGGCTCGTAATAAGGAATCTTCATTTCATGGAGCGGATTTATAAAGAAAGACAAGAAGATGTTTGTTAGTAGGCTCCAACCATATATGTCAGTCCTTTCTACTCACCAACTTTGCCCCTCCACTTTCGAACCCTACTTATAGACTAGAATACTTTGATACGTTGATATGTGAAACACTTTTTAATGTTTTAGTGATGTTCTCTATCCAAAAGGTAGTTCGAGTCCAGTTAGTGGCATTGCAGCCGAAAAGTTATGGCCAACACGAGATTACCTGGTAAATTGTTTGAACATTTCAATCATTATGACTTATTCTTTAAGGTTTACAAACGGAATAAAAGTTAATTATGTGAATTTTAAGATCACGAATTCATAAGGTTTTACAAAAAAACCCAACAAAATCACGATAAATAATCGACAAAAATTTTTCTCTTACTAAAAGTAAAAACTCAATTCTTTCAGAACTACCATGTACTTGTTCTTTAAAGGTATTTTGATGATATTTTGATGATATTTTGTATTGTATAGCAGAGATGTTTGTAATTATATTTATTCCTTATGCGAGCAAAGGGACGGACAAAATCCAGATTTGTTAAACAATTTTAATATAATATTAAATACAAAATGCCATCACCTTTAGAAAGCGAGTTGTTTTCCTCTCTTGAAAGTCCATAAATTGATTCAAAAATAAACAAAACGCCAGCACTCCTCATTCCACGTCAAATGTCTATGCATTTTTTTTAGCTGTTTTGTTTCAATCGTAAACGAGTTCTGTCAAGGAAAGAAGTTAATTCGACCGGAAGGGTTTGTATATTCACACTGCTTCTGTATCAATCTCCCCATTTGTTTTTTTTCCCTTTTTATTGAATTCTCTTTGATATTGCAGTAATTCTTCTGTAGTATCCTAGTGGATTAAGAGAGGAAATTCAACCCACACGGCCTTTGGTTTCATTTTTTTTTCACGATTATTTACTAAGGATTGTCTTTGCAGTTCTTTAATCTACTGTTTCAAGTAGGGTCTTGCGAAAGAAGACCTAGTGCATTTAAAGTCCCCACTTCGGCTACGGAAGCTGTAATGACAAGAACAGCTCAACTAGACAACCACCATTATATAATAATAGACATCATTCATATTCTCTTGTTGAGTCTAAGCAGAGAGGAGTAATTCACACTGTTATAATCGCTGGTATGACACGGTCCTCCCGAAGTTAATCTTTTAAGCACTTAACCACAAGTCCACCAGTCGGTTCAAAATGTTATTAATTCTATCGTGAAAAGTAGGGTTAATTGAAGAGGGGTTGGTTAATCGAAGTTGAAGGGTTTTTTCCATTTTTTATCATTTTGAAAGTACCCCTTGTTAATCTTCATCACAACTGTTTTTCTTAGATTCCAACTGAGGAGATGAGAGAAGTCCTGGAACAAGTAGGCAAAACAAATTATAGAAAACGTTATTTTTTCATAACCTTTGGTGTTTTTGCTCCATCATCAGTTTAAAATAATCTAAAAGTTGAGGAAAAGGTCAGCCTATTCAGCATTGCAAAGCTGTCTTGTGAAATTGATTATAGAAAAATTTCTAATATCTACTTTTGAGGGGTATCTAAGTAGTTTGAAGTTCTAATTACCCAAAAATGATGCTCATCTATTCAAAAGATTAAACTTACTTGAGTCAGTGCAATTTAGGGTGAGTCCATGGCTTCCCCCTATTAGGCAGAGGGTCCGTTACCTTAAAGCTGGCTTGCAAGGATTTGCGTACCCTCAGACATGATTTGTATTTACAGTCATCTCTCATAGCTGTTCCTCCTTCAATATTCTGAATGATGAAAATAGAACCAACGTGGTTCCATTCATTGTGTTATCCAACATGCTTTTCTTGCACCAGTGCACCTTTCGTTTGTTTAGGTGGCTCGTCAACGTCCTGCTCAAGGGTGGGAATTCATGTTAAATACAGACACAGATTTCTTACACAGGTGCAGATTGTTTCTTCTTGTTTTTTTTGGGAATTCTTGTGGATGCTCATTAATGTTTGCAGTCAAAACTTTAGGAAAAACGTTATTACGATAATTTGGGCATAGTTTCTGGTTGTCACATTTCATTCAGTTGGGATTTGTTGGTCACCTTCATGTTTTAGTCACTAACAGGGAGGTTCCATCCTTTAACGCTAAATGCATGTTTCATGCCTTAAGGCTTAACAGTGAGGTTCCATGCCTTAAGATTGGCTGTTTTGCCTGCTGGAGTTACAACTGTGGTTGAACTTTTGCAAGTGTGGAAATACGGCAGGACTGAACATAAAGCGGGTCGAAACAGTTGCACTTAATGATACTAAGCACTTTACCATTGATAAGATGTCGGTTCTTTAATCTAGATATCAGGAAACCTGCTCTGGCCAAGCAACACTTTGGGTGAACAGATACAAATCGTGAGTTCTCTTTTTGTTATCCCGCACTGAATTTTAGAATCTGCGTAACAAGTACAACATTTTCAGGTTAGTCAGTCAACTAAGTATCAGCGATGATTTCCCGGTATCCGGTTGGAAAGAAACCGATTTACCTGGTATATTTGCACACCTATCGCGAAAGCCTGCGACACCGCGACAAAAACGAAACGTTAGCCAAGACTCTAATAGCGATTCGAAACAGAAGGCTAGCACCAGAAAAGGATCCCAAAGTGAGTCGGGCGAAAATGTGTCTATTAAAGAAGAAAAGGAGAGTCCTGTGCGAGATAAATCTTCAAAAATGCAAGTCTCGCCTGTTGAAAAACACGAGAGGAAAACTAAAGAAAAGCCAGGGAAGAGATCAAAAGCCATCAAAAATATAAGTAAAGAGTATCTGTCTGATTCCGATTCAAGCTCAAAAGAAGATGCTGGACCACCCACTCGAAGAATCAAAACCACTGAAAAACTGCCCAGGTCCCCTGCTGTCATACTGCAAGTCGACGAGAAACCTGGTAACGAAGTGGAAGTGGAGGAGAAACACGGTGGTGGTGTCGACGATATATTCATCCCGCCTGTGGCTGCTGGCCTGAAAACCACCGTGAAGAAGGAGAGACCTCCATCGGAGATTTTTTTGAAGGAACTAAAGAGATTTTGTACGGAGACCATACGATCAAGTTGCGTGAGTCTGCACGATTTAAAAGAACTACTCAGCGTTCGACAGCAAGGTTTGTTTTCTTGCTGATTGTTGAATCTTTAGAACTCAATTTGTTCGGCTAGTAATTAAGGTGGACTTATTTTTCAAAGCTATTAGGATTTTGTTGAATTTCGTTTTTCATAGTTTTTGTTTCATTGAGTGAACGAGAAGTGTAGTAACCATTCCCTTTTCATTCTTGGTGAAAGACTTTATAAGAACTACTTCTCCTATCGTGTGAATGCTTGTAGAGTCTGGTAATATTCTATGCACTGGTGTCACAGATCAACAGCTGGTCAGTTGCGTACTGGAGACTGGTGCTACTGAAATACAGTTAAAGGTCTAATTCTTTCAATTTTTTGAAACTTTCCACTTTAACCTGGCTGTTTAACCATTTGTAATCAGCATCTGCATAAATTTACGTGATCAGCATGCTTTAGTAAATTGTAAGCATTCCAGCCTAAGGCGAGAAATGTAAGCTTTTTTCCTGCACTGTTTTGTTTAGGTACCTGTTGGAACGAATATCCCCGAAGAGCATACTCGCATTTTCATTTATGAAAAATTGGGTGAACATACTGATAAGGTAATGGCTTTTCAGTTCAATACAAAGTCCGCCAACGGCGCTTTCCAATGGTATTTATAACATTTCCAGTTTTTCTGAATTTGTAAGTTTTGGTTATTTTGGATGTTTGACAAGTTAATAAATTGGACGTCCTTTAAACGTACAAGAACTACAAAACAACATAATTCAATGGAGAACTACAAAACAACATGATTCAATGGAGAACTACAAAACAACATAATTCAATGGAGACTGCAGAGGTTATGTGCAAGGAGATCAGTGTTATATTTTTATTATCATAAGTTGGACTTTTATGGCTCTTATATCATGTTGTTTCTTTTAGTTTCGTAGCATTGTTATTAACCTGTTCCGTAACTCTCTATCGTTACGACGTAAGGAGATCTTCGAAGCATTCAGCAAGAGTTTAGGAACTTCACCTTCCAACCACGCCTACTCGAAGATGATGGTGGTAAGTGTTTTTTTTTTCATTATTTTTTACAAATAATCCAATTTAAATGGGTTAGTAAGAGATCACAGGGCGTCAGTAAAGGGTTTGTGTTCTGTGGTATTTGGGTGTCCGTTTATTTTCACTTGAAATATAAAAGTAATATTAGTGGTTGGATTGTTGCGCCCGTTGCACAAACTAGCGCCCAATTCATAAAAGGCGCAAGCATTGGGTGTGTGTGCTCTCGAATTTCTAAGAATGGGCGTTCATTCATACTAATTGCAATTCACTAAGCACTTAATAACTTGAACATCCGAAAGACTGACGAATCACCAAATAGTTATCGAGAGACTTTCGTGAGGAGTATTACCTTATTTGTACAAATTTTCGCGTCTACTAATTTTCGTTCATTTGCGCTAGAAACTTAGTTGAGAATTTACACTGAAAATAGGTGTGCGCGAATATTAATATGCGCGAAATTTTTTTCCCTAAAAGAGATTTATTTTCTCATTATAAGATTTAATTTGGGCCAGTAAATTTGTCTTAAAGAACTATTTTAAACTTAAGAAAAGATTATATGCGCGAAAATGAATACGCGTGAAAACTAATTTTTGACCATTGCGCGAAATAAATCAATTTCAAATGCGCGAAATTTAATCCGCGAAAATAACGAATAAGGTAGCTCATAGAGATTCCTTAAACAGTTCAAGTTAATCAAAGCTCGAGTGACGCCTTTCAACTAAATCATATGAACAAACCGTTTATCGTGACGTGAGATGGATATCTGTTCTCCATCTTTGTGTAATTTATTTCGTTTTTCAGGAGTTCTGTGACAATCATAATGGCCAGTGGTATCTGAATGGTTCTTTCCAGTCTATACAAAAACATTCTTGACAACTATTTTTGTAAACTATTTAGATGGATGAAAAATGAAAAAAAAAAATGACTGGTTTGTTCTAATTTCTGGAAGGAATGTTCATTTATGTGCAAGTAATTACATGGTTTGAACGCCGTGTTTTGACTTAGTTGATACATCCAGCATGGTTTTCAATTTCGAAAGACTCCTAATCATTACATAGGGAATTTTCTGGAATGGTGCACTGTCAATATCTCTTTTCAAGATAAACTTTTCATCAGTCCACCGTCTGTGAAACCCCTAAATTGTCTTTTCGCAGAGCACAAAATGAGGCCCGCTAATTTTTTTTGTTGTTGTTATTGTTGTTGTTTTGTTTTTTTGCCTTCAGTCCAAAAATGTCGAGAAAAATTTATATACCTTGATATGTCGCTTCTACAAAGTAAATTGCTTTCCTATGATTTCAAAACGTTTGGTAACATCTTGTGGATGGTTCTGGATTGAATGATGTTGTAAAATACGAGACCGTTTTTTTCATCACCAAATGTCATCAGAGCCCTTATTTCATCATCATTTTCCCTTTCTGGTGATCCAGAACTCAATCTGAAAATCTGCAAGATGTTTCATTGAGAAGTGTTGCATAGCAGCTTGGCTTTGGACATGTATACAGAAGACGTATTAAAGCAACACCTTCACGACAATGTAAAACTAAATGTTAAATTTAACATCACGAAACTATGGTCAATGTTCTCTTAAAAGGACAATCGTTTTTATCATATGTAATTTGCTCATGATAACATTTTCTGCTTAGTTATCTTTCTTTTGTAATTTGAACAAGATGCCCTTACAGGCATTAGGATTCCTGCAACATCAGCTGAAACAAGAAAAATGAAATATTTTATGGCATGTTTGAAAATAAAAAATGAATGATCTATGTGGGCTCGAACCACCGACTTTTCGGTTAACAGTGACTACTCTAACCAACTGCGCCACGGAAGGCATAAATATTCCGATGTTCGGGTTATAGAGATGAAATGCCCGAAGGGACCAAAAATAACGTTCGAGTTAAGGAGAGATTCGAGTTATAGGGGTTCGAGTAATAGGGAGTTTTTTATGAGAGTTTATTCGGAAATTCCCACCATACATGAGAAATCGTTCGAGTTAAGGAGAAATTCGAGTAATAGGGGTTCGAGTTATAGAGAGTTCACTGTATCTAGAAAGCCATGAATTCTGTCTACCTACTAATTTGGGTTTAGGAAAAACAGATCAACTGAGCTAGCAACTGTTTGCTTCTTGGCCCATATAAGAAAATCTATGGACAATGGCATGGTTACTGGCGCAATTTACATCAATTTATGCAAAGCTTTCGATACCATAAGTCATGCACGTTCTTCCAGACTTCCAGACTTTGGTATAACAGGAATACCACAGTTTTCAGCTATCGTTTTGGACGATCTCAACAAGTGTATTACCAACAACATCTATCGTCTATCGAACCAATATTCAGTGGAGTCACTCAAGGGTCAATTCTTGGACCGCTGATGTTCCTGCTCCTTTTCAATGAAACTGCATTTGTTCCGTCGAAAAGTAAAATTGTTAAATATGCCGACGATGCTGTTCTATTCTATTCGCACAAGGATATTCAAGAGGTTCAAAAAGTTTTTACCAACAACTTTTGCTCCCTTATTGACTGGCTAGTACAACAATAGGAACTTATTATTAATAGTAAAAAAGGAAAAACCGAAATTATGGTGTTCGGTACCAGTAAACGCTTAAACAATTTGGATGATCCACAACTACAGATTTACCATCATCATTCACTTATTAACAACACGAGAACGTATACATACCTCGGATTAACGCTAAACAAAACACTTAACATGTCAGAACACTTTCAAAACACCATAAAGAGAATAAACCTGTTGAAGAAAATGCGATCCCATCTGGACTCAAAAACCGCAGCTTTAATCTACAAATCGATGATCTTACTGATCTAAACTTACTGTTCGTTAGTAACGTATGGAATGGTACCAGCTACTCTTGAGGAAAAAACAAACGCCTTTTAGAAACGACGAGCCCAGAAAACCGTTGGTTCATCTTCAACAATACCATCATCAAAACAGATTACCATGAAACGAGTAGTTATGTATGTTCATCGATGCATTGACGGAAGTGCAATTAAAAACTTCTAAAACTACTTCTAAATTTTGGAATCGAGTATAAACATACGAAACAATGGGCATATGATACTGAAGGTGTAATTGGAAGCTGCTCGGTTCTCCTTTTATTTTCAGGGAGCATTCGAATTGCTTCGAAATGAGAAAGACTTCTCAAAATTTAAGATTTTATTAAATAAATTTTAACTAAGGAATGTCATTGATCTCTTTTTAACAAATTTTACGTATAATTACATTTATTTTATATTTAACGGGACTTCTCGGAAAACAGTGTAACATATTTATATACTATGAATCTGAATGAACCATCATGTATATAAACATTTATCTGCGGACCTAGTTTTGTGTTAGTAAACGATAATAACACGTAACAATAATCAAATGTTTTTCTATTAAATACATATGAAGTAAAATACAATTAAAATCAGTCACTCACTCTCTGATGAGCTAGACTCTTCTTCGTCTTCGTCTTTGCTATCATCATCGCCACCACCACTCTCGCTCTCATCCTCACTTTCCATCTGGAACTCCTCCGGCATTGGCATTTTGTATCCTTCGATTCCCTTAATCTTCACTAGGGCATCTTCGCTTCCGTTTAAATCATTAGACAAACCACATTTTTTAAAAGAATGTCTGATAAGTTCTTTGTCCTTCTTAATGCGCTCCCATGCTTCGCCTACCCACTTTGTAGTTAAGACGCGTCTCTCCGATGCTGAAATTTTACCATCGACATACAGTTCTAGATTTTCATCAAGATGTTGTTCGAATAACTCACGGACGTAGTTTTTAAATGGCTTATTAATACATACGTCCAGCGGTTGAACTCTGGATGTTGTACCTCCGGGGACGTTGATCAGAGTGGTTTTGCATTTGTGTAGCCATTGTTTTACATCAGGTGTTTGCTGAGCTCTATGCACATCTGCATAAAGTATTTTTCCGGAGGAAGCAGGGGTTGGTGGATTGTGAAAAACGTTGTTCCAGTCCTCCTCAATCCACTTTTTCATAACTGCTTCATCGCACCATGCTTTTGGCTGAAAGTTAACTTTAATTCTTCGGTCCCATTGTTTTTTCTCTGCTGGATTAATTCGGAACCCTTTCCCACGAAAGATTACAAAAGGTGGTAATGCACTTCCATCGGCAAAAATGGTTAACTGAATCGTACACTGGCGTTTATCGAGACCAGATTGGCCAGTTGCGATCCAAACTTCGTCAGCACCAGTCTTGTCGTAGGTCCTATTGTCGTCCATGACAAAAGGTAATGGTGTTTGATCCATATTACCCAAATCTTTAAGTGTGTAATTTCCTCTTTTACGCTCTCTTAAAGATTTTGTGTGAAAGTTCTCTATAGCTGAACGTAGAGCTACTGGGGATTTCTGTGCTGCGTGAGTTTTTCTTCTAAGAGATACTCTATAGCGTCTACAAAAGCCATGAAACCATCTGCTTGAGTACTTAAAACTGGACGCTTCATCAGCGCACTTTTCTCTCATTAAAGGTAGTGTCCGCTAAAAAATCAAAATTTCAAGAATTAAAGATTCTAACAAGTTATCATCGAAAATATATTTAAAAATTTTTAAATTTTCTTTATGTTGTCTATAAAGGCTCCATTACACGAAAGAATATTCACGAAGAATAAGGCGATATTTTGAGCGCACCTGTTATTTTTAAAAGATTTTTTAAAATTCTTTCGTGTATTTTTATATACGAATAAAACTTGGGGGTTTCCACTTTCTTTGTTTCAATATTCTTCACATCGTGAATTCATTTGAACTGGTTCAAATGAATTCACCACGAGAAGAATATTGAAACAATAGGAAAGCATGTGAGTTAATTGTGTTTTGAAATTTAAAGGGAATTTAAAGAGATGTAAACGACAAACGAAGAAAAAGTAGTGATTTATGTGACTGCTGAGGAGAAATTTTAGGCAGACTCATGGTTTTATTTAAAAAATGGATTCATGGCAAGCAACAACGGGGCAACAATTGAGCAAAAAAAGTTGTTCCAACGCGATTATCCAAGTCATCACTAAGTGTTAAGCCAAAGTAATAGTAGCACAAGTGGCAATTATTACTTCTTCTTCTTCTTCATACATCATTGCAAACTCAACTGTTCTAAACACATAACGTACTGCGCGCTCTTTTTGTTTTGATATTTGATTTGATTTTTTTAATATTCTTTGAAATTCTCTCGTGTATTTTTTTCAAGAATTATAAAAGAATAATCAACACTGAATTTCTCAAACGTGTTATTCTTATTAAATTCCTACGTGTAGATTTTGAAAGAATAAGAAAAAAATAACAAAATATCGTCTTATTCTTCACGATTATTCTTTCGTGTAATGGGGCCTTAACACAATTTTTTAAAAAGCTTTTTACAAAACACAACGTTCATCTTGTTGAACATCTGTAACGCAAAAAAGACTGGGTAAACTAATTAATATGCAGAATTATGCGTATGACGTAGAGACTTGGTTAGAAAATTTAAACTTGGTGAAAACACATAGATATCCCCCTGACTTTCTTCGTTTGTTTCATCGCAATTTTGCGTTAAAAAAATTTCGCTTTTATAAAAAACTATCTTAAGAATAGAAAGCTAACCGTGACCTATTTTTTCAATTTATTAAATAATGCCTTCTGCTAATAAATCATGGGAATGGATAGGTTTTCAATACGAGCCTGAAAAATCACCGCTATCGATAAGTGAGCCATTATATGACGATTATGAAGAGGAATCTTATGAAGTTAGATTGACGCCAAAATCTCGTTTATCAAGTCGTCGAGTCGTTTTAGATGTTGACTCGTGACGTCATTAATCGTTTTAGAAGTTAACGCGGTTCACAATAAGGCGACATACAAGTCGTCGAATCGTTTTAGATGAACACTCGTTTTTCAATTTGAGGCGTCTTAGAAATTGGGGTCGCTAGATGCTGTGTAATTGAGGCGCTTCGGAAGATTAGCCGTTTTAGATGTTCAGTCGGTTCAGAAAATGAGGCGGTGCAACCTGATTACCAGTTTCTCTAAGTCAGTGTTGGCTTTTACACAAAAACAGATTTTTGTGTCATATTTACATAAGTCATGATGCTGGCCGTCATGTTTTCTAGTAGTTGCATGAAGCATGGGCCATTGCATGGTTATGAATGAAAAAATGACCAAACTGTGAAGGATTCCCTTTTCTTTCAGATGCATTTGATTGTTTGTTAGTAGAATTCTGAAAGATCCCTTCTCTTTATCTTTATAATGAAATATGTACCTCAAATTAATATGTTCATGTTCAGTTAGTGTGGAACACCTTTATCGTCTGATTTCAAGAAAGGGGCTCACGAATAGTGTCATTTTGAATAAACAGATCTTGAAATTGTAGTAGTTTTTGATATGAAAGACCGACAAATTTTGAACAACGCGTCATCATCTGAAACGAACAAACTTCTAAAACGCCTTCATTTGAAAAGCGAGTGTTCATCTAAAACGACTCGACGACTTGAATATCGACTTATTGTGAACCGCGTTAACATCTAAAACGACTCGACGACTTGACAAACGAGATTTTGGCGCCGAATTAACTTCATAGAATCTGGTGATTTCACGTTAGGGCGCTCTTCTCAAGCCCGAGAAAATTGTTGTCTTTGCGGGAATTGTAAGACAATGGCAACAGACAAGGAGTGCACGTGTTGCCATGAAATCTACGAGATAAAATACGTCCATTTAAGGTACGTATATATCCAGAATTAATGAAAATAAGAAACGTGATGATAATAATTTTTTAATAATTGTTTTTATTGTTATTAATGATAATAATTTATATTTCAATAAATAGACAAGAATTGTGTTATCGATCACGAAGACTTCAACTCCGTCATGCTTTTGAAAAGTTGTCTTTAGACAGCTTTAGTAGCATTGCATGATAGAGAAAGCAGAGAAGCTGGCGAAAAGAAATGAAGTTACTAACAAGTATGTGCATTGCATAGTCACATAAATACGAAGTGAAAGTAAACATTTTCATTTTATTTAAAATCTTCTCCCGGTTTTAGATCCTACCGTTATGCAGCATATCGGCAGTTTTGTTGGTTTATTCACGCACGCTTAGGGAAGGGAGTGAGAAGAGTGATACCATTATGTGTTGTCTTACGAATTCGAGAAGAGTTTCCGAGTGACAATGGCTTGTATACCGGTTATTGTGATGACGTCGATGTCTCTGAAATGACTTTTATATGGAATAACACGTAATAGTAAAAATTTTAAGAAAATTGTGAAATACAAAAATAGAACTATTTACAATTTGATTCCTTTTTATCGTAATGGTTCATCAATGATTTCGTCACGTGACGGTCTTTCATCGGGTGTAATTGTCAAGCAAAAGTCAAACAAAATGCCATAGAAGTGGTTTAAACACGCTAGACGATGATTTAAGATTGGAATCAATTTTTTACATCTTCTCTTTTTTTCTTCATAGCTGTAACATTCGACAATGATCGTTGACTTGGCATTTCCTTATGCGTAAATTTCGTTGGTATATAGCCTCTTTTTTTAAATGTTTCGCAAGAGAAGTGGAAAAGCCCAGGTTGAACGATGTTGCATTTATTTATCATAAAAATTTATCATTACTCTTCTTCATGATTTCAGGTTGGTGAAAAACGGCTCTTATCGGCTTAATTTTTCAGCACGTACACTCATGAATAGTTCATTTAATCTTTTAAAAAAAGTAAACGGGGGTTCAGATGAAAAGTGTTCTACTTTTTCTTTATTGCTTTTTCTCTTTCTTTTGCTTTGATAAAATATTTCCATACAGATTTTTTTCTAACCAAGTCCCTACGTCACAATGGACATATTAGATTAATCTCGTTTTGAATTTGAAAGCATGTTTACAACATGGCGATCGAAGAAGACGATCGTGTGCCGAAGGAGAATTATAAAACGAACATTATCATGGTCATAAAGTCTTTTGAAAAAATTTGATCTACAAATTCATAATCAGTGAAAATATATTTCAACAATATAAAATTTTAATTTTTTAGCGGACACTACCTTTAACTCCCGTGCTTTGGAGTTAAACCACCAACGCTTGACACGTTTGCCTTGCTTTCGCATGGCAACGAATTTGGCATAGAGTTTCTCTTCCATGGCTGGAAACTTTACTTTACCATATCGACCTGCTTTCTGTAATCGTTTTAAGGAGCGAATGTTCTCCTCTGATTTCAGCCAACTTCTGATTTTGCTTGCGATCGACCTCAAACTTGTTAGATGTTTGGTTGATGTTTTTACCATTTTCAAAATACTAATGGGCAACCTGAAGTTTAAATTCTCTGGAGAAAGATCTTCGCTTTGTGGGTGCCATTTCGGACTTCTGCAAGTAAATCAAATGTGCATTTTTCACACATACGAAAGTTTGTATTTGGAACGTTCGAAAAAACGTTCGAATAGGTATTCTAAGAAACTACAGTCTACTCTCGATAAGTGGAACCCCGGATAAGTGGAACTTTCGTTTAGTGGAACCAATTTCTCCAGTCCCTTGGATTTGCATTAACAAACCTCTCTTATTTTATTCGGATAAGTGGAACCCTCGATAAGTGGAACTTTCGATAAGTGGAACCATTTTTGTCGGTCCCTTGAGCAATATTTATTCATATAAGTGGAACTTTTCCAAAAGAAAAGCCATCTACAGTACGTTCAAATCATTTTAATCAAAACATTCTTTTTCGAATGCGAACATTCGATTGCTTTCAAGAAATGAAAACATAAAAACTACATCAGCAGTCACATTTCAAAAATGGCAGCTGTGCAGTCTTCGAAGCGAAGGCTTACCTGTGTAACTTATATCTACAGCAAAGAAATACGGTGTCGCTAAAAACACAGTTTCACACTGGATGAAAAAGAAAAAATGAAATATTTGAAGCAGTTGAAGGAAACAATGCTTCTAAAAAAAGAGAAAAAGAATGAAGACTGTGACATATGAGGAGTTGGACTCTGCCGTTTATAAATGGCTGAGAACTGCAAGACAGAAGTTTCTAAATTAATTGAAAAGGAACTTTCACAAAGTCTAAAACAAGCTAGTAAAAAAGCTTATTTTCATAACTTCATTGCTAAGAAAAATCATCATGTGGAACATAAATATCTATAAAGCATTTTCTTTTGTTCCTCCCCCTGTTTTTGATTATTCGTAAACTGCTCGGTCTCCGGAGATTTCAGAGAGAGAAGTTCGATAAGTGGAACTTTTGTTTCGCTTTCATAGAGGTTCCACTTATCGAGCAATTCGGATAAGTGGAACTTTTGATAAGTGGAACCATTTTTGTCGGTCCCGTGGAGGTTCCAATTATCGAGAGTATACTGTAAAGTCCATTAAAGATCAAGCAAAATGGCGCTCGTCCGTAATGCAACGATAAAATCAAGAATAAAAGGTCATCACGTAAACTACATAATTTTTCATCACACACTCCACACGCGCATCATCAATCAATGAATCCATTCCCACTGTTGCTAAAAAGTATACAAAGGAGAGTAATTTCCAGTAGGAAACACCCAAATGACCTCTAGGTGGAAAAGATATTTAGTTTTTTAATTGTTTTTAAAAAACCCGCCAGAAATGCGTATGACGTCATTGCAGTGGTTGTTGGTTGCTTTCCTAACTGTTCCTTATTAACTGTTTTTTTTAACCAAGCATGTGATCAAAAAATGCTTGGGACCCATTTAGCTACGACTTACCGTTACAGAGATATTTCCGAGATGTCTTCGATATTTTCGAGATATCTCTTCGATCAAAGATTTTGATGTCAGTGACAAGGCCCCAAACATTTTTAGTCCCAATATTTTTCGTCACTCTGTCGCGAAGTATCGTGGACCCAAGAAAAATATTAGTTATGCCTCACGAGATATTTCTTAAAAGGTGCGCTGTCGATGAAACTTAATTTTAACTGGAAACAAAAAAACTCCCTCCTCGGAGATAGCAATACTCATGTAATCACGATAGGAAATTTATGAAGATTTGACCAGGAAGCCAAGACCTCGGCAAGGTAGGATGAAATTTCATCCCGGCTAACCGGGATCATGTAATCAGTCCCTGAGTGGTAAGGTATGAGAAGAATCGCGAAGTATGGAAAGTATCTGGGAATAATAGAAGTTTGATGTCGCGTTTTGATACATTCATGGACGCACTGACAATAAATACACTGCTTTATAATATCTTCAGTTTTATTGTTTATAAGGAAAACCACGGTTGAGTCAAAGCCTTTACTCTCTGGTGTAAAGAGGAATCTTGGATAGTGCTGTGCACAAAAATATGGACGGAAGGACAGACAAACGCTAATAAAAGATCGGCTACTACTGCACTAATCACAAAATAACACATATTTTCTGTCATACATCTAAATATAACAAATGTCTGCCAAACCACTTATCCACCTTCTTCCTGTTTTGCTGAGAGTTTCTACATTTTAGAATTCACAGTTTTTCCGCTTTCTGCAGAATAAGTTGAACAATAACATTTTTAGTTTCGTCATCTGTAAATTAGCATGCCATGATTTTTTATTATTATTGTTATTATTATTTCGTACCGATAATCCAAATCGAGTATCCCATAATTTCCCAGAATTCCCTTGATAAATGCCGACAATTTCAGGTTTTTGCTTGGTACTTTTATTATTCATATATGCTTTAGCAGCTTCAGTTAATTCACCGTTAGAAGTAAGATAAGCTTCTCGGTTCGAAAAATATGTTGGAAAGAGCCATATTGTTGATTAGGTTGAAGAAATGTAAATAGCCTATCTCAGTATACACAAAAACGTCTTCAAGACGTCTTTCAAGATACCAAAATGACTACTTTAATACGTCTCTATTTGGTTGAAATCTGTAACGCTTTGAGACCAATTTCAAAGACGTCTTTGAGATGTCTTCAAGACAAGTGCAAAAGCTGTCTTTAAAACGTTTGTAAGTCGTCTTTAAGACGTCTTTCAAGATGCAAAAAGACGTATGTAATATAGCTTTAAGACGTCTTTGAAACAAACTCGTCTAAAAGCATTACAGATTTCAACCAAATAAAGACGTATTAAAGACGTCCTTTTGGTACCTTGAAAGAATGAGAAGAATCGCGATACAGTCGACTCTCGATATCTCGAACTCTCAGGGGACCGGCAGAAAAGTTCGAGATATCGAGAAAGGGGAAGGAATTTGCTTTTGCTTAGATTCTATGCCAATTTTTTCCAGCGTAGTCAATAATTTGTTTTTATTCTAAACCCAGGTTGATATTGTGTTCTTTGGAACACCATACTTTTGAGCTACCTCTTTTTTAGACATCTCTTTCTGCAGGTCTTTCAATGCCTTACATTTTTCTACTACAGGTTTGTTTGTAAGTCTTTGCTTCAATCTTTCGCCTTTCGTAGAGATAATCAATTAATCTTTCAGAAAAAACTAGATTCATATAGTTTTTGAAAATTCGAATTTAGAAAAATGGAATTTTATCAAAACATTTAAAAAATGCGAAAATCACGCCCGGAATTTCTGAAAGTTTAGGAGAAAGCCCGGGGATCGGAAATACTGTTTCAGATACCGAAAAGTTCGAGATATCGAAGTTCGAGATATCAAGAGGATTTTGGCCCAAACAAGTGCGTAGTGTTCAAGGGACCGGGAAAAACGTTCAACATATCGACTATTACAGATATTGAGAGTTGACTGCATTATTGAGGCATGACAAGGAAAAACGCGTTTTAACAAAACATCTTGATATATTGTTTATAATCTTCAAACAAACCAAAGAGTTGTACTAACTTGTCTTTCATATTTGTTTTTATTTGAAGTTAATGTTATTTGACGATAAAGTGTTTTCTCATGCAAAAGTAGTTCCTCATACTTTGGAATGTATGTAGTGCTCAAGTACCCTTTACATGTTTTTTGATAGTTAAAATAACCCTTTACATGTGTTTTGATAGGTTAAAATAACCCTTTACATGTGTTTTGATATGTTAAAATGACTCTGCATTGGCCTTTGTATTGGAACTTAATGTCCTTTGACGATAAGTTGTTTTCTCATGCAAAAGTAGTTCCTCATACTTTGGAATGCATATGATGTTTAAACAAATAACCTTAATAATGACGTCATAGATTTTTCATGGTATATAAGTGTTTGATCGCCAACTTTGCATATTATTGGACAATCTTGGATTAACCATTTGAAGCTACTAACAGTTGAAGAGGTAGGTTATCTGCTCTTTTAGGGATAAGATCGACTATGGGACTGTTTTGGAGAGTGCTTTTTTTAGTTGCAATAATATTTTCTGTAGATTTTCTTCTTTATTTTTTACTTTAATTTCAATTTCTGCATCACATCTGTCAAAGTCTGTTATCATTGACTTAAGTTTCTTGTTCTTCATCGTGTAACGCATGTTGCCAAATTCAGTATTTAATGCAGAGCTGTCATGTCCTAGTACTTTTTGAAGGTAAATTGAAGTTTTTGAAAGACTGTGGTTGGTTCTCACCTAACGATGGGTAAGACTCAATACGCAAACCCAGCGGGCACATTTATTAGAAAATCACTTCAATGCAGTGCATTACTATATAAATATACACACAATTTTAATAATGCTCCTTTTTTTTGACAAGTTTGCCCAATGCTTGATTGAGCAACCTCAAACCCATGGTCTCTTGCCTTCTCGATATACGCTATTCGCTATTCGCCGCTATTCCTTATATCATCAAAAAGGCAAGTGACCCTGGGTTCGAGGTTGCTTGATTGATTTCTAGAAACGCTTTTGATTTTTTTTAATAGATCAATTTCTATTTCACCCTCTATACACCATGAAGTTTGCCGTCGCTTTGTTGGCGCTGACAGTCATAGCAACTGTAAAGGCTTGCACACATGTTGAGCATACTGCTGAAACTCTCGAAGACTGTCAACTCCTTTGCAAGGGATTGATGGACTGTAAAACATTCACGTACCATCCGCCTTCCCAACGATGCTGGGCAAAAGTAAGTTGACGTAGAAGTTTAGGAACTAACCTTCTGGATCTATACCCAGTACTTAAAAATATTTTGGAATAGATTTTTAACAGTTTCTTAGGTAGCTAAACATCTACGACCAGAGTTCCCTATCAATGAAATTCTCATTGAATAAATATAAAATTTGCCTGTCATTACAATTTCCGTAGACCAAATGAAGGCTTTAAATGCTGTGGGACCTCCTTCGTAGAATCTTCATTGATAACAGTACCTTAAGGAACTGAAGAGGCTATCCCTGGTAGACATAAGTAAATAAGCAAATTCAAAATAAAATCTGTATTTGCAAAATACTTCTCAAAAAAATAGTCTAATCATCCGGTTTTTCCTTTTCATTGTTTCGATTTGTTTCGATTTGTTTCGTTTCATTTCGTTTCCTTAGCTTTTTATACAGATGCAAGTTGTTCGAATGAAAATACGGGATTTACTGCCGTTTTTCTTTTTAGGAAGCTACGGGTTGGATTCCTAAACCATCAACTGATGGTGCCATCTCAGGCTTGGAAACCGGTGGGTTTCTTAAAGACGTCAATTTCGATGGAGGCGATATCTGTATTGTTACCTTCAAATGATTCGAAAAGATTTTTCTATTTGTATTTTGGGGAATAATTTTTAAATTGACATTTATTTTTTGATGTGAAGAAAATTATACACATTAGAGATTTTCTTCTTTCTTTCATCAATTTTTCCGGATTGCTTCCAAGTTATTGCTGAAGATTTTCGATGTCTGTCAGAGGTCATTTCTTCAAAGTCCTTTACAACCATGAATTTTTTGCCAACTTTTCGCAAAACCGAAAAAGCAAGAAAGCCTGGGTCCGAGATAAGGCGAAGATGTGATTGGTTAACGTGAAGTCTTGTAAACGAGGCATGAATTGAAAATAAAATGAATAAACGTGTGTGGAAAATCAGATGCAAACTTGATCTCAGTAATTAACGAAAATTCTTATCACATCCTAAAGATTTATAAGTCCCTGCTGTATTTTTAATTACTATTAATTATTATTTTTTGCTGATAGGAATGTTGAACTTGTTGATATGATTTTTTTGAAGAGTTTTTACACAGCTGTTGATTGGAAGAAAACACGAAACGTTTATTTCCATAGATGTTGTGGTTTTCTTTCTCTCTTACCTACTGTTACTCGATTATCCATACATGTATAACTTGATCCCCACTCCGGATTGTGAACTCAACGCCCCGTCTTTGAGTTACCTTTGCTGGCGCTATGTACGGGTGAAACTTAACCGCAATACTATGAGGGCGAAGAAGGTCCCATTCTGCATCTGACAATAACGTTATTTCATTGGTTTATTTAATAGTCCGAATAAACTAAACATGGTAATCCAAGCCTAACCCTAACCCTAACCAATGAAATAGTGAAGCGTTATTTACTGAATGGGACCTTTCTCTAACTACTATTGACATTCGGCATGATTTTGACGTTTCTTAAGAAAAGATAAAGTCAAACCCCGGTGATTTATTGTATTGCAATATGCAAATCTATCAATCTATCAATCAAAGTCTTAAAGAACTTAAGCAGGTTATCATATTTGAATAGCAAACTAGCTACCTTATCGGCCCTTATTACGCCGGCCCTTTTCCAACGCCGGCCCCTTTTACACCGACCCTTATTACGCCAACCCCCGAAAGAATAACGCCATTTAGGGCCGGTGTAAAATTCCATAGGTATTTAGCAGTCCAAAATGTGGCCTAAATATTCAACTTTTCACGCACAGGCGTTTTATTTCGATATTAACAAGGCTTGAAATTGAGCCCTGGAGTGAATTTCGTTACGCCAACAAATGTACACACTGTCAACATTTGCAACAAGAAATCTTTACTTGACATAAAATTCAGGTGGCAAATTGAGTTCATCAAAAACTTCACGGAGAAAATTAAATAAAATTAAATTTGCTTGGCTCATCGAGCATGAAATTACGTCTTGTTCTTTCAAACATTTTTATAGGAATTTCCCGCGAACGTTTGATGTGAAGATATCAGTTCTTTGTGAAGGTAGAGACGTATAGGCTGTCACGAAAGATATACTCCTCCGTAGATGAAAAGTGGAGAAGCCGTTAGGTATAGAACTTAGTTATAGAGTGTAAATTCTATAAGATGGAGAGAGCTTGTCCAGGCAATAATAAATTAAACGAATAATATGACTGTCTTAGTCTCGTACTCAGGGTTTCTTGCCTTTTTGATCTATGAGAAGTCTAGAAGCCCTGGGTACGAGGTTGAAAACTGTAAACAAACAATGTAACTGTGAGAATATCAGATTAAACAAACTCTCCTCCGTTGAAGGATTTTTAGTGATTTTCTCGCATTGAATTATGGTAATTAAAAGTAAAATGAAAAAAAATCGAATACACGAGTTCGGTATTTTCAATCATCTTCCTCTTTCCGTTTCATAACGTAACACTAGTGACGTAACACAAGTAACGTAACACTAGTGACGTAACACAAGTAACGTAACACAAGTAATGGCAACGACTTTAAGAGAGGTTTTAAATGCAGTGACATATGAGACACCCTCTTATTTAAAGGGCGGAAAAGTAATTGTAAGTTCACTTTACTAACAAAACAGCGACCTTAAGAGAAGTTTCTTATCGGACGACATATATTAGACGCCCTTTTATTCGCAAGACACATAGAAAGATAGTGAAAGTTGTGAACTAGTGAGTTGGATTTTTCTTCGGTGAAGCTCTGTATTATTGCATTATTTTGATTAAAAGAAAACAGATATACTCAATTGAATTTTGAAAAATGTCAAAAAATATTTGAACTCTTTGAATATGACATTTACTTTCAATTACTTTCTTTGAATACTGAACAGCGAGAAGAAATTTTACTATTTGTCATAGTTACGTCAGAAAAGAATAACAGGGCTTATATGTCGCCGGATATAAAACCTTTCTTGGTAAAAAAGCGATAGCTTCCAATTACTTGTGTAACGTTATCAAACGGAAATAGTGATAAGGTTGAAAATTTCACAACCTCGTCACCAGTGCTTCTTGCTTTTTTCGATATGCGAATGATCGAAAAAGGCAAGAAACCCTGAGGACGAGGTTGTGAAAACTCATTTTTCACTCTGTTTTCCTTTTACTTTTAAGGACCTTTTTTTGAAATCCATGTTCCATAAAGAGTACCTTGATTAACTTCATGATTCATCATGCAACACTAAAGAAGCTTGTCATTTTTACTTGAAGAGTTTGGATTTAGCATCTTTACTTCTTTACTTCTTTCATCAGATCGTGAAAGTGGTCGATTTTCTTTCCTTTAAGTAACACCTTAAACGTCGCGAGTTCAACGATCAAATCATCGATGTTTACATCGGTTTTGTAACTTTCTTTAACGAAGTCAATTTCCACAGACGTTTCCTCACCCTTCAACGTTTTAATCAGCAAACATTCCAGCTTTTCAAACACCAGAAAAGACATTTGGTCGAAACGCTCACGTATTGAGGATACTAGGACGTCAATCGCCTAATAAAATTGCTCTCGATAATAGTTGCGAGGGTTATCTGGGTGGTAAGCTTCAGATGTGCTGTTGTATCCGTCAACAAAATTCAGGATAGAGTAATTGGGTTGCTTCCTTTTCCTCTTCAATGTACTAGGCTCTTGAACAAACGGGGTTTTTTCGGTTTCCTTCAAGAATAGACCTTTCTCGAATTTCTGTTTAAACGATGCATTGTGGCCGAGTTGTCGTGTCTAACCTCGCTTTTAATATTTAAACTGCTTCTAACTATCGGAATGGGAATTGGAAATAATAGAGACTAATATTAAGTTGTAAAGTAATGAAATCAGTGGAACAATGAATTGCATGAAAACGAGGTTAGATATGAAACTCAGTCAGGGGCTGTTTATATGAGAGGCGGGACGGGACGTTTGCCGGGACGGGACGAAAAACGAGATCCCGCCTCCACTGAAGTTTTCATAAAAAATCTATCTCGTGTTTATATGAAAAAAACTATCCCGGGACAAAAAACGTCCCGTCCCGGTTAGGCGAGATCTCGCTTTCTCAAACCGGGATCCCGCTTGAAGCGGGACATTTTTCATCATATAAACACACTGTCCCGGGACGTTTTATAATGTTTTAAATGCGATTGCTGTCTCGTCCCGGCAAAGCTCCTGCTTAATGTTTTCTCATGTAAAGGCGGGATAAAGTCATCCCGTTTTTCGTCCCGTCCCGGCAAACGTCCCGTCCCGTCTCTCATATAAACAGCCCCTTAGAGTTCAAACAGAAATTCGGGAAAGGTCTATTTTCCTGCGTTACTAGCGTTATCTGAGTCTTTACTTTATCTCATAAAACATTAACTTTTTGTAAAAAAAAAATCATCACTTCTTGGCAAAAAAGTGTTATTCGCGTATGAGCGTTAAGCCTTTGACGTGAGGATTATCGAGGTTGGACAATGAATAAACGACGCCCGCGTAAAATATTCGTAGTAAAAAGTATATACAAACACAACGCCGCGCCACAGTCATTATTTGACTTTCAGATGTCCATATAAAAACAACAAAGAAAACCAATGTTACATCGTAGACGTTAAAAAAATGACAAACTTGTTTTTTGATAGACACACGCTTTCTTGAATTTTGTTGATGTACACGCGAAAAGAATTTCTTTGCGTCCTAAGTCGGTAATATTGACAGATAAAAGTCCTACAAGCAAAATATTTAAAAAATTACCCAGATCTTTTAATCCAATAATGACCTCAGTATTGATTGAAAATATACATTTTTTATGGTTATAAGTGCCTGCTCATCAACTTTGCAGAACCATAGAATAATCTGTGGATTGGACTATTCAGAGCTCCTAACAGCTGAAAAAATAAATAAAGTTCATTTAAGAATTTTAGACCATCAAAACTTCACGGTACAAACCTTGTAAAATTTGTTTGGTTGATAAAAAAAACATTTGGCTCGTTGTGTCAAACCCTGTAACAATAGTTTTTCAGCGAACAGTTTGGTTAGCCGGAAATGTTTGAGAACAATTTTGAATTTATCAAACAATATACCCGTGGTGCAACATTATCGACAACGAGGCAGGAAAATGAATTTGTCCAAATAATTATGTTCAAACTGAAACTTAGGAAGTGTCTGTTGCTCTCAGAGCGATATGATGAGCGACGGAAACGCACACGCACAAATTTTAAGGCGCCAACTTTCATCTAACAAGTAATACTTGTTTTGGTTGCCATAGCGATAATTTCTTTGATATTCGATACAACATTGATGTTGATAACAGAACTTGTAAATCATAACAACTCATTGCAGCCATTCACGTATCAGTAACATTGTAAACACTTGGTCAAGTGAGCATCTCTAATACTGATGTCACGATAAGAATGGCTACGCACGAAGATTGTACACGTCATCATCATGCATTCAAGCGACGATCTAACGCTGATTTGAAACGAGACAGCAAGGACTGCGCAAAACGATAATGACATCCTTTAAAGAGTGTAGTGGTCAAATTTGTTAAATAAACACAGCGAACGAGTGCATTTCTAGAGAAACATGCACTCTATTTCAATAAAATTGCCCTCCATCGCAGAGACAATTTTACTTAATAAATTCCGGGTGTTGTCCTCAGTACAGGAAACTTATCGAAAAATAACTCCCCCTGTTCAGAAAGCCTTACAACCCTCGTACTTATTCTCCTTAAAACTCACTATAACAAGCTGAGTGACTAACGAAAATGGACCTATCAGGATTTGTTCAGCGAAAGACCGAGTTGTCAGTTGGCAGTTTTACAATTAGCTAATTAATTGTAACAGAGAATCGGATATTAATATATAGATTAATCGAAATAGTCTACGCCAGTAAACGCCCGTGCTCAAATCTGAATAAGCGCCCGTGAATGAAATCAGGTTAATGACGAACTCGAAGCTTTCTGGTTCACGCGTGCAAAATCTTCATTTTTTACCGACAGATCTTCGGTTTATACCGATATATTTCAGAAAAAATAGAAATTGTAGTTTCGGACAATATTAGATTTTTCCATATTTTGCATTTTGCATAACAAGTGCTTGTTTATTGTTTTTTTCAGACTTTCGTTTCAAATAATTACATGTTCTTGGTTTTCCTCTTTCAGCTAATAATGTGTTGGATCGGTCCTTACGGTGATCATTACTAGTGTGACCACGAAAATAGTACCAAATCTTGATACTGGTGCAGTGCTAGGTAAACACGCGAGTTTCATCACTGCTTATAATAACAACTTTGCACAGCCTCGAACCCAAGGTCTTATAATACGGATATTGTATATATATTCGATATACCCATATATCGAAAAGGCGAGAGGCCCTGGGTTCGAGGTTGAACTTTGTACAATCGGTTTTGTTATTGACTCGAGTTATTAACTCGGGAATATTTTATAAGAATAAAATTTCCGAGTTAGTAAAACGGGAAAAATAAAACAAAATAAAATTTCCGAGTTACAAACTCGGAAAAAATAAAACAAAATAAAATTTCTGAGTTAGTTACTCGGTTTTGTAACTCGGGAATTCCGAACCTCCATTTACAAGATATATAAATTTCAAAATGGTACGGGGAATGCAAAATTCCTATTTACGTAAGGCCGCGCAGCGGCCGCAATGTAAATTAGATTTTATGAATAAAATGAATAAAAGTACGATCTAATACTGGATTCTCCCAACCTTACCGCGTTAGCGAAAGGTCGGCCCTACCGGCCGTTCTACCTCAGTTTAAAGCGTCTCCTAAACCTATAATTTGTTGAAATTTTTGAGATCCTTCCTCTATGTCCTTATGATAGTGGCGCTGCCAAGTGTATTCACTAGACCAATTTCCTCGGTCTAGGACTTCTTTTATCGACAATCCTTTCAAAGAGGCTTTTGATGTAGAAGCCGATCTAGTGGAATGTGCCGTGAACTGCAGTGTATCAATTCCCGACTCTGCAAGCGCTGATTTTATCCATTGCGCTATCGTTGATGTGACCACTTCTTGATGAGGATTCAATGTTGATAACAGTAGTTGCTTCTGATCACCAGCAACTCTCCATGGTTGTGAAACCATTAAGTATTTATCTATCGCATCTACAACACAAAGTTTTTTATTACTTTGGTATCCGTTATATACTATACTTATTGGTCGATTGCCTCTTCTTCTACTTTTTGTTAATTTATGTAAAGTGAAAGTGTATTTATTCTCTGATCTTACCATATAATCTATATTAAGATGTCGAATTTCGGAACCTCTCGATGCTGACGTGAGAGCTAGAAGTGTCGCAACCTGCCTGGACATCCCAAACATATGCGGTCCGGGGTTTCGGCGGACGAAGATTGAAGATCCCCGCCATTAAAGAACAAATGCGTGGATGTTCCCCCACTGGCCTATTATCAATTACCTCATGGTATGCTGAGATAGCCGACCTATGTGCGTTAACTGAGTTATACTCATATTGCTGCTGAAACATATATGCCAAATAATTTGCTATAACATTCACATTACATCGAATGGGATCATGCTGTTGTTGCACACACCAGCTAGTCCACTTTCGCCAGGCCGATTCGTAATTAGATAACGACCCTCTTCTTCTGCTATTGATGACAAGTGTTGCAGCTTGTTTCGATAAACCCTCTGTTTCCAAACATTCCCGGAAACTGTCCAAGCCACTAGTTGCAGTTGACCTTGCATTAACAACGGGTGGTAATCCCCTGCCGGATTCTGCAATAACCAGTGCACTCGAGGCAGAAGGATAGGGTTGGCTATTGACATCTGGAGTAAATCGGCATACCAAGCCTGTGTTTGCCAGGCTGGTGTTATTAGTAGAAGTTTCGTTTTCTCCACCCTTGTTTTTGTGAGGACCTTTCCCACTAGACAGAACGGGGGAAAAGCATACCCGAACATATTCCCCCACTGTTGTTGAAGAGCATCTGTGGCAAGACTTCCCAGATCCGCTCTCCATGACATGTATTGTTTCAACTGTTTGTTCAGTCGGGAGGCAAACAGATCCACCTGGGGCGTTCCCCTTCTCTGAATAATGCGAGTAAACACTGTGGGATTCAGTTTCCACTCGCTGCTTTCCAGTGAATTGCTGGACTCCCAGTCCGCCACAATATTTAAATGACTTGGTAGATACTCTGCAGTAATCGTGATCTTTCGAGACACTAAATAATCCCAAACTTCCTTGGAGATTTGTGGTAGTTCCTTGTTGTGGGTCCCACCCATTTTTACTAAGTAGCTCAATGCTGTAACATTGTCTATTTGTAGATGAATCGATACTGATGTCTTGTTCTTGGTAAAGGAGAGAAGTGCTAATTTCACTGCTAAGAACTCCAAGACATTTATGTGTTTTTTCTGTTCCATGAGAGACCACTGACCCCCTGTGGATTGGCCCTGACAATTGGCTCCCCAACCTTTTTTGGAGGCATCGGTCTGTATTATAAAATCTGGTGGTTAAATTTTTAATTGCTTGCCATTTTGAAGGGTTAAATTCTCCTTCCACCATTTCAATTCCTCCATTGAGTCTCTGTTCAGGGTAATAGTTGTTCGATAGGAACGCAATAGGCGCAGACTCTCTATTTGCTGCCTTTGCAAAAACCGATGTTGTATTCTCCCAGGTAGCACTGCTTGTGCTGTGAACGATAGTTTTCCTATTAGCTGTGTAAGTTCCAAAACTGTTGTTTATTGTTTGAAGATCATTTGAGAGCATAAATTTTGAATTTTTTGTATCTTGTCCTGAGGCAAGGCTAGGGTCAAAGTCTTTGAGTTGAAATGGAGGAGGGGAATGCGATTGATATGGTTTGCTGGCAAAAGGTATTTCGTATCCCTCTACAATACTTAATATTTGTGGATCTTGAGTCAACACTTTCCAGGTTTCCTTGAAATGTTTTATTCGCCCTGCTAATGGAACATTTGGTATGTTTCTTTTGAAAAGATTCAGAACTAAGGGGTGTACATTCTGTAGATTCACACTCAGAGTTTCGGGAACCTTGAAAAGAAAATTTAATTGTGGTCTTACCTTGGTTACACTTTGTTTGTGGTAATACGCCTCCTCTAACCAAGGATACCATTCGCCCTCCCGTTCTACCACTTCTGAACGGTGGGCCACCTCGAAAGGCCTGCCCACGACGATCTCGACTACTGCTGCTGAAACCGACCATTTCTTTGCGAATAAGCTCTGAATATTTTTGTTTTACCTTCATTGTTGTGGACCAATCATCTTTGAATTGAATACCGAATAAATCTGATTGACCGTACATGATATTGGCTTTTTCTTTAAGCACGGTCTTAGCTTGACCATCCTTCATTAACGATGATAAGGCATTCAAGCGTCTTTGATAGGTCAAAGCATTAAATGCTTGACCAGTCATTGTTATTGACTTCTCAATAAGTTCATTCACATCGTCAAGGCTTACTTGAACATTGGGCTTCTTGCTATCAACAGCGTTTTCCATGGTCATCCATAGGCTTCCTAATGGACCCATGATGTTAAGGATTTTCTGTTGTAATTTTTTAAGGATCGTATCCATCTGAAGCTCGGGATATTTTTTATGTCCTTCAAATATGCTTTTAACAAAATCATCTAATGTGGCCACTCCTGCCATGTTCGCAGGAATAAGTGAGCTTTGTAAAATACTTTCTTTTACATCGTGTTCCAGAATGTAACGATAAAATTGTTCTTTCACATAAGTCAACATTTCATCTGTTAAGGTCCAGTCATTAACCTTATCATTGGAAATGACTTGAAATCTTTTGGATGGTGGGAAATAATCCTCACCATCCTCATCTTCCAAGGAGGATTGGTTATATGCTCTTTTCCGTCCTTCATCGATAACACTGGCGTTATTTTCAGTCCCAGTGTCTCGTATTTCGGTTTTGTCAACTTCGTTATCCACAAGTGGGATTGATTCGGCCTCGTTGCTCGCCATGTTTCTGAGATAAAGAAAATAAAGGCGAAGAATTCAATGGAGGTTTATACCTTCTACGAACTAGCAACTGGCTTATATAAACAGTATGTTTCTTGATGTGAAAACCTACTTCATACGTCAATTATAATGAAATTTGAGAGGATATAATCCGATCGTAATTAGAGATAATTTACCTTCGTTTTGTTTACGTCCGCTTCGCTTGGCAAACAAGATTGGAAGAGGTAGAACGGCCCGTAGGGCCGACCTTTCGCTAACGCGGTAAGGTTGGGAGAATCCAGTATTAGATCGACGGAGATTTTATGAAATTAAAAATCCAGGGAGATCGATGTGCACCGAAAATGGACGAGTTTCGTGTTTCGATACGATTATAAAATTGGCGAAGAATTGCAATGCAAATCGGAAACTAATAATAAATATAGTAATCATGCCATACTGGTATCGGCAAAGAAAAGAAATGAAAAACTCAAAGGAAAAGCAGCAAAAGCCTGTAGAAAGTCGGATGATGTGTGGATTACGGTTGGTCACGTACCAGATGTGTTTGCGGAAGTTTTGTTTCCACTTATGAAAACATGGAAAATTTATGTCGTGAAAGCTATCGTTACAGAAAACCATCGTGTCGCTCCTGAAGGAAAATGGGTTCCTGGAGGAGGAATAGAGATTCCGTGCAATTTTGAACTCTATGGACCGAAAATATATAAGCGTTATGTACGGAACACAATAAAAACAGTGAATGCTAATAATTGTTTTCTTTCTTGACTATTTATCAAAACTGGGTGACTTACTATGGGCTTATACGCGGAATTCTACGCGGAATTCTACGGTAGCAACGCAAACGTTAAAAGTAATTAACAACACAATGAGTCCAGTCGTCGAATACCATAAAAACTATTAGTTCGTCAATAGAAACATCAATCCATGAAGACACTTATAAACGATCAGTTATGGGTTGTAAGAGAGATTCACAAACAGAAGTATTTATTGGAAAAATCTCAAGATAGAGCATAGTTAAAGAAACGATTAGAAAACATTGATAGGGAACGATGCTTTGGCTATGAAGTTAATACTGATATAAATTTCGTTTCCGATTCCGATGTTGAATCCGAGGATCAATCCGATGTGAAATCCGATGTAGACTCAGAAAATGATAGAGATGAAACTGTTCTACACAAAACTCCTCGCGTTACTTTTATCCTCGGTGATAGTATGATAAAGGATGTAAAAGGTATGAATATATAATGGATAAGTTGACAAGTAGCCATTGAATCACGGTAAGATCGTTTTCTGGTGCAAAAAACAAAATATATGAATGAATCGTCATCATTTACACCGGCACTAATGACTTTACCTCTGACAAAAGTCCAGAAGATATAGCATACTCTGTTGTACAGTTACCTATTAATTCAAGTAGTGAAGAGACATCTGCTATTGTTTCGAGAGACTCGTTTTCAGAGATGACAGTTTTTGCAATAAAGCAAAATCTGTCAATAAATTGCTTGCGAAAAAATGTGCTGCGAGAAAAATCTGCTTCATTTCACATATCACACAAAACATCAATAAATCTCATCTAAACCGGAGTAATCGACACCTTGATATAAATGGAGCATAGTTATTGACAAAGAATTTTGCAAATTATGAGAACAAATATTGAATGAAGAAACGACCAACTCATAGGATAGCCATTGATGCAGATTACACTGTTGAAAAGTCTCCAAGTATTGTCGAAGAACATCAACATCTTTCATCGAGTAGGCAGAAAAATCCGAAAATTAGCTATATTAATAGAAATTCTATTAGAAATAAATTTGACAATCTGAAGTGTCTACTGAATGATTTGGTTGATGTCCTCACTATCGCCGAAACAAAATTGGATACTTCATTTCCTTCGGGTTTGTTTCTGATTGAAGGCTTTTCAATGCCAAATCGATTAGATATATCAGAGTATAGTGGTTGTCTTCTCACTTTTGTTCGCAATAAATTGTCCTCTCGTCGCTTCGATAAGGTTTTGTTTTCACCCTGATATGCAAGTGATATTAGTGGAGCTGAACTTAAGCAAGCAGAAGTGGCTTTTATGTAATGTTTATAGACCAGCTAAATAGAATATCCAACTTTTTCTAGGACAGATCTCTGATGCACTTGATTTTTATGCAGAATATGACAATGTTATACTAGATGGTGATTTTAATCTAGATGCGGTGTAACCGTAAATTTTAACTCCCCGGAAAAAACTACTCCCCCAGTTATTATTTCCCGGGAAAAAATGACTCCCGGAGTAATAATTTCCTGGGAAATTATGACTCCCCCGTGGAAAACATTACTCCCCTTTAAATTGCAAATTTATTTGTTCTAATTAGAGGGGAGTGTTTTTTTCCAAGTACATTATGACTCCCTAAAGAAGTGCTTCCATTGCATATTCGAATTAAACAATCGATTCGGACATTCCAATCAATGAAGGGTTGTTTTGATGTGGGATCAGAGAGTAAAATTGAAAAGATGGCGAAGACAGGTAAATCTAAGAACCATGTGGACCTGAAGGTAGTAGTAGAAGAATTTTTAACTATATTGATCATATAGTAAATTATGAGGATTTTAAATTTATTACTGTAGTAGACAACCACGCGCCAATGAGAACCAAGTTTGTCCGGGCCAATAACAAGCCCCATGTCTCTAAGGCTCTCAGGAAAGCCATTATGAGACGCTCACGTCTCAAGAAAGCCGCAAGCAATTCTGGTAATCTTGATGACTTAAAAGCTTATAAGAGACAGAGGAACTTGGTTGTCAACATACACAGACGAAATAAAAAAGCTTTCTTTGCTGACTTTAGCAAAAGAACATTGAAGAATGATTTCTGGAAAATCGTGAAACCGATTTTCAGTGAAAAAGCTGTGGTCGAAAAAAAACATTATTTTGGTAGACATGGGCAAAATGTTCAAAAGCGAATTGGAAGTTGCAAGTGTATTTAATCAACACTTCAACAAAATCACTGCTAACCTAGACATACTTCCTATACCTTGTGGTTCTCCAATTCATCACCAGGACCCGGTGATGGACTCTTGTCCATTGAGAAATATGCGTCCCATCCAAGTGTCGTATCAATTCGATCTACATTTAAGTCGCATATTTCTGTTGATTTGGCTGAAGTTTCTCAGGAAGATATTGTTAAAGGAATTTCTAGCCTTGGCTGAAAGTAAGAAGGTTAGCGGTGAAATTCTTTCGAACATTCTGAAACTTGCTGCTCATGAATGCGCACCAGTGCTCACAAAGTGCTTCAATAGCTCTATTGTGGATTCTTCTGTGTTTCCTGACCAGTTATCTGCCGATTTTATTCCATCAAACAAGAAGGGAAATACTCTTGATAAGGGAAATGATCGCCCTATTAGTTTGCTGCCCTTAAATTGGTTTAACAACAATGGTCTTGTCGTAAATCCGGAAATGTTTCAAATACTACTCCCAGGTGTTGATAGTAGAGACACTGTTTTTAAAATTGGCATTACAACCGTAAACCCCTTAAAGGAAATCAAACTCCTTGGTATAACACTAGATGACAAGCTTTCTTTTTATTCCCATTATAAGGGAATGTGTCATCAGGCTTCCTTGAAAGCTTGGAATGCATTATCATTTAAATAGCCAGTTTGAATGGGTCAGTTCAAATAGATACGACAAAAAAACTGATGATAAAAACTGATCTAACACAGGAGTCTACAGTTAATCAACAAACGTAGCCAACTACACGTTTTTTTACGACGATTTTGCCCACTGGGACTTAAAAAAAAACAATAAAAAACATCTACGATGTGTTTCAAAAAATTGGCAACAAAAAGTTTCATCGCATTTTTGAAGAAAATATCCAATTAATTTTTACAAATTTTATATCGATGGAATCCTTGGTTTGGTCTTTCTCGTGATGTAATTTCTGTAGGAAATGGAAAAGTAGAAAAAGAGAAAATCGAAAAATAAGTATGGAAAAACTCATTATGTTTTTAACGATCAATTAAAGATAAGATCAATTTCCGAAAAAAAAAGGATTTCTATTTCTATTTATGATGATTTATTTCTAATTAATTCGCTATGTTACGCCTTTTGTTTTATTTAAAACAACAGGAATTAAGAAAAAAACTGAATACGGCAGGACCCCCGCTATGTATTTGAAAGTGGAGGGGCCGCATAGGTTAGTATCTAAGGAGGCCGCACCATGGTTTTGAAATTTTTGAAATTCTAAGTGTCTAAAGTGGCTTAAAATGAACTGTTTTTTCAAAATAAGGAGGTTTTCTTTTCAATAAAATGTAACAAATTCCAACAAAAAATAAGGAAAATGAATAGAAAAATGTAAATTTTTATAAATCACTTTCTTCAAATTTTCCAAATATGTTTTTCCTTGAAGGCTTTGATTCTACAAACTCATTAGCAATATCCAATAAGGAGATATTGTCTGTGAGCTCTTTGTGAAATGTGGGATTGCTAATGAGTTGAATCGCTTTTGTTTCATGGTAGATCGTAACCATGTTTTTAATCTGCGAGCCATAGAAAAAGATCTTTCACTTGTAGCAGCTCCAACAAGGACTAACTTCATCAGCTTGACAGTGTTCCTTATAAGGCTTCGTTCAGCAGAAGGACTTCTTGCTACGACTTTTTTCTTTATTTCTTCAAAATAAGTAACACTTTCTTTGGCACAAATTGTGCGAAGGACTTGAAGCTCTGCGGGTAAAGCCGTAATATCGATGTCATCTCGGTACCTTTCCAGGGAGTCTAACTCTTTTTGATATGGTTTTAAATTGATGGCCTTTATTAAGAGTTGTTCAACGGTACAGAAGAATTCGAAGCTTGGTTGGGTAAAACGGTCCTTTATGGCTCTAATGATTGTTTCAAGGGCGTCATAATAAATAGTGACAAAGAAATCAGCTGGAGTTTCAGGATGAAATGTCTCAGTGGCTCTAAACGTTTGCTCATGACCATCAATGATATGTAACCTAGCGTAGTTTGGCCGTCGTCGTTTTCTTGGTAGAGTTGGCTCTTCCACATCTAAAGGTTCTGCCTTCTTTTTAACTGTTTCATAAAAAAGTTTAAAGTTTTCCTTGTTTCTCATACCCTCTAATGTTTTGACGGTTAGATCAGCAAGTCTTTTGCCTTCTAGAGCACTCATCTTTTCTTTCTGTAGGGTTTTTGATAAGTTATCCGTCTGACTATACAACTTATGACTCAAATGCAGTCCAAAGAAAAAGGGAAATGATTTCATCTGTGATTGACAACCGATGATACGAGAACGAATATCTGATTCCAAACTCTCACTCAAGCATACATCCCACAATTTTTGCAATACATCATATCTTTCAAAAATCTTTTCAAAACAAGCCGCTCTGACTGTCCATCTAGTAGCGCTTAACTTGTCCAATGAGACTGCTCTGTCTTTTTCCTCGAACTCGGTATCAATGTTTCCATCCAATGTTCCCAGAATTTTCTCCCTTTTAGGCGAGTATTTCACCAATACACATATTTCTCCAACGGTACCCATAGTGTTTGACAGCACATCACAAGTTGATGTTAGATCCTTGATTGCTAGGTTGAGTGAATGCCCATGACAATGAGTAGGAATTGCTTTTGGCTGCTCTTGCTGAATCTGTGTAGCAACACCAGAGTTTTTGCCCATCATATTGCTGGCTCCATCATAAGTCTGACCACGGCAATTGAGGAGAGAGAGGTTTGAGACCGAAGTAAAATATCTTTTATGGCGTGCACGATTGTGTCACTCTTTATGTCATTCAGTTCGTAGAAGCCGAGAAAGTTTTCTTCAACTTTTAAATCGTTGGAAAGTTCTTAAACACATCGACAACTGCTCAAGATTTTTGATGTCCGTGTATTCGTCAGCCATTATTGCAAAGAAGTCGTATTCTCGAATTTCCTTCAATTTTTCTGAGAACTTGCTGTGCCATTAAATCTAAAAGTTGGTTTTGAATGTCACTGTGTGTGTATTTCAATCTTGCTCTTTCTAGTATGGAAATGATGGAATCATCTTTTGTTCCTAGGAGCAGAAGTAGCTGATGGAAATTGTCTTCTCCTCGATCCCCTTGAACAGCTATTCCTTGCCTAGCCAAAAACCTCAGACAACGGATGACGTTGATCAAATGATTTCTTTCCTTTTTACGAGTTTCAGCGATGGTTTTATTCGTCAACTCTCCAACGTCAGCACACCTTGATACAACAGTCTCCATTGCGGATGCTGCTTTGTGACAGTTGGTTTCTTGATGCTTCTCGAAACACTTTGGGGCTTTTTTTCACGAATTAAAACCAACACTGATGTATGCTTGCTCCTTGTTTCGCTCACTAAGCAAATCTTTCATTGTGTTTCATACAATATGCGCAGAAAACACAAT
The DNA here is from genome assembly GCA_027922465.2 of Turritopsis dohrnii. Lineage (NCBI taxonomy): Eukaryota > Metazoa > Cnidaria > Hydrozoa > Anthoathecata > Oceaniidae > Turritopsis > Turritopsis dohrnii. The sequence continues at coordinate 824,658 of BQMF02000066.1, read as the reverse complement.
CTGACCTGAAAAGAAGAAGGAATTTTTTAACATACACGTTTTTTATATAAGGCAACCGAGTTGCTCAGTCTGAGTAAGGGGTCAGTTTTTTGTTATCTTCTGAAAGCTTTGGTATTTTCTCAAGTTTCTATTTGTTGGCTTGATCCTAATCTTTCTAAAATGAAATGAATCCTCGTTTTTTTTCGATTTTATGTGGCTCATAGCAACTCAAGGCTGAAGTTAAAATCATAACAAGAATCGTTTGGAGTTCTTTTTATTCTATTTTATCTGGTCAATTATACAATTATTATTACTTATTACTTACATCGTATCGTAATGCAACCAGGGAAATTGTTCAAACCAAATGTGTTGAACACGAGCGGTTTCTTTCTCCGACTTTAGTTTTAGGGAAACTGAACAATTTAGATGGATGATGAGGAATTTCTGTTGTAGTATGCGTTTGAGTCTGAGGAACATTATCTGTAGTTGACGTTGTAGAATGGCTTCTTGTTGGCGTTGAAGTCTGGCTACTTGTTAAATTTGAAGGATCCGATGACGGCGAAGAACATTTCTTTTCCACAGCAGAAAACATATCTGTTATTTTACGATTTTTAGACATTTTGTTAAGTTGATACTGATAACAGCTTACTAGCAGTACTAGCGCTCGATGTTGTGTTATATGTTTTGTTGTTATCAGGAATGCACGTGGGACGAAAGAGACGAAGAAAACGAAAATCATGCGCACTGGAATGGCTTCATAATTGAATCATAGCTAAAATGAGTAGCTTTATTCAAGGGACACAAAAAAAGGGGGGGGGGGGCATGGCCCTCCCTGCACCCCCCCCCCCCCCCCCCCCCCCCCCGGTAGCGGAGCCCTGTAACGTTCAACTTTTACAAACGCTTCCCATTGAAACTGAAACAGGTGAAAATCTAATTGATGGACCGGCGGAAGCACTGCGACCACTGAGGCTAGAGCCGCAGGACTTTTTTCTGTCTATCTAGCTCTTTTGTTTGTTTATTTATTGAAACATAATCTCAAAAAAAAAAAAAAAAATTCTAACCATGGATTCACTTTTTTTCGTCATATCTTTTCTTTTTCTTCTTTTACTTCTTTTAGTTTTGCATGATTTGACTTTCATCGTTTTGTATTAAAGAACAACACACTGTAGAAATATGGTAGACAACATTTATTCGCTTGTATTGCGAAAAGGTTATGACTTTAGATGGTTTTCAGAAAATTCGTTGTCATAGAAAGCATTGTGTTAACAGCATTTGTTTATGTAATAAGATATAACGAAACAACATAAAAAGTCACTTTCGGAAATATTTTGGTCAAAAATTTTAACGATTGATAGCTGTTTCAAAGGCTTAAAAGTTTAAAATTTTCCTCGTCACCCAACCACAATGGCCGACAGTTTTCCATTACGTCATTTGATTTGGTCGCACAACTTTTAAAATCCTTCCTCCGGGCCTGACTTTTAATTTTAAATGATAATGTATTCCAAGCTTAAGACAAAAGCTCTATTACAAATACGGCCTTTTGTAAGCCAAGATGTTGTAGATACGTTATGTAATACTTTTTTCATTCCATGCTTCAACTATTGCCCATTAGTATGGATGTTTTTTGGCAAGCAAGCACATAACCTGATTGACGCCATAAAAGAGCATTATGTGCAAAAGGTGGCTTGTTTCGACACAGCTATACTGATATTCTCACCAAAACAGGAAAGAAAGAGTCAATTCATGATAAAAATGTCGAACTTCTAGTGATTGAAGTATTCAAGTGCTTGCATAAAATCAATCCTGAATTTATGTGGGATACTTTCTGCCGAGAAGCAACAACGCTTAATCTGCGCTCTGGTAGTGTACTAGAAATTCCTTCTTCTAAAGGAAGGTAGTGCTGGCGTAAATTCGTTTCTCACGTTAGCCTGGAACCATTTGCCGGCTGAAACGAGAAAGGCAACAGTCTTGAATGAATTTAGGACTGGGGTCCGCTGTGTACCCATTTATTGCCAGTGGAAACTGTGTAAACTCTGAGATGGTCGTTTCATTTTAGTTTTTAGCTTTTTTGTAGATTTTATTATTACATTTTGTAGTTTCATGATTTTATGTTGGTTTTAATTAGTGCATTATGCTACTACTGTTGCACCAACTATAAATAAATAAATAAATAAATAAATAAAAATAAATAAAAAAATAAAGGTAGTTGCGAAATGTCAGCCGGATTTTATTTTTTGAGTCATCGCTATGCTTGTTAACTAAAGTGTAAATTTTTGTCGGAAGAACGTATTTTTACAGATTTACAGATTTGAAAGATCCGGCAAGTTGTTTTTTTTCCCACAAAAAAATGGATTTTGTATAAAAAAAATTACAGTAGATAATAAGAGTCATAAGTTACCGAAAGTGTGTATATTTCTATAAAAATGCACTCTTTCGCAGTGATTTTTCATATCTAAGTAAGTGGCAAGGAAAACCAATAACACGGTCGTTTATAGTGTGTCTCTTAAAAAGGTATCATCAAGCTTTGAATGTGAATAACTTTTTATTTGTTGTTGTAATAAACTTAGTTTTTATATCACTCGATAGGAAATTTTCTAAATTTTTCAAAAAATAAAGTTTTGGAAGGTAGAAAAAATCAGGGAAGAAGAAAAAGCAATTTTTATCAACGATTCGAACCGTGTGATTACTCTGTTAACTTTATAAAAGTCCATTAAGACCTTACTAATATTATACAATTACAACCTACATTATTTACAATCATAAGAACTAGTGCTTCTTGGTAAGAATTTGTCTCTAGAGTGCCAAGTCATTGGAAATAACTTAGACATCGATCTATGTAGCATTCACGGAAAGAGTCGATTGATATCAGAAGGCATTGCCTATAATCCTCGAAACTGGAGACATCTTCAGAAAGCTATTGCTCTGCTTTAAAGTAAACTGTACTGATGCAGAGTTTCGGCTTGCAATAGATGTTTAATTAGCTTTGTGTATATCTTCTTACTGAATTGTTCATCGGGAAACAATTCCAAGATATCAGCACGTTCAATCTCGCTACAACTTTTAAAGGTAGCTGTGATAGTTCCCTTTTCGGTGTTTGTAACGTGTTTCTTACATCTTCTCATTCTGTCTTTAAAAATCGACTTGATTATTGATTCCAAATACTGCTTTATAAAGTTACTGTCATTCTCGTTGAGCTCCGGAAGATGAGATAAGCCACATTTCATGGTTTTTGATTTCCAGCTCACAATAAGGTATTTCTCCGTTTCCATTAATGCTTTATTACCCATTTCCAATTTCTAAAAGAGACATTGCATATTAAGTAGTTATGAAATTCTGATGTGTGAATATATTTCACGATTTTATAATAGATAAAATTTCTATGGATTTTAGGTTTGATGAAGTTAGACTACGAAACATGGTAACAGAAAGTACAATGTAAAAACTTACCAATAACTGTTCTGAAGACAAAAATTGACTGTTAAATGGAAAGTATAGCTTTGTTGCTTTCCCTGGTATGGTTGATTTGACAAGGGAACTATTATTGTTTGAGATCTTTAGAGCTCATCAATAATTTCGTATTTGTTTTGAAACATGTTTAAGTCCTTGTGAAAAGTAGCCTGTGAACATTTATTATTTATGGGTACTTAAGTTGTTTTATTGTTAACTTGTGTTAAACCAAGCAGCACTAAATAGAAAGAAATGCTAGAAAAACAAGTTTGTGGTTTTGAGGCAAATAGTAGATTATCGGACAAAACTTAGTCGGATAAAATTTTAGTCCGACAAAATATTAGTCGGACAAAATTTTAGTCACCTCCAAATATTTTAGTCACTTTTGTCCGACTAATAATTTTGTCCGACTAAAATTTCGGTCCTTTCCTAAAACTTCATGACTTACTTAATTTTGGCAGATAATTAAAAAAATGCAATACTTTATTTACTTTGATAGCAAAATTTTATTTTTCAATTTCAATGTCATATTCATGATCAGTATAAAAATCTATTTTGGTTCCTGCATTGGTTTCAGGCGTTTCTTCTATTGTGGCTGTCTTGTTCTTTTTCTTTTGAACTACCTCGCTATCACTTTCATCAGAAGTTTCTGTTATTACCGGTGCTTTTCTCTTTTCCCGTGGATTCCTTATGACTTCACTGTCACTCTCATCTGAAGATTCTTGGATAAACACGTTGATTTACTCATCTGAATCCGATTCTGATTCATTGCTGCCTTTTTTCCATCATAGTCATATGAGTATAGTGTCGACACGAATTCTTTCATTTTCAAATGAGTTGTATAGCGAAGATTTTTAAAAGTCAAAGTTAAGGGTATTTCTAATCCTCCGGCGGGAATAGGCGAAGGTTTGTACTGGATCGATTTCACGGATCTGTCAATGCTTTCATTCTCTTCTTTAAGGAAAAAGTAAACATGTCGAGATATTTCTCGTGGGATATGTCCACAACTGCTTGAACTTGTTAATCGAATGATGTTTTAATTGCATAGCAATAAGGATCAATATTTTTGGATTCTTTGTCAGTTTCAATTTCCACATGAACTTTGTCACCAGCCTTTGCTTCAACCCATGTTGTATTCTTGTAAAAGTGGGAACCACGCGCAGCAACTGTGGCATGAAAACTGTAAACCAGTTTAAGAACTTTTGCCTTCCAGTTCTAAGTAAAGACCTTTTCGAATTCACGATGTGGAAAAGAACTAACAAAAGACAAACTTCGAAATAGAAAGTGTATGAGGCGGAATCTGGGTCACAATTCGCGATTTTCTCTCATCTGTAAACGTTCGCCTAATCTCGAAATCGTCCATTGGAAACTTCGCTTAATTGCGAGGTCGGTCACGATTAGACTTTTCCGACGGAGCCTCGCATCAGCTAACCTCTCTTTCGTTCTGGACACTAAAATCTCGAATCTGGTTCCCGAAGTTACGGATCTATTTTTTGACCCCGATGCCACCTCATGAAAATGTCTCATGGGAGTTTCGAACGTTGTAGATTTCGTTGTCATGATTGGATGCTCTCCTCCCAGGTGTTTTTTTCCTTTGAAAGGAGTGCGTCGCTGTTGAACAATAACGAAAAAGGAAACAAAAACAAGTAAAGGAGTGCGTCGCAAGTAACAAGTCATCAAGTAAGTCAGATAGAAATGAACAAGGAACAGTTTCTTTATTATTTTAAAAAGAAAGTCGAAAAGCTGAACAAGAAGAGGAAATCATTGTCACAAAAGTCGTTTCTTCTGCAGCCAAAGAAGTTACGAATGCTGAGTTCCGGTTTGTTGCAGACATGAAATTGAAGTTATCTTGTGCTGAACATCGATCCAACGCCGCTCTCTTATGTTTCTCCAGTTGAGTACAGTTTTAGCTTCAATGTTCAAAGCATGTCCCTATAAAAGGCGCCGATGATAAACGTCAAATAGCAGCAACGGTTGCTGTTAGCTCAACAGGGGAATTTTTACCAATGCAATTGATCTACAGTGGTAAAACCAAACGCTCTAATTTTGTTTTATATAGGTCACACATTGATAACAGCGACTTTAGATCGCTGAAGTGTTAAACCTGTCAAAATATTATTTGATAATAATAATATTTATAATAATCTTTACCCAGATAGGAATTCCCAGCATCGTTTCTGTCGGATTTACCGAAAACCACAACCTCGTACCCAGGGTTTCTTGCCTTTTCGATATACGGACGGCGGCTTCTTTTTGGGTACGAGTTTGCGCTAACCAATGGTCAAACACGGATAACTCCCTGGAGTTATTTTGACGAGTTTATTTTTCCTTGTTTTGAGAAAAAGAAAGAGGAAAATGGATTGCCTAAAGGGCAGCGTTCGCTTCTCATTATGGACACATTTTAAGGACAAGATAACGACGTTCTGAAAGAATTTTGCTCTTAAAATAGATGTGAACTTGTGATAGTGCCTCACAACTTGACCAATAAGTTTCAACAGTTAGATTTGAGCGTTGATAAAGCGGTAAAAGCTTTTATCAAAAACCAGTACAACGATAGAAGTCGCGCGACAGCTAAAGATTTCCTCGAAACTCGAAACGACATGCAGAAAGAAATTAAGCTTATTGAAAAAGGTTTTAATGAAGCTGGAATAAGTGAGGCTTTTAAAAACGCCCAAATCTGTTTACGAAAGGGTCTAGAATCCCTTTGCGCGTAAAGAAAAAACAATGAACATCATAGAAACGAGCGTTTAAATTATTTATCAACCACTTTAAAAATTGTTTATTTATGACTAAGTCATGTAAAAGTATAGTACATGTAAAAACTATAAATGTTTAAAATTTTGTTCTTTTAAAGCGATCAGAAGAAGAATTCCGAAAAAATTATTTGGACCAAATATTTAGTCGGCAATAATATTTAGTCGGACATAAAATATTTAGTCGGACATAATATTTCGTCGGACATGATAATTAGTCGGACAAAATTTTAGTCGAACAAACTTATTAGTCGGAATTTTAGTCACTTCCAAAAAATTTAGTCACTTTTGTGCGACTAAGTTTTGTCCGATAAGGTACCTATGGGTTGATGAAAAGTCGCAAACCAGATCGTGAAAGAAAATTCGGGACCCGGGATGTTTAGGGAGTCAGCGACTTAAACACCATAGGTAGGATCCACAACCCGGGACCTTAAAAACTTTATGATCACACATAAAACATTGTGTTGGCTATTTAGTGTTGTGTATACATAAATTTGATCGTTATAATTTTTCACTTCGAAGTTAAGGCGAAAGAATGATTCACGCCTGTAGTTTTCGTTAACCCTTGAAATCCTTGTTCATTATTATCGACTATCGACTATCGACAAAGATTTCAATAACCAAAAATACAATGTTTATCTAACTAACCGGTATAATTTTGTAGTATGCACAATTTGATAACCCTTTCATGTTTAACTTCACGAGTTGTTCTTGTTTTGTTCGTGTCACATGATGTCGCCGACTTTATGATTATCACCAAAACATCGCCCCCAATATATGTACTTTCCTTTCATTTCATTTCATTATTCTAATTTTAAATAATCGATTTGCATTGCTTAAAAATTTCTAAACCTTCATAGCACTTCCTTTTTTTTGATCAAAAACTTTTTACCAATGAGATGATTAAAGGTAAGATTCTCTTCAAACAGTAAATGTAATGTTATGAACATCGATTTTCATGCGGAGTGAACATCTTTAATGTTTTGTTTCTATGGCATTAAATGTCAGAAGTTCCACCTATGACATATGAGGTCACGGAGTCTAGAATCCCACTACTTCAGTGTCTCTGGTCTCAGTTCTCCTTTGCTCTGCCATTTTCAGAAGGTCAAGATCAACCACAACGGTTTACGGTGAAATTGAAAGAAGCGTGTACAGTCGAATTTCTATAATTCGAACCTCCATAATTCGAACTTTCTCTAATTCGAACGAATTTCATGGTCCCTTCACCTATCATTTCTTTGTAAATGAACCTCCCTAATCCAAACTTTCTATAAATCGATCGTTTTTGTCAGTCTCTTCAATTAGAGAGAGTCTACTGTATACAAATAGAATCGGAGCACACAACAGTGCGTTAAAAGTATAGATACAAAAAATTGCAAAATAAATGCAAAAAAGAATTCCTGAAAAGTCTGGGATGAATGAAAAAAAAACTTATACAACATCAAAACAGCTAGTAAATGAATGACTCTCAAACTACCTTATCGGTAAAAACTGTGTCGGAACGAATTTTCGCCGGCTCAAACTCCAGGTAGCGGCTTTGAATAATGTACGTGTAAGGGTTGTCTTGGTTAGATTTATGAACTATTGTAAGAAAAACTTCCATTTCGTTATTTGCAAGAATTTGTCTCTATGCCCAACTCATTAGACCCTGACATCTAGTATCGAGGTGCCTTGCCTGCTTTACGGGCATTGTTGGTTTGGGTGGATTAATTTGGGGGGGATCCCAAAAAAGTAAAAGTAAAAGTTCAGAATCCTGTTCTGAAGTTCCCCCAACTGGATAAAAAGAAGCCCCAACTGTTTTTACGGCAGTTAGGCATCTGATTTTACGTCAATGAGGTAATAGAGATGTAAAACAGAAAATTTTTGAAATGGTCGAAATGTTTCGTCGCTTAAAAATATTTGCCGGTACAAATTTTCGTCAGCTGAAATTTTTCGTCTCTACAAAGTTTCGTCAAGTCGCCAAAAATTCGTCGTTTTCGTCCGACAAACTGTTTACTGCTAAGGTAGTTGGAATCATTTTCTAAAAGCGCAAAGAACGGGTTTTCAATTCTTTGAATGACTTCATTCCATTAGATTATTCTACTACCTCTGTGATCCTTCTTAATTTGAAAAGTTAATCGGGGAAAAGTGACGACTGTTTTACCCAACGAATTTTTTCACCCGACAAAATATTTCTCGGACGTTTCTCCCCTCAGAAGGTATCTTTAAATACTCCAACACGATTAAGAACGACAAATGTTTTAAAGACTAAGCAAAAGCTTTTCGATTATTTCATCTGCATTACATTAAAAAAAAACAAGACCAAGATGAAGCAAATCGGTAAGGCGGGGAGCAAACGAATCCAACATTTTCATCCAACATGATTTTTAAATGTTGGACGAAAATTCATTGTTGGATAAAATCGGATTTTGCGTTTGAGGGTTTTCGTCCAACATAGATTTTCACAGTTTCATCCAACATTTGGGACTTCGAATGTTCATTCATTCTTTTTTATTCAAAAGTTCATTTTTGTGAAAACAACAGCAAGAACAAAATGGCAGCCAACACAGAAGCAATTGCTACAGTTCTGCTATTTGAGTTAGTAAACTTAGACGATGAAAAACCTCAGAAAGGTAAAACACGAGAATGGATAAAACACGGCGGGCGCAAAATGCTTACTTGAGTAACATTGTTAAAGAACTAAGATTAGAAGATCGCTAGGGGTTCAAGGAATTTTGGATTTGTTTTATGTAACATTTCACAATTAATTTCAACTAAGCCAGTGAGGCTGGTGGTGACCACGTTCCAATTCTTGGAGAAGAAAGATTAGCTCTGACATTACGATATTTGGCGACTGGTGAATCTCTCTCCTTGAAGCAATATTTTTGAGAACCTTTTCGGTATTTTAGCTAGAAGATGGAGAATACTTTTTACAACTATAAACCTCTGGACCCGAAATATGCCGCTTAAGCACTACATAATAATGTAAATTATGTAAATGTTGGATGCAACCTCGAACCCAGGGTCTCTTGCCTTTTCGATATACGGATTATATCGAAAAGGCAAGAGACCCTGGGTTCGAGGTTGTGTTGGATGGGAAATTGTCTCAAACGATTCCAACATGATAAAACTGTATTTTTAGGCGGAGAAATGTTGGATGAAAAACATGATTTTTTTCTTTTTTTCCTTGTTTTTTGAAATTTTCGAATTCTGAAATTGTTCAAACCAATCCAACATTTCATCCAGCATACGTTTTTTCGATGTTGGATGTCTATGTTGGATTCGTTTGCTCTCCACTTAACAACAAATGTATTTAAAGTTATAAAAAGTTAAGGCGGGATCAAACCAGTCCAACATTTCATCCAATATGCGATTTAGCGAAGTTGGATGAAATGCTGGACTGGTTTGAGTCTCTTCAAAATTTTGAAAAAATTCAAACTTTTTAAAAAAGAAGAAAAAAAATAACGTGTTAGACGGTGTTGGATGAAGTTTGATCGCCGTCCAACATTTCATCCAACATTTTCGGCAAGACAAAAAAAATTTTCTGAGTTCCGTGAATTTTCATGTTGGATTGGTTTGGTGGTACTTTTCATCCCACATATGAAAATCCCGCGAATTTCGAACGTTGAAACGTTTTTCGAAAACATTCGAACGTTCGAATTTTTAAATAGAATGTTTTTATTTTGATGCGTTTCAATAAAAACGTTATCATTTCGGCATTAGCTGCGCAGATCGGATCAGTACTCATAGAAGATTTAAAAATGTCAAGTAGCAGTGAGGAAGAGCTATCTCTTGTGAAAGGGAAAGCATTTAAACAACATAGAAAAGATAAAGAAACAATTGCACAAGAGAAGGATTTGGAAGAGAAGAATAAAGGAGAAGGTTCTACTGCTGCTAAGAACAAGAAGACCAAAGAGGAAGAAGGAGGAAAGAAAGGAGCGAAAGATTGGACGGAAGATGAAGTATCCATCCTTATAGATCTGCTTGAAGAAAGACCTTGCTTATGGGACTGTTTCGATAAAGAATATTCAAAACGTGATGCGAGAGATGTTGCCTATACTGAAATTGCTAGTGTTTTAGCCGTAGCTGTATCATCGCTGAAAACTAAAATAAATGGTCTGAGGGCACAATTGGGAAGGGAATTGGCTAAAGTGAACAAGACAAAGAGTGGATCGAGCACTGACGAACTGTATGTTCCCAGCTGGGTCCATTTATCAGCGCCTTTTGTTCTTTGTGCCTGTGGTTTAATCAGCTAAAAGTAGACACACTCACAAACGTAAAATGGAGGTGGAAAATCTCGAAAATGCCGAAGATCAAGACACCAAGAAATAAAGCATTACTGAGCGCATATTAGAGTTACTATCCAAATGCACTCAGGCGATTACCAAACCAGGCAAGGCTACTGAAGCTACCCCTCCCGAACTTTGCTGCTAACGTAGACGAAAGACTGTGAAACCGTGAAGGAAGATAGGCTGAAAAACGAATTTCTGACGTGCTTGGAAGATGACGGAATTATGGGAACTGTAAATTAAATCAAAAATGAAAATTCGTTGTATGAACTCTATCCTAAAAGTTGTCATTTGTAAAGTTGCCGTCCTATAAATAAACAACACTGAAGAAATGTTTTGGATGAAATTGTGTTTTATATGGTTTAACTTATATCACATCCACATATTTTAATGAAATTAGCTTATTGCCTTATACAGTGGAACCTCTAATAGAGGCCACTTTGAGGGATCCAGCTTAGTGGCCGTTGCATTAGAGATGACAGATATATACATGGAGTTTTATATGAATATACTTTTTTTTATCAAAACGGCTGGTTAGGATGGGAGGGGCATAAAGAATGATTCATGATCAAAATAAAGACAACATTATTGAGTCTAAGTGCTTCAAGTCGTAGTGTGTCAAGATTCAAAGCACTTACTAAGTCAGCATCACTAAATGTTTCACAAAAGTTGTTCATATCATCTACAATAGATACGGCTGCTTGACTTGACTTTTAATTTTTGTAAATAATTATCGTAAATTGTAAAAATTATTTTTTTTTTTATTATTTTTTTATATATTTGCTTGCATAAAGATGTTTTTTAACCGTTAATAGAGGTCAAATTAGACATTGGGACAATAGAAAGTAGCCATTTGGCCGTTGATTGGAGGTGACCGATGTATGGAGGTTTTTTTTAGAAGAGTTTGACAATAAATTCGGCAGGGAATTTCTTTTCTGGCCGCTTATCAGGAGGTGACCGATGTATGGAGGTGACCGTTAATAGAGGTTCCACTGTATGCACATGAGCTAGTCATTGCTTCCTGTTTATTGTCCTCTTTGATCCCTGGCAGATTTATATAATGCATTACTGCATACAGTAAACTTTGTGGTGAAGAATTTTCGTAGAATTTGTACTAGATATCCCCTTCTTTTTGTTACATTGTTTAAGTTGCACTCTTAAATTTTTTGTAGGATCCTCTGTTTGCGCCTATTCACGCTCGCTTTACCATTTGCCCTTCTCGGCCAGAGAAAGGAATAGCCCACCTACATTGACTACTGCCACTATACGAATCCTATTGGTTATATGTTTCTTTAAAATAATGTTCAAGGGTTTGTATAGAGGACTTTACTGCATTATTTAAGGCCCTTGTTGATGATATTTTAAATGCACGAAATTTCTTTCGAGTTATTTCGAAACTTACATCCTGTTGTTGACGAGTTGAATCGTATTGATCTAAAAACCCGAAAAAGGGTTTCCTTTGTTGGTTATAATCTGAAGATCTCTAATGTACTCTGTTTGACCAAACTGAAATTACACTTCTTAAATTGCATTGAGATGGTGTTTAAACATTGATATTACCCAGTCAAAATTTTTCGAGTTGCAAACACGGAAATTTGAGAACTTAGGTATCCACGATGGCAAAAAGGACGGTCACCATAGATTCATTTTCTATGAAACATCTGCTTTAGAATGTAATTCTATTTCAACCTCGAACCCAAGGTTTGTTTCCTTTTTGATACCCGGGAGCGTGACGAGGAAGCCCATAAATGGAAAATGCACGAAGCCGTGGGTTTAAGTTGTCAATCGAGTTGTTAATGAACCAACCTGGATGGAGGACTTAGGATGGGTTAAGAAACTGAGACAATATTTTATTCTGTTATATATTTGTTGTGAACATGCTTTAAACTGAACACCCTCTGGATGAAAAACTCGCAGTTACTGCATAAGAGCCAAAACAGCAGCGCCACTTTTATCTGGCATTTTTTACTGTCGAGAAAACCGTGAGGGAAAAGCCGTAATGTGTGTCCATTTTTCGTTCGCATCTATAAAATAAAGATTTTAGCGTATATTAGGAATTAATACTTTTATTTCAGTTGATAACACATGTACTCAACCATACCTTAGTTTCAATATCGATGTCAAAGCTTTGCGAAATTACCCACTGTTCACAAGTTTTCTATAATGAAACACGACAAGTATTGGAAAATGAAAAAAATCCTTAAGCAACAAACAACCATTTCCATATGGCGATGTAGTTTTACCTCAATTTGCGTGGCGGAGCTTTCTTTGACCAAGCATGCTGCATAAGCGATTGTTAAACAAATGGGAATCCCATATTCTTCTCCCTCTCCAATCGATCACTACCCTAATTTCATTTCGCATAAAACAACAAGGTTCATGAAAAAGAAAAATTTCAGTCATAATAACTTCACAGTTTAACGCAATGTAATAAGCGTCTACTGTCCGAAATAATCTAAAACAGAAATCATTAATTCCTAGAAATGAAGTTAAGCAGTTTATCCTGTAAAAATTGAAAATGAATTATTCTGAAAAATGGAAATAAACATGATCCATTAACACTGACATCAACCTGAAAGTAAAACGTTATATCTCTAAAATGGAGAACAAGTTAGATTACTCTATCCTGAAAAGAAGAACACACGAAATTAAAATTAATTTCCTACAATACAGAAACACCTAGGAGCATTCCATTAGTGTCTACTCCAGAAATAAGAACATGAAGTATTAAATGCCTGAAATAAAAATGAATTTGGTTGTTACAGAAATTGTCCACGCAAAGAAAGAATGCGTTGACAGGATGCATAATAATTTAAAACTGAGAGCATTATATCCTTGAAAGAAATGGTCATCACAACTAGTCGTTATAAGTCACTTCAACTGCATTGAAGCCTAAAACAAAGTCAAAAACAAAACGAACCGAAAATTTTCCTCTTACTAAAAAAAAAACATGATAATTACTAATTTCTAACAGAAACAAAATCAGGAAAAACTAAGATATAAGATATAAGTTTTTAGACGTAACATAAATGAAAAATTAAAGTGATAAACACCTAATTTAAAATACAAACATTATTCAGTCGTAGCAAGGAACATTACAAAACAACCCTAGACCCAATAATAATAAATTCCGAAGCAACTCGATCAAGTAATTAGGGTAATAAAAGAATGATAAAAAATAAAAATAAATGATAAAAAAACTAAAATGAGATATAATAACACAATAAAAACTATACAATAACAAATGCCATGGCAAATAATAATGAATCCTATATTTTTATATTCTATATTTGTATATATTTGCATAAATGTATGTGTTGATAAAATAAGATTAAATCCACTACTCACTAAACACAGAAATCCGAATAAGCAATCCGATCCGTCCAAACACCATTCAAACCGTTGTTGGTCAGATACATCGATTAATAGGAACGTCACATGTCATTGGCTGTTCAGAAGAAGTAGCGATCTTTCATTTGAAAAAAGAGAAAGTTGCAAATTAAAAATTTTTAAGTGAAGAAAAAATATTAAACAAAAAGACGAGAAAGGAAGACTAACAGCAGGATGTAAAAAGATCTTTCTGTTACACAACAATGCCTTCTACCTTAATGTGTTTTTGACGGAAATAATATTTAACTCCTCATGTTTAGAGCGTCTTGTTGAACAAAGATCCCGAAAGCCTTGAATCCCCTAACTCACAGACTTGACTTCGGGCAGTGTATAGCGGTACCATCGTAAGAGCAGCAGGTTATAAGACGTCCCGATAGGGGCTATTCCGTCCTCGCTACTTCAAGAAAGCAAATCGTAGGTCAAGAGCAATCAAAAATCCAGCCAACAAAGACAATATGAATTGATGCAGCATATTGATTGATGTTTATTTCTGCGCACCGAAACACTCTTGTGGGCCCTGGATACACGCCGTTCTCCACAAAGCTATCCCTTTCTTCGCCGTGCAGAGTCGTTCCGAAGACACCTCTTTGCACCCAGGAGAGAAGTGCCAGTAAACGCAGTACTGATACAATCAGCTAACACGGCCATGACCGAGTCATACAAAATGCTGCACTTTTGGGAGGAGGAATGAGATATCCAACAACTGCCTATTGTTGGAAATGCCTGATTCAAACTCACTGATATAGAATATACATTATTACTCAGCGGAATAGCGGCTGAGTTCCTTTAGGTTTGACGAATTCGTGTGATCCTTTTACATCCTTTTGTGAGCCTATTCCCTGGAAGAAACTTCATCTGAAGACTTGTATTTAAAGTAAGAAGAACAACAAGCAAAAGAAAAAGGTGCTTTCTCAGATAAGAAAAAAGGTTTTGTTATTCCAGTGAAATTTCAGTAAAACACAGACATTGGATAATCAGAAAGATGAAAAACTCCTGGACTATCATTACTCATTGGAAACCACCAAGTCCATCAAAAATCTCCCGTTCAACGACGATACAATTCACTGACAAAACCCTTTTAATTCAAAAAGTAACATGAAACAACCTCAAAAAATAACAAAAAAACTATACTTGCCACACTCGAGTCATTTCTTTGCGATCAACACGTTTTCCACGCTTTTACATGAATTTATTAATTTTGTAATACATGAATGATTATCCACAAAAGAATAAAGGACATTTCATACGCTAGAGACCTTCAGACATCATCTGCACGGTTCTCAAGTATCTCTTGTGGACTCTTTATGTTTCGTCAATGAAGTCAATGAAACATCGTGCAATTTAACACCCCTACTGCACACTAAAGCACATTAACGTTTAAGCCTGGTTCAGACTTGACGATTATGTGTAATCGTCGTAATCGTGTAATGTGAACGCGCTTTTGTAATCGTCGCAATCGCTTAAAATTTTACAAAAAAGTTCACACTTAACAGAGGAAATAAGTATATTGAAAGAATTTTGAAATTAGTATTTTGAAGTACATAAGAGTGTTCACACCTAGCGATTGGCGACGATTGATTTATTCTATTTTGATTTATCTCAGCTCTGAACCAGACTTTAAAGGCTTTTTTCGTTTTTATATCTGACTAATATTGTATTATTACATACTCTAAGGTTCCGAATAACAGGGGT
The DNA here is from genome assembly GCA_027922465.2 of Turritopsis dohrnii. Classification (NCBI taxonomy): domain Eukaryota; kingdom Metazoa; phylum Cnidaria; class Hydrozoa; order Anthoathecata; family Oceaniidae; genus Turritopsis; species Turritopsis dohrnii. The sequence goes on along the minus strand of BQMF02000066.1, from coordinate 809,129 downwards.
CCTAAAAGCGGGTTGGTTAGAAATTTGAGTAGAATAGGAGGGGTGGGTGGGTGTTGTATGTTTGTACGTAGCTTTCAGTAATGCAACAGTATCTGATAAATATAACTTCAATGAAAAATAATCTTTTGATGAAAAATCTGTAATTCATTCAATGTACGCAATGTAAAGTATGGATGTGATACTAGTTGACGTCAACCCACACAATTTTGCAGAACCTTGATTTTTCTAATTAAGTAAAGTTTCTTATGAAAATGTTAACACTGAATGTGATCTTGATGTGGTCCGTGATGCACGAACGTAAAACAATAAGCACAGATGGAGTTTGATCACAGAAAAATTGCACGAAGATCATTGCAAATACTTTCACGTCTTATTAAAAATGCGTAAGAAACTAACATACAAAAGGACAAGTGGGGTGGAGGTTGTTTTGTTTTGGAGGGGGGTGGGGGGGGGGGGGGGGGGTCTTCTCAAACGATGACGTCAACTGAGGGGGAGGGGGCAACGCAAAGTTGACGCAGGTTGACAGAGGGGGGAGGGGGGGTCAAAAATCTTGAAAAAATGGTTGACGTCATTTGTGAACAATCCCCTATTGACGTAAAATCAGATGCCAACTGCCGCAAAAACAGATGGTCTTTTTTATCCAATCTTCCCTCTTCTTCATGTAGAATTCTAACAGGGTTGGTGCTAGAAACCAAATAAGCCTTTTCTGAACTTTTACGGGCATTGTTGGTTTGAGGGGACTACCACAAGCAGGGCGCCTCGATACTAGATGTATCAGGGCTTGATAGTTGGGCATAGAGACAAAAGTCTTGCAAATAACGAAATGGAAGTTTTTCAAAGATTTTTCTTACACTAGTTCATAAATCTAACCAGGGCCATATTTACACGTACATTATTCAAAGCTGCTACCCTGGAAACATCTTTGGCTATGTTCACACTCACCGGTTCAATTACTACTAAAATAAGCGCAATCAAAGCATTAATGATGAAATCGAGTAAATAAACCTTAAAATATATTATAACGAAATTTCGAAAAAATTTCGGCTTAAATTATTCGTCCGACGAAAATAACGAATTTTTTGCCAAGTGACGAAAATTTGTACCGACAAAGATTTTACCGATAAGGTACTTGCTTTAATTTCAAAATCAACCCCAGCACCTTTTCTTATGCATAGGTTAATCTAACGTTTCCACAAGTTTCTTGTTTTACTAATACTTTGAAACTTTTTAAAAAGCTACTTGCTGTTTTCTCCATATCACTGTTGTAAAATCTGCTGTTACATTCTAGAATGCATTCGATACCCTTGCCACCTTCATCAGCTTTTGGAGGTCTTAATCTGCTGGATGAACCAGAATTATTTTTTACTCTGTATCTTAATTTTTATTCAGTATTTCAACAAAAGTTTATCACCTTTCTTTTTACTAACCTTCTAATAACCTGCTGCAATCTTTAATTGATGTGATAATACGGTTATTCTACTGATTTCTTTCGAATTGAAGATTGTGTTTCCTTCGCTTGTTTACATTTCAAGTATATCCAACCTCGTTTTCAAGTATATCCAACCTCGTTTACATGTTACGAAAAGCAATTTCGGAAAAGGTGTATAAGAAGACGTTTCGACATGTAACGAGCTACGAAACTGTCTTGAACTTTTCTATCTCACTCTTTAGATTCGGTTCCAGTTCCCTATAGCTTTCACCTGGTTGGGTTTGCGAGGGAAAAATCACGAACTAGAGGATACTTGTCGGCTATTCCCCTCCCCATCCACCACACCCCCACACACAAAAAAATAAAATAAATACAAAATACTTAAACCTAACCGAAATCCTGACCCTAACCCTATACTTAATAAGTAAGTCCATACATTTTAATATGATTAGAAAATATATTGAAATGGTCAAGTCAATTTCAGAAAAATTTTAATTTAAGGAAACTATATCCCTTTAGTATCAGAAAAGCCTATCTACACTATAGCGAGTTAGTGATTTTCAATAGATTTGTCCGCTGGTTCTATAGGCTTACCAAATTTCGTTTTTATTATTTACATGATGAGATAGGTGGTAAAGGTAACCTCGAACCCAAGGTCTCTTGCCTTCTCGATATACGAGATAGCGGCAAAGACGATCGTGGCGAATCTTCTTTGCCGTATCCGTATATCGAAAAGGCAAGAGACCCTGAGTTTGAGGTTGATAAAGGTGGCAAAGGTCGATGATACAGCGCGAACTGAAATGCCATGTTGTGCCGAGCTAGCTGATCTTAGTATTAGTAATATATGTATATATGTCAACTTTGTTGTGTTCTGTATTATACCTTTTTACCCAGAAATAACAAACACTCTCTTACAACAGTCCTTTGTAATGGCGGTCTGTCTCCACAATATGGAATCAATATTGACATATCATTCACTTTTATGATCGTTATCATTTACTTCCAGTCTCCATTACATTCTCCAAACCGGATAAAAGCGAATATTATTGCTGAAATAATCTACATAAACTCTGATCAACCAACTGTATTAGTGAGGTCTGTCTGATTTCTATTGTCTGTCTGGTTTGTTACTCATATCTTCATCATAGCCCTCATACTTAAAAAAATATCATTTAGCTATATCATTCCTACTCTCCTTCTGTTGTATTAGTTAACGGACTTCGTTGTATCTATTTGGTCACGTACTAGAATATTGTGTGGGCGGCAATTAGTTTTTCTAGAAGATCGACCATACATGTAAGTTTCTTTTCCATCACACCTCCCTATCATTTGGAGTGCAGTATTTCTTCTTACAAGCACTCAGGTGCTTATTGCAATTTTCTGTAACATTAAGGGGTCGATAATTAGATGAAATGATAAGTAAATATAGTAATCAACATTTTAAATAATGACTGCCATGCCAACCTAGAGCTTAGGTCTCAGGCAAGACCGTGGCAAGACTCAGGCAAGATTTTTCCTGAGGTTCTTCCTGATTTTCGTGACGACACAGCATGACGGTAGAAAAGGGTGGTATATAGTTCAAGTCCGTGACATCACGATATAAAAAATTTTCAATATAAAGTATTTTTTGTATTAGTGAAAATAAAGAAGTTGTTTTCCGCTTTATTTAACACAATCTCTTTTTATAGTTTCCAATGTAAATAGCGCTTTACAGTGTTGAAATCGAATGTTTCGAATGTCGTTTCATGTTTGATTGTTTTTTCTTGTTTTTTTCTTTTTCTTTGTTTGAAAAATGATACAACTGCCGACCCGAAGCACAAACCACTTTACTTAAACTCAAAATTAAACCTGAATTGAAATAAGAACTATGTGTGGTAATATGAATTCTCTTACAAAGCTATCTTATTGGCAAAACGGTCAAAAAATCACTACAATGGAGAGCATTCTTATTGAAATAGTGTGTATATTTCGATAGAAATGCACTCCATATCGTAGTGAAGTTTCTTCAAATTTGCCGACTTGAGATCTTTTTATGAATGAAACAAGTTCCAAAATAGCCTGAAAATACACGAAATATAAGTCTGCGATTTTACTGTCTTTTATAAGAAAAAAGACATGTATAAAATCTTCTATAATCTTGTCCATGAACTCCAAAAAGGAAAAAAAATTAGGAAAAATGTGTCTTCTTTCTCTGCCTGACTATGAACACACAGAGATGATGCATCAATGTTCAATGATATAGACATCGGTATCACTAGATGGTAATTGTTCATATGATAGCGATCAATATAAAATCGTCACTTTTCCTCAATGAGGATTCCCTCCGACAGGATTTTCTCCCACACAATACAGGGAATAAAATATTTTGGGGGGTGTTGACTGCCTGGCGAAACTACAGTAAACAGCGATCTTGCATGCATCTATGCCCCCCGGCTCTGACAAATCTGGGTGGTCTGCGTTTTTGCCACCTCAATTTTTATTTTTTCTGTAACGCCGAAAATGAACGAGCATGCCGAGAAACCGGAACTTGAGATCATCAGGTGTGTGACACTCTGAGTGAAAATCGGAAAATCGGTATTCTTATGAGCAATCCCCTAGATTTATCGGCCCGCCGGAGCAATAAATCACCTTCACGTATCTCAGGACAATCACACAACGGAGGGAGATGATGATTGTATAATATAAGTAAAATAAAGCACTCAGGTTATAATCCAATATTATATTTTCAGATAAAGTTGTTTAATTTTGTTCATACGTCCTCGTTTGTATATGTCGTCGCAATATCTATTTGTCGGTTATATATATCGATTTTATATAAATGGATGACGTACATATACTAAAATGATAGCCGTACATCAAGTAATTTCTGGTTCTAGGACAATCCCCCCCTGGAAAATTGCCCGGATAATTACCCCCCCCCCCCCGGAAAATTGCCCCCAATGTAAGTAGCCCTAACTCTAACCCTAACCCTTACCCTAACCCTAAATTGGATGGGGGCAATTTTCCGGGGGGATTTTTCCAGGGAGAAATCATCCGGGGGGCAATTTTCCAGGGGGGAATTGTCCTGACACCGTAATTTCTCACACTTAAAATTCTCACACTTTGAGTTCCTCTATCAGGCGACGGCAATTTCAAATGATGATTAAAATGTAGATAAGTTTTTTCGAGTGTCTAGACAAGAAATAATGGCTGACCGCTGTGCGTGACATAGCAATGTGATATGTTATTGTTTTGAAGTCATGTAGCCGCTGTCTCGCCGTCTCTTCTTTTATGAACTTAGTGTTTCGTGTACATGGCTCGGAATATTAATGAAGGATTAGAATAGGAGTTCCCTTCTTGTAAATTTGTGGTAAATTTGACACTAAAATCTCTTATTACGTGCTTGGCAAAATGTTCTTAAAGTAATTTTTATGAAACGTTGAATCTGATCTACGTGTAGTTGTCGTAACTAATTCATAGGTATAGTGTATATACATAATATATACATAATAGCGCTATAGTGGGCAGTAGTGTAAACACTAAAAAAAGCTTATAGTCTCATCATTGTATTGCGAAGAAGAGAGATAATGTTTGATGTCAATTCCCTAGAGAGCTTTTCTGATATGAATATGTCAACTCCCGCTGTTTTCTATGTATGCTACATATGTTTTATTCTGACTGCTTTTCTAAAGGGTTTCCAACAAGGAGAAGTATTTAAAAATACTATAACTTTATGGATTTCATTTTTTTGCAAAGAAACATAAGTCAACATGAAGTTGAATATAAGGTTGTAAAATCTTGGAATTTAGGAGTTATGCTTTAAAAAGAATTAACACTAGCACATTTGCATGTCTTTACGGAAACCTAGTTGGTTGAAACTTAGCTTGCTTTGATATACCAGGTAAGTCAAAAAAAGTATATATATACCGGTGTTTCATGAGAAATATCTGTAGATTAAATGAAAATGAACGATAGTTTTTTTCCATTTCTGATTAAAGGAATCTGTTAAGTATATATACATTTTGGTGTCTCATTCTTCTTTAATTTGATTGAGTAGAAGAAAGTTATGGACAAAAAACTGGAAGCGGTCTTTGTAAAAATCTTCAAAAAATGGACAAAAAAGCCAAACAAAATATTCCTGTGTGATTCTTTGATTAAAGTTTGATAATTTTTATGAAAAGGCTATTAGGATTGAAAGAAAAGACACAATTTGTCTAATATTGCCTCTTTAGCCTAGCAAACTGGATGCATACCAAAACTCTTTGTTGTAACGTGAGTTGCGGCATTTCTCAATATTTAGACAGTGTTTATAAAAACAAGACTTTATAAAAAGTTTCAGCGAATAAAGTTTTAAGAAAATATGTTTGAACTTTTTACTTAACTAAACTATTGGGAATAACGAAAATAAGTTTTAGCACATTTAAAGTGTGTTTCTGTTTCATTCCCTTCTGATTTGCAATAAAAACATAAACCTTGCTTTGAGACGTTTTGCTCGGCTTTTTTTGTCCAATTTTTGAAGATTTTTACGAAGACCTCTTTCAGTTTTTTGTCCATAACTTTTTTTCTACTCAACCAAATTAGAAAACTGATACTCCAAAATATAGGTAAAGGATTCCTCTTATTCAGAAATAAAATTATGCAATTGAAAGATATTTTTTGTGAAACACCAGTACTTTTGTTGACTCACCTGGTACATCAAAGTTTTTCTCTCCAAACACATTTGTAATCAAAATTCTGAAGGTTTTGTATTCAAAGCTTGCCCTAATCAATGTCATTCACCTGCCACCATAACCATAACAATGAATTCGATCAATTTTGCCACTATTTTAAAAATAACTATACATTAGCAAGGTCTAATCTAGAATGGAAGGGCAGCATCTGGCGGAAGGGAAAAAGGCACATTATGAACATCCAAAGGGCACTTAGGAAAAGGGCTTTATTTCGGTGGGTTAAACCTGTGACCCCCTATACAAGCTTTAAAGTGAAATAAATTTTTTAAAAAATGCGGAGGGCAGTGTCCGATCAACGGACGCTCTTTTGGACTTGATTAGACCCTGATTAGCAAAAACAACACCAGCGGGAAAAATTGTCCAAACATCACTGCAATAAAGAGCATTTTTTATAGTGTGTAAATTTCTATAGAGATGCATTCCTTTGCAGTGATTTTTTAATAAATTTGCCAGCTTTGACACTGTTTCATCTGTTAGATACTTTATATATAATATGTAAACATTATCTTATTATAATAATCCGCACTGTGTGTCACACTTTTATTTTAGAGAGTGATATATTTAGTTTTAATTTACGGTCATCGTCCTCTTATGTGCGCGTAAAACCACGCAGAGGCGAGAGACACTTTTTTCACGATCATTCCAAAAGCACGTGGCATTTGACGTCAGTTTTTTTATGATCACGGGGAATCATTGCATTGCGTCCCCAATCGAACGCGACGTTTTTGGGGAAATATCTCGAGAACCAATAGGGATAACTGACGTTTTTTGGGGTCCGTGATACGGGTGAGGGGGTGACGCAAAATTTGGGCCTAAATTTTATTTGGTACTGCGGATATGACGTCATCAAAATCTTTGACTGATGATATCTCTCCAACGGTTGGTCGTAGCAAAATGATCCCATACATTTTTTTGATCAGTTTTTCGAGCTCTACAACATGGGTGCACTTTCTGTTTCCAATTCTATAATTAAAATTTTCATCACGGGGTACACACACACGGGAACGCAGGATTTGACACATTGTTTTTGCAGTTAAAACCCGTAAAAAACTTTTACGCGGGATACTAGTCTTATTATAATAATCCGCAATCGTGTGCAACACATTTAACTTAGAGAGTGTTTGTTTTTGTTTTTTTTAACGGTCAAAATCTTCTTAATCGTGGTCATATAGCGGCAGTTAGACCATGCAAGACACATTTACGATTAGTATAATAGCACGTGACATTTGACGTCAGTTATTTTTATGATCACGGGGAACTATTGCATTGTATCCCCAATAGAACGCGACGTTTTAGGAAAAATATCTTGAGAACCAATGAGGATAACTGACGTTTTTTAGGGTCTGTGATACGGGCGATGCGATGACGCAAAATTTGGGACTAAATTTTATTTGGTACTGCGGCTGTGACGTCATCAAGATCTTTTGATCGACGATATCTCAGCAACGGTTGGTCGTAGCAAAATGATCCTATACATTTTTTTGATCAGTTTTTCGAGCTCTACAACATGGTTGCACTGTTAAGTCCCGATTCCTTAATTAAAATTTTCGTAACGGGTTTCACACACACGGGGAACGCGGCACATCGTTTTCAAAATTATTAGCCGTAAAAAACTTTTACGCGGGTTACTAGTATGTGTTTCTGAAACTTTTGTATCATAGCCTTATATAACTATTTCCTCTATTTCAGTCCAAAATTACACAATACCTAATCTTGTAGGTCCAGAGAAATATTCTGATCTTTTCAAGAAAACGACAACATCAATTATTACATGGGGTGACTTATGAATCACCCTCCGTAGATAATTTCCTTGAATTTTAAATAGTTAACATTGGTACAAAACTCATGGTAAGAAGAAATTTTTGACGATAACAAAAGTATATAATTATATAAGGTTCAGGTTATACACAAAGGAAGAATTTTATGGACGCATTGTACATATCTAAACTTGTGCTTGTTCTTGTGTGTATATATATAATCGACAATTCTTTTGACTTGACTTGTGACTTGTCATCATAGAAAAAGTGTACTTATCAAAATTTCTTCTGTGAAGTCAAGTTGTTCATTATATATTATCAAGAAGAGGATTTTTTTAAGACATAAATTTAAACTTCTATACTTCGCATACGAACCAAAAATATCAAGCTAGGACTTTAAATACAATGCAAAATGTTGATCGATGTGAGCAGTGAAATTTTGATGTTTTTCATGGTTAATTGTGAAAGAATTTCGATACTTTACAGACGATTCTTAATCTCATTCTATTTATCTATATATTAATAGCCAATTCTCCGTTTGTCTGTCATGCAAAATGGTAGATTGAGTTGTGAAGATGTTATTTTATTTTATTTTGTGCGACGTCAGTGTGAAACCATTGTATTGAGACCCTGATAGAATGGGACGTTTAGGGAAAACTATCTCGGGAACCAATAAGGATAACTGACGTTTTTTGGGGTCTGCGATATTGGCCATGGGGTGACGAAAAGATTTGGGCAAAATTTTGGGGGCTAATTTTTTGGCTAATAACAAGTAAGTTATGCTTTTACTTAGCAGTTTATTTGATCAAGATTATTCAACATTCGTTTTAAAACGAGATATTTTGAGATATGTTAGACCTACAACTCGTTTGAATTTGATTGACACCTTATTGTTAATCATTTTGTTTTGCGCTTCTATTCAATGCGATCTGTGTCCGCAGTTCCAGACTTTTTTTGTGAATAATTATATTTAAGAAAGAATAAGATATTACGAGTGTTACCAACAATTTCAGTACGAAAGAAGTCTTGTTTTGATACGTTTGATACTTTGATTAATTACCAGGGCTGAAAAAAATCGATTTTATATTTAATTTTTTTTCCATCGTAAAGAGGATGCTTTAACTTAAATTTTTACATATCAAACTTTAAATTTGGTTCATTGGTTAAAAAGTTATGACCGAAAAATTAAAAGATCACCTTTCAAAGATTGTCAAAAAAGACGAAAAAACAGGGTATCAATTAATTAGAGAATAATTTTAATTTTCAACCAATGAATATTTAGAATTTTAACAATTATATATATAGAAGTAATTATAATTTTTAAAATATTCGCACGAAACAATACTCACAGCTGAAAAAGGGACTCGGATAGCTTTTTAGCTGTTTTGTTTTTAAAAGTTGTAGGATTTTAGAACAGCTCATCTGGTTGGAGAAAATTTGCAAAAAAGCAAGTGGGAAAGCTGTTTGGAATTTATAGGAATATTATATATATTGATTTTATATTGTTGAGAGGTTTTATTACTTTTTTTATCACCATTTTTGAATTGCTTTGATTGATATAGATCAACATTGAAAATGAACGATGAGTGTACCCGAAAGACGTCCAATCGCTAGATACAGAGTAACAAGTCAGTATTGTTTTTACTTTCTTTGTAAAGATTTCTCTGTGCCTGCATGGCCAGCAGTTATTTCTTTTTTCTTAATTTCATAATGAGCGGCAGTTACCTCACTTTTTTATTTTGGGTGTAATGAATAATTCAGACACTGTTAATTTGTTCTATTCTTTTATAGTACTATGCGCAAAAAACGTATCAAAACAAGACTTCTTTCGTAAGTTACATAATATGTATATCACTTTCTGTATTACATACTAGTTAAAATTAAGCGAGTTTAAAAGTACTTGAAGCATTCAAAAAATTGAATTTACTCAAGGAGTTACAAGTTTGTTTTCTTGTCCTAATTTGAAACAGCTTTTAAATACTATGATGAAACTCAGTTTTAGAATTTTCGTAAAATTTCCTGAGTTATTTATATAATGTATTTGTATGTCAGCAATTTCTTCTTGTATATTGTGATGTCATGTTGCCATGGAGATCAAGTCTTTCGTAAGTTACGAAAACTTTTAATGACAATATCTCATGAACAATGTTTTTTATCATCTTAGAAATTCACTCCAATGATACAAAGTTTAGTTCCCTTGTAATTGAGCATGTCTTTTCTATGAAATCTTCTTATTTTGTAAGTCCAAGTGGTGAAATATTGAAATTATTAAGAAAAAAGCACAACACTTTTTTGTCGACAATGTGTATATTTTCATAGTAAGGTTTCACTTATGTACTGTGGGCATGATCATACTAAATGTGTTTACAATCATAGTGTCCTCCCCCCAGTCTTTCCCAGGGGGGAAAGGTGGGAGGGGGGATCTTTTTTAACTGTTCACATTTTCTTCATTATTTGCAAAGTTTGTTTATATTGCAGTTGCTTGCTTTGAAATCTAACTCACATTGAACACAAGACTATTTTAGACAGGCCATTTTTTCACATTCAGAAAGTGAGACTTGATATTTTTGAGAAGTTTTGAGAGAGGCAGAGAGCATAACCCCTTATTCTCCATTTATTTTTTTTGAAGAGATTCAATTTAAATTTAAAGCGGGAAATACACTATGAGTTTTTGACACACGAGTTTCGAAATCCACATGGTTTTACTCATTTCGTGCATGAGAAAATCACACACATTCAGTGTATACACATACGTGTTTTTATTATGAGTTTAGTTTCATATTGAGCTGTAAACATGGCTTATGACTCGGACGAAGACGTTGTAACTGCAATTATTTTACCAGTTTGCTCAGAGCCGGAGAAAGATCGAAATAAATGAAAGCATTAGGTGAAACCCTGGCTTCAATTCGGAGAGTTACAATGGGTGCTATGGTCAGCCGTTAAATGAATTAAGGTTTGAAGACGGTGAAATTTATAAAAACCTTTTAAGACACATGTTTAATAAAAAATGATATCACAAAAGAAACAACACATTTACGTGATGCTTATAGGTTATTTTCACTTCAAGTTCATTTCTCATATAACTTTTCAAAGAGCGAACAACTAAATCAAATGCAAACTCACTTGCCGCAGTGCAATTCTCAAAGCTGATTGGCTAGAAAACGTGTGTTTTGACACACAAAGTTCAACATGTTGAACTTTTTTTTTGACACATGTGTTTAGACACAACACCGAAAAACTCAGGAGTTTTCTTAAAATACACTATGAGTCTTGACACACGTGATGAAACACATGCATCAAAACTCATAGTGTATTTCCCGCTTAACTGATTAATTTTGCATCAGCTTTTTGGTGGCTTTTTAATAACATGAGTATGATTTGAGTATGTTTCTTTATAGTTTACTTAGGATTTATTGAGTATAGTATTTTTACTGAGCTTTTATTGAGATTAGATTTTGTCACTGTTCAATTTAAAAAGGTTATTGTTCCACTATTGTCGTTGCGATCAATGAAACTTTTTATTCTTTTGTTGATTATATTTGAAAATGTATGAGCCTGAAGAGCCTACAAAGAAGAGAAAAAACATTTTATATACCCATGCGTATATATTGATCATGGTTTACATCTACATTAAGGGTGGGGGAGTTTTCAAAATACTTTGCTTGAGGGGGGAGAGGCTGACCCTAGGGCGAGGCCTTTGCTTGGGGGGGACCAGGGGGGTGGAGGACACTATGACAATTTTTGTCATAATAGGGAAACATTATTTTAAAAAGCAAAGTATCTGCAAGTCTTCTAAAACATTTGAAAACAACTTTCAAAAACAATTCCTTCCAGTAAACAGAAAGTGAAAACCTAATAATAATATTTTTTTGATGATTATCCCATAGGTTTGCCTGACCCATTTGCAAGGATTTCTGTGGATGGAAGTGGTCAATGTCACACTACCAAGTCCTTAAAAGCTACAATCGATCCAAAATGGAATCAGCATTATGATCTGTAAGAAAAAACATATCCATCCTGCCAACACTTTGTTGTTATTAAGCAACCTCCTATGTGCAAAGTATTAAGATGAAAGTTTCGATCTTTGTCAATGTTTATATAGCTTTGCTGAGTGGTGGATTGAGACGCAAATTTGGCTGGTGAAAAAATTCTGGAAAGGAATGTTTTCGAAAGGAGAATTCTTGTTTAGAAGGTTCTCTTCCAAGTTGGAGTACACCTGTTCAATTTTTGTTTCGATCATTGTTTCTCTCTCATGTAATCTATTACGCTATTGTGAGAAATTTTTGTGGGAAGAAAATGCTTGTGGTCTTAAAATACCACAAAATTTTTTTATTTCCCAGGGATTAAATTTTGTGGATTGTACCTTCAATCTTTTATGGATAAATACATGCTGCGGCTATTTGTCGGATTTAAAGTTTCCATTCTAGATATAATTAGCATTTTTATAATCAAGTTTATACTTCTAAAGGTCCTCAGTTCTTTTAAAGGTTAAGAACGTATTACAAAGAAATCTTCCAAATGAAAATAAATAAAATGAATGAAATATACAGGGATTGTGCAACAAGATATTCTGATGATAGTTATTTAAAATTAGTGGGAATTTATTTTTCGTTGTAGAGGGCAAAAAATATTTTTCGGGGGATAAATTTCTCACAATAAAGATGACATTGCTTTTTACATGAAACAATGAACCTTCAATATCTTTTGCATTCAAGAAAGTGTGAAGTGATGTCTATCCTAGTTTGATATGGAGCTCTTCAAAATGATTTCCTTATCTTCTATCAAAGAACTCAATTGATTGTTTTTTTTATATAATATTTCAGATTTGTTGGGAAAACTGAATCCATCACCATCAGTGTGTGGAACCAACGAAAAGTTCACAAAGGTGGAGGTGCCGGATTCTTGGGATGTGTCAAAATTGCACCACACGCTATTGATCGATTGAAAGATCAGGGTTGTAAGTTACAATCTGTTTCGTTAACACTTTCAAACTTGATAAATTTTAAGATCATGTCCATTCAGCATATCCAAAGCATTTTGTTGTTATAATGGTAGTCTGCTAATTAAGTTTTGCTGCTTCAATTTATTTTGGCTGTTGCCATTAGATGTCAGTGACCTTTGTTTTCGTTATGAACTATTGTAAGTTGAGATTAGTAAACAGTATTATAAGATGACTCTTTCCCAATGAACTGAAATGTTGGGAGCTTTCCACAGGGAGAAACCCTGTGTAAAAGCTAATGTTGGAATTGATTGAATGCTACCAACCCATATGGTCACATATCACATAGTATGGAGCTTAAGAAACTATGAGGGTAACATGGGCGACGACGTGAACAAAAGACGAAAATAATAAGATTACTAGAGAACAAAAATTCAATTGCTGAATTTATAATGACTGGAAAAGTTATCAAGTAACTATAAAATCTACATAAGGGAAAGAGACTTATTTCTATAATCCCGTCTTCGTTGTCATCACGACTTCAAAACACAACTTTTCACGTTGAGTATAGAACATGCAAATATGTTAATGATTATCTTACAAAATTTCCCCAACGGTCTCATAAGTAGCAGACTCTCTTTCAAAACAAATTCCACATCGAAAACAAAGCTTTTGTTTAAATCACGTTGCCGTCTTCGTTGCCGTTGTGGTTTCTTAAGCTCCCTAGTAACTCAACCAAACCTCCTCCCTCCTTTAGCATGTCCAAAATGGCTCTATTCAGAATTTTGTTTTCAGTTCAAAAGTATTGTTGACACAGCCTGAACGATAACCGAAAATGCCAACCTAATGTGTGGAAAACTATTTTTAAAAGACATACATAATACAGATTCTGTGAATGATGATCTTTAAAGAAACCTGAAAAAAAAATTTTGTTAGCTTTATTGATATTACTATAAGATATTTTCATGCTATAGTTCAACGTCTAAGCCTGACCGCTATTAATCCCGAAGACCATGACCACGTATCTGGACAAGTCGTGGGTATGTCAAATCTCATCAGCCTAATTTTATGTTTACACCCTGGTAAACGCCATGCTTTTATTATGGCGACTTTATTTTTTAGTGAGTATTGTTACCCGCGAGAAGGTTACGCATTCTGGAACAGACTTTTCAAGTGACGTTCCTCCAAATGAACAAGTGGAAACCGATGTTCCATCTGGGTACAGTACTTTAATCAAACTTTTTTCTGTTCTACAATTTTTTATACATAGTTTGTAAATGTTTATTTCTCATTCTTTGCCAACTGCTTGTTTAAAAGCCATCCATTTTATTTAGTTGGGAATGCAAAAGAACGTTGAACGGAAGATCGCAATATATAAATCGAGTAACTGGGTCTGTTCAATGGGATAAACCAACTAGGTACACAAAACTTAAATCCAACAAAAAAAATATGTTTTTATTCTGTTTTATTGTTCCAAGGCATTTAATTTCTTCTTCTTTTTGCAGGTCTGCTTATGAATGGAGTGGGTTTAATAAAATTAATTCAACAGAGGGAACCGCATTGCCACGTTTACTAATTGCCACTGCGACAGTAGATAGTACAGTTCATGATGAAACAAATTCTACAACTCCTACGGATACTTTATCTTCACCTAGTAGTAGTGATAGTTCGTTTGTAATGATAAATGAATCAAGTACTAAGGAGAGTGATTCTGTCTCCCGTCCTTCAAAGACTAATAAAAATGTTGGTCGGAAAGAGCAATATAAATACGAAGACTTACAACATCGCATTCATAAACATATGGACGACAGTAGAAATAGTTTGTCTTATACAGATAGGCATCGGAATTTTATGAACAGAACACTCCTGCATAAGGAAGCACCGGAAAATTTTGAACGTCGGACTACGGCACAAGGTCAGGTTTATTTTGTGAACAGAGTTACTGGTCAATCAACTTGGCATGACCCAATGTTGCCTCGCACTGGAGGCTCGATAAATTGTCAAGATCTTGGCCCATTACCAGATGGTTGGGAGGTACGAACTACGACCAATGGAAGAAAATACTTTGTGGATCATAACTCCAGAACTACACAGTTTGCAGGTAGTGTCTATCATTCAAAATATTTAATTAAAAGATATTGAATTAAAAAAAAAATATAGCTTGATAAACACAAGTTTGTGACAGAAAGTTAAAACCTTCAAGTATTTGTATTTTATTAACTAAATAATCCAATAGCATTACTTGCCACCATTTAATTCTTGGATTTTGACTTCAGATCCACGACTAGCAGTGAATTATCCGAAGCAACCCAACGATGGGAAAAACTCAAAACATAAGGACAAGTAAGATATTTCTTGGGATTTGTCTATTTTGTTGAGGGTTCAGAACTATTCAAGCAAACTTCAATAACATCGGTTGGCTTTGCCTTTTTGGCTGGCATACTCAGACAAAAATCTCTGTCGTATAAAAGAATCTTTCCTCTGAAAAGTGTGTCCTTAACACAAATATCCCTGAATAATTTGAAGAACGATATTGTTGATATCATACTGATACTGATCAGGATCTTAATGATCAGATGATACCCTCATTGCTAACTTTTATGATTTGACTAACCTTTTTTCATGCAAATAACAAGAATGAGAACAGTAACGTAATAGATACTCAAATTTATAAGACTATCAACTATTGATTTCACTATTTTGTTATATATTTTAATAACCCACTGATTCGAAGAATCTTGTGCATCTCCTAGACAGGCATTTCAAGGATAGATACAGAGTATATTTACAAAATTTGTTTCACCATTTTTGATCTGCAATAGGTATTGAATCAATTTTAGCATCAAGTGATATAGCTACATATTTCTAAATGCAGGCTAAATTTTGGATTCAATTACACTTTGCCTGTATGACAATAGGTGTCTGTGGATTCCCTTACTTTTTGTTAAATTGACTTAAAATTATGAATGGGTCATTTATATTTAGACCGGAAGAATTGCCAAAATATAAACGGGACTTGGTGCAAAAGTTGAAAACCTTTCGACTAGAACTACAAGCACTTCAACCAACTGTAAGACATTATTATAATCTTTCAGCATTTTTCAAATTTGTCTTCTACATTGCAATGTATTCCTATTGTTATTCTTGATGTCATTCGCTAGGTTGGTCATTGCAGAATAGAAATTTCACGAGGGGATGTTTTTGAGGTAAACATTTTTTTGGTACTTATAATGTACTGCTCATTATTTTCTCTGAGTTAATATGTAGGGTAGATAAAGAACCGAATTCTTTCATGTGTGTCCTTATTATAGCAATCTTACCGATGCATTATGAAAATGAAAGCCCGTGATTTACGGAAGCGATTAATGATTAAATTCAAAAACGAAGACGGATTAGATTATGGTGGCATTGCCAGGGAATGGTTGTATCTTCTGTCACAGCAGATGTTCAACCCATCCTATGGTCTGTTCAAATATTCCAGAGACTCACAGTACACATTAGAAATAAATCCGGACTCTGGTGTCAATCCAGTAAGTAGAATGTTTCTGTACCCCAACTCCCAATGCCATTCTCCATCAAACTTCTCACTTGAAATGGTACCATGTGGATTTGTTTTGATTGTTTTGTTTTTTTTATGCGAAAGGTAAAATGGAAATTTCCAGTTTAATGTTTGGATAAGAGCATCCATGCAAAATCATAAACCCAACTTAAGAGAAGGAAATTGATTAAGGGTCTTATGTTTTCATCTAATTTTTATTTGTGTTTTTTTCCAAAAACCTATCAGATGTAATGAAAATTTAAAATAAAGCTGAATTGAAACATGTTTTCTAAAATATAAATTTTGTTGTAAATTTTTTTGTTGTATCAGTGTCATTCATAAACGTTTCATGCCATGGACCCGATGATTTTTGTTAGGCAACTTTTTGAGAGAACTGTTTCTCATCACGATAAATCTTTTCGTGTATTTGTTTACATTAATATCTGTCTTAAAGCACCAGTATGGAAAACTTGTTTGTAAAGTATAATAGCATTCAAATCGAATATGAAAATTCAGAGTTGCATGAACTCCAGTGGGCAAAATCTTCAAAAATTCACTGCAATGGAGAGAATTTTTATTATTGAAATAGCGTGTATATTTCTATGGAAATGCACTCCTACACAGTGACTTATAAACAAAGTTTTCCACTGGGAAGGAAGGGAAATAATTTGTCAACACAATCTCTTTCTTTTTCAACTTCAGCCTTATTCCGCCTTAAGCACCTCCTCGATATGTTATTATTTTCTTTTGTTTAGTGTTATATTAATTATAAGATTGTTTTATAATTATATTATAGGAGCACCTTTCATACTTTCACTTCGTTGGTCGAGTCGTCGGAATGGCTGGTAAGGAACTGATTTGATTTCTCACATTTTAATTCTTTATTGTTTTCTGTTGTTCCCTTAAATTTTTCTTTGATGTTTTTTGATATAAATCAGCTTTATTACTTTTATCAGCTTCTTCTTAAATTTCTTTGACTGCTTATTACCACAGACGTAATTTTCAAGGTTTTTGTTTATAGTTTTCCATGCACATTACATTGATGGTGGATTTACAATGCCTTTTTACAAGGTATGTTAACATTGTGTTCGTTTGATCAAGCCTTTAGTTTTGACTTTTGACTTTAGTTTTAGTCTGTGAAAATAGGCTCAAAAGGCTCAAAAAAATTTTGCATCAAAGGTCATTGTCCTGCAAGTATATCTTCTAATTATTTTGGTGTTTTTGTCTTCTCATGAGATTGAATTTATCTTGTTTTTTCCAATAGCAATTACTTGGAAAAGCAAATAGCCTGGAAGACATCGAGAGCGTTGATCCTGAGCTTTATCGAAGTCTCAAATGGATGTTGTAAGTATTTCCCTGAAATAAAAGGATCAGTGTCACAGGGTGTCAACTTTGTATATTCTTTATAATGTTTACTCAGAAAACTCAGATCTTTTAATATTATGAAGTGTCTCTACTTTGATGTGTTTTTGGTTTTGATGCGATGCCGTCACAGAGGTTGCAATATAAAATCACTTCTTGCTAAAAATTAAAGAAAGTCTTTAATCAATGCAATCTTCAGGACTTTTGTCATAACATCAATTTTGAATAAGAGATTATAACGTGTGTATGTTATTTATCGTTCAATCCACAGGCACCTATAGTACAGATGTTTTTACAGACAGAATAATAAAAAGTCTTTATTAAACGGTCGTCATCATAAATTTGTGGTAGAAATTCTTCGCATTCCTAAAGTATAGTGTGATTTACAGCATGCATACAAGGAAAGTCTAGTTTTACCCCTGCAAGTTTTGAGCTTAGTTCTTAGTGAAAGTATACATTGGCACATTTTTTGTATGGAGAATATAATACTAGATGCATAGCAGTCATCACAAAGCTAACAGGTTGAATGGTATTTTTGTCTGTGTATCAATTGGATGTCATTTGACTGGTATACAGGATTTAGTTCAAAGTGGACTTAAGCTTCCTTCTTCCTTTGAGTACTACAGTGATGATATGTTATGATCTGATCAATGTCGCAGTCAATCAAACAATCGCCCATCTTATAAGAGCCTATAGGGCAAAATTGTTGAAAAATCTGTGCACTTAATATAGAGATACACACACTGCTGCAATAGAAATGCCCTTCATCGCAGTGACTTTTTGATGATTTTACTCACTGGCAGAGTCACTGCAACAGAGAGCATTTTCATTGAAATAGTGTGTATATTCTATAGAAATGCACTCTTCCGCAGTGGTTGTTCATTTAACTATGTTTTTTTTGTGCTAATTATGCCTTTTCTTTATAACTATTTGCTGACAGGGAAAATAGCATCGCCGGCCACGTGTTCGAAACCTTTGCATTGGAACATCGATCGTTTGGTCAAGTGACGAAGTTCAATCTGAAAGAAAATGGAGAAGCAACAGTCGTTGATGAAGGGAATAAAAAAGAATATGTCCTGTATGTATATTTTCATGAAATATTGCGGCGTTGTAGTGATTGTCACTTTCGGAATTTATGCGAGAGATCAGGGTTCAATCCTCTATGATGGAGATTCACCATGCGTGAGTGAATGCACCATAGCGCCGGGTCGGTTCATGCATGTGAGGGAGATGAGGTAGATGATACATCATTGATCATCGAGGTGTTGCAAGGGGACATCCAGGAGAGCACAGGCCCTTGAGTGGGTTCGTGCCACTCATGAGAGTGTCTATACTTCGGAGCCTCCAACCGAAGCCGTGGCCCTTCCTGGAAAGCAGATGCAATAGCGATTGAGTGTGATTGACCATGTAAAACATAACCTAACAAATAAAAAAAAATAAATGAAGACAATAATGCATTTCAAACGTTCAGTTTATGCCAGTCATAATGTTAATGGTCCTGTTGCTTACTCTTCCTCATCAAGATTCGTGTTGTTTTCAAAGTATTTTTAGAACGACTTTTTTCCATTTTGCACTTCGTGAAGTTGGCTTTTAAGCTAACTTTGAGGAGCTGACACAGTATGCAAAATCGTCAAAAAATATAAACTTGTATAATGTTTCATAGGCTGTATGTCAATCATCGTTTGCGGCACGGTGTGGAGACGCAGTTTAAAGCCTTCTTGAAAGGATTCAGCGACTTGATACCAAACCATCTGATCAAGATGTTCGATGAAAGAGAATTAGAGGTAATATGACGTCATACTGAATATAACAACTACTCAGTGGGCGAAATCGTCAAAATGTCTCTGCGATGAAGGGCATTATTATTGAAGTAGTGTCTATATTTCTATAGAAATACACTCCTTTGCAGTGGTTTTTCAACAAGTTTGCCCACTCGGTATAAAAAGTCTTATTTTCTAAGTGTATTTAGGAGGAGTACCTCCCCGGGGTTAGGGTTAGGTTTCCTGATACCAAACAAGTTAATTCTGTGGCTATCTAAACGCCGCCATTATGGTTAGTAAGTATATATTAGATCGAATTACTTTTCAGCTTTTGATTTGTGGTTTGGGTAAAATCGACCTAAAGGACTGGCAAGCCAACACCAGATTGAAGCATTGTACAAAGGAGCATCGAGTGATCGTATGGTTTTGGGAAGTGAGTATTTTGTTAGTTGCTGCTCTAAACGTTCTATGGTAACAATATTTCTTTTATTCAAGAGAGTGAATAATACGCATATTGCAGTTTGTTGGGCAATTTAAAAGATGCATCGACAGATCGTTTGATATTGTTTTTCGAATTATTTTGATCAGTTGCGTATGATTTTTACTAATTGAAAGTTCTTGTCTTGTACCTTGGTAGCAATCAATCTTATCTCCAGTGGGCAACTTTGTTGAAATATCACTGCGAAGGAGTGTGTTTCTATAGAAATATCAACACTATTTTAATAAAAATGCTCTTCATCGCAGTGACTTTTGGACGGTTTTGCTTGCTGGGTCATGCCGACCTTTGTAAGTTATAGGATTGTCTCAGCAGTACTGTCAGAGTAGCAGCAAAGGAGGAGGACATAATTCAACTTGGACTTGACCTTTCAATTACCAATTTTAATGTCATGTTAAGATATTAAAGACACATTATCATTTGAATATTTCAAGGTTGTTTACGAGTATGATGAGGAACAACGCGCAAGGTTACTTCAATTTGTTACTGGTTCGTCACGAGTTCCTGTTCAAGGTTTCAAAGCTTTACAAGGTTAATATTTTTCAGTTGGTACATGTGTTTACTGATGCCGAGTACATGTGTTATTATTATTATTATTATTATTATTCCGAATAAAGGATAGGTATAATCAATTTACAAGAAATTGTTTTTCATATACGTCCTGAATAATAAGAATAAAAGAATAAGTTAAAAAGATAAAAATTAAGCATGGTATTAGGAGAAAAAGTATCATATGCTAGAAAGGAGAGATATTTCTTTCTCCAAATACCCTGCGCAATACACTTATATTTTATTTATCAAGTTAAAAAAAATGTTAAAAATTGTAATTCTGAAAAACTCAAAAAGTTTAAAATCAAATAGAAAAAAAAGGTAGGAGGCTAAAGGTAGATAGCCAGTCAATGTGAAAAGCGCTCGATATTGATGCCAACATCATTCGTACCTATCAAAATCTGGTCGGAAGCGTGGAGTGCTGACGAATAGATAAAGCCTTGATGCGTGTCCTTGTCCTGGCACCACATTTTGTTCAACACCCAATAGTTAAATTTGTTGAAATCTCTGTGAAGGAGTGCATTTCTTTAGAATTATACGCGCTATTTCAAGAAAAATGCTCTTCTTCGCATTGACTTTTTGACGATTTTGACCAGCGGGCAATAATAACAAATGTACATTCAATGCTAGGTGTTTTTTACGATTTCTCTCTACTCTTTCTCGTGTGTAGGGTCTAGTGGTTCCTCTGCTCCCAGACTATTTACCATCAACTTGACAAACGACGATATCTTTTCACTGCCGAAAGCTCACACGTGGTAAGTGGATCATTTTTATTAACAATTGAGCATTTCATGAAGTTTTTACACCTTGCAAGTGGTCCATACACTCGAAAGTATTTCTTATTTCGGTATAAAATAAATTTTAAATTTCCAGATATACTTTAGATTTTTCATAACCAACCAGGATCAGAAAATGCTAGCGTTGCATCATTTCAAAATTTCATGTTGCGTATTTACTTCTAAATATAGATGGTTACTATTTCCAACTTTCGTTTTTTTCAGCTTCAACCGTCTTGATATACCCGTTTACGAATCAAAACAAATTTTACAAGAAAAGCTGACATGCGCCGTAGAAGAAACATGTGGCTTTAATCTCGAATAAGATGTACATAGTAACCATGGCAATTATATTTCACTATTGTGGCGGTGGTTCCCATTTATTCCGATCGGAATTAATCGTGGATGAGTAGGAGCTGGGATCTTCGTGTCTCTGGTGGAATCGTTTGTGATTGATAACTGAAGAAATTACACTCACACCAGCGATATGAAAATTGACTTGTCAATCATCCAATGAAATCGATTTATAATATAGCAATTACTTGCAATTAATCAAAGAGAATGACATAATAACATTATACAACAAGGAATTCAAAGCCTGGCTTCACTGTCCATCTAATGAATTTGGACAGGACTAACCTAGTTTCTTCGCGTGCGTGCAACAGAAGAACTGGAAATTCGAGATTCTACGCCGTTAGAATATACGTCTGTTCCAGAAATTTTCGTTGAAAGTTCTGCTACTTATACTTTAACTAACTCTGTTAAAAGGGGTTGGTGCCGAGTGAAGTTGGTGTGGAAAAAAGTTTTCGGGCTTTGGCTCATGTTTATCTTAAGGATTCTTTACGATTGAGCGAAGATACCAGTGGGCAAAATTGTCAAAAAGTCATCACGGTGAAGAGTATTATCATTGAAATTGTATGTATATTTCCATGGAGATTCACTCCTTTGCAGTGATCTTTTAACAAGTGTGCCCGATGGGTATAGTTAATGCTCATCCCGTTGCGACAAGGACAGCCCACCGGCACAATTGTTAAAAAATATCTGCAAAGGAGTGCATTTCTATAGAAATTTCAATTAAAGTACTCTCCGTCGCAGTGACTTTTTGACGATTTTGTCGACTGGAAATACGAATCCTGTAAAATGACAAGCTGGATAAGTGACAAGATTAACTCCAATAAGAAAAAAATTAAAGGGCCTTGCCGTTTACGATTATGTGAAAAATCTTATTCATTAGGCCAACCTTTGTTACCATGACAACCATACGGCCAACCCCTAATTAACACGATCTATGTAATACCGGTCAGAGTCCATATATTGTGGAGACAGCTTGCAAACGTTAAATTTCTGTTCTAATCGAAATTGAGTTGCTCCTATATGTGTTAGATCACGGCGAAGGAGTGTATCTCTATAGAAATATGCCAAAGTTGTACGAAATTTTAGAAATCTTTTGCATAATAAAACGCGATGCTCAAAGTCTTAGCAACTTTCTTAGAAAGTCTTAGAAACATTACCAGGTTAATTTATTCTAGTAATGTTTCAATTTGGTTACAAAATCTTCATCACCATGCAAAGGTCACCGCCACGAAGAGCGTTTTCATTGACAAACTATGCTTATTTTCACTCTTTCGCAGTGTTTTTTTAATAAATTTGACAACAGAGATATTTGAACGCGAAACTATGTACCAAACTAAAGAAGTATAGATTTATCATATAGTCATCTAACAATTTGAAAGCATCAAAACTTCATGGTGCAAACCTTGTAAAATTTGTTTGGGTTAGTGAGGGTTAGGTATGCCTCGTTCTTTCAGATTATTTTAAAAAGCTTTAACCGAGAAGTTTGATGCTTTCAAATTGTGAGATGAACACACTCTATGTAGAATCAGCCATGTCTGAAGAGGTCGTTGTTGATCATGATCTATCTATATACCTTGTTGAACATGTTAAACTGAACCAACCATGTCTGAAGAGGTCGCTGTTGATCATGATCTATCTCTATACCTTGTTGAACATGTTAAACTGAACCAACCATGTCTGAAGAGGTCGCTGTTGATCATGATCTATCTCTATACCTTGTTGAACATGTTAAACTGAACCAACCATGTCTGAAGAGGTCGTTGTTGATCATGATCTATCTGTATGCCTTGTTGGACATGTTAAACTGAACCAACCATGTCTGAAGAGGTCGTTGTTGATCATGATCTATCTGTATGCCTTGTTGAACATGTTAAACTGAACCAACCATGTCTGAAGAGGTCGTTGTTGATCATGATCTATCTGTATGCCTTGTTGGACATGTTAAACTGAACCAACCATGTCTGAAGATGTCGTTGTTGATCATGATCTATCTGTATGCCTTGTTGGACATGTTAAACTGAACCAACCATGTCTGAAGAGGTCGTTGTTGATCATGATCTATCTGTATGCCTTGTTGGACATGTTAAACTGAACCAACCATGTCTGAAGATGTCGTTGTTGATCATGATCTATCTGTATGCCTTGTTGGACATGTTAAACTGAACCAACCATGTCTGAAGAGGTCGTTGTTGATCATGATCTATCTGTATGCCTTGTTGAACATGTTAAACTGAACCAACCATGTCTGAAGAGGTCGTTGTTGATCATGATCTATCTGTATGCCTTGTTGAACATGTTAAACTGAACCAACCATGTCTGAAGAGGTCGTTGTTGATCATGATCTATCTGTATACCTTGTTGAACATGTTAAACTGAACCAACCATGTCTGAAGAGGTCGTTGTTGATCATGATCTATCTGTATGCCTTGTTGAACATGTTAAACTGAATATTTCTGAAGAAACAGTTAACCAAGACCAAACAAGTCAAAAACAAACTTTACTGGGATAAGACCTTTGCTTTTTTTTAATTCTATTTCACTCCTCAAAAGCTTTGCCAATTCTGTTTTATTCAATGGGTACTTCTAGTGAAGGGGTTTACTCCCACAATGATCACAATGCGGCGCCAATTTATAACTTATCCCTTACCCAGCCTTCACGCACGGGGTAATAGGCTATCAGCAGTGTCACCAAGGACGCGACCGGTAGAATGTCGTGTTGTTACAGAGGCCTCTCTTGCAAAGACATGTTTCTTACTTTACGAGGTAAGATTAGAACTGTAACATTATTTTAAGCCAACCTTCTCGCTTTTTCGGTAATTGGTGTATAAGATATATTTGATATGTGGCGCGGTGCACACATGAAAATGAAAGAAAGTCCTGAGAACGAGGTCGCATTTTGATTTTATGTTCTTTCCAAACTCATAAGTTAACTTTCGTTTGCATGTTTCACATTTAACAGGAAAAGTAACACATGCGAGTTCTTTTGAAATTTAATTTAGCTTACCTGAACATCATGGAAAGTAAAAGTTCGGATGAAGAACTTTATGATGTTTCGATAATTTAGCTTCGAAGACCAAAAAGGACTGTCAGCTTCGAAGCTTCTAAAACAGAAGAAAAGCGTGGCTAAAAGACTTTGGGTTTGTGTCATGAAGAGCATGTTTTCGGAAATTGTGTATATACTTATATAGAAATACACTTTATCGCAGAGCTTTTCAGCAAATTTGCACACTGGGAAAAGCAATAAATAGACGCTAAATTCTTTTCAAGAAAAATTACGGTATTTCGGTTTGGTTTAGGAGACTAAATAGTTCCAAACTGTTTTGAGTATGTGGGATATTGCACTCATAAAGCTCGACTCTCACTATGAGTTAATTGAAAAGTATCTCTTTATCAAACAGTACAAGATAAATTTTAACTTTCAAAGAATATCGTTCTTCTTCTTTAATAGACAGCAACATTTTTCTTCTGAAATGCTCAGTTCTTCTTGCAATAGAATACAATCTCTGTAATTCGCATATCGAAGGGACCGAATAAATGGTTCGAATTTTAGAGAGGTTCGAATTATTGACAGTCGACTGTAATGCTTCCTCATCTTTTGACGTCAAACACACCAAACACTTTCGGGATGATTTGATGTTTCCTTAAGCAGTGCCGTAGACACGAAATATATATTAGGGGTGCCATATTTTTAGTATCTAAGGAGGCCCTACCATGGTTGGGGCCGACGGGTGAGGAAAATGTTTGGATTTTTAGCCCTCTAGATTGGCTAAAACTGCCTTTCCGAAAATCAATTTTAAACAATGAAAAATCTATACTGGCGTGAAATATTAGCGTATTTTCAAACAATAAGACTATCGTTTCGAGTTCAAATGAAGTACATGAGAAAAGTATTACGAAATATATGGAAAAAAGTAGTAAATATTTTACGCATTAAAGTGTCCGAAAATGTTTATCTGTGTTTTTCCTGAAGAAACAGCATTATTTTTCCTCGTGAATGTTCTGTCCAATGGGCAAATTTGTTGAAAAATCACTGTGGATGAATGCATTTCTATAGGAATATACATACTATGTATATTCAGGCGTAAGGGGGGGGGGGGGGGGGGTGGGGGGGACTGACGCGAGTTACCATAAGGGGGGGGGGGGGGGGGGGGGACTGACGCGAGTTACCATAAGTTAATATTGTGGCTTAACCTTTTAATTTTTTAATTTTCTGAGTTAAAAACTTAACTCACAAAAATTAGTCCACGCTAACACATGTCAACTCAAAGTGAGAATCGAGCTCAAGAAAACATCAAAACATTGCTTGATGGATGTGAAGTCAAAAATGAAAAACATTATTGTAATAGGACTGGTATCGACAACCCAGTGGGCAAAATCTTAAGAACATCACTGCGACGAAGAGCATTCTTATTGAAATAGTATGTATATTCCTATAGAAATGCATTCATCCACAGTGATTTTTCAACAAATTTGCCCATTGGACAGAACATTCACGAGGAAAAATAATGCTGTTTCTTCAGGAAAAACGTCTTTCTTTGAAAGTGAAATTTTATCTTGAGCTGTTTCATAGTTCTTTTACTTAGCCGGAACATTTGATAAAAAAACACTACGAAGGAATACATTTCTATAGAAATTTACACACAATTTCAACAAAAACGCTCTTCGTGGCAGTGACTTTTTGACGGTTTTGCCCACTGCGTAGAAAAGAGAAATAAAAATGTCGCAGATGATGATATCGCAGCAACTCCAAGTTTTTGAAACCACTACGACAGGTCAAATCACGTAACGGCATGAATACGTTGCAAACTATCTTTTCTAATTATGAATTTCTCTTTCTTAGAGGCAGTCATAGTGTCGGTTCTGTCGACATGAACAGTGTTGAAGATTTTGCCTTTGCTTGTGATGAAGCGATCCACTAGGTCACTGTCAAATAGTTTTACTCCCTTGCAAGAGGCTTACGCTGTTTTGTGTATATCGGAATGGACGCAATTGTTTTACATTAAACCTATGTTTTTACCTTGATTTTTTCCAGCCTATGTTTTTATCTTGATCTTTTCTAACCTATGTTTTTACCTTGATTTTTTCCAGCCTATGTTTTTATCTTGATCTTTTCCAGCCTATGTTTTTACCTTGAATTTTTCCAGCCTATATTTTTTTATCTCGATTTATTTCAGCCTATGTTTTTACCTTGATCTTTTCCAGTCTAAATACTGTAGAAATTGTTTCAGCCATAGTTGTTTCTTTGATTTAAGGTTTTGAACATTGTTCATTTAACCGAAGAAAAAGAGAGCATTCGCTGTGAAGGTATCTTCTTTTATTTGGAAAATACTTTATGTAAAACTGAGCGAAACGGATTCAATAGAGTCGTGAGTGACAAAACCACAGCACATGCAAAAAAATACACCCGACATCCGCAGGACTGTCCAAAACATGCGCTGTACTGCACAAAACAAATACATTGAGGGAGACAAGACAATTAGGGATGTAGGGATTTACTGTTTTGCTCCGGTCGAAAGATCAAGATGTATGTTTTGTAGCCATACATAAACAAGTAGTTGATACTTGTGAGGAAGATAACGTTCAGGTAGATCAAATAATATTTCGTCAAATGATCGGTGGAACTGTAATACAACAGAGAGTAGCAAACGATGCCTATCGAGCTAATGAATGAAAGAAGGACAAGAAAATTGGTGTCCTTGGAATACGATGGTACAGCCCTATGGTTGTCTATGCTGTAATCAATACATAGGCTGACTTAACTGTTATTTTAAAAAATTGAACCCAAGAATTAAGGAAACGAATGGACCAAATTACCACTTATAACTATTTTATTCTAGATGAACTCAATAAATAAAATTTCGTTGAGTACAAACTGTGAACTAATATCATGAAATATAATAAATAATATACTAAAAAATGAAAATATTACGTTACGTTAAGTCATTGTGCATCACATTTAGAGGATTCATAAATTGGCCCAATGACTGTCCAAAAAAATTGATCTATTCTAAGGGATTCGACTTTTGGTGCAATTCCTAAGCTAGGATTAAGCAACATATAAAAATACTACCAAGAAAATTAAGATAAGTAGTGACCTCTGTGCAGGTTACATATTTTAAATACTTCTTCCATTTCAGGAAAATGAAGGTTAGATGATGGCTCATCTTTGTTAAGTACGTAATAATCTATAAACTTAGAAACGCCACAATGTTTGCAATGATGTCATTTTTGAAAAGGTCTATTGTGATTTGCCTTTATAAGTATATTGGTTGAGGGAGTCCCACATTGTATTTTATCCGAAAAAGACTCTGGTGTAGGCTTGGATGTCTTAGTTTTATCAAAGGCTCGCCATTACATTGCATTCGCACTGCTTTACTTAGTCTGATGGCGTTTCCAAATTTTTTATCCGTGAAATCTTAAAAACACTCTTTTCTTTTCATATCAAATAATGTTGCATTTCTAAATAGTTTTGAACTAAGATATTCCTGAATCTTTGAAGTAAAGTTATTTTGGTGATAATTTCACTGAAAGTATGCATTAAACGATCTCTCCTCTCTTAGTCCATGGAAGATATTAATACCTTGGAGCAGTATTACTGAACTTTACAGCAATAAATGGAATGATTCGCAGAATGATAATCACATTCACGTCCTGATCCTGATCCACAAGCTCCAGCCATCGCGAAGCCAGGTTTACATTCAATGAACTCCCCATAATCACCGTGAATCCATTCGCAATGTTGATCAAAATCTTTCACCGGTGTCATAAGATTCTTCATCTCACAGCATTGGATAATGTTAACATTACCATCGCAATTTCTGTACCTTCCAGAACCACAATATTGAGTTACCAAGCCAATTCCATTAGCAGTATTTCCACACTTCTGGTTCTTTCCCCAGTCTTTCGTCGCCATAGTAGAACATTGCACTCTTTCCGTTTCGATTCTTACTTTACAGCACTTTAGGCGGTTGGAGATGAAATAGCCGCAGTCGTGGCCAGCTCCACTTCCACAGGCACCGGTAGCAACATAGTCTTTTGGACAAGTTAATGTTTTCCCAAAGCCACCCTGCAGCATGATGCAGCTGTCAACAGCTATGAAACATCAAAGATGATAATTGATATATTTTATGATTATAATTAACACATAGCATGTGTTACGAAGTTTAAGCTATTGCAAAAATAATAAATAGCGTTTACTTGTTTTTTGCTGGTTTCTTAGGCTTTACGGTCTCCAGTTTCGAATCGAAATGCTTAGGTGATCGAAAATAAGAAAAAAGCTATCGACAATGCAAACTTTAACACTTGCCTGCTTTAAACTGCTCTTTTAGTTTACAACATTTGGCCATGTGTGGTGCCCATTTTCCGCACTTTTGGCTTGAGACAGAACCACATGAACTAGTCATGACATACCCTAACTTACAATTCACCGACGTTCCATAGTTTCCATATAAAGCTTCGCAATTCAAAGTAGCTGGATAATAAGATGCTTTTTCTGTGTTTTTGAATCGGTAATCACAACAACCGAGCAGGTTGCCTTTTTCATGACATTCATTTCCCTTCCCTGAACCACAATATGCATTTGCAATATAGTCTCGAGGACAATCTATCCAGTCGCCATGTGAACTTGTTCGATTTTTACAATTCTATAACATTAAAGAAGATATGAAAAATAATCGAGCAACTAAAATAACAAAATAAGTTATATAAAATCTTGTTGTTTCGCATCAACACGAATTCTATCAGCTCAAAGTTTTTTTTTTACTTTGGTTAGCTTGTTGTCAGTTCACGAGTTTGCAGATTGAAGGCAGTGCAATAACCGAAAGCAACCAAAAGTAAGTTAAATTTTTTAATGCTTGATCTGTAAGCATGAAGGTCATGAACGCTCAAAATGGACATGATAAGTCCATGAACATCTGATTTACTAAGCAGTGTTTAGGAAACGTCCTTCTTTTTTGTTATATATATAAGATATATAAGAAAAATAAACAAATGTCCAGTGTGTGTGTTGTGTTTGATTTCAAGTTCATGATAAAGATATGTAAGATATCGAAAATTTGTAAAAAGATGTGTTTTTAATTGTTCATAAATAAGATATATAAGATATATATTCAAAGCACAAGACGTGTAGGTTTCATTACACGTACTTGTATACGTATACATTAACTTTTTCCTTAATCGATCGTTAAGAAATCAATGAGTTATTTTCCATTTTCTTCTACTTTTACATTTCCTACATAATTTATCTTGTTTGAAAAAAAAATTGTTTTGAACCACTAAAAAGCTAGAATTTGGAATCATTCTTATTTGAGAAAATTTGAAGTAAAATATTACAGAAAACTTTTCATAAGGGGGCTCCGACCCCTGCTGGTGGGTTTAGAGCGCCCCCCGACCTCCTGCCTAAAACATTTTCTCGTTCACTTCGCTCGCTCCATATTTATAGTCCCCTTAATATTTTTGAAGAAATTACGGCTTTGCAGAGGAAAACCCTTAATTTTAAAGCATGCTATATTTTTGTAGTGTGGCAATTTGTTTTGAAAACTCGGTGAAAAAAGTAAAATTTTTGGCCGGTCTCTTCCGCGAATGTTTGTTTCTTTATAATAAATATTTTTATGTTCTTATATCTTATATCAACGACATAATTCAATTAATCACAATTTATAAGTTTCAGTTTTTCCAAAAAGATCTTGTTTTGAGCATTCTTTTCTGGAATTTTTTTTTTTTTAATTTATTTTACCAAAGCTAGAATAGAACTTTCCCGAATTTCTGTTTAAACTCTAAACTGTGACTGAGTTTCATATCTAACCTCGTTTTCATATGATTCATTGTTCCAATGATTTCATTACTTTATAACTTCATAATAGTTTCTATTATTTCCAATTCCCATTCCGATAGTTAGAAGCAGTTTAAATATTAAAAGCGAGGTTAGACACGACAACTCGGCCACAATGCATCGTTTAAACAGAAATTCGAGAAAGGTCTATTGGGCAGTGAACACACTGATGTGGGCCTCCACCAGAAATGTATACCTCATATTTTAAGGCAGAGAACTTGCACATACTAGACTGATAGGTGATTGTGGTCTTAAGTAATTTTTGGCACTCGTTCATTACATTCACAATTTCATACAGCCTTCTGCTGCATACATTAACAATCTGTAAGTGTTCATTTCATATTTCATATCACATTAATTAACATTCTTTAACAGTGCCGAGATTTGAACCACTACCAACTATCACCCTTGTATTACAAGCACACCGTCTTACCAAGTGAGCTATACACCCAAAGACCATTCCCATTCTGTAGGTTTATTGCAATTGGAACTGTAACGAAATTGCGGCGACTAAAAGATTTCCGTAACATCTTTGCAACTGCTAGAGATTTCAGTTGTTTCAATATTGAGGAATTTTTGAACAACTGGAACATTGAAGATCTGGAAATTGAAACAGCTCAAACTGAAAATTTCTCTCAAGTTATTTTGAAACTTACATTGTAATCAAATGGGGGGCGGATTTTGCAGCAATGCAACATGCTGGCATACCGTTGGGTTCGTCCACAATCATATGGATCGTTCACAGATACACCACTTCCACAGGATCCTACTGCAACAGTGCCTTCTGGGCATGTTAAGATCTTTCCCGAACCACCTTTCAAAATGGTGCAATTTCCAATCTCTAGAAATAGTAAACTGAAGTTATGTCTGAGGATGTACATAAGAGTGAATAACAAACCCAAGACGAAGGAAATCAGGCAGATAATGAACGTCTTAGAATCAATGGTGCGGAAAGACAAGCTCAGCATCGTCAAGTAGAAGGCGATGAGCGGAGATCAGCTCGGCGAAATGCAAATGCAAATTATTATACTAATTCGCAATTGTGCATCCCACTTTTCTTTTAGAGAGTGATATATTTGGTTTTCTTTTCACAGTCAAAACCTTCTTACTTTTTCCCTTTTCGTCGTAAAACCACGCAGTGCGACAGACACTTTTTTTAATGTTACGTAATCTAAGTGTGACGTTATAACTTTTTAAACCAATCAAAACGCAAGAAATCCTTTTTTCGCTAATTTGATAGGTTGCCGATTTCCAAAAAATTAGTTCGTTAATAACGGTTTTCATTATCGCACGCTATTTTGACGAAGAAACAGAGGTTTGTATACATGCTGCTTATTAAATTGTTTATTGTTAAACTTTCATTGTTATTGTATTTTAGATGCAAGAGTCTATTGACGGATGAAATACAATAGAATGCACAGCGGTTTAACTTTTAACTCGATCACTATTCTCAAAACCGATGATCAATTAAAATTCTAAATTGGTAAATCGAGTTAATGTAAACAAATCTTTCGAACAAGAAAGCTTCGAAGTCTTGGTTGCCGATTTCCAAAAAATTAGTTCGTTAATAACGGTTTTCATTATCGCTCGCTATTTTGACGAAGAAACAGAGGTTTGTATACATGCTGCTTATTAAACTGTTTATTGTTAAACTTTCATTGTTATTGTATTTTAGATGAAAGAGTCTATTGACGGATGAAATACAATAGAATGCACAGCGGTTTAACTTTTAACTCGATCACTATTCTCAAAACCGATGATCAATTAAAATTCTAAATTGGTAAATCGAGTTAATGTAAACAAATCTTTCGAACAAGAAAGCTTCGAAGTCAAAAAAGGATTGTTTTTCTGAAAAGCTGATTCTTCATTGCCTTATTTATACACTTTATGTTGAACTCAGAACTTATATATTTACTTTCTGGGGTTGATATTTTATCTAATAAGCTTCAGAAATACGATTTACTCCCTAACAAATGGTGATCGCGAAGATATTAATGGATGAACGACTGACAATTTATACATTTATAATTTCTGATTGTGGTTGAAGATGTTTTTACAAAGTTTTTCGTTGTTTATAACGCTCCAATAACATAGTAAAGATAAAAAATCTTCAATATTAAAAGTGTGGAAAGTTTTGAAGTAACATTTAGTGCGTGCGTACATGACAATTTTTGACTATATTTTATTTGAAAGGCAAAAACATTCCACATACGACTTCTTAATATTTTTTCGTGAGCTACCTTCTTCAAAATAGTCCCTGTTGTTGTATGATTGTTCTCGATTGCCACTTCATCTTTTGTTTTAATTGACTCTCCATCCTTTGCTAAGCGAATGTTGTGAGCACTTCTCCTCGCAAAGCTTATTCGCATGTTATGGTTGAGGCAACAGTTTCCCTTGTTCTGATTGACACTGTAATTGAGGGATTGAAAAACAAAATTTTTTATTATGTATTTACTAGTAACCCGGGTAAAAATTTTTACCAAACTTAACTTCGAAAACAATAGGTCAAATCCACCATTCCCGTGTACATATCCCGTGACGAAAAAATAAATCATAGAATCGCAGCTCAAAAGTGTATCTATGTTGTAGAGCTCGAAAAACTGATCAAAAAAGTGTATGGGATCGTTTCGCTACGACCAACCGTTACAGAGATATCGTCGGTTAAAGATTTTGATGACGTCATAGCCGCAATACCAAAAATCATTTAGGCCAAAATTTTGTGTCACCCCATCACCCGTATTGCGGACCCTAAAAAACGTCAGTTTTCCCTATTGGTTCTCGAGATATTTCCCCAAAAACGTCGCGTTCGATTAGGGATGCAATGCATTGATTCCCCGTGATCGATTAAAAAACTGACGTCACGGCACTTGCTACTATATAATAATCGTAAAAAACCGCATGGCCTAACGAAAAATATGACCACGATTAAGAAGATTTTGACCTTAAAATTCAACAAAATTTATCACTCTCTAAAATAAAAGTGTGACACACACTCGCTATTATATATAAGATTAAAAAACTGACGTCACGGCACTTGCTACTATATAATAATCGTAAAAAACCGCATGGCCTAACGAAAAATATGACCACGATTAAGAAGATTTTGACCTTAAAATTCAACAAAATTTATCACTCTCTAAAATAAAAGTGTGACACACACTCGCTATTATATATAAGACTAGTATCCCGGGTAAAAACTTTTTACCGAACTTAACTTCAAAAAGGATGGGTCAAAATCGCCTTTCCCGTGAACGATCCCCGTGATGAAAATTTCAATTTAGGAATTGGAAACTGAAAATCTAACCATGTTGTAGAGCTCGAAAAACTGATCCAAAAAATGTATGGGATCGTTTTGCTACGACCAACGGTTAGAGAGATATCGCTGATCAAAGATTTCGATGACGTCATATCCGCAGTACCAAATAAAATTTAGGCCCAAATAACGCGTCACCCCATCACCCGTATCGCTGACCCCAAAAAACGTGAGTTATCCCAATTGGTTCTCGAGATATTTCCCCAAAAACGTCGCGTTCGATTGGGGATGCAATGCAATGATTCCCCGTGATCATAAAAAACTGACGTCAAATGATGCCACGTGCTTTTGGAATGATCGTGAAAAAAGTGTCTCTCACATCTACGTGGTTTTACGCGCACATAAGAGGACGATGACCGTAAAAATTAAACAAATATGTCACTCTCTAAAATAAAAGTGTGACACACAACGCGAATTAGTATAATAAGATGACCATCGTGTAAATACAAATTCTGCGTTCATGATGACTTAACTGCTAACTGTCACAAGTGAAGAATTGTCATAGAATTTGATACATCTACATCAACAAGTATCTTCAGAGATTGTTACTTCTTCAGCAGTTTCCTCCTCAACATTCTCTATATCAGCAATTCACCTTAAGAAAATATTATTTCTTCTACAATTTCCTCCTCGATGATAATATAAGAATCACAGATTTCTGACATATATTGACATTCACAGATAGAGACATCATTCCTTTTTTCTTGTGCATATACTCCCTGTGAACTGAAAATGTTACTTCAAAACTTTCCACACTTTTAATGTTGAAGATTTTTTATCTTTACTATGTTATTGGAGCGTTATAAACAACGAAAAAACTTTGTAAAAACATCTTCAACCACAATCAGAAATTATAAATGTATAAATTGTCAGTCGTTCATCCATTAATATCTTCGCAATCACCATTTGTTAGGGAGTAAATCTTATTTCTGAAGCTTCTTAGATAAAAAATCAACCCCAGAAAGTAAATATATAAGTTCTGAGTTCAACATAAAGTGTATAAATAAGGCAATGAACAATCAGCTTTTCAGAAAAACAATCCTTTTTAGACTTCTAAGCTTTCTTTTCTTCATTTTAATTCCAATCCTTACAATTAGCATCTTTAATATCAGTACGTATCTGTACCACAAAGAACGACTTTCAACATCAGACCAAAAAATGAAAATTGTTTCCAAAATAGAGAAAAGACTTACTGTCACAGGGGCATTGCACTTCGCATGTATGGTCTCGTTCTTCTCTCATGATTCCACGGCATCCGATACATTCGGAACGTTCTCTTACTTGTCTATTCCCTTTCCCACATGGGACACATGTCCAGCTAGACCATTCTAAAGTTAAAAAACAGAAGAAAATAGCGGAATGCGGGTGCAACATTTTCCAGATTTTTCATTTTTGTCCCTTGTATTCCTGATTTAGTGAAAAGAGAGAATAATATTTCACTGCTTATCACATTCTTATCAACAAAAATTTATAGCTCCCAATTTCACCAGTCAGGAGATTTCTTGTATTAAACAAATATCATATTTTGAAAAGTGAGTTTGTCCAGACCTAAATGCATATACTGTCATTTTGGCCAGAAGAACTGTAATAGGACTCGACAAGTGTTTTGAAATGCTGTTCATTTTTACTGCTTCCAAAATACTAACAAATTCAAAATATCCGATTCCAGCAATCTAATTATTTCCGAGAACCTATTTTGAAAACGAACCTTTACATTTATGAACAACATCTTTGGGATCTTTGATGCATTCTGAATCTAGCGGACATTTATCGTCATAACCACACCCAGTTGGTTCATCGCAGTTGATGTTCAATGTGTCGCACAGATTATGGTAAAGGGGAACAAGCCATTTCCTTATCAATTTAGTATAAATTTTCTGTCCGGTTTCACTGCCAATGCTATCCATGTATTTGTTCTGAAATAGGTTTACAATGGGTGAAAAGCTGTATCGTATAGGTACTGGAGTGAAGTTCTGGGTGTCCCACTTCTTGATGTCGGTTTTTCTCGATCCTTTGGTGATTGTTTCACGGTGATAATTGTGTTGATCATGACACTCTAAGCGCTCCAATGTAGAATTTGTACATTTGCTTGTATCTTCTTCAAGCTGCATACCAAAAATTTTGGCTCCTGTTCTGTATGAACATTGCTGTAACTCTTCCAAACTGAAATCTTTTCTGACCTTAAGTGAATATGTTGATTTTTGTGCGAAACTGGTACCAAAGTCCGCTTTCTTAACAAAGTGTGTTCCAAACTCGTTAATAAATCTTTTGAACATAATAATTTGTGTGGCTTCGTCTTTATTTGTAGCATACCAAAGTGCTCTGACAGCTGCTTTGAAATGATCTGTGAACATAGGAAGTTGGAATCCTTTAAGACTGACATGGTATTGAATACAATAACCTGAAGCTATCGAAATCATTCCCTGTTTTGATGTAAATTCAGATGTAGCCTCCTTGAAACTTCTTGATTGACTCCATGGACGTGTGAACGCTGGTGGAATTGTAGTAGATGCATTGAATTTGGCCTTTTGGATGGCTACCGCCACATCTGTTTCATAACCTATTTGAAAATCCATTCCAGATGTCGACTTGTTTTCCAGGTCGTCTCTATATTGAAATAAAATTGGAGATTAAGTTAAGTGATAATTCTATCAAAACAGTCCGCAGTTTATCACTTATGTGTCTAAAGGCCATAGCGTTATTAAGTCTTAGCTGGTTGCGCACTCACAACTCTGCTTTGCGCCAGCTATTTTTGCAATGTGGAATACTCATGGTTTCAATTTCGATTATTAAGTCAAGTTCGACTTTGAAAAACGCCTTATCTCCAAAAAGATATACTCATATGAAAGTCGGGGCCCCTTATTAGCTAATTGTGAATTAACGAGTTATTTTTTTTTTTGAGAAATCTCTGTCGTTGAAAAAATATGTATATACTAGCCGACAAGGCGGCGTCGCTCGCCGCTCATGTTCAGCATGCGTTGACTTCACGAAAAATAAAAAT
Organism: Turritopsis dohrnii; assembly: GCA_027922465.2. Classification (NCBI taxonomy): domain Eukaryota; kingdom Metazoa; phylum Cnidaria; class Hydrozoa; order Anthoathecata; family Oceaniidae; genus Turritopsis; species Turritopsis dohrnii. The sequence continues at coordinate 772,317 of BQMF02000066.1, read as the reverse complement.
AAAGAATTGGCAACCGAAAGTGCTCCCATTTTGCAGAGCTCGAAAAACTGATCAAAAAAATGTATGGGATCGTGCCGCTACGATCAACCGTTACAGAGATATCATTGTGCGAAGATTTTGATGACGTCACAGACCCCTCCCCAAAAAAATTAGACCCAAATTTTTCGTCACCCCATCGCCTGTATCGCGGACCTCAAAAAACGTCAGTTATCCCTATTGGTTATGGAGATAATTATCCCTAAACGTCGCATTGGATTAGGGTCTCAATACAATGGTTTCACACTGACGTCGCGCAAGAAGAGAAATAATTCATGTGTGATCTTACATTTCTGACTCTCTTTCGCAGTTCACATCTGCCATTTTGCGTGACTTACAAACAAACAAAGAAACAGACAGACAGACGGAGAATCGGCTAATAATATATAGACTAGACGCCAATGCGGCGTCGCTCGCCATCCATGTTCAGCCTGCGTTGAGTTCACGAAAAATAAAACTAAGAAAATGCCAGTCATAAATGTAACCATGTTGTAGAGCTCGAAAAACCGATCAAAAAATGTATGGGATCGTTTTGCTACGACCAACCGTTACGGAGATATCGTTGATCAAATATATTGATGACGTCATAGACCCGTACCCCAAAAAAATTCGACCCAAATTTTTTTGTCACCCTATCGCCTGTATCGCAGACCCCAAAAAACATCAGTTATCCCTATTGGCTACGGAGATAATTTTCTCAAAACGTCGCATTCGATTAGGGTTTCAAAGTTAAAAAAGTAAAAAAAGTAAAAAATCAAGTTGAAATATACGACGAAGCAGTGGAAACTGACCAAAAGAAGCAACAGAGTGCCTTAAAAACAGAGAAATCGAAAAGAAATGAAGGCTTGCTGCAAGAAATAAAATCAAAAATAACTGACAAAGTTAGCATTAGAACCCTTGAAGCCAGCTTGGAAGTTGGGGCATCTAACTGGCTAACAACATTGCCCGTCAAAAAATATGGTTTTCTGTTAGATAAACAGTCATTTTGGGACAGTATTTATATTCGCTATAACATACAGTTAAAGCGTCTCCCTTCAACTTGTGTTTGCGGGGCTCCTTTTAAATTGGAACACGCTCTTTCGTGTCATAAAGGTGGCTTCATATCGATTCGTCACAATGAGGTTAGAGATTTCACAGCAGAGTTACTGTCAGAATGCTGTAAAGATGTATCAACAGAACCAGTATTACAAGAACAAACTGGCGAAGGTTTACCACCGTCAACTATCCAAACAAATGATGCTCGTGTCGATGTTGCTGCACGCGGATTCTGGGTTAAGGGGCAAGTAGCGTACTTTGATGTTAAGGTTTTCAACCCCACAGCTAAAAGCTACTTAACTCAGTCTCTAACTGCATCACACAAAAGCAATGAACAAACAAAGAAAAGAAGTTATAACCAAAGGGTAAACCGTATTGACCAAGGAAGCTTCACACCACTAGTCTTCACTTGCTTTGGCGGTATGTCGCGAGAATGCTCGACCTTTTTCAACAGACTAGCAGAGATGATTGCGGATAAAAGAAACGAACCGATCCACATTATTAAAAACTGGATAAGATGTAGAATAAACTTTAGCCTTCTCAGATGCCAGCTGCTATGTCTCAGAGGATCTAGAGGATCAAAAAGGCTGTTCGCTGAACAAGATGACGTCAATTTGATCACCACCGAATGTCAATTACAATCCTGAATCATAACGTTTTTTATTTCTATTTCTATTTATTACTATAATATTGTTTATGCTGTGATTGGGAAGAAGTCATTTTTGTAATAAAATGTTGTATCAAAGATGATTGAGACTGAATTTAAAAAAAAAAAAAAAAAAAAAAAATAGGGTTTCAATACAATGGTTTCACACTGACGTCGCACAAAATAAAATAAAATAATTACACTAACAAATTAATCTACTATTTTGCGTGACTTACAAACAAACAAACAAACAAACAAACAGACGGAGAATCAGCTATTAATATAAAGACTAGCCGCCAAGGCGGCGTCGCTCGCCGCCCGTGTTCAGCCTGCGTTAAGTTCACCAAAAATAAAATGTAGAATTGGCAACGGAAAGTGTTCCCATGTTGTAGAACTCGAAAAACTGATCAAAAAAATGTATGGGATCGTGCCGCTACGATCAACCGTTACAGAGATATCATCGTTCAAAGATGTTGATGACGTCACAGACCCGTCCCCCCAAAAAATTCGACCCAAATTTTTCGTCACCCCATCGCCTGTATCGCGGGCCCCAAAAACGTCAGTTATCCCTACTGGTTATCGAGATAATTTTCCCTAAACGTCGCATTCGATTAGGGTCTCAACACAATGGTTTCACACTGATATCGTGTACAAGAAGAGAAATAATTGACATTGCTGACTCTCTTTCGCAGTTCACATCTACCATTTTGCGTGACTTACAAACAAACAAACAAACGAACAAACAAACAAACAGACAGACAGACGGACAATCGGCTATTAATATATGGATACCTTAAACTTTTGATTGAAGAGTAGCTTCTTGCGTACATTGCTTTTCGGCAAAAGCCAGTGTCGGATGCAGTGATAGCCGGATCAAGGGAAACTATATCGTTTTCGTAACGTGTTGGTAAAAAAATCTGATTTCTAAATCCCGGATCGTCATGCGTGTCTTTTAACGGATCTCCAATTAAAAGGTTGTAACCAAGCATAGCAGCCATCATGTTGTCAAATGGCAACCAATGAGGATCACAAAAGTCGGTGCAATTTAACACGAGTTCACTCATCACAGGGTCTGTTACCAACACAAGCATCAATTGAAGAAGCCATAACTTTTTGTACACTTTACTTGAATACATACCAGAACGATTAGGGGCTGCCTCCTTAAAGAAATGAAGGTCGATTATTTATTAATATACTTAAAAATAATCCTTGCTGTACATGTTCTCTACACTGTGACATTAAAAAAGAATTACGAACATATATACTACATCAAATGTACACTTGGTTGAGTGAAATTCTTGGGTTAGTTTCAAGGTTGTAGAATATCTAATATTGTAATGTTCTTCAAATTTTCTCAAGGATATATTCCTCGAAAATGCTTATATCAAGTTCAGGAAAATTGATTTTTTGATTGTTATTTTCTGTCTGAATCGTTTTTGTCAGCTCATCATACTCTCTCGACAGGTACTTAGTACAATTTCAGCGTTTTCAAAAGCAAGCTATGTACTTTTTATAGCTTTAAATCATAAGATTGCATCTTGAAACCATGATAGCTGATCTTATTTTGCTTAGTTTCTGTTTTTCAGGAGATGCTCCTTTTAAATACTTTCAGGCATTTTAATCTGACAACTTAATTTATTGCCAGTCAAAATGAAATGCATTGTCTTTTAATTACATAGTAAAACATTATTTTTATCTGTTTAGTGCGGCTTTATCCCAACAAACATAAAAACATCTTTAGTACGGCTTTACTTGGTTGAAAACTGTGATGCTTAGAAGCTAACTTCCAGACGGGATGAGACGGAAACATTACACTAGTTTGGTGTTAAATGCAATAAGAAAAGTAGACAATTACAAGTTGCTCTTTTTACACCGTATCAAAAATATCTCCATAAAGCTGTAACCTTAAAGAGGCATTGTACTGCTAAAACTAAGAAAAATAGAGCTGTCAAAGCAAACATTCGTCCTGATCTTGATGTCCCAGGTGCTCTTTAGGAAATTATAGTATTTGCGTTTGGGTTATCGTGGAAACCAAAACAGAAAGTTTGCCGCAGAATATAACCAAATGTTAATGTGACATCACAATGTTCATGAAGAGGTTGCTGACATATACAAATATGTAAATAACTCAAGAAATGTTAGTGATACACTTCTAAAATTTTGTATGGATAGTGACAAACACCTACAGGTATCAAATCACTAAAAGTAATTGCTGCCATAGTTACCCGGGCTTGGTTTCGATGTATATAAATAGCTTTGTCGGCAAGCATTAACAGAGAGCTGGAACGGAATCGTAGTAACAGTGGCAATAAATTGCTTTGCTGTTTTCACAACTGCAGTTATTTACCACTCTACATGCAATGTTCTAACAATTTATCATTAAAATATTCTGAGTTATTCAAATATTTGTATGTCAGCAATATCTTTTTGAACGTTGTGATGTCACGTTGCCATAGTGATCATGTTTTGGAAAAAACCTTTAAACGGCAATATCTCAAGAATGAAAGATGATTTTTTTGAAAGTTCAAATCTGCCTTTCATCATTTTAAAAGCTATTTCAAATAGAGCAAGAAAATGAACTTGTGATTTTTTTAGTTTAGTGCCCCTTTAAGATATCCCCTGTAAGATATCAAAGATTCACAATCACAAGTCTATTCATCAAGTCTATTCATCAATTTCAATTTCGAACGCTGTTGCACAATATTTTTTTCTTCTTTCTCTTAGGTAATTTTCCTTACGTACAAAACGTTTTGAACGTATACTTAAGAGCTTAAGTACAATTTAGAGTTTACGGCGCATTTAAGAAAGTAGTCACATTTTAGTAAATTATGTTACGTATTTTTCCTTAAGGCTTCTTAAGTATGGAAGAATGAATGAACTTACTAAAAGTTACTTTAATGTGAATGCGGCTTTACCAGTATTAAAATACTTTCTTTTTTTTTTGTTATCACATAAAACAAATATCAGTAAGTAAATCCTATGATGTGGCTTTTGAAAATGCAAGTGTATTTAAGTTTTGGAAAGAAAGTAGCTTGTGGTTATAGAAGAAAGAGTCGGAAAGGTAATTTGCTTTAAGATCACACATAAATTATTTTTCTTCTTGTACGGTCAGTGATAAATGACAAATTCAGGGGTTCCGCAATACCTGCGATGAACAAACCAAACATTTGGGCCTTATTTTGTTTTGGGATGGATCTGTGACGTCATCTAAATCCTTGATCAACGATGTCTCAGTAACATTTGATCTTAGCAAAACGATCCCATACATTTTATTAATCAGATTATCGAGCTCTACAACGGGTACAATTTGCGTCGCCAATTTCTAAATGTCGTCTTTCGTGAACTCGACGCGGGCTGAACTTGGGTGTCGATCAACGCCACCTTGGCGGCTAGTCTATATATTAATAACCGATTACTTGTTTGTTTGCCTGCCAGTTTGTTTGTCACATCTTTGTAAAATTTGAAGCAAGAGCCCTTATGATCTTAAAACAAATTGACGTTTTTTAAGTACAAGAGAGCGAATACCATGAAAAAATATCAATGAAATGTTTTGATATTTTGTCGTCCTCAACACCTGGCGTCCATGACGATTATGACGATTGCAAAAGTGTTCACATTAGGCGATTATGACGGTTACAAAAAATATTTATCGCTGTAATCGTCGTAATATTCAGGTCAATGTTTCAGCTAATAATGTAACCAATAAAATGTAGATAACTATAGTTGGTATTGATCGCACGTAGACAGCAAAAGTTTACAGATGACACAATTAGTCAATAGTTCAGAAATCAGAGGTTTGACTTAGAAATTTGCACGTTTGTAAGTATCAGATAAAATATTTGGATATGCACGATGCAGGAGCATAGCAATGCATAAATACTTGACCATATTAAGTTATTTATATGAAACATCAATGTATACGTCTCAACTTACACATTTATCGAGAACGACTCCTTTTTCCTTTATTCCCGCATTTACCTTCCTCTTCTTACTTCTCTTGTTTTGCAAAGGCAACAAGATCTGTTATTAATTTTTTTACAGCAAGTTTAGTTACACTTACATTGCGGTTAATTGGTGGGAGAAGTATAAAAAGTTAAAAAAAGAGAAGGAAATATAGTCACCATAAGTTATGTTGAGGCCAGCAATGAACGAAAAACTTTGTGTTTATTAAAATGGAAACTTAAATAAAAACATATTTTAGTGGTACAGTTTTTTTAATACTTTATTAATAATTATACTGATCTGCTGATACATTTTCATGCACTCCACGCACCAAGTAGCGGAGAATTTTTTCTGACACATCCTTGGATGTATCTCATTTGTTTTTCACGCTAATTGTAAAAGCACGTGATAATACAATGATCTTTTGTACGGACATATTATTTGAGTCGTCAAAAATAATATTGGTTACTATTATCATTTCCTCACTTCAGTTTATTCATTTTGTTTATTCATAATGGTTGGTCGTACCAAAACGGTCCCATACTTTTTTTGGCTCAGTTTTTCAAGCTCTAACATAGGTACACAGGCGGATTTGCAGCATCGTTTTTGGAGTCAGACATGGGATGTTAGTAGTAACATAATACAACAAAAATTTCAAGCCTGGCTACACTGCCGATTTAATGCCTAGAAATGTAATAAAAAGCTGGTTTTGTAATACCTGCCTAGATTTGTAATAAAAACGGCTCAAAATGTAATACCTGCCTAGATTTGTAATAAAATCGACTCAAAATGTAATAAAAAAGCTGCCGTGTTTTGTAATAAAATGTTGGCTCAAAATGTAATAAAATAGCTGCCTAGATTTGTAATAAAATGGGCTGATTTTGTAATAACGAACAAAATTGGGCAATTTAGGCCAAATTTTGACCAAATTTTAAAAGTTCTTCAATTTTCGTAAAAATTTGCTCAAGATATAATAAAAAGGTGCTGATTTCGAATTTGACATTCATTTTGCCAGTTTCACAAAAATTGGGCAATTTAAGCCCAATTTGGACCAAATTTTGAAAGTTCTTCAAATTTCGTAAAAAGTTCTTCAAATTTCGCAAATTTGGCCCAATTGTAACCAAATTTTTAAAGTTCTGTAATTTTCGTAAAACTTTGCACAAAGCAATTGGAAGATGTTGATTTCGAACTTGACATTCATTATTTCAAATAACGTTAGTCTTTTTCTACAAACAAAATTGGGCCTAAAAACAGTATAATTTCAAAACTTATAAATAAATTGCAAAATCTTTACTTTACTTTTATAAGAATCATAAGGCTCATTTCTGCTAAACTTTAAGAATATTTTAGAACCATTCGTAGGCTCAGATTTTATCAGGTCAATATATTTCTATTTATAATTATCTGTGTTAAACGAGTTTCACAGTAAGAGAAAAGGCAGACAATACTCTTAGAAATCGATAAAACACATCGAATTGACTCTTTGAAATTGACGTCAGGTTTTTAATAAAAGACAATTTCAAGAAGAAGAAAATAACGGCGCCAAATATTGGTAAAGAATCAAACATTAATTCCTTTTTTCTTCTGTCACTTACTGCAAGAAAATGATGAAATGCTCTTACAAGCACCCAGATTTCTGCCATATTTGCCTGATTTCAGCTGTAATCCATATGTTTTTGATGCGGGTTAGAGACGGGTCATTTTCATTGTAAGAAATTCTGTCGCATCTTAAATAGATAGACAGTAAGTCTACCTTAAACAGTTTCCTTACTCTACGTGCAGAAACTGAATGTGAGTCACATAAAAGAAAGGTGTCATTGCTGGTATTCACTATCTGAGATACATACAAATTAGAAGAATCACTGTCAAATTCGAAATCAGCACCTTTCGATTGTGCTTTGTACAAAATTTTACGAAATTGAATAACTTTCAAAATTTAGTTTCAATTGGGCCCAATTTGCCTAATTTTGTCAAATTTGAAATAATGAATGTCAGGTTCGAAATCAGCATCTTCCAATTGTTCTTTACGCAAAGTTTTACGAAAATTTGAGGACTTTCAAAATTTGGTCCAAATTAGGCCTAAATTGCCGAATTTTTGTCAAACTGGAAAAAATGAATGTCAAATTTAATATCAGTACCTTCCAATTGTGCTTTGTACACAAATTTTTAAGAAAATTGGAGAACTTTCGAAATTTGGTCCAAATTGGGCCTGAATTGGCCAATTTTCGTAAAATTGAAAAAAAATGAATATCAAATTCGAAATCAGTACCTTTCAGTTATTGCGGAGTGTAGCTTTTTAGCGGAACGGAGCTCATTTGGCAAGATCAAATATTGTCATCAATAACAGAGAGATGCATTTCGGCTGCCGTAGCTCGATGAAACCTCCTACAGGGTCATACAAAAAGTGCAATTTGGCTCACTTACATCAAGTAAGAATTCACTCAGATAACACCTTGAATGCGCGAGCAAAAAAATTTTCAAAGTATGGCTTTTAGGCAAATTTTCCCGTTTCTACGGTACATGGACTGCTTACCAAAATGCAAAGTTGTCATTCTTAGTTAGAGTTAAGTAGACATTTTTCTCCTTTCCCCGGGAAGGCTTTGCTTTGAGGTTTGTTTCTGGGAAACCAATAGCTTCAATGTAAGTCGAGGATGGGAATAGATTGTTTGTTGACCTTTTTGACAATCTCTTATATTCTAGAAGTAAGGTTTCTATACTTTTTAAAGCACACTAAAATTATTTGTTGACTGAGCATCATTGTGCTTAACAGCTGTGCTGTGTGCTAGTAGGAATATCCATACGATCCAAACGTATTTCTAATCCATTCCTTTTGTTTCTACGTTTCAGCTATTTTTATTTAGCCTTTTGTGTTTTTTGAACCACTGGCACAAGAAAGAGTTTATTTCCACACAACAGACCGAACTAGTCAACACAACATCATTTGCTGCATGCAATGAGACCACTTTTACACCACAAAAGTTTGTTAATTGGTTCTTAGAGATTTTGAATTCTTAAGGCTAGTTGGAAATGTAGCGTATTAGGCTTTACCCTCTGTTTGGGGTAGTAGGATATATATATATATATATATACAGAAAAAAATTGACCTTGATTATTTCTAATGTAATCCACTCAGCAAAAATCAAAACAGCATACATCATAATGGAATTTGAAAGGGTAAAATCTGTGTCACTTTGGGTAAATAATCAATCTATTAGGTATTTTATTAACCATAAGTTTTTTAATAATAAAAACATGAACATTCAATTATTAATTTATTTTACGAAACTTTTCGTAAGTATCTCTTACATCTTCAGGTTATAATAGACTGTTGTACAGTTATTATTATCAAATTGAACTGCTTTACAATAAAAAAATGTAAGCAACATTACCTACCTGTAATGGCAGAAAATTATTGTCTGATTTGCTATTCAATATACAGCAACTACATTGTAGTGTTAGAATTTATAACATTTGGGCAGGTGAAACTTTATAACATGTTTTTGTCAAATGATAATGTAATTTTCAAAATTCTTTAAATGAATTAGATAACTGAAAAGTAAATCAATAAATTGGTTTTTCTATAACTGTACGCCTTGGTGTTACTACTTGGGTTCATTCTAATAATATAACATTACATAAAATGATTTTACTTAGGAAAAATCACATTAATAACTTATTACTATCATTTTGTGAATGGGAAATTTTATGTTCTTATTAATTAATATGTTGTTTTACTATTTCAGGTGTATATATATCACATTATCAATGTATGAATGAAGAGGAAATGTATAATTGTTGGACATCTCGTACACTTGAAATGGAAGGGCTGAACCAAAGATAGGAGTAACTAATGTCAAAGTGAAGTGTTGAGCATTAACAGCCAGTGTTAAAAAATAATACTCCGGAAGCATTCATTCAAAGATATCTTCAGTGACAATTCATTTGAAAGGAACGACACATTAAAGCATGTTTTAAATTGAATTTTCTTTGACTTTTAAAGTTTCAATTAACTGAATGGTGATTGTCATCTCTGGGTTAATGTAAACATTTTTGGAAAAAGTTTGGAATATGCCTGTTGTATTTCTTGTTGGTTTCAACTTCCTGGTCTTCTTTATTTGATAATATTTGAGTGTGTATATCTACTATTTACGCAGGATACTTTTACAACTGTGAGTGTCAAAATTTTTTGAATCTGTACTTATGTATGAAAGAACTGAAAATTATTGATTCATAAAGTATTTTATTTTATTTTGTTATTCCTTCTCTTTTCCATCTCCATCTCATGTTCACATTATCAAATTTTTTTAAAAAAAAAGCACTATCAGACTTTAAACCCAACCACATTTTGACTATTTATATTTTGATATGCTAGTATATACTTGATAATAAGTTCTTCATACATGAAAGTTGCTATGGGCTAGTGTAATTTTCATCAAATTACCACATCAAAACGAGGCGGGAGTACGGTTTGGTAAAATTTCGAAATTTGAAATAATATACGGGAGTATTTTTAATAGCAATATAACTCAAAAGTACATTGTATTGATAGGCTTACATTGCATTAATTATTTTGCCAACAAAAGTAACATTATTTTGGTTTGATATGGATACGCATTCACGCACACAGTTACGAATTTAACTCGCTCGGTTTGTCTTTGTCGAATGAAAATCCGGCTTTCACGCATTCCATATTTTCGCTGGCGAACGGTTGATTACACGCACCCACTCCGCAAACATTATATATATTGATATCTTCTGCAAATTTTTATGAAAATTGAAGAACACTCAAAATTTGGTCCAAATTGGGCCCAACCTTATTACAAAATAAGCCGATTTTATTACAAATCTAGGCAGCCATTTTATTACATTTTGAGCCAATAATTTATTATTACAAAACGCGGCAGCCTTTTTATTACATTTTGAGTCGATTTTATTACAAATCTAGGCAGGTATTACATTTTGAGCCGTATTTATTACAAATCTAGGCAGGTATTACAAAACCAGCTTTTTATTACATTTCTAGGCACAACACCGATTTAATGAATTTGATCAGACCTCATCTAGTTTCTTCACGCGTGTGCAAAAGAGAAACTAGAAATTCCAGATTCTACGTCGTTAGAAGATACTTCCATCCAGAAATGTTCTTTGAAAGTTTGGCTGCTTATATTTTAACTAAAGCTATTAAAAGGGTTTGGTGTCGAGTGAAGTTGGTGTATTAAAATGTTTTGGTGTTTGACTCATGGAAATGCATTCCTTCGAAGTGATGTTTTAAAAAGTGTCTCCGATGGGATAACTGTTGTTCGTCCCGTTCCTACAAGGTAAATACGAGTCCTATAAAATGAGAAGCTATATAAAGGAGACAGTTTTTTTTAACCCGAAAAAGACAAATCATAGGGTATTGCTTACACACCACTTCAGTGATAATGCTCCTTCAACGCAGTGATGGTTTTGATGATTTTATGGCTTCTATTCCAGGGTGGTTTTTTTCAGTTCACATTTCACTTAAGGTTGATAAACCGCACTACAGCATTTTATAACTTCCGATTTACTTAGCCTCCCCGTATGAGCTGCCAAAAGTTGTTTGAGAAATTCGAATGTTTGAAAGTTTTCTCAACGTTGAATGGTTTTGATCGAGAATTCTTCAGTATTCATTACTCATTCGAATGAAAAGTGTATATTGTACAATGTCCTAGATTAAGTACAACATTGCCCTAATTAACCACGGTGTTGACGAAAAATTTTATTTATGAAGAAGACGACCCCTTCTTTAAACTAAAAGGCAATAAATTCACGTCAACAGTGCGATCAGTATTGCAGAGATCTGAATGTTGTGCCGTATGATTTTAACCTTGTAACTTTTTAAGTATATGATGATCTGCTAGTGGTTGGCAATGATTTGGCGGTGATAGAAGATGTATTAAAAAGAGTAAGAGTAAGAGATAAGTGAGAACACAATTGCAAGGAAAAGATAAGAAGAAGAGAAATAACGTAGATGATTATATCGCAGTAACGCTAAGTTATTGAAGACAGATAAATGTTTCTACATTAACCGAAATGGGAGTAATCGCTGTGAAGGTATCCTCATTTATTCGGCAAATACTTCAGGTACAACTGCATGATAAGAGCCAAAATTTAGTCACCTGCAGATCAAAAACAGATCCAAAATCTGCGGGGCTGTGCAAAACATATCCGACATGTGCCGTACTGCACAAAACAGATTCAAAGACAATGTATTTTGTGCAAGCCCTACGGTTGTCCATACTTTCATCGCTATACCTTAGACTGAATTAAAAAAATCAAAAGACTCTAAGAATTAAGGAAAGAAATTGATCAGTTTTCCACTTATAACAGTTTTATTCCAGATAAAACCGGTAAATAAATGAAAACTTCGTTAATGACAACGTTGTAAACTAATAAATGAAAATATTACGTTACGTTTAAGTGTCAAATTATGAAGTCATTGTGCATCATATTTACAGGATTCATAAGGTAGTGCTAGTGCTGTTCCAAAACAGTGATCCATTTTGGAGATTTTGCTTTTGGTGCAATTCCTAAGCTAGGACTACGCAACATAAAAATAATGATAGCATGAAATTTAAGGTACAGTAATGACGTCTGTGCAGGTTACATATTTTAAATACTTCTTCAATTTCAAGAGAGTGAAGGTAGATGATGGCCCATCTGTGAAATCTAAAGCAAAAAGAAAGAAATTAATAAACAAATAGCAATTTTAATGAAGTTGAAAGAAAGAAGCATGGGTTTTGTGGTTGATATTATTCGGTGTGTTTTAAATATATCTTGCTCATCCTTTACTGAAAATGTTTCTGTAGGAGAATTCTTTCAAGGGAATTGATTGAAACACACTGAATTTTTCTAGCAATATGTCTTTTCTTAAAGGAATGGGGCTTTATATTCAAGACAAGTGGCGAGAGACTTGATGGGATGAAGTATTAGAATCCTATTACTTTCAACTATATGGTAAATTGCAAGTAGCGCATTGTGATTTGTCCTTCAAAATATTTTTGATGAGAGAGTCTCATATTGTATTTTCTTCAAGTGAGACTTTGGTGCAGGCTTTGATTTCATACTTTTAGCTAAGGCTACCAGTTACATTACCATTCGTCTTGCTTTCCTTAGTCTGATTGCGTTTCCAAATTTGTTATACGTAACAAGTAGAACATCCTTTTCTTTTCTTACACAAAGAAACGGCATTTCCTAAATATTTTCCCTCAAAATCCTGAATTCTATCAATTGATTTTTGAGATAATTTCTCTGACACTATGCATTAAACAAACGATCGGTCCTCTCTAAGTTCATCAAAGATATTAATACCTTCGACGAACAGTATTATTCCACTTTACAACAATAAATGGAATGAGCAGAAGATTCATCACATTCACGTCCTTGTCCCGATCCACAAGCTCCAGCCATCGCGTAGCCAGGTTTACATTCAATAAACTCCCCATAATCACCGTGGATCCATTCACAATATTTATCACTATCTTTTACAGGTGTCATAAGATTTTTCATCTCACAGCATTGGATAATGTTGACATTACCACCTTTGCAATCCCTATTCTTTCCAGAACCACAATATTGAGTTACCAGCCCAATGCCATTACTAGAACTTCCACATTTTTGGTTTTTTCCCCATTTCTTCGTCGGCATAGTAGAACAATGTTCTCTTTTTGTTTCGACTGTCACTTTACAGCACTTTAGGCGGTTTGCGGTGAGACTACCACAGTTATAGTGTTTTCCACTTCCACAGGCGCCAGTAGCAACATAGTCTTCTGGACAACTCAAAGTTTTCCCATATCCACCTTGCAGCATGATACAGCTGTCGACAGCTATATGAAACATCAAAGATGATACTTGGTAAGTTGTATAAATATAATAAGCACCTAGAATACCAGTCTACAAAGTTCAAGTTATAGCCAAAAACGATAATTGCTAATCAAAAATAAAGAATAGGTAATGACAATTCAAACGTTGCGAGATAGACTTACCTGTTTCAAACTCCTCTTTCAGTTCACAACAATAAGCACCGTGTGCCGACCTAGAAGGGCACTCACGGCCTGTGCCAGAACCACACGAACCTCTCATGACATACCCTGACTGACAATATACGGACTTTCCGTAGGTTCCGTATACCCATTTACAAGTCGAAGTAGCTGGATAATAATATGCCTTGTTTTTGTTCTCGAACTGATAATCACAACAACCGAGCAGGTTGGCATTTCCACCGCATTCTCTTCCCTTCCCTGAACCACAGTATTCATTTGCAATATAATTTGGTGGACATTCTATCCTTTTCCCATATGAACTTGTTTGAGTCTTGCAATCCTACAATATTAAAGAATTATATCATTAATAATTAACTAATTGAAATAACAAATTAAGATATAAAAAGATCTTGTGCATGTTTGTTGACATTAACCAGAAAAAGGAGCTTTGATTGAAAGTTACAAGAAGAATCACATAATTTGTTTTAATTACATGCCTGAAAGTTAATTGGCATGCCATAACATTTGTGGATCGTATTGTGTAATCAGCCATTCTGGATCATTTTATGTTATTATGTTTGGGAAGTAAAAGATGGCTTTTGAATGAATCAAACCTATTCTTAGGAACATGTCTCTCGTAATAAAAATAATATTGAGAAATACAAAAAAATTTTCTGTCAAGGAAATATTTCAATTAATCACACTTTATTATTTGTAGCCTTTTCAAAAGAATATCTTTGTCAACATTCTTTTCCCGGAAGAGCAGTCTCATTCCGTAGAAAAGGCCCTGTAACAGATATGAGCTGACTATTATTTTGCAAAAGATTTTTGCAACACATTTCCCATTGTTTGAGGCTTCAGTTGTTCAACATATCAAAATTAAGCAATTTTTGATCAACTATCTGACGAGAACCTATACTCACTGTGTTCTTTGATGGTGTACGAATTTTGCAACAGTGCAACATATTAGTATATCCTTGTGTTCGTCCACAATCATACTTTCTACCACTGCCACAAGATCCTGTTGCCACAGTACCTTCTGGACATGTCAAGATCTTTCTCCAGCCACCTTTCAAAATGATACAATCTCCAATCTCTGGAAATAGTAAACTATAGCTATACACGAGTATGTACATAGGAGTGTAGAAAAAATCCAACGATGAAATTAAGGTAAATGCGACCGTTACAGGAATGTACTTTGAATGTTTTTGATTTATTTAATCCTTCACCCCAAGCCTGAAAGTTGGTATTTTTAACATCGATACATGAACGGTTTTCGTTATCCGACCCAAAAACAACAATTGTTCCCTAAATGGACGAAATGCTTACTGTCACAGGAGGGTTGCACTTCGCATGCATGGTCTCGTTCTTCTCTCATGATTCCATGACATCCGATACATTCGGAACGTTCTCTTACTTGTCTGTTCCCTTTCCCACATGTGACGCAGGTCCAGCGACTCCATTCTAAAGATAGGAAAAAAAGATGAAAAAAGCGAAATACGTGTGCAGCATTTCTCCAAGTTTAAGTCTCTTGTATTCCTGGTTTGTTGAATAGACAGAAAAATATTTTGCTGCGAAACATAGGGCAACGAAGTCCATTTTAATCTATAAAAATGTATATGCTTGTGCTATCGTCAGTTAGGAGATTGGTTGTATCAAAACGACTTAATATTTTGGGAGGCGAACTTTTAAAGACTTAAGTAGGAACAGGACTCAACATGTGTTTTGAAATGGTCTTTATGTACGTTGCTACTAAAAATATTCAAAATATCCGATTTGAGTAACCAAGTTAATTTCTATGAAACTTTCTAAAAATAAACTAACCTGTACAATAATGACTATCTAGTTCAGGATCTTTGATGCATTCTGTGTCTAACGGACATTTATCATCATAACCACACCCAGATGGTTCATTACAGTCTATGTTCAATGTGTCGCACAGATTATGGTAAAGGGGTACAAGCCATTCCCGAATCATATCAGGGTAAATTTTTTGTCCGTATTCAGTATGAATGTGACTCATGTATTTTTCCTGAAAGAGGTTTACAATGGGTGAAAGGCTATATCTTAGTGGTACTGGAGTGAAATCCTGAGTAACCCATTCCTCGATGTCGGTTGGTCTCGATCCTTTGGTGATTGTTTCACTATGATAGTTGCTTTGATCGTAACGATCTAAGCGCTCCATTGTAGATTTTGTACATTTGCTTGTATCTTCTTCAACCTTCGTACCAAAGATTTCGGTTCCTGTTTTGTATGAACATTCCTGTAACTGTTCCAAAGTGAAAGCGTCCCTGACCATTCTAGAGTATGTTGATTTTTGAGCAAAGCTGGCACCAAGATCTGCTTTCCTGATAAAGTGCGTTCCAAAATCTTTGATAAATTTTTTAAACACACTTTTTTTTCTGTCTTCGTCTTGCCTTGTAGCATAATAAAGATCACTTAGAGCTACCTTGAAAGGATCTGTGAACAACGGAAGTTGGAAACTATTCAGACTAACATGGTATTGAATGCAATAACCTGAAGCTATCGAAATCATTCCATGTTTTGATCTAAATACTGATGTGGCCTCCTTGAAACTGCTTGATTGACCCCATGCACGTGTGAAGGCTGGTGGAATTGTGGTAAACGCTTTGATTGGAGTCTTTGGTACGTCTACCTCCACTTCTGTTTCATAACCAACTTGTAAATCCATTCCAGCTGTCGACATCTTTTCAATGTCTTCTCTATGTTGAAATGAAAATAAAGATTACGGTAACTTCTGGCTCTATCAAAACAGTCTGTGATTGATCATGTCAGTACATAATTAAGTACGTATTAAGTATTAGATATGCCATGATAGCTCTGTTTAAACGCATTGAGCACTCTTAAATTTGAGTAGATCTTTTGAATAAGTACTACGCTCCTATTAACTTACAGTAGAACACTCTCATCTTCGTTGAATTTCACACTGGTAAAAAACGTCAACAAACATCATTGTTTTTTTTACTCACACAATAGTTATATTAAGGGTAGCTGTACACGCACACGCCACTTTGGTAATGTGAATAACTAATGGTTTTTGGATTCAAACGTAGACAAATCTCGATCATGATACAATCAAGAAATAATTCCGTGGCTGTGCTTTATCAATAGCAAATGATTTTTTTCATCGATTTTTAAAACTCCGCAATATATATCTATATAAGCGAACAAAATAAAACCCATTTTTTTTATAAAAAATGTATATATACCTTAAACTGTTGATTGAAGTGTAGCTCTTCGCGGTCAGTGCTTTTCGGCAAAAAGCAGTATCGGAAAAGTGATAGCTGGATCGAGGGAAACTATATTGTTTTCGTAACGAGTAGGAAGGAAAATCTGGTTTCTCAATCCCGGATCGTCATGCGGGTGTAACGGATCTCCGAATAATAGATCGTAACCACGCATAGCAGCCACCATATTATCAAATGGTAACCAATTTGGATCGCAAAAGTCGGAGCATGTTATTTTGAGTTCACTCATCACAGGGTCTGGTACCAACACAAACATCAATTGAAGAAACCAAAACATTTTGTATGCTCTGTTTGAGTATATACCAAAAAGTTTTGGGACAGCCTCCTTAAAGAAATGAAGGAATTCTATTGGTTAATCTCGCAATGAAAATAACCTAAAAATAATTAACTGTTACAAAACAACTGAAAGAGACACTTCCCGTTCCTGTTGTGAGAAACTTTACAGCAATTTTCTGTAAATATCATATGAAACATAGTCGCTCCCTTTTTTCCCTTGTTGAAGCTTCTGCTTCGACGATGTGCAGGGGAGAGAAAAAATATTATATGGCCATATGCTTGGAAGAAACTTATATCCAAAAACGTTCTTGTTTATCTTTTCAAATGGTAGTGAGATATTCTTTCACTAGAAAATGGAATCACAAACAAAGTTTTTTTTTCTTAATTTGGACAGATACTGTTGCACATAAAGTTTCCTACGGGTAAATAATTTTTTGAAATTTGAAGGTAAAATCCACCCATTAAAACACGCCCTACAACAGTTCAAGTGCCCGTGAGAATTTAAAAGCAACTCTTAATTTGGTATAATTAAAAATTACTAAGCCTGACAGTCTGAATATCGAAACAACTAAACTACGTGACATTTGCGACATGTTTTTCAAAAATTATCACTGATTGCGCCTCATTATATTGATACGCCACCAAGACGTAAATAGCTATTACGTTTGATTACGGATTTGCTAGCTCGGCAGTTTTGATATCCTTTACGCATCACTTATAATTCCTTAAGGAGTTTACATCGCATGTTTTATCATAAACAGAAATGTTTTGTAAGGTAGTTTTTTTAATGTTTTTCTTGCTGTACAGGTTTTCAAAAGATTCACAAGAAAAATTATGTTGATTCCAGCACTTCATGCTAACACTCTTATGCTCGACTGTTGTATGACAATGAGACTCGAACGGACAGAGGAACTACCATTTGGAACCTTGCCACAGGTTTCCCAACTGTCCATCATCAACATTGACTACTGCGAGAAGAGTGTGCACCCACGCAAGCTTCACAGCCAGGACATGGGAGAGTTTTGGAGCCCTATGCAGACACAGCTTTCAAACAGTCTTCTACATGAACCTCGCGATAACAAAAACTCAAAGAAAAAGCTACTATCTTCATCTAAACGATTGTAAATGCTTCAAAAGAGAGTTTTTGCAACTGATGAAGCTGATGTTAAAGTATTTTCATTTGTTTCTTCCTACATTCATCCTTGTCATAACGCTGAAAATATTATCGGAATTAAGGTTTTGACAAATTTTGAAATTAATGTTGCATCTTTTAAGTAAATGAGAGCCTCGTAATCACTTCATTTTATTACACAAACGGGTGTTACTTATAAATATAGACATTTATAATGTTTTTTAAACGATGTCAATGTTTTGCTTCATCTCGACTGTATGAATGATCTCTTTAAAAATGGCGGAATTTGTAAAAACAAACATTAACTTCATAAACATGTTTTTAATATCATTACCTACTTTATCCTACGTCTCAGACACTATTGTCTTGTATTAATTACTACATTATAGGTGATCACTAAATTACATTTTTAATATAAATTACTACATTGCATTACGTACCGACAATATCAATTGTATTTCTCAACATGATTGACGTAAACGTAGTGGACAATTCTGAAGGTTTAATGTCACTTTGATATTAGTGGCGGAAATTTATGGTGCATTATATATCAGCTAAATCCTTTTAAGTTAAGGAATTACAAGTATTTTTTCGCTGTGGGGATGAAATACAAACAGGAAAATCTTGATGATCTCGATAGAACGTCATATGAAATCAAGAATGTTGTAAAAGCGTCGTGAACTTGATTCTTGGCATATAACGGGCACAAGTATTAAAATAGCAGCTTCAAAGTAAAAATAATGTTCTATGTTGGGTCTAGCAAGTGCCATAAAGAAGGTTTTACTTCATTCACAGCTTGTCCACGACATTAGCAATATGAGTCGAAATATATCAACATTAGCAATGGAGATATATCATGCTTTAGGAAATTCAATACCTTCCGATAATTTTATTATAGAAGAAGGAGAGGAGGTTTAGGCCGACTTTTTTTGCGTTAGTAAAATTTTGCGAAAATGGATGAACACGGATTTAACGCAATCTAGTTACCCCTTAATTAGCGAGTGCGAAATTACAGAGAATTGCCAGAAGGTATAAAAAACAAACAAACATGATTTTCAAAAAACTTTACGGAGTAAAGTTCTTATAAATCCTTGTGTATACAAATGAATCATTTCTCAGTTTTGTTTATAGATCCTTTTGTTTAGTTTTTTAGTTTTGTTTGGTTTAGTACTCCCATTATTCCCGATTTAGATACAAGACATCGAAGATGAGGAGCTAGTAGGCGACGAGCAGCAAGATGACGAGGCCATGTTATAGATGAGGAATAAAAGTTACAGTTTTTTTCTATTCTTATGCCCTGTAAGAATGATCTGCTCTGTCAAGTTGCTCTCGTGCATAAAACGAATCAATGAATTCGGTCTGGGGAAATGTTTTGAGAAATTTGAATTTTCCGCAAGGGACTGTTCACAAATGACGTCAACTGTTAGGGGGGGAGGGGGGGTTATGCTAAAGTTGACGCTGGTTGACGGGGGAGGGGGGGGGGGGGGGGGGGGAGGGGGATGTGATACTAGTTGACATCAACCCACACAATTTTGAAGAACCTTGATTTTTCTAATTAAGTAAAAGTTTCTTATGAAAATGTTAACACTGAATGTGATCTTGATGTGGTCTTGAAAAAATGGTTGACGTCATTTGTGAACAATCCTCAAAATCGCTATAATAAGGCGACGCAAAAAAAAGTCGGCCTAAGGTATATTAATTGTGATCAAGAACTGTATGGTGCAAAACGATAGTAACTTTAAGAAACTAATACGCGATACGAATAGATAGAAATAGATACAAACTTCATCCGTCTGAAACTGTGCCTAAATAGTATTTACACTCACGCCATGATCTGTTATTGCAAACACAGAAGTAACATATGTCTATGGTGTAAACAAAGCCTAATTAATAAACAGACGTTTAACTTGAAACAAATGAAATATACTTGCTTGAGCTGTAACCATGGATACATACAATTTATTTTAAAAATGATTTTGTAAGAAAAACATCAGCCAAGAATAATTTTTTCGACCGATCGATTTTAGGATTAAAAATTAAAACCGCTTGTACTGAAGCCTCTTAAGACTAAGTTCGTCCAAAAGAAAGCGACGTTCCAGAAACGACGAAAGGAAACTGTTCGACCGTGAGATCGTCCTTAACATATCCCTCGTCATTTGTCAACCTGCGTCAACTTTGCGTTGCCCCCTCCCTCCTCAGTTGACGTACAGTTGACCCCCCCTACCCCCTCCCCTGTCAACCAGCGACAACTTAAGCGTAACCCCCACCCTCAGTACAACGTTTAATTCAGGTTGGTGTACATTTTAATGTTTTCAAATGATCAGAGATATGACCAAGTTTAAATGACAAAGTTTAAAACCTTTTTATAATTATTAACAGCAACAGAAGATAGCAATATTTTGATATAGAAAAAAGACGCAATGAATTCGTAGGTGAAAATAGATGTTTATAGCGTATCATGACAAATGGTTTATACTTACGAATTTATAAGTGTTCCAATCTTGTAGCCTCTTCCTGTCTTTCAAGAAAGTTTGTTTGTTTTTCAGGAGATGCTCCTTATAAATACTTTTAGGCATCAAAATATGAAAACTTAATTAGTTATCAGTTAAAATGAGATTCATTATCTTTAATTACTTGGTAAAAAAGTTATTAAGATCTTTTAATCCTTTTAGGTATCAAAAGATAATTAGCGGGATTCGGAAAAATCATATTTTTTCTATAGAAACTATTTTTCTATAGATTTGTAAGGAATATTATGCATCTTAGGGAACTTAGTACAGTTGTTCGTGAATTTTTCGTGAAAGCACCTTTTTAGTAGAACAAAGTCGCATGCAAAATATGCTTATTGTTATATTAGTTGATATGTTATTGGTAGTTCCACGAGATAGGCGAAAGTTAGTTTCCGACTTTGTTCATCATTACCATCATCTTCCAACTTTTCGTATTGTTGTTACACGGCAGTATATAATAACAAGCAGACTTTGCTTTCTTTCTCAGCTTCAAAGCGGTGCTTGTTGGAATGTAGACGACTCAGTACACTGCCGAAGTTTTAAATATTTTCAGTCGGCAGATCGGCAAAGAGATTCCGACACCGACTTAAAATCCATAATGGCGAGGCAAGCCAGATTAAATGTCTAAACGCAACATTATGAATTAATCCATTTAGTTCATTAGGCATATTTATTTATTTTATTTTTTTATTTATTTCTTTATTTAAAGTTGGTAAAAAGACAGTAGTTACATAATGTACTAATACAAACCAACATAAAATCATAAAAATCATAAAATCATAAAACTATAAAATGTGAAATACACAGAGATAAAAAATAATTAAGAGAAATAAATAAAAGAAACGACCATCTCAGAGGACTTTGCAAAGTTTGCACTGGCAATAAATTGGTGCACGGCGGACCTCAGTCTTGAATTCATTCAAGCCTGTTGCCTTTTTCGTTTCAGCCGACAAATGGTTCCAGGCTAATGTGGCTCGGAAAAGAAACGAATTTACACCAGCAATTCCTTTAGAAGAGGGAATTTCTAATACACTACCAGAGCGCAGATTAAACATTGTTGCTTTTCGGCAGAAAGTATCCCACATAAATTGAGGATTAATTTTATGCAAGGATTTAAATACTTCAATCACTAGAAGTTCAAGGTTTCTAGCATGAATCGACTTTTGCCCTGTTTTAGTGAGAATATCAGTATAGCTGTGTCGGAACAAGCCACTTTTTGCACATAATGCTCTTCTATGAGTGATGCCGATCAGGTTGTGTGCTTGCTTGCTACAAAACATCCATACTAATGGGCAATAGTTGAAACATGGAATGACGAAAGTATTAAATAACGTATCTACAATATCTTGGCTTACAAAAGGCCGTTTTCGTAACAGAGCTTTTGTCTTCAAGGAAGCCTGATGACACATTCCCTTAATATGGGAATAAAAAGAAAGCTTATCATCTAGTGTTATACCAAGGAGTTTAACTTCCTTTGAAGGGTTAATGGTTGTAGTATCAATTTTGAAAACAATGTCTTTACTATCAACACCTAGGAATAGCATCTGAAACTTTTCCGGGTTTGCGACAAGACCATTGTTGTTAAACCAGTTTAAAGCAGATGTCATGTCAGAATGCAAGCTTTCCAACACTTCATCTAAAGTGGCTTTACAACTGACAAGAGTATTGTCGTCGGCAAAGTTGCAGATGTCACACTCCAGTACCGAAAACAGCAAATCATTAATAAAAACATTGAATAAAATTGGCCCTAGAACCGATCCCTGAGGAACACCCAAAAGAATGTCCAGCCATTCGCTGAAAAATGACCCTATACGAACACGCTGCTTCCTATCAGACAAGTAACTGTACAGCAATTTTAATGTATCATATCCAACACCATATGCTGCCAACTTGGCTATCAATAGATCATGACGTAGACAATCAAAGGCTTTGGACAGATCCATCAAAATTGCACCCACTTTGTCGGAGTTTGAAAGGGACTTTTGCCACTGTATAAGCATATTTAACAATGCATACTGACAGCTATATCCCCGACGAAATCCACAAAGGTATTTTGACAAAATAGAGTTCAAAAAAGGCTGCATTTGCTTGGCCATCAACCTTTCAAAAATCTTAGATACAACAGGTGGCAAACTAATAGGGCGATAATTTCCCTTATCAAGAGTATTTCCCTTCTTGTGTTGTGGAATGACATCGGCGAGAGATAACTGGTCAAGAAACACAGAAGAACCAACGATAGAGCTATTAAAGCACTTCGTGAGCACTGGTGCGCATTCCTGAGCAGCAAGTTTCAAAATGTTCGCAGGAATTTGACCGCTAACCTTCTTACTTTCATCCAAAGCTAGAATTTCCTTTAGCATATCTTCCTGAGAAAAATAAATCAACATTTGGCTAACAACTTGGACAAAGACAATGATGAAGAAAAGAAAAGTTATAATATCTCGGCTAAAACACTACATCAGTACAAACAACAGATGTAGCAAGAGAAAATTAATAATCAGTTAGTTCTGACTATCTATATATTAATAGCCGATTCTCCGTCTGTCTGTTTGTTTGTTTGTTCGTTTGTTTGTAAGTCACGCAAAATGGTAGATTGAGTTGTGAGCGAAATTATTTTTTTGTGTGTGCGACGTGAGTTCGAAGCAAATACATTGCAACCCCAATCGAACGTGACTTTTTTTGGCTGATGAACTAATAGGAATAACGTTTTGTTTTTATAATTATTGTTAGTTTTATATTCCACCGTTGACTTGGCTTTGAAAATAATACATCAACGTAATACAAAGAAACTAACTGATTAAACATTTTGGACAAAAAGCAGCAGTGGCAGAACGTGGCAGAATGCGGTTTGCCAGTGTATCCTAACGATTGCCTGACTGTCTGAGACGGGTGAACCTTTTTTTCGAGCAATCGAAATGTTTAAAAACCGATAGGTAAAAAAAGAGTATCATGAAAGAAAATATTTTTTTGCTTTTGTCTCAATTGTTGTCTTAATTTCTTATAATCCATTTCTTTTAGAGTGCGTTTACATGAGAACCGTACTAAACTCAAACCGGTTTAAAATTTTAAGCTGTTTGAAATCGGCCTTTTGTTTACACGAGAAATTTCGATACGGCCTTGGCGAGTTTTGTCGAGTAAAAATCGAAATAATAAATTTACTAGTTTCTAGCTCTCTCTACGAGTGTGTTTTTACATGAGAGCTACACTGAACTCAAATGGTTTGAAATTTCAATACGGGTAGAAGTGTTTTTTATACACGATGGAATAAATCTAGCACATTCTGTATTTTTATTTCGTAGCTGTCAGCAAAATTTAATTAATATGCGCATGCTTGTTAACAAATTTAATGAAAACTTTCACACCTTTCCAAGCCGTATCGAAATTTCAAACCTATTTGAGAAATAGGTTTGAAATCATCACGGGTAGAATTTCAGTACGGCCGTTATCATGTAAACACCGCTGAAGGTTTGACCAGGAACCGTACTGAAATAAGAACCCGTATTGAAACTCGATACGGGAGGATTGAAAATTCAGCCTTAATCTATTTAAATCTGATCGAACGTTTTTTATTCACTTCATTCATTTAGCATTTTCTCCTCCCGTGTGATCTTTTTAAGAGAAACCATTTTTTCACCTACTGCTGACAGCACCCATGTTAGAGCGCGTAAAACAAAAGCTAATAATGCGTTTTGAATGTATTGTTAAATTGATATTTGATTGGTTTAAAATCGTAAAGAAAAACCACGTGAAGTTCACGTTCGGAATGCATTGTGTAAAGCAAGAAAGTCTGCTGACATTTTAAATGCGATTGTGACAATGAACGGCTGAGTTAAGATCATGCAAGATTTGAAACACCAGAAACGTATTTTTTATTTTAGAATTTTTCATAAAATCTTTTATTTTTCATGGTTCAGCTGATTTTGCAGAAATCTTTTTTATCTTTAATCTTTTCTAATTTTTATCTTTAATCTTTAATCTTTAATCTTATATCTTTAATTTCCTTTAAGACACTTTGAAGTCTAAAGTGGGTTAACGCACTGGCATTTTGAAGACGTGCACTGCGCGTTTAAATTATACACCGTCGATAAACGCATTTTTAAACGCGGTGTTTAATATAAACACGCAATGTGAACAAAATAAGGAGCACTCATTTTGCGAACATTTTTTTATAAACGCGGTGTACAACTTTATTCTGCACAAGAGAATAAGATTTATCTTTATGATCGTATCTCCGTTGTCTGCATGATTTCAAAACAACACATTTCTTGTTGAACAAACAAAATGCAAATAAGTTAATGATGTAATTAACTTACAAAATGTCATAATAAACAGACGCCCATTCTTAACAAATTGAACGACATAAACGCTCATAAACTCTCTATTACAGTTTATAGTTTGGAAGTAAGAATTACGTCAGCAAATATAAGCATGATCTCCATCATTTTTACACGAATCTTTGTCGCATAGTGTGTCCTATTTCTTGAAGTGGGAGAAAGTAAGACTTTCACTACATTGCAACCGTGAAAACAAGAAAAAAATTGGAAAACTTCGTGGAAACTTCAAAAACAAAAAGTTGCAAGTTGAGCGAAGTTGTTGTTATAATTTTTAATATTCTTTGTTTCTACGCATACAGACACAGGGAGCCTGACAAAAAAGCATTTAAGGCATTTCTTATTAGGTTGATTCGTGGAAGCTGAGTTGGATTGTATCAATTTGAGTATGAGACTTTTTCAAAATTCATGTTATACGAATACTTTGCAATGCAAGTTACTTCGTGGATAAATAACCAAAGGAGGTCTTACAAATCATTTCTATATCTCTTTCAACTTCATTGTTGAAATCTCTCTAGTAATTCAAGGTTAATATTTAAGGTTCTCGATTGATCTATTTAAGCTTTCAAAGCAGACTTTGGGCAGAAATTTGGAGTATAGCAATAATCGTTTCAATTAAAGAATTGTTAGTTAAAAATTAGAGGGGAAAACATCTTGAAGGTCACAGGAAAACAGAAATTCTGATCTATCATTTGTTTCTTGATTAAAGTGTCAAGGATTTAAAATTCAGAGTTCAAAGTTACCCATAATATCCCCTAACAATATTTACTATGAATCCATTTAAAAAGTTCTTGATAAGCAATCGAGATATTCATTCTTTGTTTTGCTAAAGCAGGATTAAAATTCCTTTTGAAACAAAATTTTATAAAAACAAGTTACGCATAATATCCCCTAATAATATTTACTGCAAATCCATTTTAAAAGTCTTTTATTCTTTGTTTTGCTTAAGCAAGATTAAAATTCCTTTTGAAACAAAATTTTATAAAAACAAACACAATTTATTTCTATAGATTGCTATAGATATAGAATTGTCTGTTACGAAAGCCTCTAAAACTTTTCTCTATGATCTATTGGCTTTTTATATCGACATACTCTACTAAATGATTTTTACATCGACCATGAATATGATCATCAGTAACTGCAACTTAGGTATTCTTTTCGTGGTCGTGTTTTCTACTTCGCAGTTAGTATCTTTATTCACTGTGTTTCTGGAAGCAATTTTTGTGAAATCTTTATCTAGATATCAATAGATCTGTGCGGGACCCAGACAATTCGAGTTACCGAGTTATGGATAAGATGTCATAGATTGAGTTACTTACTAGGAAATAAATTTCTCTGAAACATACGCTACGAACTCAAAATTACATTTTCAATTTAAGCCGAATCACTAACTCCAAAATATTATATTGCTTCATAAGAGGACACTAAAATCAAATATTCGCTTTCTTCAAAGTATAGATAAAACAATCCATCTGTTACGAGCAAATTAAAAATGCACTTGGTACGATAATGATTCCTCTTGAGCACTCAGTATTTACAGTAACTACCACAATAGCTTGAATATATGAGCGTTGGAATATTTGTCAGCTTCATTCGTGCTTCCTAACTCTAACATCAGTGCAGTCATTTTCACAAAGCAGGAATTATAAACATTATGAATAATCATTTTTGAATTTCAATTTTTTCGTTGTTACCAGTCTTTTGTCTTTTAACGAAATTCTTGATTCTTGAACCTTAAATTCTACAGCATATACGTATACATGCATACCTTGTGAACAAGAAATTTCTATAATATTCTTTTTCACTGAGAAGACTAAAAAATTCTATGCTAGGATTGGGGTTGTGGGAAAAGTTTTTGGAATTTTATTTTGCAAAATTGTGAATCTTGCCAGAAATTGAAAGATTGAACATTTGCTCAGTTTATATCTATCATTATGACGTTTTCTGTGGATTTATAGTCAGTCTTTTTAGACGATTTACATTGATCACCAAAAGTTAAGCCAATAATGACAAAATTAATTCAAATCTGTTAAAGTCCTATTAAAACTAATTAAAAAAGAAATCCCCTATGTATATGTTTGTAGAAAGAGAAAATTAGGATTGGTAAGTTTTATTAAAGTAAAATGTATTAAACATCGGCAGGAATCACAACTTTTTCTCTCTTTCAGGCTTTGCAAATATTTAGCCAAACTTTACAAGCATTTTCTCAGGAGTTTTTATAAATTACTCATAGAAAAGCTACATCTCGTTACCCTTTGGCGCATTGCAGAGCCTAAATCCCGGTAGAACCCTAACAATATCTCATATTTTGCCATAACCCGGGGGTTACATTATTTGTTATGACTGCGTTTAATAATTATTTGGTCGATTAAAGGTAATTAAATATTTTATAGATACATGTGTTATGTATTTAAGAGAGGCAAGGGAATTCTTTAGACAAATGTACGGATTAGAAAAATAAAAAAAATGGGTGACAAACAAATTTTAGTGTTTTTGTCTTTGCGTATGACACTTAAGTTTTACAAATACTTATCCAACAAAATCGCTTTCATAATCAACATCATCGTTTGTGTCGCTGTCATCAGATTCATTACCCAATTCAACTATGAATCTTTCCGTTGGTTGAATCGTCAACCAATGCTAGAGGTTTAAGCACTCATATACAAAATGGAATTAACAAAGGCGGTTAGAGAATTTACACCTCATGGTACAGTGTGTTTCATATTCATTGAAACGGAAATTTAAAAGCTGTTTTTTCAAATGAATATACCAAATTTTAAAATAATTTTTACATGAATGGAAAGCCATTTTCAAGTTCTTTCGGCTAGTGTATTAACGCAAAAAAAGAAAAAGTGTTTTTTGAAAAAATCAGGAAAAATTAAATTAAAATTTTAATGATCGATTACCACGCAACGTGTTTATTGTTTCAAAGCACTTAATCCATTCAAATTTTGACTTGATAATGTAACTACGTTACGAAAAAATTCGTTGAAAAAGATGGCTTTCCATTGATGTAAAAATTATTTTGAAATTCCGTATATTCATTTAAAAAAACAACTTTAAAATTTCCATTTCCAACATTACGAAACACACTGCATGTTTTTAATGTGTTTTAACATAATGTATTCATTCAAGTATTTTATTAATTTTATCTTTGCGCTGAGACCCTCAAATTGATATTTAAAAACATAAAAGTTTAATCGATTTTCTAAAACCTCAACATTTGATGTAAACAGACACTCTATTTGGTCCCATATTTGGGCTGAGAACTTCTGATAGAATAAAGATTCTGTTATAAAATTTTGTACACTTCCTTGTGAAAGGTTGATCTCGCTCCTGTGTAAGTTTCAGCGCCTTTGGTGTACTAGAAAAAATGTTGCTTTTTTTCTAACGCAAATTTTAACGCTAAAATTTTAATATTTTTTCACAAAAAGTTGTTTATAATATTTTTTGTGCTCTTGACGTTGCAAAAAAATTATTTTAAAATCATTTATTTTGACTTAGTAATTATAAAAAATGTTTGAACTGCCAAATCGGTTGACATAGACATTAGATGGAGATGAAAAAGGAAATCAACAGTTGAATTTGTCAGTTAGGAATAACTTCTTATTCAGCAACGAAGCTTAGCTAAGAGAAATGCTGTCTAGTTAAGATTAGTCAGCAGTCTAATTAAGCAAAATAGCGCTTAAATAGCCGCAGAAAAAACTAAAAGATGAAAACCACACAGAAATATTCCCGGTCGCGTGATGTTTTCCATTGTGATTTTTTTGATTGTAAAGTGTTTATATAATGGTTGAGATAATTGTTTTGGCAAAATGAACTGAAAAATTCTATGTAGCTGAAAGTCCAAAATATATCTTAGATATTCACCGGTAAATTAAGCAACATATATCTGTTATGTGTGACTCTGAAAGTAAACACATGAACTCCGTTATCCCTGAAACAGGATCGGGACCCAATAATTGGGTCCGTTTCGGGGAAATCTATAAGGGTGGTCCTACCTATGTAAAATTCATGACTGTGTTTCTGAAGTTGAAAGAGAGTAAACGTGTCCACTAAAGCCCTTTTGTCTTGGCCATTTCATTGGCGACGAAGATTACACAAGACAACAAGAGGACAGATAACAGAAACAACGCTCAGTCATGGCAGAAGGAATAAGAAAGTTCGACCCTGATGACCACAGTGGAGGATGTTATGATGCTTTTGAAGATTTCAGTGAGGAATTTGGTTATGATTATGAAGCAATTGCCGAAGAACCACCTGCAGCACTAAACGATGCAGAAGCAAAGGAGGAAGGGATTCAGATAGACAAATGTAAAATATTAATGGGAAGATTCTTGTCCAGGAGTCTCCAAAAGGATTTCCAGGAGGTAGTCTAGGTAGCTGATCGAACAGCCATCACGTTTAATGAAATGGTGGCATCCCAACAGCATTGTTACCATTACGAAACACAGCTCTAGTGAACTTTGAATTTCATAATCTTCCATAAACAAGAGGCCAACGGGTGCTCCTTCCTACACCAGAATGAAAATTGCAACATTAGATATGTGATAATGGGGGACCAAATCGTGTTTGGAACCGTTAATGACGATATCCGTAAAAACACATCAATCAATGAGGACTAGAGAATCTGATAAGCAACGGCTGAAAGCTAAAAGCAGCCCCAACAGAAGTCCGAAAATTAACTGCAGCAGGAGACAAAAAACCATCTAGCGAGGGGGATGAGGCAAAAGTCCACCGTATGAAGAATTCCGGAAAGTACTCTCGAAAAGAAAGGCAAAGGACGTTATATGGAAGGACAACAAGATCCCTGCTAAAAACAGATGTAATATTTATTAATCAAAACTATGCAAAGGGGGGCAAGAAATGACCAGTCACATACCAAAAGTGCTTCAAATGTGGCAAGTGCAGACAATTTCAAAGGGCTAAGTCATGTAAAAGGAACTATCGTAAAACCAGACTTGTGAACAAAACAACCGAATTTGACTCCAGCCAAGAATCCCCTCCAGAGGAATCATCAAAGGAGACTTCCTCTGAGAACGAACACACAACCCGACGTGTGATGGAGGACTACAACCAGCGCCATGTAGCAAGGAAAATTTACACCACAAGGGACCAGGCGTATCAAATACCACTGTCGTAAAGTTTCATCCAACAAACGTCACAAGGTAATAATCGGAATAAAAGAAACATTCATCAAAGCATTTGTAGACATCGAAGTCGACATTTTCATCATGTCCAGGAGGATAGCCAGAGCTTGGTCTTGAAATTCCGTTATTTAAGACGTCCGTTGAAATAAAACCATACGGATTAAAAACAATGAAATGTGTGGGACAATACAAAGGTCCATTTATATATGGTGCCAATGTTGCCAATGTCTGTATCTACGTTGTTAAGAAAGATTTAGAAATTCTCCTCATTGGGGCAGTATCAGAAGTCCTCGATATCATATAATTCAAGCCAGGCTAGAGATACGCCGTGGGAAGGCCAACAATGAGGTTAAAAATAGTTAACGAATACTCCAATGTGTTCAACGGAGTAGGTACACTGAAGGACTACTCTGTGAAAATATATGTCGATAAAACCAGCAGTAGAATCAACAACACCGGCATCCTTCCACTTGAAGAAACGTTTCGTCGAGGTTAAGTATGAAATTGTAATAGTAACAACACGCAGTCCCGTCTATCGCTAATTCTACAGTAAAAGTATAGTGTGGCCATAGCCTTGAACGGAGGATATAATTGCAGCACTGATTTGTGCAGAATTCTGATTAGTATTATTATGGTAAGTTATGGTCAGTTATGGAAATTAGTAAAGCTAGCCGCCAAGGCGGCGTCGCTCGCCTCCCATGTCTACCTGCTCTGTATCACTGTATCAATAAACGTCAAATTTCCTTATAAACGGCTCATACAACTTGGAAAAGATTCGAAGTCACAACCTCTGGTGTGCAGTCAGTGTTACATCAGTGTTACATTAACTATTTTTCAGGTTTTTCATTATGTGTTACTTATCTATTTTTTAAAACCAATCGTTGATCAATCTACCATTTTGCGTGACAAACAAACAACAGACAAACGGAGAATTGGCTATTAATATATAGATATATATGTATCTTTAGTCAATATAATACTTTCCTTTTCTTTCTTTTTTTCCGGATATCAGTGAAATATAAGAAATTACATCAGACCAAATTCAAAAATTATTAAAAAGTTAATTTAGTTGTATATGTATATAATGTATAATGTCTACTGTTAGCATGCTGGCGTGCAGTTTCATGACTGGTTATTAATATCAAACTGAAACATGGTTATGTCACTAATTGCCACCAATTATGTGTATTTTGTAGCAAAGATGGCCACAAAAGAAAGAGGAAAATCTAAAATGAAAGTTGCAGGTTTAGTTCCGGCATTATTACCACGTTTATCAGAAGAAGATCCAGAACTTTTGAAAAATATGCCTTTGTTAGATGCTGCGGTTCAGAAATACCAAAAGAGCAAAAAAAAAACAACAAAAAATAGAATTAAACGGTTTGCTATAATAATATGACAATATCTTTTATATCTTTTGCTTTACTATTTTTAGTAATATAGATATGAAAGTGCCACATCTAAAGAAAACACTGTCTGACAAAACTATGTTAGTCAAAAAAGTAAATAAAATGGATAAGGTTATTCTCTATGTTTTTGTCATTTCGATTTTATTTGTTTATTTTGTTTAATTTATTTTTTAATTGTTTTCTTGACCATGCAGTTAGAATCAGTTGGTGTCACATCATTACCAAGAACGAAATCTAAAAGATCTCTCTTCAATTATGAGGTAGGGCCTTTATAAAACATAATAAGGATTTACAGAAACTGAATTACACACAAAAGATGTTTCTATTTCCATTGGAAAGATCGAAGGTTTTGGAAAATCAAAATGTTCACAGCAGATTCGAAACTCTGGATTTTAGGAAGTTATTTAGCTACTTTCAGAAAAAGTTGAATTTAAATCTTGGGCTTGTAATAAAATACTCTATTTTAGAAGCTATTTCGAGCTAAAATTTATGATTTGGCATTAGAGTTTTTTTATATGTTTTTATATGAACATGTCATTATTTCGTCTCTGTTTGAATAGGAACTTTCCAGGAAAAAAACAAAAAAAACAAAACAAAACAAAACAAAAAAAAAAAAAAAAAAAAAATTACACACATTTAAGCGCTCAGCCTTCGCTGCAGCTATTAGTGTTACTACTAGTGTCACTGTTAGTGTCACTATTAGTGTTACCTAAGAGCACACATTTAACTTAAATAAACGTTGATTTTGTTGATTCAAACATAATTTATGAAACAGTTATAAATAATTTACTCTACTGTTAGCCTCAACAATCTACTTCTGGTCATGATGATGTTCACATGACCGTTGAAATACCCTTTGATGACATTCAGGTGCTGAACTAGTTCCTTTTTCATTTAATATACTAACTGACATCTACAAAAACAATCGCTAATCAGACTTTTTTTATTAATTTGTATGTGTATATTGATGTACATATTTCAGTTTGAGTCATCACTCAATAACAATAGTACTGAAATGGCTGGTCCATCACATTCTGATGATTGTCGGGTGCAATCTTTATCTTTTTAGAGTCTAATAATATGTTTTCATTAAAAAGAAACAGACTAGTTGATCTGTTTTATGATTTTAGTTTGATCAACTCCCAATGATTAAAATGCCAGTATGATTGTTGCATCAAAATCTGAGGATTTTCAGGTGTCTAACTCTAATGAATATTTTCTATTTAGTTGGCTTTCTTAAGTGTTTGTGATTAATAATAGATGTGCATCAACGTTGACTTGGTAAAATGTTATGAGATGGAAATTCGGAGAAATAGTTCCATAATGCCTTTGGATGATTTGTGTTTGCGGATTGTGATACCTGATTTTTACAGGGTTAAGTCATCTTTGAAGGTAATTTTAGTCAAAGCTATTGGTGTGCTTGGACATTGGATATTGAACTCAAATTGCAATTGAAATGACATCAAGACAAACAAGGTTGTGCTTATTGAAAGAAGATGTATCATAAATGAAAAAGAAGAGTTGATTTGGTTGTTTGGTTGTACCTGCGATCCAGAGGAACTTTCATTTATTAAAGCTTTAATACTGCATCAAATTATACACAACCTGGTAAAATAAATTGCTTAAAAGAATTTCCCTTTAAGTGGCACAAAATGATTATTTGCTTGTGGATTTTTATGGAAATGTTGTCTTTATAGGTTCTTGTTCTGAGTTATGTCATCATGTTAAGGCCATAATACTTATCATTGAAGAGCTATCTTAGCACCACCTTGATTATGACCCATTTAGTAAGTTAAAATGTCTATTTTGAAGTCTCCACAAGACAGCACAATCCATTACGAACTTTGCTTCTGATCTGTTTTTTTTTTCTAAATGTTTTGGCCTTTTTTTATTTAGGTTTTGAAAATTCTGTGGGTCAGGTAGATATCACCTTTTTCCTTCAATAAAAAAGTAAACCCACTATGTATGACCTTATGCAAGATTCATTTCAAATGTTTATCTAAACTCTTAAGTGCATGAAAGTGTTTATCTGTAGTTTATCTATCTGTTTTTATCTTTATCTGTGTTTATCTGTGTAAAAAGAATTTTGAAGTTTTAAACAATGATGGCTTTTGATTCCATCTTGTTAGCTTGATACGCTGTTTTTGATTGTTTGTGTCAATAGATTTTTCGGATTAGCAAAGTGTTCCTTCACAGGTACAGTTAACTGTATCATCTTTTCATGAAGTTCTGCAATTGTATACAGCTCGCAGTCCAATTCTTCTTCCAACCATTTACATTATCTATCATTACAGCATTAACTGGACGTCCGACCATGTTAGAAGATTGGATTAGGAGTCGAAATTTGGTCATACATTTACAATGATAAATTGCTTCTTCTGCTACCAAATCAGAACAAGTAATTAAACGGCTTCGTACTTTTTTCCCCCAATCGTCATTTCTTTCATCGCAACGCTTTATGAGGGTATCACGTAAAGGGATAGTGCGTACTGGAATAACGGTTGAGTATTTCCTGTCTGCTGCCTTTCCACAAATACAACAACAAGCTTTCCAATCAAAATAAAACTTATCAGCATTCTGATCAACTGAAAGACGTAAATTTTTCCTAGGTCGTTCATAAGTTTTTTCACTGCCACGTTCTTTAACAAATGTTCTTCTGCAGTTATGATGGACAGTGATCTTTCTCATTGGTTCTGAAGACAATGCACATTTTAGATGCCTTAAAAGAAAAGGCGTATCTTTCTCCATCTTAGCTTCCCTCGTTCAAAAATTAAAACAAACATAAATCAACTTATACCTGTGCAAATCTCCCAACTGTCTCTCCTTGCAAATTCTAACAAGTGTCTTCAACCCTTTTTCCTTAACATTAACAGCAGGATTCTCATCATTGTATCCTTCTTTGCAAATTACACAACTCCTCATCCATTACTATTATTACATTACTAACGTTTTTGATATATCGAAATTTTAATTTCAACGAAATTATGATTGTTATATTACTAGCGTTTATGATGTGTCGAAATTCTAAAATTTTAATTTTCTTAAACACGTGCCCTTACGATCCTGGAACAATAGAATTGACGTAAAATTCAATAGATATTTAAACATAATAGAACGATTATGAAGACTTGTATGTTTGATGAAAAACATTTTTCCGTTTTACAGGAGATCCCAGAACCCATATGCGCCATTATGAATTTGAGGTGTTCCTAAGGTCCTATTGTCGGGGCTTTTTTTGGTCATTCCTGACATGCTCCCGGGTCACTCCTTACCTAACAGAACTTTCCAGTTTTCTTTTCGACTCACTTTATTCGGAAAAATTTTCGATGTCTCAAAACACCGCGAAATTTTTTATTAGCGCGGAATTTATTTTCTTGGATCAGTCTATTTCGGATTTTTGTGGGGATTTAATTTTGTGGACTTAAGTTATTTTCAATATTTCATTAGCGGGATTCAGAAAAATCATGTTTCGTTCACACGAAACTATTTTTCTATAGATTTGTAGGGAATTATATGCAACTTAGTAGAGTTGTTCGTGAATTTTTCCCTACAAAGTCATTAGAAACTTCACATCAACACTTGAAATAAGCGTGCAAATTAATGATGTTTCTTTTGATACAACAAAGGGCTTTAAATCTCTGAAGTAACTTTTTAGTAGAACAGTTTTAACAGGCTCGTCGAGTTTACGAATTTCCCTAATGGATGCACGTTCCCACTCTTTTCTCGCATATAAAATTTCCAGCCTTGATAAGAATAGCGTTTCTTTAATTAAGATTTATTTCTTCTCATGACCCTTCCTACTTTTAAAACTTAAAAACGTATTACAAAGAAATCTACAATATTAGTTCAAACGAACACAATTCTAGGGAATGTGCAATATTCTCCTTAACAGATTGACTTACTTCCGATTTTTCTCGGAGATTTACTTTCGAATTGGGATTATTTCCCCTCAGCTGTTGTTAATTAGTGTTTTCCCACTAAATCAGTATTCAAGAATAAACTTATGACTGATGCTAAGGCGCACCTAATGAACAAACAATTAAATAAATAATGCGTGCGAAGAAACTCAACTGTTCAACTTGTCTTTTCTTTTATCTAACAATGCAAAAATTGTCTTTTGTCACAGGGAATGGGGAAACACAACACGTTTTTTTAGGAAACTAATTAAGGAACTTAGGAATGGAAAATGTGTTGGAAATGGTTATCTTTATTCCCCACTTCTATATTTTGACGGACCCGAAAAATCCTTACATATGGCACTATTGTTACACCGACAAATGTAGTAACTCCGATAAATGTAGTAAAAATCAACGACAAATGTAGTAATTCCGACAAAAGTAGTAAACCTACCTCAAATGTAGTATCCCTTTTGAACGTTGAAATGAGCCATAATTAGGGCAAACACATGAAGGTCTTCACCAAGTAACTTTGTTAGGGCTATCAGGTGGCGATATAATAGAACTTTAAATCGCGCATGCGTGGTAAAAAGCCCTATTTTCAGCTAATTGACGCACAATTTGGCAAAACACTTTAAAGTCTCTGCCATCAGGTGACCGCGAAATAAGCCTGGAATTCAAACAATGCGCAGTAATTGACTGTCAATACAAGCAAAATGGACCATAATTAGGCAAAACACATAAACGTCTTCATCAATTAGCTTTGTAAGGGCTGTCAAGTGGCCATAAAATGAAACACAAAATTGCGCATGCGCAGCACTAAATGCAGGTTACATAAGCCGCACTTATGTAAATGCTCGAAGGTCTTCACCAGGCAACTTTTAAGGGTTTATAAAGTGAGGCTTTTATTTTCCATTATTATGTTGTGTAATATTTCTTAAGGAATAGAAGTTCTTACTATAAGCTTATGTCAGTTCTTTTTAACATCTACTTTCAAAGAAGTTTTCTCTTATACTGGTATTTTTCTTACTGGAACCATTCTTTAAATTGAATTTTTCTTTCCTCATCTTTACATACAAGGGAGAAAAAGTTGACGACAGCTGAACTGCATGTTTCACTAGAGCATAAGAGAAACGAGACTGATTTAATGTCACGTTTGGCATACCAGTAATAGTTTATTATTGTCGTCATGTTGTTTCGTTAAAAAGAATAAGTTATTCATACTGTCAGCGTAATAACATAAAATATACCAATTATGCGTACCTGTGGAAGTAAAAACATGTTCAAAAGGATGAAATATACAAATCTTGACCAGCATATACGTAAGCTATTTTTCATAAGATCAGTCGTCACGCTCCAACATCCTTCAATACAGGATATATTAAAAATTTCCCATACATCTGTTTACTTCTTCGGTTATCATCAGATTATATTTGCATACTTCCTCGTTGAAATGTTCAAACGTGGCAAAGTACCTCTTGTTCTGTTATTGATAAAGGTATCTCGAACTCATTGATTTAAATGGGATACAAGCAAATATAGCCTTTAGTGAAGCACAGTAATTAGTATTTTCAGTTCTAACCGACTCGTAGTTTGTAGGAGGGAAGTAAACCCTTGTAGCTACGTGTAACGAAAACTGAATTCAGGATACCTTCAAACAAACACTTCTTATGTTTTGTTAGCAGTGCTGAAGATATAGGTATACATACATGAATTTTACTACAAACTTAACTTGTAAAGTGTTTATATAATGGTTGAGATAATTGTTTTGGCAAAATGAACTGAAAAATTCTATGTAGCTGAAAGTCCAAAATATATCTTAGATATTCACCGGTAAATTAAGCAACATATATCTGTTATGTGTGACTCTGAAAGTAAACACATGAACTCCGTTATCCCTGAAACAGGATCGGGACCCAATAATTGGGTCCGTTTCGGGGAAATCTATAAGGGTGGTCCTACCTATGTAAAATTCATGACTGTGTTTCTGAAGTTGAAAGAGAGTAAACGTGTCCACTAAAGCCCTTTTGTCTTGGCCATTTCATTGGCGACGAAGATTACACAAGACAACAAGAGGACAGATAACAGAAACAACGCTCAGTCATGGCAGAAGGAATAAGAAAGTTCGACCCTGATGACCACAGTGGAGGATGTTATGATGCTTTTGAAGATTTCAGTGAGGAATTTGGTTATGATTATGAAGCAATTGCCGAAGAACCACCTGCAGCACTAAACGATGCAGAAGCAAAGGAGGAAGGGATTCAGATAGACAAATGTAAAATATTAATGGGAAGATTCTTGTCCAGGAGTCTCCAAAAGGATTTCCAGGAGGTAGTCTAGGTAGCTGATCGAACAGCCATCACGTTTAATGAAATGGTGGCATCCCAACAGCATTGTTACCATTACGAAACACAGCTCTAGTGAACTTTGAATTTCATAATCTTCCATAAACAAGAGGCCAACGGGTGCTCCTTCCTACACCAGAATGAAAATTGCAACATTAGATATGTGATAATGGGGGACCAAATCGTGTTTGGAACCGTTAATGACGATATCCGTAAAAACACATCAATCAATGAGGACTAGAGAATCTGATAAGCAACGGCTGAAAGCTAAAAGCAGCCCCAACAGAAGTCCGAAAATTAACTGCAGCAGGAGACAAAAAACCATCTAGCGAGGGGGATGAGGCAAAAGTCCACCGTATGAAGAATTCCGGAAAGTACTCTCGAAAAGAAAGGCAAAGGACGTTATATGGAAGGACAACAAGATCCCTGCTAAAAACAGATGTAATATTTATTAATCAAAACTATGCAAAGGGGGGCAAGAAATGACCAGTCACATACCAAAAGTGCTTCAAATGTGGCAAGTGCAGACAATTTCAAAGGGCTAAGTCATGTAAAAGGAACTATCGTAAAACCAGACTTGTGAACAAAACAACCGAATTTGACTCCAGCCAAGAATCCCCTCCAGAGGAATCATCAAAGGAGACTTCCTCTGAGAACGAACACACAACCCGACGTGTGATGGAGGACTACAACCAGCGCCATGTAGCAAGGAAAATTTACACCACAAGGGACCAGGCGTATCAAATACCACTGTCGTAAAGTTTCATCCAACAAACGTCACAAGGTAATAATCGGAATAAAAGAAACATTCATCAAAGCATTTGTAGACATCGAAGTCGACATTTTCATCATGTCCAGGAGGATAGCCAGAGCTTGGTCTTGAAATTCCGTTATTTAAGACGTCCGTTGAAATAAAACCATACGGATTAAAAACAATGAAATGTGTGGGACAATACAAAGGTCCATTTATATATGGTGCCAATGTTGCCAATGTCTGTATCTACGTTGTTAAGAAAGATTTAGAAATTCTCCTCATTGGGGCAGTATCAGAAGTCCTCGATATCATATAATTCAAGCCAGGCTAGAGATACGCCGTGGGAAGGCCAACAATGAGGTTAAAAATAGTTAACGAATACTCCAATGTGTTCAACGGAGTAGGTACACTGAAGGACTACTCTGTGAAAATATATGTCGATAAAACCAGCAGTAGAATCAACAACACCGGCATCCTTCCACTTGAAGAAACGTTTCGTCGAGGTTAAGTATGAAATTGTAATAGTAACAACACGCAGTCCCGTCTATCGCTAATTCTACAGTAAAAGTATAGTGTGGCCATAGCCTTGAACGGAGGATATAATTGCAGCACTGATTTGTGCAGAATTCTGATTAGTATTATTATGGTAAGTTATGGTCAGTTATGGAAATTAGTAAAGCTAGCCGCCAAGGCGGCGTCGCTCGCCTCCCATGTCTACCTGCTCTGTATCACTGTATCAATAAACGTCAAATTTCCTTATAAACGGCTCATACAACTTGGAAAAGATTCGAAGTCACAACCTCTGGTGTGCAGTCAGTGTTACATCAGTGTTACATTAACTATTTTTCAGGTTTTTCATTATGTGTTACTTATCTATTTTTTAAAACCAATCGTTGATCAATCTACCATTTTGCGTGACAAACAAACAAACAAACAGACAAACGGAGAATTGGCTATTAATATATAGATATATATGTATCTTTAGTCAATATAATACTTTCCTTTTCTTTCTTTTTTTCCGGATATCAGTGAAATATAAGAAATTACATCAGACCAAATTCAAAAATTATTAAAAAGTTAATTTAGTTGTATATGTATATAATGTATAATGTCTACTGTTAGCATGCTGGCGTGCAGTTTCATGACTGGTTATTAATATCAAACTGAAACATGGTTATGTCACTAATTGCCACCAATTATGTGTATTTTGTAGCAAAGATGGCCACAAAAGAAAGAGGAAAATCTAAAATGAAAGTTGCAGGTTTAGTTCCGGCATTATTACCACGTTTATCAGAAGAAGATCCAGAACTTTTGAAAAATATGCCTTTGTTAGATGCTGCGGTTCAGAAATACCAAAAGAGCAAAAAAAAAACAACAAAAAATAGAATTAAACGGTTTGCTATAATAATATGACAATATCTTTTATATCTTTTGCTTTACTATTTTTAGTAATATAGATATGAAAGTGCCACATCTAAAGAAAACACTGTCTGACAAAACTATGTTAGTCAAAAAAGTAAATAAAATGGATAAGGTTATTCTCTATGTTTTTGTCATTTCGATTTTATTTGTTTATTTTGTTTAATTTATTTTTTAATTGTTTTCTTGACCATGCAGTTAGAATCAGTTGGTGTCACATCATTACCAAGAACGAAATCTAAAAGATCTCTCTTCAATTATGAGGTAGGGCCTTTATAAAACATAATAAGGATTTACAGAAACTGAATTACACACAAAAGATGTTTCTATTTCCATTGGAAAGATCGAAGGTTTTGGAAAATCAAAATGTTCACAGCAGATTCGAAACTCTGGATTTTAGGAAGTTATTTAGCTACTTTCAGAAAAAGTTGAATTTAAATCTTGGGCTTGTAATAAAATACTCTATTTTAGAAGCTATTTCGAGCTAAAATTTATGATTTGGCATTAGAGTTTTTTTATATGTTTTTATATGAACATGTCATTATTTCGTCTCTGTTTGAATAGGAACTTTCCAGGAAAAAAACAAAAAAAACAAAACAAAACAAAACAAAAAAAAAAAAAAAAAAAAAATTACACACATTTAAGCGCTCAGCCTTCGCTGCAGCTATTAGTGTTACTACTAGTGTCACTGTTAGTGTCACTATTAGTGTTACCTAAGAGCACACATTTAACTTAAATAAACGTTGATTTTGTTGATTCAAACATAATTTATGAAACAGTTATAAATAATTTACTCTACTGTTAGCCTCAACAATCTACTTCTGGTCATGATGATGTTCACATGACCGTTGAAATACCCTTTGATGACATTCAGGTGCTGAACTAGTTCCTTTTTCATTTAATATACTAACTGACATCTACAAAAACAATCGCTAATCAGACTTTTTTTATTAATTTGTATGTGTATATTGATGTACATATTTCAGTTTGAGTCATCACTCAATAACAATAGTACTGAAATGGCTGGTCCATCACATTCTGATGATTGTCGGGTGCAATCTTTATCTTTTTAGAGTCTAATAATATGTTTTCATTAAAAAGAAACAGACTAGTTGATCTGTTTTATGATTTTAGTTTGATCAACTCCCAATGATTAAAATGCCAGTATGATTGTTGCATCAAAATCTGAGGATTTTCAGGTGTCTAACTCTAATGAATATTTTCTATTTAGTTGGCTTTCTTAAGTGTTTGTGATTAATAATAGATGTGCATCAACGTTGACTTGGTAAAATGTTATGAGATGGAAATTCGGAGAAATAGTTCCATAATGCCTTTGGATGATTTGTGTTTGCGGATTGTGATACCTGATTTTTACAGGGTTAAGTCATCTTTGAAGGTAATTTTAGTCAAAGCTATTGGTGTGCTTGGACATTGGATATTGAACTCAAATTGCAATTGAAATGACATCAAGACAAACAAGGTTGTGCTTATTGAAAGAAGATGTATCATAAATGAAAAAGAAGAGTTGATTTGGTTGTTTGGTTGTACCTGCGATCCAGAGGAACTTTCATTTATTAAAGCTTTAATACTGCATCAAATTATACACAACCTGGTAAAATAAATTGCTTAAAAGAATTTCCCTTTAAGTGGCACAAAATGATTATTTGCTTGTGGATTTTTATGGAAATGTTGTCTTTATAGGTTCTTGTTCTGAGTTATGTCATCATGTTAAGGCCA
Source organism: Turritopsis dohrnii (assembly GCA_027922465.2). Lineage (NCBI taxonomy): Eukaryota > Metazoa > Cnidaria > Hydrozoa > Anthoathecata > Oceaniidae > Turritopsis > Turritopsis dohrnii. The sequence continues at coordinate 730,430 of BQMF02000066.1, read as the reverse complement.
TAATACTTATCATTGAAGAGCTATCTTAGCACCACCTTGATTATGACCCATTTAGTAAGTTAAAATGTCTATTTTGAAGTCTCCACAAGACAGCACAATCCATTACGAACTTTGCTTCTGATCTGTTTTTTTTTTCTAAATGTTTTGGCCTTTTTTTATTTAGGTTTTGAAAATTCTGTGGGTCAGGTAGATATCACCTTTTTCCTTCAATAAAAAAGTAAACCCACTATGTATGACCTTATGCAAGATTCATTTCAAATGTTTATCTAAACTCTTAAGTGCATGAAAGTGTTTATCTGTAGTTTATCTATCTGTTTTTATCTTTATCTGTGTTTATCTGTGTAAAAAGAATTTTGAAGTTTTAAACAATGATGGCTTTTGATTCCATCTTGTTAGCTTGATACGCTGTTTTTGATTGTTTGTGTCAATAGATTTTTCGGATTAGCAAAGTGTTCCTTCACAGGTACAGTTAACTGTATCATCTTTTCATGAAGTTCTGCAATTGTATACAGCTCGCAGTCCAATTCTTCTTCCAACCATTTACATTATCTATCATTACAGCATTAACTGGACGTCCGACCATGTTAGAAGATTGGATTAGGAGTCGAAATTTGGTCATACATTTACAATGATAAATTGCTTCTTCTGCTACCAAATCAGAACAAGTAATTAAACGGCTTCGTACTTTTTTCCCCCAATCGTCATTTCTTTCATCGCAACGCTTTATGAGGGTATCACGTAAAGGGATAGTGCGTACTGGAATAACGGTTGAGTATTTCCTGTCTGCTGCCTTTCCACAAATACAACAACAAGCTTTCCAATCAAAATAAAACTTATCAGCATTCTGATCAACTGAAAGACGTAAATTTTTCCTAGGTCGTTCATAAGTTTTTTCACTGCCACGTTCTTTAACAAATGTTCTTCTGCAGTTATGATGGACAGTGATCTTTCTCATTGGTTCTGAAGACAATGCACATTTTAGATGCCTTAAAAGAAAAGGCGTATCTTTCTCCATCTTAGCTTCCCTCGTTCAAAAATTAAAACAAACATAAATCAACTTATACCTGTGCAAATCTCCCAACTGTCTCTCCTTGCAAATTCTAACAAGTGTCTTCAACCCTTTTTCCTTAACATTAACAGCAGGATTCTCATCATTGTATCCTTCTTTGCAAATTACACAACTCCTCATCCATTACTATTATTACATTACTAACGTTTTTGATATATCGAAATTTTAATTTCAACGAAATTATGATTGTTATATTACTAGCGTTTATGATGTGTCGAAATTCTAAAATTTTAATTTTCTTAAACACGTGCCCTTACGATCCTGGAACAATAGAATTGACGTAAAATTCAATAGATATTTAAACATAATAGAACGATTATGAAGACTTGTATGTTTGATGAAAAACATTTTTCCGTTTTACAGGAGATCCCAGAACCCATATGCGCCATTATGAATTTGAGGTGTTCCTAAGGTCCTATTGTCGGGGCTTTTTTTGGTCATTCCTGACATGCTCCCGGGTCACTCCTTACCTAACAGAACTTTCCAGTTTTCTTTTCGACTCACTTTATTCGGAAAAATTTTCGATGTCTCAAAACACCGCGAAATTTTTTATTAGCGCGGAATTTATTTTCTTGGATCAGTCTATTTCGGATTTTTGTGGGGATTTAATTTTGTGGACTTAAGTTATTTTCAATATTTCATTAGCGGGATTCAGAAAAATCATGTTTCGTTCACACGAAACTATTTTTCTATAGATTTGTAGGGAATTATATGCAACTTAGTAGAGTTGTTCGTGAATTTTTCCCTACAAAGTCATTAGAAACTTCACATCAACACTTGAAATAAGCGTGCAAATTAATGATGTTTCTTTTGATACAACAAAGGGCTTTAAATCTCTGAAGTAACTTTTTAGTAGAACAGTTTTAACAGGCTCGTCGAGTTTACGAATTTCCCTAATGGATGCACGTTCCCACTCTTTTCTCGCATATAAAATTTCCAGCCTTGATAAGAATAGCGTTTCTTTAATTAAGATTTATTTCTTCTCATGACCCTTCCTACTTTTAAAACTTAAAAACGTATTACAAAGAAATCTACAATATTAGTTCAAACGAACACAATTCTAGGGAATGTGCAATATTCTCCTTAACAGATTGACTTACTTCCGATTTTTCTCGGAGATTTACTTTCGAATTGGGATTATTTCCCCTCAGCTGTTGTTAATTAGTGTTTTCCCACTAAATCAGTATTCAAGAATAAACTTATGACTGATGCTAAGGCGCACCTAATGAACAAACAATTAAATAAATAATGCGTGCGAAGAAACTCAACTGTTCAACTTGTCTTTTCTTTTATCTAACAATGCAAAAATTGTCTTTTGTCACAGGGAATGGGGAAACACAACACGTTTTTTTAGGAAACTAATTAAGGAACTTAGGAATGGAAAATGTGTTGGAAATGGTTATCTTTATTCCCCACTTCTATATTTTGACGGACCCGAAAAATCCTTACATATGGCACTATTGTTACACCGACAAATGTAGTAACTCCGATAAATGTAGTAAAAATCAACGACAAATGTAGTAATTCCGACAAAAGTAGTAAACCTACCTCAAATGTAGTATCCCTTTTGAACGTTGAAATGAGCCATAATTAGGGCAAACACATGAAGGTCTTCACCAAGTAACTTTGTTAGGGCTATCAGGTGGCGATATAATAGAACTTTAAATCGCGCATGCGTGGTAAAAAGCCCTATTTTCAGCTAATTGACGCACAATTTGGCAAAACACTTTAAAGTCTCTGCCATCAGGTGACCGCGAAATAAGCCTGGAATTCAAACAATGCGCAGTAATTGACTGTCAATACAAGCAAAATGGACCATAATTAGGCAAAACACATAAACGTCTTCATCAATTAGCTTTGTAAGGGCTGTCAAGTGGCCATAAAATGAAACACAAAATTGCGCATGCGCAGCACTAAATGCAGGTTACATAAGCCGCACTTATGTAAATGCTCGAAGGTCTTCACCAGGCAACTTTTAAGGGTTTATAAAGTGAGGCTTTTATTTTCCATTATTATGTTGTGTAATATTTCTTAAGGAATAGAAGTTCTTACTATAAGCTTATGTCAGTTCTTTTTAACATCTACTTTCAAAGAAGTTTTCTCTTATACTGGTATTTTTCTTACTGGAACCATTCTTTAAATTGAATTTTTCTTTCCTCATCTTTACATACAAGGGAGAAAAAGTTGACGACAGCTGAACTGCATGTTTCACTAGAGCATAAGAGAAACGAGACTGATTTAATGTCACGTTTGGCATACCAGTAATAGTTTATTATTGTCGTCATGTTGTTTCGTTAAAAAGAATAAGTTATTCATACTGTCAGCGTAATAACATAAAATATACCAATTATGCGTACCTGTGGAAGTAAAAACATGTTCAAAAGGATGAAATATACAAATCTTGACCAGCATATACGTAAGCTATTTTTCATAAGATCAGTCGTCACGCTCCAACATCCTTCAATACAGGATATATTAAAAATTTCCCATACATCTGTTTACTTCTTCGGTTATCATCAGATTATATTTGCATACTTCCTCGTTGAAATGTTCAAACGTGGCAAAGTACCTCTTGTTCTGTTATTGATAAAGGTATCTCGAACTCATTGATTTAAATGGGATACAAGCAAATATAGCCTTTAGTGAAGCACAGTAATTAGTATTTTCAGTTCTAACCGACTCGTAGTTTGTAGGAGGGAAGTAAACCCTTGTAGCTACGTGTAACGAAAACTGAATTCAGGATACCTTCAAACAAACACTTCTTATGTTTTGTTAGCAGTGCTGAAGATATAGGTATACATACATGAATTTTACTACAAACTTAACTTGAAGTGATTCTACCTAAATGTTTCACTGCACATCCGCGTACTTGGGTTCTATTATATGGCCGCTTGATAGTACCTGGAATAATATATGATGAAAATCCTTTATGCGTTTTGTGTAATTTTAACAGGAGTTTTTTCTGCGCATGCGAGATTTTTAATTTTATTTTATGGCCACCTGATAGCGGTAAAGATCTTGATGCGTTTTGCCTAATTATGGCTCATTCACCTCATATTAGCATACCTCCACTGCGCATCCACGATTTTAGATTTTAGGAGAGCCCTTACAAAGGTAATTGATGAAGATGTTCATGTGTTTGCCCTAATTATGGCTCATTTCAAGGCGTTTACTACATTAGTCGGAATTACATTTGTCGTAGAAAATTTACTACAAGGCTCTGTGTTGGGCCCAATTCTTTTTAACTTGTACGTATCAGACATGCAAAACTTGATTGAAACTAGCATCTGCCAATATGCTGATGACACTACCTGTTACGAACATTTCCGACCGTCGAAACTAAATCCATATGCTTCAAAGCTTGAAAAGGTTATGCAAGATATGTTGCAGTACGCCAAAAGCAAAAATATGATTTTCAATCTTGATAAAACGAAATCGATGTTATTTGCAACAAGAAGAATGTATGACGTTCATAATCTTTCAGAAATTAATGCATATAAAATTTCAGTAGATAATGGATCCATCGAAAGAGTAAGAAACTGGAAGGTATTAGGTGTTAATTTTGATGAGAACTTATCTTGGAAGATTCACATAAATGAAGTTGTGAAATCATGCTTTGCTAAACTATCTGTACTCCGTAAATTGAAAAGATATGCTAACTACAAAAGAAAAAAGCAACTAGCTGAAACACTGGTGTTATCCAAAGTAGACTATGCTTTACCACTACTTGCAAATGCTAACCATATTGAAATCAATCGCTTACAAAAAGTGATGAGATCAGCTGCTTCGTTTGTTACGCAAAGATATTCTCGTACTTCGGATGTTACAAATCTTCGCTGGATACCAACGATCGAACGAATTAACTATTACCAATTAAAATTAGCGCATAAAGTAATTTACGATGAAACTTTCCCAGAATATCTAAAGCTGACTTTCAAACCTAGAGACTTAAGACTTCGTAATATTAACGAGCATACACTGCCATCAAATATGGACACAAAAACATTTAAGGGCTCAGTTAGGAAAATTTTCAATGACCTACCAGTTAATCTAAGATCAGAAAAGAATTATAAAACATTTTCACGTTTAGTCAAACGATATCAACTTGACCTTGCATTTGCAAGAAACATCAGTAGTGTTTAATTTCATACCTGAATTTAGTATCTGTTTTAACTTTTTATCGTACCGAGATTGGCTTACTCCTAGATCTCTTCTTCACAGTTGCAATTCCACCTTCCAACTTCTCTCTTCCATTGCTTTTGAATTCTCTACTGCTGAACTGCTTTAACTGGAGTGAGTAAATTTACATTTTATCCTTTCATTTATTACTGGACTATGTGCAACCTTCATTTGTGTACCAATTCCAATCATTATCTGTCCTTGTGATTTTGCACATATGCCAGTTACAAATTTAACGATTTTATCACCTTTTTAATAGTTATGATGTTTTATAAATTTTTATCTTATAAATAAGAATATTGTTTTTGATATTTCTTTTCTTTTTATAATATGTATATATATATATATATATACATATGTATTTATTGGGATGAAGAGCCATGTTGTAAATATGGAGATGCCCTATTTTCATTGTTGGAAATAAACAGTTATTATTATTATTATTATTATTATTACTACATTTGTCGATGTAACAACTATAAAGAAATATTTCTTTTGTTGTTGGACCGAAAAAAAAACTGGTCCCCTTACGTTTCCTCGGTAATACAGCGTGTCCCTGAGAAATTTAGCCCGAAGGTTTAACATAACTTTTCATAAAGTGATTTGTATTTAGCGATTTTCTGTACCATTAGAAAGAGCATTTTATTGGCTTTCTGAAGATATAAAAATTAGACATTTAAAATTTATATTTTCCAAGTTATAACAAATTTTTGGCATCCAACGCATCTCTACTTTCTTAATGATCGATAAACACCTTCTTTTATGAGTCTATATGTCTTTGTTTTTGAACATGCATCTATTCAAATAATAATGAATCTTTGATTTTCAACTGGGAATAAAAATTACGTGTTAAAAAAATATAAAAATTCTCTGTTAAAAAAATGTTTTGGTTTAAGGAGATATGTTGATGTTTTATTGTTATTTTTTGTTAATCGATCATTATAGTTTAAATGATCCGTTACCGTTACCTCCCTTTTAACTTCTTAACCGTCCATAAATACAAAGTTTTTTTTGAACTATAAGATAGTTTACAGAGTTATCTTTCTGATGGTATTTGAATTGCTAAAAACTGACAAGTGTATGAAAATCTATTACTTGTTGAAGTTTCGGGCTAAATTTCTCAGGGATACACTGTATTATGCGATATTATGTCGAGCTACAGTGCGTTTCGCAATGTTGGAAATGGAAATTTGAAGTTGTTTTTTTAAATGAATATATCGAATTTTAAAATAATTTTTACACCAATGGAAAGACATTTTCAAGCTTTATTGTTTTCCAAATTGCTGTCAGTGTTTCAAAAGATCTTTTCTTTTTATTCACGTCTTAATCGACCATTAAAAATTTAATTACATTTTTGGATGACATTTTCCTTATTTTTTCAAAACTCACTTTTTCATTTTTCACAAAAATATAATAGCCGAAAGAACTTCAAAATGACTTTCCAACGGTGTAAAAGTTATTTTGAAATTCGGTATATTCATTTAAAAAAACAGCTTTAAAATTTCCATTTCCAACATTATGAAACACACTGTATATAACAACATGTTTTACTTGTCTCATGTGATTTCACAACTGTTTATATCCTTGGAAGAGAACGCTTCTTCTGGCAATGACGATATTTAAAATATTAAACAGACTTTAAACAGAACTTTTCATTATTCATTATTTATTGAAAATCTGAAGAACTTGAAAAAAACCCAAAAAAACTAAAAGAAACTAAAGGAAAGGCAAATCAGCTTAAAAATTTTGAATTTTTCCATGTTTGCAATGACATTTTTTAAAACGGATTTAGTGATGCCTTATCGAAGAAAAAAGTCGGGAAAAACTTTTGTGGGGGAATAAAATTCGATTCATTTTGCAAATCCTTCACATTTCCCCAACCAATTGTTCAAATTAAAAAAGTGATCACAAGAAACAAACTCCAGATACCAGCATTTTCATAAACCAAAGTATGATTTAAATCAAAAATAGACCGTTCCATTCATGGAATATTTCGACTGCTTTACAGTATCAATTTGAAGCAAAGAGGAATTTGGTTTCTCTTTTAAGTATTCACTTTTACAGCGGTTTTGCGTGCTATAGACTCTATTTATGGATGGTTTTCTCTGAATTCAGATTTTTTTCATTTTCACGCTTCATCACTTTCCTAAATATCACTTTATTCTCTGAAAACGACAAAGAAGCGTCACACCGGAGAATTGTGACTGGGAAATCTGCAGTGGTGGGATCTCAGATCCCAGGGCCTCAATCATCATAGTTAGAAGCTCTGACCTTTAATGTCATAGAAGCATAACCTAAAGTTGCTCACTTTGTATGAAAATCAATATTCGTAACATCAGTGCTAACATTTATTTTTTGAAAGGGATATTAACTCAAAGTTATTGGGACAAGTTTGCGACACAAAAAAGTACCACGGAAGACTGATTTAGGCAAACTAGAATACCATATTTCCTTTTTTAAGCGCCCCAACTAGTAAGCGCCCCTCCCTCCTAAATTCAAAATTAAATTAATAATTTACTAAGCTTTTATAAGAACACGAACACGATTTTATTAAGAACAACCTGGGCCTGAAATTTTTTTGTAAACTACGAACGGTTCAATGTGTGGATTTTTTCTCAAACTGCAGGAAATAGTTGAGACGTTTATTATTTTCACTTGTTTTTGTTTTTTTCCTCACTTACAATAAATGTGTGAAAACATATTTATGATGGCGCGACGTGTGGCCTGCCTAAAAACTTTTTATTTTACTGAAAGTTCCAGAAGTAAGAACAAAATAAGGCTGAAATGTGAAACTGTGTTCTTAAAGCCAAAAACAAAATAAGAACAATTCAGGCTCAAAAAGGCTAAAAAAATAAGCCAGCCTCAGGTCAGATTTTAGTGGTTCTTATAAAAAAAGCTTGTAACATGAAAGAAAAGTTCGCATGCTGCCATCTGATTTTCCATAAGAGAAATGGTATACAGAGGCGTATTTAGGGTCAGTCAAAACGAGTGAATATTTCTTTACAGGCTTAAATGGAGATAAAGTTATTTGCACGCTTTACTTTTCTACTTTAAATGACTTAACTCTCCTCCACAAAGTTTGACTGAGCTTTAGTCACGCCTCTGTATATGAACATGTGTTTATAAATAAATGTATTTATTTTTGTTTTTGTACATTAGCACGAACTAAAGACGAAAATTATAATAACAAAAATCACAATGATTTTCTAACAAATCCAGTATTATTTGTAGTATATAGCACGCGATAATTTTTTCATCATTCATTTCTCAAATCCTTCACTTGGTGTTGGCAGTCTTTCCCACCTTTCATGAAACAAACATTCCACGTGTTTTAATTTTTTCATTGTCTTTTTTACAAGAACAATGAGGTGGCAAAACAAACTTACAAGCGTGAATCAAACCTTCACAAGCGAAAATTCATGTCGTATCTAACAAATTCGGGACCTGTGATGCTTTTCACTTATAGAACATGTTTCCGCGGACAGGAACTGACAGGAAAATTTTCCACGGACAGAACAGGGACATTTGCAGCTGTTAATTTCCACAATTTTTCTTTTCTTAAATTTTAAATTTTGATTTATAAAACTTGTTTTTTTTGTTGTGAGAAGTTGAATCCAACAACAACAAAAAATTTTGCTGCTACGAAACCGTATAAAAAAGAATTGTTTTTTCAAATTGTTTTTGCTAAAACTGCCATTAGAAGTGAGGTGCAAAGGACTGTTTTGTTGTTGATGACTTTTCTGTCTCAATCCAGCCAGAATAAGTTCATTTTCAGATAGTACCAAGTCTTCAGCTGAGCTATAAGCACTGGCAAGATATCGTCTGCCACTTCAAAAGAATAGCAGCTGCTTTCCATTTTTTTATTTTTTTATTTAAGATCATAAATTCTTCCTAGCCAGCAAGACGATAGTTTGTAGATGATGTTGCGTGAAAAAATCATGAAAAATAACGAGATTTGATTGCCAGTCTAAATATTTTCTATGTTTTCCTTAAGGAAAGAACAGAAAATATTGAACTCGATTCAGCTTTCTACGGAGCAGAAAAGAACGGAAAATTTTCTAAGCACGTGCTCAAAACATTGTTTGCGCGGATGCTCAGTAACTTTTCTTGTCCGTTTCGTTCCTGTTCGCGGAATTACAGTTGGAAGTCGCCTTAAGCATCACAGGTCCCGAATTTTCTTTCACAATCTGCAATCTTTCAAAAAGTTTATGACACATGGACAAAACTATACAGGATAATCAATCTTTAATTCCAGGAAGTAATGTTTTCCTCAGAGCCAAAACTGTTTTTCTTTCCATTTCTGTGTTTATTGTTGTTTAGTCAATCGGAAGTTACCAAAAAAGCAGCTTAGATAATAAATAATAAATGGCACAAGTTACTTTTCACAAGGGATTTTAAAATGTTTCAAAACAAATACTACATTATTGATGAGCTCAAACTATAAAAGATGCCCGCAAAATCATTCCACACAAATCGGAGCAGAAAAGCTATTGGTACTTTCACTTTACCAGTCAATTTTTGTTTTCAGAGAACAGTTTTTGGTAGGTTTTACATTATAATGTTCGTATTGTTGTTACCTTGTTTCACAGTCTAATTTCCTCTAACCTAAAGCCCATAGATCTTCTAGCTGTTCGTAAAACTTATTCACACATCAAAACTTACTTGATATGCAATATCTTTTTTAGAAATTGGAAATGGGTAAGAACACACTACTGGGAACGGAGAAATACCTTGTTGTAAGCTGGAAATCACAAACTATGAAATGTGGTTTATCTCATCTTCCGAAGCTCAACGAGAATGACAGTAACTTTATAAAGCAGTATTTGGAATCAATAATCAAGTCGATTTTCAAAGACAGAATGAGAAGGTTGAAGAAAAATGATACAAACACCGAAAAGGGAACTATCACAGCTATCTTTAAAAGTTGTAGCGAGAGTGAACGTGCTGATATCTTGCAATTGTTTCCCGATGAACAATTCAGTAAGAAGATATACACGAAATTAATTAAACATCTATTGCAAGCCGAAACTCTGCATAAGTACAGTTTACTTTAAAGCAGAGCAATGGCTTTCTGAAGATGTCTGCAGTTTCTAGGATTCACAAAGATGTCGTTAAGTCGTCGTAGAGACGTGTTTTTAAGACGTCTCTAATATTTCGCACAATAGTCGTGAAATGGAAATTTCAAAAGACGTCCCAATCACATCTTCACTGAGACATCCCAATGACATCGTAACGACTTCGCAGCATTATGAAATTTACTCGTTCGGCGCCGTAAAGTCATTGTAGAGACGTCTTTCCAAAACGTCCCGAAAACATCGCTCAATGGTCGTGAAATGGGAATTTCAAAAGCATCCCAAGAACATCATAATGACGTCGTAGGAATCTGAAATTTACTCTATGGTCGTCGTAACGACGTCGTAAAAACGTCCCATTAACAGCCTAGGGGATCATAGGTCAACAATGTTGGGATCATTTAAAGAACAAAACATTCAAGATGTCTTCTTTTTAATTCTTTTTAAAATTTACAACGCAACAATTTACAATTCAACATATATAAGCTAATTTGTTATCAAGTTATGAAACGTACAACAAATGTACAACGAGTAGGTATTTTTGCTGAGACAATCACTGTATACAACTGCGTTATTGGTTTTCCTTACCACTCATTTGGATATCTAATGCTTTGTGCGACTAGCGCAAATTTGATGTAAATCACTGCAAATGAGTGCATTTCTATAGAAATGTAGATGCTATTTCAATAGTAATGCTCCTATCGCAGTGACTCTTTTACGATTTTCTTACTAAGAGAACGGCAGCGTAAGAGTCACTCATAAATTCCTGACAATATTGGTCAAAAGGGAATGAAAATTTATGCCGTAATAACAGAAATGATCAACACAGTACGTTTGTCTGATTGTTATTGGTCAGCGCCGCAAAGTAGCTGATCTTTCATTTCCCCGTGTCTGTCAGTCAGTCAGTCAGTCCGTCCGTTCGTGTGTGTGTAATGTTGCAGTTGTAGGCTGATACCATGCAGGCTGACAGATCTTAGGCTAATTTGGTACACAGTTTAATTAAGAAACGTTCATGATTGAGTAGTTACATATTTTTTCATGGTAGGTGCGGCGTAAAATTGAGAAATTGGAATGTGAACTTGCCAGAAGAAAGATTCAGCTTTCAAGGCAGTTTGTTTGCGAAATTTTGGTAATTAACCAAGACAGTCAAATGCTTCATATATATGCTTCTAAGAAGGCAAAGGAATTCTTATAGTTTCGACTGTGTATTTTGCGTAACCCTAGGTTATAAACTGAATTTTGTGGAGTTTTTTTGTGGTGGCGTGTGTTTATTAATAGGTGGGGGTGTTACACCGTCAAATGTAGTAACTTTTTTTTTTTTTTTTTTTTTTTAATATAGTTATATACATTATATATATTACTTAAATACAATTTTAATTATAATTCAACTAGAATTTTATTTTTCTTTTAAAAAAAGATTTTCGTCTGGAGGGAGCGGTGCTCAACCTCTTGATCCGCGTATGCAGCGTACTGTTGATCTCAGTAACGAGAATGAAATTATTGTTCGAACATTGCTCGCAATTTTCGACGATTGATCTTTTCGTTTTTCGGCGATCATTTCCGATAACCTTCGGTAAAACTTCGAGCATTCTCTTCCCATTGCTCCATTTGCCGCGAAAACTAACGGCGTGAATGTTCCGTTTTCAGCCTGCAAAACGCGATCACAGTATTGTCTTTTCTTTTCTTTTTCATTAGACAAGAAGCAATTTTCAACTTTTGTTTTGCTGTATCTCTGAGCGAACAGGTTAAAAACCCTCACATCAAAGAATGCTCGTTGACCAGCTGTCCAAAGGTTGAGAGCGCTAATATCCAATCTTGCTTCTCTCGATCTGTTTGCTTGTCTGGGTAGATCTTCATTCCCTAGTTCATTAAGCGTTGGTTCTTTTCGCACGTCAACACATACTTCTTCCAACAACTTGGCAGTAATGTCACGTACTTCGTTATGCCGCAATGACACAAAACCTCCTTTCTTGCATGAAAGCGCATGTGCTACATTGAACGATGCCCCACATGCGCAAGTTGTAGGTATTCGGTCGAGTGGCCAATCGTATCGGACCCGTATTGCATCCCAAAACTCTTGCTGTGACAATTCAAAGCCTTGATCCTTCGTTGGGTTCACTGTCAACCAGTTTGAGACACCTTTCTGGTTCAGTGTTTCCATCATGCGTTTGGTCTCTTCGTCTGCCGCCTCCAAGAAGTTTCGAAGCTTTTCTTGGTAACTCCGGCAAATGTAGTAACTCCGTTAAATGTAGTAAAAATCTACGACAAATGTAGTAACTCCGTCAAATGTAGTAAACCTACGACAAATGTAGTAAACACCTTTAAGTTTGGAATGAGCCATAATTAGGCCAAGCACGTGAAGGTCTTCACCAGGTAACTTTTCAAGGGCTATCAGGTGGCTGCATAATTCAAACCAAAATCGCGCATGTGCAGTAAAAAAGATGCTAATATGAGCTGAATAAGCCGTAATTGGGAAAAGCACATTAAGGTCTTCTCCAAGTAATTTTTCCAGTGCTATCAGGTGGCTATATAGTAAGCCTGGAATATGCGCATGCGTATTCGCAGCTCGTTAGTACACGTAAAATCAGTCATAATAAGCCAAAACACATGAACATCTTCACCAGGTAACTTTTCAAAGGCTATCAAGTGGCCATTAATAAAATCAAAAATCGCGCATGCGCAGTAGAAATGTGCTAGTATGAGGTAAATGAGCCATAATTAGGCAAAACACATCAAGGTTTTCATCATATAATAGTCCAGGTGCTAAGAAGTGGCCATATGCTAGATCCCACTTTGGCGCATGCGCAGTAAAAACATTTGGGTAGAATTACGACAAGAAAAGTAAAGTTCATGTAAATATACATGTATTTTCAGTACTGGTAACAAAACATAAGAAGTTTTTGTACTTAGAGTGAAGGTATCTTGAATTTAATTAACGTCACACATACAAGTGTTTACCTCCTTCTCACAAACTAAGAGTCGGTTAGAAATGCAATATTTAATTAAAAAGTGACAATATGCTAACTGCGTGCTTCACTAAAGTTTATAACTCCCTATGTCCCAGTTAAATCAATGAGTTCAGGATACCGTTAACAATAACAGAGCAAGTACTTATTCAAAGGATTTTATAAAGAGACCCTATGCAAATACAATTCAATGATTTTCAACGATGGTAACCAAAGAAGTAAACAAATATTTGAGTTTTAAAATATCCTCCATTGAAGGATAACGGAGCATGTAGAATGATCTTATGCAAAATTGTCTAGTAGTATAAATTAACGGCCAAGCTATACTTTTAATTATATACCTCTAATGCCCAGCAGCCAATATATATAACCACACTTTTTCACTTTACACGCCTACCAATTTGTATTGGTCTTTGCACACTTTTCAATAACGTCTCTAAGTGCAAAACTGCACCACTTACTCTGCCACATACGATGATTTTATTAACGGAGACAACTTGCTCATGCCAATTGACTTGACAAATATAAGTTCATGTCAGGATTATCTGAAACTTGTGTATTTGAAAGTAAATATAAAGGAGAACTGACATGTACTTTTAGTGAAGATTTCTATTCCGCAAAAAATATTTCGCAACATAGTGATGGAAAACAAAAAGCCTGCATTTATAGAGTTTTAAAAGTTACCTGGTTAAGACATTTGAGCGTTTTAACTTAGCATGGCTCATTAACCTCATACAAGTATATTTCTACTAAGCATGAGCGATTTTTGGTTTCATTTTATGGCTACGTAACAGCCCTTACAAAACTAATTGATAAAGACGTTTATGCGTTTCGCCTATTCATGACCCATTTTTAACAGTCTCTTACTGCGCATGTGCAGATTCTAGACTTATCACGGAGCCACATGATAGCACTGAAAAATTACGTAGTGAAAACTTATTAGTTTCTTTGTATTTAGTTGATGTATTGTTTTCAAAGCCAAGTCAACGGTGGTCCTTGGAATATAAAATTGACAATAATAATAAAACAAAACGTTTTCCCTATTGATTCACCAGCCAAATAAGTTCGATTTGGATTGCAATATATTTGTTTCGCACTGACTTTGCACACACAAAAAAATTAATTCTCTCACAACTAAACCTACCATTTTGTGTGACATTCAAACAAACAAACAAACTAACAGACAGAGAATCGGCTATTAATGTATAGATATATGGAAACAATTCTTACTGAAGGAGTGTTCACCAACGAAATTTCTATTCCTAAATCCATAAATTCATTCCCATCTAGGAGTGCCTCTCACCAAGACAAGTTGCTTTATTCTGCCTTGTTATTTGAAATATTTTATATATATATATATATATATATATATATTGAATTATTTGAGGGATTATTTGCATAAAACTTTCGTGTGACAAGCTAGAATTGTTTGTATACTTATGGATGCCTGTGCCCAAATTCTTGTATCAGTTGAAGTGAACTTGATGCCAGAGATAATTTAACTGTTAGTTCTTTGTTGGAAATTTGAATTAACTTATTCAGGCAGTGATCATGCCTGATGACAAGCAATGACCACCAACCGCCTAATTCTGAATGCGAAAAGATTCTGATCTATGAGCAGATACATCCATACTCATTAGCAGAAATGACTTTTTGTTTGATTGACAGTATAACATGTGCAGTTGGATTTTCCTGTGTGTTCGGAATTAGGAAAATTGACAAATGCGAAAAGCACATTTAGTCGTCATTTCTACATTTTTGTACCATTATGAAAAATAATTAAAAATCAGTCAAAAGTCAATATAAATTATTTCAGATTTCTTTTCTGGCCAGAGAAAAAGGAAAATTTATATGAATTTGTCGTGTGAATACGAATTTCCATGAACTGGATTTTAGCTTTATAGGGATGATAAATTGAGAGTTATATTGACTATGATTGACTCACTCGCCACCATGTAATAGAAAAATTCAGTAACCTTCTTCCCTTATGGTATGATAATAGAGTTAAAATTATGTTAAAATTCAAGTATCTATAAGGTTTGAATTTTGTTTAATGGAATTTTGTTAATTAGAATGAATTGGTGCATTGTACAGTTATACATAACTTTTTACACTTTTTATTTAGTAATCAGCAACTGCTTGGCATTAGATCATCATTTAAGCTTATCTGAGGGCCACTTAATTGGTACAAACAAAAGTTCACCTGCGTGATTAACCGAACACGCCTGTAAGAACGTAAAGCTGGAAAGTCTAACTTGTAAAACTGAAATTTGAAGCTTAAAAAAATAGATTGAAGTATCAAAGTTGTTGTAGATGTTCTTGCCAATATGATTTCCGTTGATGCGTGTCGTATTACCGTATGTACAGTTATCTATAGTTTAAATGGCTGCCACAAATGTCTCGCGACCAATAAGGAAGCGGATTTTTTTATTGTTGCGGAAAGGCAAGGTTTTTTTCATAACGTTTACCTTTTGTGTATATTTAGATCTATCACAAAATGAATAATTAAGTAATGATCTGTATGTAATGTCGGGCTTCTGCAGTTATTATAAATTCGACGATTTACACTCCTTTTATGACGAGAAGATTTTAATATGTCTTTCCTTTGGACGAATGGATTCAATACGGGCGCATACGGGCGTACCCAGATATTAATCAGACCGTATTTTGGAAAGTTAGTCATTTCGTTTGCAAAGTTATTATGATCTTTAGATTTTTGAGCATACAGTTCGTGCTGACCTTAAGGCCTATGGGCCTCTTGTTTGAGAATTAATTTCGATTAAATCAACTTCAGCTTCAGATAATACATATATATAACGAAAACGGCTCAACTGTTTAGAAATATCTAAAAAAGTCAAGTAATATTTACATTGCAAATACTATATACTTGACTTTGACTTCCTTGAGTTTCTACTGTGTTTTTGGGTCTTCTAGAGTACCAATAAACAGGTAAAACAGTTTGAAATGTATAAAATTAGTGCATGCACATGCTCAGAGGAAAATGACTTGATCAATAGGGTTCTATGATGAAAGTTTTTATGCGGCAATTATCAAGTAAATAATGTTAGTGTTTATAAACATTGCGTCATTTGGTAAGTCGTCTATATATACAAAAGTTGTTTTGGTATTCATCGTTATTTATTACTATCATAATAATCACAAGTATATATCAAGTATATATCATTCTATTTATATTCATTTCTGATGCTGAATAACCCTTTGTAATTCTGATGATCACAATAACTTGTATTGTCAAAAAATGTATATACTTTACTACTTTAGAGGCAGTTAGAGTTAAGTTAGGAACAGAGAAAACTTATATGTGCCGAAATTTCTGCACATTTGTTTATAATAAATATGACTAGTGAATTCAAACATGTTTCAATAACATTTCCTGAGGTGCTCTTTCACAGTCATATGTTGTTATTGGCTTGTATGATTATCATAAAAAGTTTGTTCAAGACTTTTATAAAGTTTGTTTGTAATTTTATGAAAGTGTATTCCTTTTCTTTGGTGAAACATTAGAGCGGAAACTAATTTATGATTTTCCATGATTAAAAAGGCAAATTGTGTTTCGATTAACAGGACATTCATAGTTTTACCCAATGCTTTATTATTGTTTGTGATGTTATTGTTTTGAAAAACTGTCATTATTACAGTATTAAGTACCATGTAAGAGCAGGTTACTATTAGAGGATTTTCTGTTTAAAATTTTAAGAAAAATTATTACAGAGTGTGATATATATAGTGGATACAGCATTTGTTAAAAAGTATTAATCGAAAAATTCATTTTAAATATATAATCAATTTTTATGAAAGCTATTTATGTCTAAGATCTGATCCAAGCGCTTTTTGTAAACAATTTGTCAACGGTTTCTGATTTTGTTATAATGTATGGTAATCAGGACATATACGTGCATTTCACGAGCATTAGCAAAATTCAAATGTGTACCTGAAAGTGTGATACAGTTGTTGAATTTGAACTCGATGATGGCGAATATTAACTTTCTTGAAATTGTACATGTTTGAAAGGAAATCTGCTGTTTATTCCTCCCTTTGGTTAACATTACTGATCTTTCGTTTCCCCTCACTGGTCAGTCATTCTGTGTGTAATTAGTTCGCAGTTATGTGCGCCCCCTTTAACGTCCTTTTTTGTTATCTTTAAATTTTTTAGTTCAAAATCTGAAACTTTGATTCCTAGCATTAATTCTTGAAGGATTCATAATATAATAATCTAAGGAATATCGCCATTGCTATTAATTTCTTAGTTTTCTTTTCCGCTGACTTTAAGGCCCAAAGGACTCTTGTTACTCTTCGTTTCCTCTCTATCATTGTTTTAGAAATCTCAATGGGTCAAAAATAAATAAGATAATTCATCAGAGAGTTTTTTAATCATCAAAACTTAAGTTGTATAGTATCTTTTAAACATTGTGAACCTCTCCATTAGTCTATCAATGTACACGTCATTATTTTGCAATTTTCACAAACACAAAATTTTAAATAAGTTTTGTTGACTCAAATGAATTTTTAATTCTGCGAGAGGAATAAAATGCAGTGTTTATGATTTGTTATGCGTAATATCGGAAACATGGTTTGAGGAATCAATAATAGATCCAACTATGTACAATAAGATCAAGTGAATAATCTGAATTTATAATAAATTTATTGGTTAGATGATTGGTGCGAGGTAAACAGGTACTTTAAGTGAATGGACGTCACCGAGATATGTCATTTTAAAAGTTGCCGATATTCTCACTGTGAAGGGTGGTACCGGTGCAATCGATGAGTAGCTATCAGGATCCTGGTGTTAGATCAATTTCCTTCATAATTCTTATAATTTTCTTAGTTTTTCTCCCCAATTATGTGTTTCATGTGACTGTAAACTCTATGGTGTAAATTTGTACAGTTGAACTTCTGCTATGACATATTTAGTCTCTAAGGACCTGTTTTTATGAATTCTTTTTATATTAACAGCAAAAGTACTTTAAATGCCTAATCACAGGTCTGATTGACTTCAATTAGGCAAAAGGTCCCATTTACTGATGCCCTAAATGGTGAACTTACAAAATCATTTCGTACGATTCACACAAACACCACAGACGTATTCAAGGTCAGTCGAAAAAAGTAGAAGAGTCCAACGTTACGATATTTCTTTCAGTCTTCAGTGGCGATAAGGTTACCTGAACCTTTCCTTTTCTGCTTTAAATGACTAAACTCTCCTCCACAAATTTTGACAGAGCTCTAGCTACGCCTTTGAACACTTTAACACTTTTCGACATGAAAATGTTTTGATTTCAATGACTTTCATGAGTTTTTTTGGCAGTTAATATTATATTTTCTTACAAGGTTGACATTTTATATGTAAAAGAATGTTCTGAGAAATTTCAGGAGTGTAAAGATTATTGTTCTAGGGCACTTTTTGTGAATTGACATCATCAATGTGATTATTTAATGTTTATAAGTGTTAAGGCGGATTCACACGGGACGAATTCGCCAGCGAAGTCGCCGCGAAGTGGATTTGAGCATGCGCATATTTGTTTGTTTGGAAAAGTTGAGGCGAATTCTTTCGCCGCGAAGAAGTAGAATCCGTTTCTACTTTTTCTCGGCGAAATAACTCGTCATAAAGAATTACCCAATCAGAGATAAACTATTTATGCTGTGTGTGCAAAAATTGCAAAAATTGTTGTGTGTGCAAAAATTGCAAAACACATTTTGCGTTCAAGATGGCGTTTTTTTTTTATTTTAATTTGTTTTGATTCGTCAGCTAATATGTTTTCGTATGTAAATTTGCCGGCGAATTCGCATGCTCAAATCTACTTCGCGGCGACTTCGCTGGCGAATTCGCCCCGTGTGAATCCGCCTTTAAGCTAAAAAATGCAAGAATATCAGAATGCTTCAGTCTTGATCGGCATGACAATACATTTTCTTTTGCTTGAAGGTTAGAAATCATGGTTGCTGACTGAAGTTTGTGAAAATGTTTTCATTTAACGTTCAGGTATGTTGACGATATGTGACATGGGTGCAGAAATTGGTGCCACCACCTCTATCTTCTCTTTCAACGAACGAATGATCAAGTATTTACATGCAACGAGTCGTTCTGACTGGAGACGGCAAACAAATGCCACTGTAGATGGTAATAAAAACCAGTCATGTGTTTCAGAGTTCAAAACAAATTTCTTACTAGATGCCGTCTTGAAGAACTACGCTACCTCAACAGCTTCTGATATACAAGAGTGACGGGGGTTGTGTTTAAAAAAGCCCCTGACAGATCAGATGGTGCTGTGCGTAAGAAAGAAGAATAATTAATGTTACAGTGCGAGAGTTAAAGTTTTCTTTCAAAACCAACTTTTTGGTTACGATCTAAAAAATATTAACAATGCTATCCAGTTGCCTTTACAATCATGATACCATAAAATCTTATTACCTTGCGATAGTAATGTATCGTGAAACCTCGCATATTTTTCTCACGAATGTGATACTTGTGACACGTTTTAATTCCGTTTCAATTCCGTTTGGTACCTAGGACTTTTACGATTAATAATTAGTTTAGATGAATTATTTCATTAGTAATTTATTTAGCTGTAATTTATTTAACTGTTTCTGTGATATGTAAAGAATTTTTGATTGATTTTAATTTATATACTCTGAAAGAATGCCCATTTCTTTTCAATAATCGTTTTCTATTTTTTTGCCCTGGTACGACTTGAAGACCACTGAAGAACCTGTTTTTACTGTAATCCCTGAAATGTAAATTTTGCTTAAAAAGGTCTTTTGGAGACGTCTTTGAAACGTCCTTGACTGGTCTTCAGGTGTAACAGCGAAAGACGTCTTTTAGATACGAGAGTAAGACGTATCAAAGACATTTTCGAAAGACGTCTTTTTCTTGTCCTTAAAATACGTCTTTCGTTGTTAAGCCTAGAGACTAGTTAAAGACGTCTTAAAGGCGTCTTAACTGGTCCTGAAAAGACGTCTTCCGTTGACTGGGTAGTGAGG
Organism: Turritopsis dohrnii; assembly: GCA_027922465.2. Lineage (NCBI taxonomy): Eukaryota > Metazoa > Cnidaria > Hydrozoa > Anthoathecata > Oceaniidae > Turritopsis > Turritopsis dohrnii. Next base: position 710,151 of record BQMF02000066.1, on the reverse strand, counting down.
GTTCGAGTGAAGGACGAAATACTTTAAGGGGAATTAATTGTTTTCGTTTTACATAATTTTACAGTAAGTTTGCACTGTGAAAGAAAAATCTTTGTAGCTATTTTACTAATGAATTGGATTTAGATATTTTGGGTTGTTTGAAGGCCTGTTTTCATTTCATTATAGGCGACAAAGAAAAGAAGAAAAACTTTCGAAGAGCCTGTCAGCATTTTTTCATTATTGGTGAAAACCTAATGTACAAAGGAATTCGACTTTTTATCAAATCCAATGAAGAAAGACAGAATATTATTAAAGATATCCATCAAGGAATTGGAAAGCGAAAGCAATGGCATCACATCAGAGGTGTGGTTCGACTTACCAGAAATGCTCGAAACGCTTTTTTTGGCGCAACATGTTGGGTGATGTAAGTGAATTTGTGAAACGATGTGAATATTGTCAAAAGCATGGCAAAATGGAAAAGTTGATCTCTCCAGAGTTAAAAAGTGTCCCCGTTCCATCAGAGGTGGTGAAACAAATCACAGAAATGTCTTCATTCAAATTTCAAGTTAGTTTTCTCGTATGGTATTCCGACTATCTGATAAACAAACACCAATGTACTTCATTAACAAGAAACAAACTTTCCGTTGGATTCATGATATGGTAGATGTTTTTCAGATATCATATCAGCATGTCTTGAGTAAAAACTTGCTGCCTCTCGTCTAACAGATCTTTTCACAGCGTGGAGCACGTTCACTCAGTTTTGCATAGCCGGTGGAATGTTATTATGCGCATGCGTCAGCGAGATTATGAAAAATCGACTTCTCATGAAAGACTTGGAGTAGTTTCAAATATCTTCGTAAATTAGGCTATCACCCCAAAGCTGCACATTCTCTAAAAAATCATCCTCTTTATATGAATATTATGGTCAGGATTAGGATTGTATAGTGAACAAGGAGGTGAAAGTATCCATTCATAACTTAATTACTTAAAATCTGTGTATGGAATGATACCTAGAGGACAGAAGTTACTTGCTTTGATGAAGGAGCAATTTCTTTGGGTGATTTCTGCTGTAACTCAAAGAATGGCGACGCCACACATCAGTAAAAAAGAAACAGGAGGGTTCAAAATACATTAATTATTATATAAAGCGTATCAATTGTTCAAACAATTTCAGATACATAGTCTTTCTTGAAATAAACGTTCCTGAATGAAGGGTTTTGGTGCTTGATCTGACAACCATCTTTGAACCAAAACAAATACTCATAAAAAACTGACACCACATCAAATTATGCACCATCTACTTCATATACCTTAATACTAACAATATATATTCAACAAACCCTCTGAGAAACTTTTTAAGTGCTATATTTCAGCAATTCGTCAGTATACTTTCTGGGAATTGCAGTTTGTACAGAGCTCACTTTGCTGATTCTGTACTCTTCGCTACGTGGGTAAAATTTATAAAAATGATCTCAAAAGTGAAAATAAGGCTTGTGCCTTCAATGCCGTTTCGTCAGTGGTCCTTAATTATTCGTAAATATATGCTTTTTTATTTGCAAAATTATTCAGAAAAACAAATTCAGGCAATTTATCTTCCAGTCCACTCCGCCATCTTTAACGGTTTCTCAGAGAAGCAAGTTCGCACATGTGCATAATAACTTGCCGCACACAAATGAACGTGGGAGCAGTTGGATAAAACCGCCACAATAGTTCAAATCGATCCCATTTTTATGTTGGTAATTACTGGAAATTTTTACAACTGTTACTGATTGAATTATTACCAAGGAACAATTTCATGCATAAGAACGTGGTAAGGATGTGGGACTAGTACTGAAAGCTTTTCACCAAATACATCGTCAAAATATTGTATGAATACGACGTTCTTCACGTGTGTTTAAATATTAGACGACGTTCTGAGTCCGTTCCAAAGTTCGTCGTATTTCATCTCTTATTCCTGACTGTGTCGCTATAATCAAATAAATAAAATATGACAAACTATTAAAGAACAGAAATACTTCATCACCAACCAAGAAGTATAAAAGCGGAGTTAAACCGAATACCATCACTATGACCAAAGTCAAATAACTCAACTGCAGCATGCCGCCTACCGTCTTTTTTGCTTTCGTTCTTAAATCGAATTTCTCCTCTTCAATCCCAAATTTTTTTATGGAGGGATACAATTTCTCTTTTATGTCTATTTGTGATTGATTTCACACGTCGGCCAAAATAAATGACTGCAACTGAATAAACAGAAGAAATCGCCCTTACAAAGCCAACAGATATCGCATGTACGGGGCAGCTAAGATGTACGATTATCATGACTGCTGCAGGAAACCACGTAAGTAACAAGCTCGCGCGAAACTTTCGTTCTGTTACGATCGACCAATACCGTAACGGATAGGCTATGCTGATGTATCGTTCAATTAAAAGAAGCTGAGCGAGAGAGGTGGATGTCACAGACAATGCTCGAAGGACAGCTCCAACAAATGTCTGATATTTTAGCATGTCAGTCAATCCAAAAACATTTCCTCTAAAACTACTTATGATATCTACCCCGCATAATTGACCAATCACGTACATTCTTTTCGTATGTAGTCTTGAAACATATCAAAAGAATAATGCAGATATCCAGAATGATTGAAATTGAAACAAATGTTACAAGGACATAAATGTTTGACGATTTTTTCAAAACCGCGTTAGTCATGTTCCAATCTTTACACATATATACTAAAAACAGTCTATATTTATATACCATTCGAATCCATTCAAGTGTTATTAGTACCTCTTACGCATTGTTCCTATAGTTATTTCGTGAAACGAACCGGTAGCAGAGGCGTGTTGGGCGTCAATTAGTTAAAAAATTAAACCAAGACATTTTCAGTAATTGGTTTAAGGCTTTTTTTTCCGTATTTCTTCATCAAAGTGATAAAGGAATACAAAAAAAAATACTTTCTGAAAAGAAACGATTATTTACCGTGGCTAAGTTGGCCGTTAAAGTCAGAAATATTCGCAGGCAGAAACTTTTGTCAGGCAGAAACTCAATTTTCAAGTTTATGCATTTGAAAAAAGTAAAACGAAAAATCGCGAAATTCTCTTCCGGAAATAAAAATCCGAAATAAATGATTTACAGGGCAACAAAGTACATTAGAGAGAGTACAACTTCTTTTTCGCCAGGAATTAATTTCTTTCAAAGATTCATTTCATTGATTGGTATATCAATCTAAAACAATTACATTATTTGCTTGTGTCTTTCTACTCTTCTTGCTGCTACTAGAAAATATTTGACGATTATCCCGATTTCTGGTTTTGGTAACATCTTTCTTTCTTTTTTTGGTTCTATCAGAATGTTTGGTATCGGAGGTAGTGTCATTACAAAATTAAAAAAGAACCCGCCAATCACTCGGCCAACTGACTCTGAATGGGGGTAGGACTTGTCTTTTTTGTAATAGCTTGGATTACTTATTTGACTTCGTTGTTCTTTGTTAATATTTTTAGTAGTTGTCTGCTTAATAAAATGAGATAAAGAAAAAAAATTATTGCTGTTCGCAAAAATTTTTTCCTTCCAAATGAAGTATTGTTTGTTTTTTGGGAAATTTTTTTTACGCGGAATTGTCCCAAATTTAAAATTTCCGAAAAATTTCGCGAATTTTTGAACTTGCGTAAGTTTCTGCTTGCGAAAGTTTCTGCTTTGAAAATAATTTAAAATCCCATTTGTTATTCATTGAAATCGCAAGTGCAAGGGTCGACCGATATTTTATGGTCTGCAGGATAGTGATTTTATCCGTCAATTCCTGCATTGATATGTATTTTATGAGATGTTATGTGTCAGTGTGCGAACAGAAAGCCAAAATCGCGACATTTTACCCTATTGTTGCACTACACCGTGTTACACTAACCTCGATTCCAAGTTCAAAAAGGTGGCCAGCTTGGATGTTTTTATTTCTAGGTCTTCCTAAAGAGTTGAGGAACACTTCAAAAATAAGTTTTGATCTTGCATGTGTTATGTTTTTCATTAAGAAGAACATAAATGAATCGAAAAATGGTAAAAAGTGCTCGATCGTTGGAGCATGTTATGGGATAGTGATATACATCCTCGTGAAGATTTTTGAAAACACAAAATCCATAGCCTTGATTAAATTCCAACCAAGAAAGTGATTTATTTGCTTTTCTTATGCGATCTTATCTCATTATGTAAATGTTAAGTATTCCTTTAACCCATTCTCAGTCAATTTTCCTTGGTCCAATCTGGCCCATGTTAAATAATGGTGGAGTAGCAGTTTAACTTAAAGTTGAATAATAACCAGTATGTAACTGCACAATCTGTATATAATATAATCACTAGTCAAACGTTAAAACAATAACCGTGAACCGGACGGACGTGTTTTACGTGCTCGAGAGTCTTATGAAACTATTTTTCGTTGAATTTATAATAATTTATATTGATTAAACATTCTTTGGATACTATAAAGAAAGATCTGGATTTAGTTATTGCTGTGTGGTTTTATTGTACAAGATTTGAACACAAACATACAATTTTTTTAATTCATAATATTGGTTTTCGTGAAATCTATCACTTCTACTATACTTGCATGTAAAAACCGTACCTCGTCAAATATGTTTCAACGTTGGTTTGTTTATTTCCCATTTGTATTGGTGATATTAGGAACTTTAATGACATGCTGCGCTGAGGGACCAATTGATTCGAAATCCGCAACAAAGAAATTCCCAAATCAACGAAAAATAAAAAGAACAAACTCAAGAACCGTATACTATGCAAATTCAACAGCAACATATCAACTGATTATATCAGGAGATATAGAAACAAATCCAGGACCTGGTTTTTCTGCACCGAAATGTAATACTTGTTCAAAAGCTGTCAGAATAAACCAAAAACGTTTAATTTGTGACAGTTGTTTAAATGTGAGCCACGTAAAATGTACAAATCTCGTTCATCATGTCAGGAATTCGAAGATGCCTAGCCATTGGACATGCGAATCCTGTTTGCACACAGTTCTACCGTTTCAAAACATCAGAGATATTTCCAATTTAGACAACAATGCTTTTAATGAAAGCGTATCTGACAATGACCTTAGCATTGAAAACAGTCATCGAAATTTACTAAACGAAAACCGTAATTTGACTTCTATCGCACACATCAATACGCAATCGCTTCTATCAACATTTACTGAATTTTCCGCCATGTTGAACCTTCTTAAATTCGATATTATAACCCTTAGCGAAACTTGGTTGCAAGGCAACAAAGAACAAGAGGAGTACGTTAAAATCGCCGGTTATAAACCTGCCTTCAAGCACCGAAAAACTCGTGGAGGTGGAGTCGGTATTTATGCAAAAGAACATCTTCATTTTCAACCTCGTAGGGACTTAACAAAAAACTCTGCGTTGGAAATTTTGGCTGTTGAATTCCGAGGCAGAAACAAAAACACTCTTTACCTTCTTGTTACCGTGTACCAACCAAACTTTGATGAAAAGGAAAAACTAAAATGGCTGGATCTGTTTGAAACAACCATTGCTGAAATTTGTACCAAATGGAACGGCATTATTATTCTTACCGGTGATACAAATATTGATTTTCTCGGTCAAGAAAAGGAATCGACAATACGTTACAAAGATATACTCACTTCATACAACCTTTACCAACATGTCACAAAACCTACAAGAAAAACTAAAACCCTTATCGATCATATAATCACCAACATTCCAAACAAATTTAGTCACAGCGACGTCCTCCCAACCGACGAAATAAGTGACCATGATACCCCTTATATCCTGCTGAGCATCAAAAAAGAGCGTTTTGAACCGCGTTATAAGTTCATTCGTGACGACAAGAATCTCGATATGAATTCTTACATTAATGAAATATCTCATTTACCATTCAACCTCGTTTATGCTTTCGACGATCCTGAAGATCAAATAGACATTCTCAACCGTCTGATTCTTGAATGCATCGAAAACCATGCACCATTAAAACTGTGAAACTGACTCGCCAAGTTGCACCTTGGATGAGGGATCCAGCTATCGAAATATGTCGAGCCCAACTTGAGCTGTCTCGTCAACAAGCTCGTTTCAACCCACAAAACAAAGCGTCGTACAAAGAAAAACTATACAACTACAAAAAGAAATTGAAGGAAATCAAAATAACTTTTTCAAAAAATCTCTTTCATCAAAAGACCCTAAAGCTGTTTGGAGCACCATCCATCGAATTTTGAACAATCAAAAGTCTCGTATTAACCACCATCCCTCCGAAATGAATGACTACTATAGCAAGCTAGCTTCAGAACTTACCGGTAAACCTAACGTAGAATCAATTTTACCAGACGATATCGAGACAATAAATGACGAAACTTCATTCAAAATTTTGCACACATGTTATGATGAGGTGCATCAGATTCTAAAGAATTTGAAAAATGACTATTTTTGTGGATCTGATAGCATCTCCATACGCTTCATAAAACCAATTTCAGAGTCCATCACATCACCACTTGTGCATATAATCAATAATTGCATTGACAAGAAAATCTTTCCTCGACAATGGAAGATTGCTCGCGTATGCCCTATACCAAAAATAGATTCACCAATAAAAATTAAGGACTATCGACCGATATCAGTGCTGCCTGTATTATCGAAAGTTTTCGAAAGAGTTATCTTGATTCAGCTTTGTAAATTCATCGAGGACAAAGCACTCTATCATCAAACACAATCTGGCTTTCGTAAAGGCCATTCCACCGCTACCTTACTCATCAAAATTCGAGATGACATAAAAAAAGCGATGAACAAAAGTGAAGTCACCCTATCTATATTGATCGATTACTCAAAAGCCTTTGACACCATAGACCACCAGAATCTACTATTGAAGGTAAGAGATATGAACTTTTCCTACGATTCTCTTCAAATTTTGTCGAGCTATTTAAAAGATAGGAAACAGTATATACAAGTTGAAGACAAAACCTCTTCCACGAAACCCATGTGCTTTGGAGTTCCTCAGGGTAATATATTAGGCCCTGTGCTATTTAATCTCTACGTTGTTGAACTTTCAGATCAAGTGATATCATCAAGTATACAATACGCAGATGACACCACCCTTTACCGACACTGCAAAGTCAAAGATTTGCAGCTAACCATTAAAGAGATGGAAAAGGACGTCGAGAATCTTCAATCGTGGCCAAAGGATAACAACCTTCTATTTAACAACGACAAATTACAGCTCATTATATTCCATTCGCAACGTCTAAGAAACTTTCCGAAAAATCAAAGTCAACTTTTCCGATGTTCCGGAAAATCGATTGAGCACAAATCAGATGTTAAATTGCTCGGAGTTCACCTTGATCAAAATTTATCATGGTCAACTCATATCAATGCTAATCATCAAGTCTTCTCAAGGAACACTGTGTGCTCTCCGTAAATTCAGTCGTTTTACCCCGTTTCATGTTCGAAAAGCCTTGGCTGAAACAATGATACTATCCAAGCTTAACTACAGCAATGTCGTTTTTGCTCAAATTCCAAAATATCAAATTCAACGACTACAAAAGATCCAAAATATAGCAGCTGGGTATGTTATATCTCGTTATGCTAACTTGAATGACGTAATTAGATTAAAATGGCTACCAGTCAAAGAGTATATAGAATTTAATACCGCGAAAATTGTCCACAAATCGCGTCGAGATAAAAACCATCCCAGTTACCTTAATGTTGAATTCTTTGATCCAAATAAGACGCTGCGTTCTACTTCCAAAGAGCCATTGGTTAAAGTTGTTGGTGATCGATCATTCCAAAGTCAAGCCCGTTGGTATGATGATCTACCAGAAAATATTAAATCTTTAAAGACTTTAGAGAAATTTTCTTTGGAAGCCAAAAACTTTTATTTTGATAAGGCCTTAGCTCGGGCCCTGTCACTTTGATTGTTTTTTTTTTTTTTTTTTTTTTTTAACAATTTGTTTGAATAATATATGTATAATATAATAATATATGTTTTCTAATCATTATCTATTTTCATTTTCATTTGATCTGATTCTCATTACAACACTAGCCTTCCCATTACTTACTTTAGTCTATCCTCAATTCTAGTTTGAACTACCTCTTACTTCCTATTTTGCAATGCCCTGCTCCGCACCTCTTGAGCTCGGTTCCTTAGGTTTTTTTTCGTTGGGTTTTTTTATCATAACTGCATTTTACTACTATAAATATTTTAACGAAATTATTTTAATAGATATATTTTATTCATTATGAATTTTAATTTTAATTTTTTTGTTTAGGCGGAAGAACAATTTGTATAAATTGAAGCCAATTTAATGTAAAATAAATAAAAAATAAAAATAATTTATATGCATCATGTTTCTTGGGACTTTTGATACTATATTGGAAATACATTTAGTAGAATTTTGTTTCTTTTTCAGAAACACAAGCTACCCACATACCCGGTGTGGTGTCTACGGTTGTACCAGACACAATCAATAAAGTATTCATTAATTCTACCTAATTATCTCAATGAAGATCAGGTAGGAAATGCGAAATACCATATAAGTAATAGTATGGTAAATCGTTCTTTGGGAAAACCTCCATATGAAGGCTTGCATGTATACATATGGAACAAATATGGCATTAAAATTCATTCCCAAGTTATTCATGATTCAGAGAGATCTACATTAAAGTTCTGTGGTTCCACCGTAATTCTCAGTTGCAATTCCATCCTGCATTCAACTTTTTAAGCTTTCCATACAAGAAAATATAGTTTGTATTATCTTTTCTGGCAGTGTTGTAGTAAGTATGAAACTATAGAAATGGGATGACCCGTTGCGCTAATAAATTTTTTTGTGTTTTACAGGTTAAAGAGCTTCTGTCTACATTTGGAGAATTGCGTGCCTTTAACTTAGTGAAAGATTTGGTCTATCTAAAGGTTACGCATTCTGCGAATACGTTGATGTCGGGATCACAGATGTTGTAAGTTATAAATCCCTTATTGTTTCCATCGACTTTGTTTTTATCTTTTCAATGTTTCCTTAATGTTTTACCTTTTGTCTCGTCTACAGACCATTGCTGGTATGAATGGGATGCAACTGGGAGAAAAAAGCTTGTTATTCAGAGAGCAAGTGTTGGTTCAAAGACAATGCCTGTTCAAGTCAGTATAATCAACAATGTTATCAATAGAACTTCTTATAAAGCGTTCGTTCATGCTTCTCTGTACAAAATTTCATGCACTTTGTTGCATTATAAACCCACTGATACTATAGTGCTACAACCCACCTGCAATATAACCCACTAGTCAGGATGCATTTAGTAGATTTACTTCACGATCTACGATTTTCTTTAGCTAACCATACCTGGTTTCGATCTGAACAAGGAAATCACCGCCACGAACGTCCTTTGCCTTATGAACATGGTCAGCGCGGAAGAGTTGATGGAAGATGAAGATTATGACGGTAAGTCCGAATGCATACGATAAATCCTTGAGGAAGCGGCCTTTTTTCCCCATCCGATACCTCTACTTCCCCATCCAATACCAACACCTCCATCTAATATGCGCAATCGCTTCTTACAGAAGAAGATGGAGGATGCTTAATGTCTTCCTATAGAAATGACGGAGTCAGTACCCTGACTAATCGTCTATGAATATTAGTCTCAGAATTTATTTTCTAAAGTCGTGTCAATATCAATAAATCTTGTGCAGAGTAACTTAATGTTGACTATTCCAGAAACATCAAAACTTAGCAGGTGGAGGGAATATTGGAGTAAAACAGCATTCCATGTTTTTTACATAACTATTTTCTAGCACTGGGCGACCATATCCTGCTGTTACTAAGAAGTTTTTTTATATGCGTGGTGGGTAAAGTCAAGTAACAGGATTTTGATTTGTGCTTTAACTTCTCTTTTTGTGCTGTTCAAGTAATATCTTTAGAGAACCCCAGAAGAATTGCAATTGTAATTTCTCTATTGATCATGGTACGCTTTATGCCATGGCACAATTTCAGCAGCATAGCGAAGTCTTGCGCCACCTCGATTGTGAATGAAATTAAGTCCAGAAGAAAAACTTTTCAAACACTTGAAAATAAAATGATGCCAATGATAAAATACAGACACATAAATACACTTTGGAAGAATACAGGCTCACTCAGATGTGTTAAAATTTAAGAACATTCTGTTTTGTTTCGGTTAAACATATTGTTCGGCTTGCATTCCCGAAGCACCATTTGAAAATGTAAAGATGTGCCTGTCTTTTAACCTACTTCGAAGAGCTGTAGTTATGAAAACCTTCACATTCTGCAGGTGTTGTAAATAACTAACCACAGGAGAGTTGATTGAATTAGTCGGAAACAATTGTCTGGTCGTACTTTATTCTAGGAAATTAACACTACCGAATTTTTAAACTTCTAGTTAATTATATGTACATGAATTTAATGAATTTATTGTTCGAAAAAAATAATCAAGTCTTAATCCGTGGATGTGGAATGTTGACATTATGTTTGTTACCGAGAACGTAAAGAAGGACTTTCAAAAACCGTGGTAATTTTATGCCATTAAAATCTTTCCCCAATTCGCGTTAAATTTATTATTTTGGTACATTTGCATTGAATTATTCCTCATGCTTTGTGAATGGTTTGTTTTCTTAGAAATATACGATGATATACGTGATGAGTGTTCGAAACATGGTCGAATAAGTAGTTTACAAATACCAAGACCCAGCAGTGAATCTCAAGTTCCTGGTGCCGGCAAGGTATGTAGGAAGTACTCCTTCGAATGCTCCATGTTGTTCCTCATACATCATTTTCAGTTGAACAGAGAAGAAACATCCAGAAAGGAAATAAGACTGATTTTGCTTTTTAAAATTCAATTTGTTTGGCAGAATCTGCTGGAATTTTTTAGATATTCATCGAGTATGCCACGTCAAGCGAAAAGAAAGTTTACCAATCGTGTTGTTGTGACGTCATTCTACGATCCTGACCTATATTATCGCAACGAGTTTTCAAAATGGCTCCTCCTCTCCCTAATCAACTCACCATGATGGATTGCTGCATCCCGGGACATTCTCCCATTTCAGTATTTCCAATATTTGTGCCTCTATTTCACTGTATCTACCACACCACAGTTCCACACGACATCTTGGGACACTGTGAGACTGAAAGAGTTCACCGTTGCAACATTGTAAATAGTCCTTTTCTTTCTGAAAGAGAGCGCAGTGCTGTTAACAGGGTTTCAATTTTTACCCTGATGTGTCTGCGAGACACCCACGTTAAATGAGACTGTTGCAGATTAATTTGGATATTCATTAGAACGGTATCGTGCGCGAAAGCGGGAAAAAATACAGTTGACTTTCGATATCTCGAACTCTCAGGGGACCGGGAGAAAAGCTTGAGATATCGAGAAAGGGGTAAGAAGTTTTTACCGCTTAATTTTTGTGCCATTTTTTCCAGCGAAGTCAATAATTTGATTTTATTCTTAACCCAGGTTGATATTGTGTTCTTCGGGACGCCATACCTTTGGGCTAACTCTTTTTTTATACATCCTTTTATGCAAGTCTTTCAATGCTTCACATTTTGCTTTACATTTTTTTTCTGTTTGTAAGCCTTTGCTTAACGAGCTTCATGTTTTCGCCTTTAATAGAGACAATGGATTAATCTTTCCATAAAACTAGATTCAACTATTCGAAAATTCGAATTTAGAAAAATGGAATTTTATCAAAACATGCAAAAATCACGCCCCCAAATTTCTTAAAGTTTTGGGGAAAGTTCGAGATAACGAGAGAAAATCAGAATAGGGAATCGGAAATATTGTTCGAGATACCGAAAAGCTCGAGATATCGAGTATTCGAAATATCGAGAGTCGACTGCACTATCTTTTTCAAAATCGGGCTTTCTTTTTCAAAACTGGATTTCCATTAAAAAATCCCTTTCTTTTTAAATAGTTAATTTAAAAAGATTGGTTTTTGCATAGACGACTTCGTTTTTAAAGTGTTATAATTTCGCTTTTTTTTATCACTTCGGTAATTCACTCTTGTAATTCTCCTTAATTCTGTTCTCACTGGTGATGTTTCAAGGCGAAATGGCAAAGGCGGAGGGAAAACAAGGAAAAGCCTTGAAAATAATTGACGAAGAGCAAGTTTTAAGTTTAAAATCAATTGTAATCAAATGGAATCAAATCACAGAATTGGTGTTTCAGATGAAACTCTTAAGAGAACCTCGAAAAGTATTTCAACAACAGATTTTAACTTCACTGACATTATGAACTCAGATGCCATAGTTCAGAATACCCTCGATGATTCACTCTTTCAAGAGAAGAAATGGTATTGGGTTCACTGTTAGGAAGAAATATCATAGTCCAAAAGGTCGCGTGATAGAGAATGGTTGGATAAGGTCAATGGAGAGAGACAGTCATTGCATGGCACATATATCGCAAATAAACCATTTATCACAGATCGGTACGTTTACAACCAATAGACTGAGTAGAACGTTTGTGGGTTGACATTAAAAGCTGCGTTGATATTCTGTTCATTGAGCTTTTTAATGAGGAGGACGCGGTATGTTAGACCAAGATAATGAGTCCATCAATCACTTATTTAGTTTTTATTATGTTTTTGTACCAAGAATCAACAGGCTCATTGAGGAGTTTAAACACTGTTGGAACAAGCACCCATTGCAATGACCTTTCAGATTTATTCGTAATCGAGAAAACCTCGAACCCAGGACTTCTTGCCTTTTCGATATACGCCGCCGTCCGTATATTGAAGACGTTCGTAGAGGTAAGTAATCGAGACATACACAAATTTAGTACTCAGTCCCTCCCGAATAAGAAGAATTTGTTTCTCCATCAGAAAGTACATTTCTTTTGGTACGCTACTAAATTGTTTAAAATTATTTGACAAGTATTTTATTCCCTGCAATTTATGTTCATTCACGGAATGAGTTACTTTCATGTAAATTTTCCAGGGATTCGGAGGTCCATGAGAACCAGACCCTGGCTCTTGGACTTGTGTGGGAGGGAGATAAGTACAGAAACTACAGGAAATATTTGTTAGTTCAACAGAAAGGTCTGAAATTCCTTTAAGAAATTTATCACTTTAAGAGCGAAGGCAGCTTTTGAATTACATTTATTCAGTTTTGGTCAAACCAAAGACAGTAATAAGTGCAAAAGTCATAGTAATACGAAAATATTTGCAGCTACCACTTAACACACTGGTGAACAGGCACACATGCAGAAATTGCGACAAATTTAACGCTTTCCAGGAAACTTAATTGAAAGTGTGTTGCATTTGTTTCAGAAATAGGTGGCAGCTTAGTGGTTTTACAATTATGTGCTGGTCAAACTTATCATCAGCTGCAGGTTTTGTTGGTTCAGCTTCACGCTGTAATACGGTTGAATGATTTCTTTATCTTTCTTTCTAATCCAACAAACTGCGAATCCAATAGGAACAATAATTGCCGTTATTCCAATCAAACCATACCTCAATGAATCAGATGATGAATGACATTTTGGAACATTACAGTATTCCCATATACCGTTCTTATTAATGTAACACCAGGGCTTTCTACCATGATTTTGAGGATTTCTACAATAGTTCTTGTATACGATTGAATATTTAGTAGCATTTACAAGTTTCCATTCCATGCAAGTGGTTTTAGTTTTTGTGAAGTTTTTGAAACCTCCATAAGGCTTTTCTCCATCATAACAATCAACCAAATTTCTTGATTCTGCTAAAATATCACGCTTTGAATAACAATTTTTGTTGGTTTTATTCAAATTGAGGCAATTCAATATTTCGAAAGCTTTTGCAACAAAATTTTCCTCCTTACAGATCACGTATTCATCAGCGGCTTGGAGAAAACGAAAAATAGACGCACACATCTCACTGTGTCGAAGTTTCACACATTCCTTGTAGCAGGGTGGGATGTAGATGCTATCATTTGTCTTGGTCAATGTGCATACAGGATGAGATGCTTGACAAATATACCATCTGTAACTATCAATGCAACCAACAAGATATTTTGACGGAGGTAAATAAGGAATGACATGATTGATGGATTCTATTGTTTTCTGCAAAGGGCAACTACTTTTGAAAACTTCGGATACATACTTGATGTTACGCTGATCACCTAGCTTATCTCTATATTTAATAAAAAGATTTAAATAACCTTGAAACATTTTCAATTTTTTATCAATCCATCTGGCATCATCACTAGTTTGTGCAATTCTCAAATTTCTCATATATTTCTTGCAATAGCCGGACCCTTCTCCAAATATGTCATGATAACGTACGCAAGTACTCTTTATTGATACAATAAATTGTACCGCTATTAGAAAACTCGTCAACTGAAACGAATAACTCATGCTAAAACATTTACTAACCTCTTAGTTATCCACATTCTCAGCTATTTTGATCATTTATATACTAAATAATTTTAATATAATTCTTAATTTCATCCATTGCAAAATTAAATTCTATAATCAAATTCTTTTTGATTCACATCAATACTTCAGATTAATCTTTAAGCATTTTTAATTCTTTTGCTACCATCTTCGTAAATAAACCAGTAGACCTTTGTTTGTTTAATTGCCGATTATAAAAATTTAAAAGTTTACCGATTTGATAACACTTCACTACAAAAGGATAACAAACAACCGCAACAACAGCAACACAACAACAACAACAACAACAACAACAACAACAACAATAATATAGTCAGTAGTACGTGTAGTATATTCTGACAACAATGGATTGGTTTATTTTCCGTTATCGATTAACACACGGTACTGGTACACAGAAGAGAAATACAAATGCAGAAATTACAACAAATAAAACGTTTTCCATAAGAATTTACTAAACAAGTATCACATTACTTATATTAAAAAGGGTACAACTTTTGCAATACATTTACATGCTGGTCAAACTAAACAACTGTCGCTTGTTTTGTTGGTTCAGTTTCACGCTAAAATATGGTTGAATGCTTTCTTTGTCTTTCTTTCTCTTCCAGAAAACTGCGAATCCAATAGGAAGAACAATAATTGCCGCTATTCCAAACAAACCATACCTCATTCAATCAGATGATGAATGACATTTTGGAACATTACAGTATTCCTATCCACCGTTCTTATTAATGTAACACCAGGGTTTGCTACCATGATTTTGAGGATTTCTACAATAGTTCTTGTATAGGATTGAATCTGAATATTTAGTAGCATTTGCAAGTTTCCATTCCACACACGGGGATCCAATTTGTAAGATGTTTTTGAAACCTACATAAGGCTTTCCGTTATCAAAACAATCAATCAAATTCCTGGATTCTACTGACATATCACGGTTTGAATAACAATTTTTGTTGGTTTTATTCAAATGGAGGCACACGCGTATTGCGATATTTTTTGCAAGAGTACCATCATAGTCTCCGCACAAGTTGTATTTATCAACGGCTTGGATAAAACGATAAACAGATGCACAAATCTCACTGTTTCAAATTTTCACACATTCTTCGTGGGAAGGTGGGATGTAGATGCTATCATTTCCCTTGATCAATGTGCACAGAGGATGAAGTAATTGACAAATGTACCATTTGTTATTATCAATAAATTCGACAACATGCTTTGATGAAGGTAAATGAGGAAAAATATCATTGAGGGATTTTATTCGTTTCTGTAAAGGAGATGTGCTTTTCAGAGCTTCAACTAAATATTTGATGTTGCGCGAATCAACCATTTTATCTCTATATTTAACAAAAAAATATAACGTGTCTTGAAACAATTTAAGTCTTTTATCAATCAATTTAGCGTTATCAGTAGTTTGTGCAATTCTCAAGTTACTCATGTATTCCTTGCAATAGCCGCACCCTTCTGCAAATATGTCATGATAACGTACTCAAGTACTTCCTTTTTTAATAGCCAATTCTCTGTTTTTCTGTTTGTTCAGTTTCACGCTAAAATATGGTTGAAGGATTTCTTTATCTTCTCTATCTAAGAATCCCTTGAATCACTTTGACTTCTTTATCAACCGATTTGGTCTCTTCACTAATTTTTGCAATTCTCTAATTTCCCATGTATTCCTTGCAATAGCTGGACCCTTCTGCAAAGATGTCATGATAACGTATTTACTATTGATATAATAAATTGTACTGCTATTGGAAAACTCGTAAACTGAAACGAATAACTCATGCTAAAACTTTTAGTAATCTCTTACTTGTCCACATTCTCAGCTATTTTGATGATTTATATATCAAATAATTTTAGTATTCTTCTTAATTTCATTCATTGCAAAATTTAAATTCTAGAATCAATTCCTTTTCGATTCACATCAATACTTCTTTTGTCAGCACATCTGTGAATGCCATACGAAATAACCTTTTCAAATATAACATGGCCACGAAACTGAAGTTTCCTCTTTAACTTAACAAAAATTAATCCATTACTGTCCATTCCCTGTGGTAAGCAATTACTTACTGCATTAACATTTACTGATACATTACAAACAGAACCTTTAATTTTCGGCATTTGACCTTTAGGCGTAATACTAATTTTTTTGAATAAAATGCGTTTTGCAATCAAGGTTTTTTCCAATCGATGCAAACATTCAATTTCTCTAGGTATTGGTAAGACCTCTAATCTTTTCCACACTGCTTGACATGCCACAGCTCTGTTAAACAAATGGTGATCACAAGTCACACAAACATAATTTTTCCCATTACAACTTCATATGTCAGTAAACAGTGGGAAAAATTCATATTTGTAGCATTCCCTTTTAAACATCTTCACTGTTCTACGATAAAGGGATCGGTTGCAAACAATACAGACATGGTGTGGTCCCTGGCATATTTTAGCTTTAAATTTAGAAACACAACCTACATTTTCCTGATGATTCCTCAAAGCTTTTTGCTTTTTATCAGCATGTTTTTGCGATCCTATGCTCAATGCATATGCAACACGCTTAGAACTTCTACTTTTAATTTTTGAAACTTCAGTGGCTTTCCTTTTTCTGCATTTAGCTTTGGCAGAATCTGATGCATTTCTCTCTCTACATTTTGCTTTGGAAGAATCTGATGCATTTCTTTTCCTACATTTAGTTTGTTCAATAGTATTTCCGATCTTTTGCCTTATAATATTCGTTTTGAAGATTTTCTAAAACAAACTTTTCAAGAAAGTCTACACAGATGCTTTGTATTTCAAAAGGGACATAAACATCAGCTTCATCAACATTTGTAGAAATCAAATACTTTTCAAGGTCAATTTTTGATTTAAGTTTCAGTAATGTTGAGAAACCATCAGCAGTTGACTGACCAAATATATCTTTACTGTGTGAATCAAACAAAAAGTAACAATTTTTAGTCCACATCACAGAAATGCAATATCCTTTGATAAAAAAATTTGAGAGCACTTCCGACTTGATCTTCTGAAGTTTAAAAACCATACAGATCTCCATTACTTAACAAGGCACTTCTGTTATTTAAAAGTCTTAACAAGATACGACTTCCAAGTAGGGTTATTTGTTGTGGAAGTTCTGATGCCATTAAGTAATCTTCACTACGTAAAGATTTATAGAGGTCATCCCCTTGTATAACAATGAAATCCAAATCATCAGCATTCCACCGGCCAATATGCTTTATTGCTGAGACACCGATTAAAATCAATGCACGACAGGAACACTGCCAAATTCACGCTACCAAACATCTCCTTGGTGAAACTTTTCTTGGACTGAAGTCTCAATTCTTACATTTCCTTTACACAAAGATGGCATTATAAATTCAACAAATATATAGCAACAACACTATGCTTTATATACTATGTATAATATGTATAATATATATATACTAACCGCCAAGGCGGCGTCGCTCGCCGCCCATGTTCAGCCTGCGTTGTATCACCACCTGCTCCAAATTATTGCACTTAAAACCAGCGATAAGACTTCCTTTGCTGCTGGCTTTATCGCTAAATAAAGCTCGTTTGCACGTGAAGAGAAATACGTTCCTGGTGTTTCAAATCTTCCATGTTCTTAACTCAGCCGTTTATTGTCGCGCTCGCATTTAAAATGTAAGCAGACTTTCTTGCTTTCCACAATGCATTCCGAACGTGAACTTCACGTGGTTTTTCTTTACGAGTTTAAACCAATCAAATATCAGTTTAACAATACACTCAAAACGCAGAGAGAAAAAACTTTTCAACTTATTATTAGCTTTTGTTTTACGCGCTCTAACATGGGTGCTGTCAGAAGTAGGTGAAAAAATGGCTTTTCTTAAAAAGACCACACGGGAGGAGAAAAAAATGCAAGTGCTAAATGAATGAAGTGAATAAAAAACGTTCGATCAGATTAAAATAGATTAAAAGAAATCGATTAAAAGAAATTAAGACAACTATTAAGACAAAAGCAAAAAAATATTTTGTTTCATGATACTCTTTTTTTAACTATCGGTTTTTAAACATTTTAATTGCTCGAAAAAAAGTTCACCCGTCTCAGACAGTCAGGCAAGCGTTAGGATACACTGGCAAACCGCACTTGCTGCCACGTTCTGCCACTGCTGCTTTTTGTCCAAAATGTTTAATCAGTTAGTTTCTTTGTATTTAGTTGGTGTATTGTTTTCAAAGCCAAGTCAACGTGGAATATAAAACTAACAATAATAATAAAAACAAAACGTTATTCCTATTAGTTCATCAGCCAAACAAAGTCACGTTCGATTGGGGTTGCAATGTATTTGCTTCGAACTCACGTCGCACACAAAAAAAGAAATAATTTCGCTCACAACTCAATCTACCATTTTGCGTGACTTACAAACAAACAAACAAACAAACAGAGAATCGGCTATTAATATATAGACTAGCCGCCAAGGCGGCGTCGCTCGCCGCCCATGTCCACCTGCTCTGTATCACTGTATCAATAAACGTCAAATTTCCTTACTTACAAACAAACTCGTACAACTTGTGTTCAACCAGAAGCAGATTCGAAGTCACAACCTCTGGTAAAACCAATCTTTTATCAGTGTAACAATACACTCAAAACGTAGAGAGAGAAAACTTCAACTTTTTATTAGCTTTTGTTTTAAAAAAGTTACGCGCTCTAACATGGGTGCTATATCAAACAAGGGGAAAATGGTTTCACTTCTTAAAAAGTTCACACGGGGGGAGAGAAAAAAGGCACGTGCTAAATGAATAAATAGAATAAAAAAAACGTTCGATCAGAACGCTTAACAATTAAAAGAAGAAATTAATTTATTAAAAGAAAAGCCAAAAAAAAAAAAAAACATTTTGTTTAATGATACTCTTTTTTTACCTATCGGTTTTTAAACATTTTGATTGCTCAAAAAAAAAGTTCACCCGTCTCAGGCAGTCAGGCAAGAGTTAGTGGCAAACCGAACATGCTGCCACGTTCTGCCACTGCTGCTTTTTGTCCAAAATGTTTAATCAGTTAGTTTCTTTGTATTTAGTTGATGTACTGTTTTCAAAGCCAAGTCAACGTGGAATATAAAACTAACAATAACGATAAAAACAAAACGTTATTCCTATTAGTTCATCAGCCAAAAAAAGCCACGTTCGATTGAGGTTGCAATGTATTTGTTTCGAACTCACGTCGCACACAAAAAAAGAAATAATTTCGCTCACAACTCAATCTACCCTTTTGCGTGACTTACAAACGCACAAACAAACAAACAAACAAACAGAGAATCAGCTATTAATATATAGACTAGCCGCCAAGGCGGCGTCGCTCGCCGCCCATGTCCACCTGCTCTGTATCACTGTATCAATAAACGTCAAATTTCCTTATAAACGGCTCGTACAACTTGTGTTCAACCAGAAGCAGATTCGAAGTCACAACCTCTGGTAAAACCAATCTTTTATCAGTGTAACAATACACTCAAAACGTAGAGAGAGAAAACTTCAACTTTTTATTAGCTTTTGTTTTAAAAAAGTTACGCGCTCAAACATGGGTGCTTCAAACGTAAGGGGGAAATGGTTTCTTTTCTTAAAAAGATCACAAGGGAGGAGAGAAAAAAGGCACGTGCTAAATGAATAAATAGAATAAAAAAACGTTCGATCAGAACGCTTAACAATTAAAAGAAGAAATTAATTTATTAAAAGAAAAGCCAAAAAAAAAAAAAAAACATTTTGTTTAATGATACTCTTTTTTTACCTATCGGTTTTTAAACATTTTGATTGCTCAAAAAAAAAGTTCACCCGTCTTAGGCAGTCAGGCAAGAGTTAGTGGCAAACCGAACATGCTGCCACGTTCTGCCACTGCTGCTTTTTGTCCAAAATGTTTAATCAGTTAGTTTCTTTGTATTTAGTTGATGTACTGTTTTCAAAGCCAAGTCAACGTGGAATATAAAACTAACAATAACGATAAAAACAAAACGTTATTCCTATTAGTTCATCAGCCAAAAAAAGTCACGTTCGATTGGGGTTGCAATGTATTTGCTTCGAACTCACGTCGCACACAAAAAAAGAAATAATTTCGCTCACAACTCAATCTACCATTTTGCGTGACTTATAAACAAACAAACGCACAAACAAACAAACAAACAAACAAACAGACGGAGAATCGGCTATTAATATATAGATATATGGATTATTTCATCTACACACTGGTGGTGAGGGCCAGAAAATAAAGGAAAGCAAATATATAATGTTATTGCTTGCTTGTTATAACAGGAAACAAAATAAATTTTGTAAAGTATTGTGTAAAAACAATAATCAGGTGTTTCACAAAAAAAAAAACAATAAATATTAAGTGCTTGAACTACAAAGCACAGTGCAAATTGTGCTTGGGGAAATAACAGAACAAACGGTGCCTCTGACACAAGGCACAGAACAAGTTGTGCTTCGTGAACAAAGCAGAAATTAAACGGTGCCTCTGATACAAGGCACAAAACAAGAGGTAAAGCAAGAAGGTACCGATTAACAGCACCACAAAAAATACTAAGCATGATCCAAAGACATGAGCTATTTTGATTTAACTATCTGCTTCATAAAACAGCTCAAGCCAGGCCAAATTATAACCACGTGATAACATAGCCAATCACAAGCTGCCAACCAACATATACACGTGACCTATAGTACTCACAACAGACAACTGAACTGAATAGGAGCGTAATAAACGAATTCACGTAAACAGTGCACGAAATCGTTCATAACTTGGAGTAGTAGTAGCAGGAGGAGGAGGAGGAGGAGGAAAAACTACGGGTATTTTAAAGACTTTACTCCACCACGGGTGTCCTAAAGTCAATAAACAGTACGAAGAAGTAAGGGAAATTATGGTTTGTATCTATTTGAATGAGGTAACATTTTGAACTACCTGAGTTATCATCTCATGAAGAAAATGTAACTTTAGAAAAAAAGCAATGTATGAAAATGATTTTATAAACAAATGGATACTAGACTCCAGGAACAAAATTCGTCAAAATTTTCCAACAGTTATGTGTGGACTGAACATATGCTAACGCTCTCATTTTCCAGCCCTGTTCCGAGCTGCAATGTCAGCCCGTGATGAGAATTTTTGAAATTTGGTCCAAATTTGTTCTAAATTGCAAATCTGGTAACGAGGTCACGTAAACATTGCACGAAGTCTCTCATGACTCGTAGTAGGGTAATATGGGGTAAGATGGGTCGGCGTGGTAAGTCGAGTCATTATAACTTGAAGTGTAGATAGAGCCTTAGAAACCGATATTTTTAACATAACAACCGTCACTACTCGCCTACCATTTTGTTCCGATAGTTCGATTTGTACTTCACCGCTTTTGCCCACGATTTTGCCCACTGAATTCAATCGAAAACAAAATGTTATGAGTAGGATCATGAGGAAAATAGAGTTCATTAAACGTTTTACAGGAAAGTCTTACAAAAAGTGTTTGAATGAGCGAGCCATGACGTAATTTTATGCTCACTGACCCAAGCAAATATTACAAGGTTCCCACCATGAAGTTTTGATGAATTCAATTTGTCAGCTGTGTGTTATTTATGGAAAGAAATTTATCTATTGATTTATGAGGAATGTTTTCACGAGGAGAGTGATATCAACAATATGAAGTTACTGTTGTTTGTGTTAGTGGGTTTTTTTTCAAGTCAAACAGATAACTTTCTTATTTATTTATTTATTTATTTACGAATGTTTACCCAGGATAGCCTCTTCAGTTCCCTAAGGTACTGTTATCAATGAGGGTCCTGCGAAGGAGGTCCTAGAGCATTTAAAGCCCCCATTTGGGCTACGGAAGCTGTAATGACAGGAACCGCTCAACTAGACAACCACCCTAGACATCATTCCTACTCTCTTGCTGAGTGCTAAGCAGAGAGGATTGATTCACACTGTTATAGTCGCTGAGTGAACAACAACGATTTCAGTAATGTAATACGTGTTCGCACAGCGGGCAAAATCATCAAAATGTCACTGCGATGGATAGCACTTTCATTGAATTTGTGTGTATATTTCTATAGAAATGCACTCCTTCGCATATATATTTTTAACTGGCCTTTTGAGGAACACCGCATTACATGAATTTAAAAGAATAAAACATAATGAAATATTTCAGGCATTTCAATAATCTAATTCATTCCTCTTTTATAGCGTCACTTTATGATTGCCTCGCATAGCTAAAGTCAATAAGGAAAATCAACATGGACTAAAAAGTTTTCTTTCTCTCTCACGTTTACTATCTAAATTTAGTTGATAACTCTGTGTGTTGGTTTTCCTTGAAAAGCAAATGAATTAAAAACACAAGGCTTCGAATGCGTGAAATTATGTTCGAGGTAATGAACTGTGATAAATAGAAATGATTGCTGATGTCAGCAATGTGAACAATGGGTTTGAAAACGAGAAAATGATTCCCTCGCAATGATTGGCTGTCTCGTGAAGATTCGCGCTTACAAAACTGTCGAGTTTAGTTTTTTCTTTCGACTTTTAGAACAGGAGCCAGGAACATTACAGGCTCATACTTATTCTTAAGAGTTATATTTGCATATTTTCATCAAAGTTAAGCAAATAACCAATGATGCGAAAAATAAATGAGAGTCCTGTTTAAAATAGCAAAAGCTTTCCGATTAAAATCATATTCAGTGCATAAAAACATATAAACAAACAAATAAACAACAAATAACAACAACAACAACAAATAAACAAGTTGTTTTAACCTATTAATATGTTTTAACCTGGCATAATATTATTCTACATAACCAATGATGTTATCAAATTTTTAATAGGATCATAATGGTGTTTAATGTTTTCACAAAAAACATGAAGTTGAGATATTCTGACACAACTAATAGCAGCTGTAGCAACGACTTTTTATTTTCATCTTTATATATCACTGGCTTTTTAATTTGTTGGTCTAATGTTGGTCTAATCAGTAGTCGCTTAAAACTCTTTTACAAGGTATTGATAGAAAGAACTCGGAAGTATAAGATGAGACAATGCTTAATAAATACTTTTATTTGACATAAGTTTCGATTCGATCATATTTCTACATTTTGTCTGACATTAAAAATAATATCTGTCTTATTTGCGTTGAACAACTTTACATTCTCTAAATATACAGCATATTTTCTTTGTATTGTTCTCTGTAACACCCAATAACGAAGAAAACCGCAAAGTGATGGTGCTTTTTCAAACACGTGCACCATAACGCCGAAAAAACCCTGGGCATGAGGTTGGCTCATACCATTGATCCTTTATGTGTCGGTAGCGTTCAATCTGTATTTACGAGCAACGTAACTCCATCTTTGTGAAGCGCACTGTTTTACACAAACCATTAAAGCACAGTGTTTTGTCGATGAATGTCTTCACGTACTCACACAATGGAGGAAGTGAATTCAAAACGTTTCCATCATCTGCCAACGCATTTTTCGTCTCGTCATTAGCTTCTTTTACTGGCAAAGAAGCACACATTAAAATTTGAAGCAACATCAAAAAAACTAGCTTCAATTCGAGACTAACCATTATCTCTCACGTTAGTAGCCTAAATGATATTTAAGACCTGACTTGTCAATTTTATACAAGAATTTATCAAGCCAACCAACTTTCATATTTTATTTGTTTACACAATTTTCTTGTCGACACAAAAAGCCATTCTTTCTTCTAATTTCTATTTGCCCGTTATTAGATATGTATTAACAAATATAAACAATGAAAATAACATTCATACTATTTCGCAACCTAATTACGCATGCGCTGTGTGTTGTTGAAAATATCTGTATGTTGATGTATGTTTCATTGACGTAAAATTTAGAAGAAAATGTCGGATTTGCCAAAAGCAACATCATCACGATGAAAGAAATATGAGGGACTAAGGATACCAACATTACCATTTCAACTTCAGTATTAGCTCGCAAGTTCTGGATGTATCTATTCACAAATGCCACCAGCAGAGACCAAAGTTAATAAACCAAGTCACCAGAAAGAGTCTATTGACTTTTAGGACCTCTGTGGTGGAGTATGTCTTTTAAATAAAAAAGTTTGAACTCTTCCTCCTTCAACTACTATACCACTCCAAGGTATGAAAGACTTCGTGGAATGTTTACATGAACTCGTTAGCAGAATTTATGCCAAAATTCGAAAGTTCTTCAGTTTTTATAAAAATTTAGGCACTGATTTAATAGGCATTTTTCAAATTTGGTCAAAAGTGAGACAAGATTTGAAGGTTTTTTAATTTTCATTAAGCTTGCAACTATTTAACGGCATTTGGTTTGTTTTTGTAGAGAGCGTTGTTTGGCCACTAGCAGTTGTAAGAAGTGTCCGAAAATCTTCATGCTATAATGCTGCTTCTTATTTAATATGTCTTCTTCTTCTTCTTCTATTAAAAAATAAAAAATCACAAAATGTTTTGGTTGATGTGCAGACAACCAAAGAGCCAGGAATAGATTACTTCTTATTCGACTCATATCGAAGTGCTTCTAAATAAAAGTTTTTTTGAAATATTCATTTCCTACAAGCAAAGGTAAATTCAACAAAAAAGTTAATTAGTTCGAGCAAACGGAAGTTCTAATATCGTGTTTCGGTCATATTTAACTTAAAGATTAAAGGCTTAAGTTACCAGCATAAGCTGTTGAAATGTACAATATGTATATGTTACATAACAGTTATATAACACGATTGTGGTTAACATGTGTGAAGCATTTTAGATTGTGCAATCTGCTAGAACAATACTTACAGTTACTAAAATTACACGTGTAGTCACGTGTCAATCGTGTAACACCACGTGTTTTAAAGAATTTATGTTTGGGTATATGTCTTCTACATGACTTCTCACTGTTTTTTCCGTTAACTTCTATGGACTCACCCTGACAAGTGATAGCTATTGATAGATGATAAATCAATTTATCACGTTAGAATCGCGTGGAAAATGAGAGAAAATGCTTTTAAAACTCTCTCTAACTCGAACCTCGAAGGGGGAAACAAAACCGTTCGAATTATGGAGAGTTCGAGTTAGAGAGAGTGATATTGCTAGGTTTCAGTCTGAAGGGACTCACTGATACAGTTCGAATTATGGAGAGTTCGAGTAATGGAAAGTAGAATTATAGAGAGTCCAATGTATATCTAACACACCCGAACCCACAAGTATTAATCATCCATCAAACGAAGAAGGCTTTTTTGATAGCTTTTTTTGTAAAGATGTCTACATAGCAGAGACAGTAAGGAATGCGACAAGATTTTGAACCTGCTGAAAATTTAAAGGACTACCCCAAATCATTCATAAGAAACTTTTACTTAATTAGAAAAATCAAGGTTCTGAAAATTGTGAAGGTTGACCAACAGTAGTATCACCTCCCCTTCCCTTCCCCGTCAACCAGCGTCACTCAGATCGAGTCCAAAACGGTTATTTTATTTCGCAACTCTATCTCCTCTATCTATCGCAACTCTACTATCACCTCTTTACCTTTGTCGTACATAGCTATGTAATGATAATGCAAATTCACACCAATATTTGGCCTATTAATAGCAGTAATTGCATAGTCGTTTCACAAGTCGTTTCGAATTGAACCAAATCATCAAGATAGAACAGACAAGATTTTCAGGAAAGGTGTTTCCAAAAAGATTAATTTTTTATTTTGCTAGAAGCAATAAGAACGAAATGACGTCATAATCTAAAAGTGTGTTTTAAATACTAAGAACAAAATAAAAGCAACACAGGCTGAAAAAGGCTAAAAACAGCCACATCCTCAGGTCAAGAAGTTCTTTTTTGAGTGCACTAAATATCTGAAAAATAGTTTATTCTGTTTTCTGACTTGCTTATGTTTTTGCAACTAGATCACAGCAATAACACACACAGAGAAAGAGTTGAATACCATTTTCTTCGCCTGTAATCGTTTTACCTCAAGCAACACAGTGCCGCCAGTATTTGTTGCCATTATCTTCTCTGATCAAAGTCACTGGTTTTTGATTTTAGTGCTCATACTGTTCTTTGTATTATAAAGCTTTCCACTCCTGCCTTAGGTTATTTTTGTATTTCTAACTTAGTAAGTGTATAATTAACTCAGCAATATATGACCATCTTTTTTTATCATTTTGTGCACTTAAGATAGAATAAAGATTCTGAAAAGCTTTCACTTACTGAAAAGATTCTGAAAAATTGTTGTTGTTTTGCAATTAAGTAGAAAGGTTGAGAAAAACTCCTTAAGAAACAAAACGACAGAAAGGCATTCGAAAAAACTATGGAATGGTTTGTTTCATTGTGAAGATGAATAGCTAATTGTATAGTTCGCATAATTTGATTACTTGGCATAAATTTCATAGTTCTTCAATTTCCATAGTAGGTCATTCATTTTTTTTATCAATCTGTGCATTGTCTTTTGTTTGAAATTGATTTTAGTTTTAACACTAAAATTTGAAAAATCAGTTGACCCTTAAAACTATTGCTTCATGATCTTACAATATATCGGAGGAACGTCAAATATATTTCGTTTTATATCTACAGTGTTTTGATGAACTGTCATCGTTGACAACTTTTAGCATCAAACCATTCTTCCTTTCTTGCAGATATGTCAAGAACTCAGAAATGAATTGAGATTTAAGGTACGGTTATTTGATAAAAGGGAAATCCAGACAATAAGACGATACTTGAAAGTGAAATTAGAATATTTCAGCTTTGCAAATTGCTGTAGAAATTACTAAAAAATAGTAACCCGCAATAAACTGTTAATTATAATAATAAATAATTATTTATAATAAATAAAAAACATAATTATAATAAATATAATAAATAAATAAATAATAATTAAATAATAAATAAGTAATAAATAATTGTTTTAAAGCTGCCTCAATAAACGGACTAGGTCATTGTATCTAAAAAAGAAACAAGAGTCCATGAAACCTGAAGCTTTCACAAAAGTTGAAAAATGGTGGGCTGTGAATCAAAATAATAAAAAAGATTTTTTGTTACATGAAGATCAAAATAGGAATTTGTGAGTGATAACTGAAGTAAAACTGTGATTAAGGGAATAAGACATTCAATAACAAAAAATATGATACGGTATCAGCATTGTGTGCATAACCTTTACCATTGTAACAAAACTTAATTCAATTTAAAGAAACAAAGCATTTGAAAGCAAATCTGATTGCGAAAGTTTACATTAAAATCAAAAGAAGTTACTAAGCTCTTTCTATCTCCATTAAGGTCTGACCAATATATATAGCACAAAACACAAAATCTGCGTTAGCTAACTCAACAGGATATATCCCACTCACCCTGATAAAATAGCTGTAATTATCAATTAATCAAAAATTTTTGAAGTAAGCCACTATAAAAAAATAGCCTCTATTCCAGGTTAAATAACGAGGAATCCAACGCTAATGAAAGGTCAGCTGCCACCACCCAGTGGGCACAAGGACGTCTAAAAGACGTCCAAATAACGTCTTTCTAGGACCTTAGGACGGCCACTTTGGACGACTAGAGGACGTCCAAAAGTGGTACCAAATGAAACGCTTTTCGCCCACGTCGGAAGAGGACATCGTGTGGACGTCGTCGTTTTCACAAAATTGACCGTCCAGAGGACGTCTATTATTGACGGTCCTCGAAAATTTGGATTGGGATAGGAAAATTGATATTCGCTATATCAACAGGACATTGAGAAGATATTTCCTATAAGAATGTTCCTACAAATGAAAAAAAAGTTTCAACTAAATAGGGATTGAAATGAGGATTGAGACAAGCATAGGACATGCCTCCATGTTTTTACATTGTATTCACAGATTATAATAATAAGTCGTGTAAATTTACAACGTTTTTCGCGTTCGTGTTCATCTTCTTCTAGATGTGCCTTTTTATTTTTCTCCCTTTTCAAAAGGTCACTAAGTCACGTGTCGATTTCGGTCTTATGATGTCATTTAGTCAATGCACCTGGAATAAAAAGGTATGATTCATCTTCAGTTATACACTTGGCTAATTTTATTAAAAAAAATAACGATTTTTGGTATCTTGTAGATAGTAAAGGTAACAAGGAAACTCAATATATAAATTTTATATGCCAGAAAGAGAATTCTGTGAAGAAAATAAACGGGCACTGTGTGCAGAGTCAGCACGAGCCGGTGTTTCAGAGGCTACATGAGCTAGCGTTTTTAGTGATGAAATTTGTTCCAAGTATAAATTGTGATACACAAATAAATAATATATGATATAAGGGAAGTAAAATCACTCCTGTTTTAAAGCAGATGTATCATAAATTAGATTCACTGTTCAAAATAAACAAAACATATGCTGGTGCTGTTGGTATAAAGTATTTATGCTTTCTACTCAAGTAAGTAATAACTAAAGACTGTGGTTCAGATTGAAGCTGGAATTCAGTAAAAAAGAATAATTACCTGATGCATCTTGATGGATTCTGTCTTTAAACGTCCGATCATCATCCTTTACAGGACTAAGTCTTTTCAAAGAATTCTGCATGGTCTTTTGCACCTAAGTTTTGAAAGTTAAACATTGACTATGCTCCTTAGAAGTTTGCTTTATGTAATTCATCATACACTTATGGCAACTTACCAGATTCCTTCTCATGGTTGAGATATTTATCATCAGTTCAGCTTTCACTTTCGATCCGATTTCCAGGAGAGTTTCCAACAGCTCATATTGTCGAAAGTCTTCAGATGGAGTTGACCAGTAAGAGAGATAGTAGGCTACTGGCTTTGGACCTTTAAGAGGGTAATATGCTGTTCCATTAATTCTATCAACTCAGTGGTATGTGATGATACATTCGGTTGGACAAAGCGCATCCGAAGTAACTTTGGCGACCCATTTGCAAAAAATGTATTTGAAAATATGTTAGAGTTTTGTTACATGTGGCCAATGATTACTTTAATATTAAAGCTAACTGTGACTTGGCCGCTGTTTTGTGGGAGGTAGGATCACGAGGATAGTTCTTTCACTTTATGATTATTTATGATTATTTTTCCGGACACTACGGGCAAACAACACATTTTCTCAACACTTTTTTGGACTTTAATGCATATAATGGCTTTCAGATAGCTGAATGTACACGTACAGGGGAACATGTACAGACAATTTTTAAATAATTTTTTGAACTTATTTACATGTACCGACGTGTGTACAGGTGTGTTGCTCAGACTCATATTGTTTATTAAATAAAATATTCATGACTAAGGTGCAAAGTTTAAATCTTTTAAAATATTTTGATTGCACAGTTTGTCATACTATATAAACATTTTGTAGTGCAAGAAGCAAGCAAACGGAGACTATTTTAAACATATTAAGATATTAATAAACAGAGAACTTTTACTTACAGCACATGATACTATGATCAAACATAATTAAAAAGAATTTTGACTTACATTATTTATATGGTGTATGCTGTAATAATATGTTGGCAGCTCGTCTATCAGTTCGCCTATCCAATGTTTTCTTCTGATGTGACGGTAAAATCTTGATAGTAAAATCTTGACGGTAAAATCTTGACGGTAAAATCTTGATATTGATGGGATTTTTTATATCGAACGTCAAAACTATTTCACTCATCAGAATAGTTTTCGTTAGGTATTGAATTTAATTGAAAAACTTTAAATAAACAAAATAGGTAAAAGATGTGCACGATAAAGCACGATATTAATCACGTTTAAAACCAAGTTATATGACCAGATTAATTATTCTGACCCCCGTATTTTATTTTAATTTTCGCTCCATACGTGGAGTGTTCGCACGAACATTCTACATAATCAAACTAAGCCAACGAAAACTGAACTCTCTCTATCTCGAACTCACAAGAGAGAGAGAAAGTTCGAGATAAAGAAATAAAAATAGATTAGAGAGTACACAAATGACCGAGATTTTCGTTCGAGATAGGGAGAAGTTCGAGTGTAGTCGAGATATTAGAGTCAACTGTGCTGGGTGATGTTTTGTAGCAAGTAATTTGAGTACAACTGTCGATCCAGTTTTAAACTTGAATTTTAAGTTTCAGATTAAAAATAGAAGACAAACTCAGACGTCGAAAGGATATGAGGCGGCATCGGGGTCAGAATTCGCGATTTTCCGTCATCCGTAAACGTTCGCCTAATCTCGAAATCGTCCGTCGGAAACTTCGCTTAATTTCGAGGTCGGTCGCGATTAGACTTTTCCGACGGAGCCTCGCATCAGCTAACCTCTCTTTCGTTCTGGTCACCAAAGTCTCGAATCTGGTCCACAATTTTTACAATGAACTCTTGGACTAGATGATATGCGAGAACGCTCTGGGCTGGAAATCGAATTCGGCCGCACTGGGCTGGAAATCGAATTCGGCCGCACTGGGTTGGAAATCGAATTCGGCCGCAGGATCGCCTGAGCAGGATGTATGCGTGTACCTGTGTTGTTTGACCTGGACATGATGCGAAACAATAATGGCGCACCAGCAACAGGCTACAGGCTTCTTTTCTTTTCTAATCTTTACAAAATTTGTTTTATATATGTGTTTTTTCATATGGTATAATCCCTATTTCATTTCTATCGATTGAAAAACAGATTTTAAGTGTTTTAAAATGAGAGTACTGTCTTACAGCTCTAACAAGAAAATTTTGTTACCGTATAGCCTAATTTAGTGCAGGTCAAAAAATAATTACTTTTGGCGATTTATGCTATTAGGTATTGTTTTGACGCAACAACACACTCAGTTCCCATCGCATCCTGCTTTCCAAGAGGGGGCACGGCTGGAGACTATATCGCATAGTCAATACGATGTCGTACTTATGGAGAATATTTGGTAATACATTATATCCATACAAGAGAGAATGATACTTTTGTAAAGGCTTCAAACAAATAACTCTTCCGGAGTGGAGTTCGCTTTCAAGCTCGGCTAAATTCGATTTCCAGTCCAGTGCGGCCGAATTCGATTTCCAACCCAGTGCGGCCGAATTCGATTTCCAGCCCAGTGCGGCCGAATTCGATTTCCAGCCCAGAGCGTTCTCGCATATCATCTAGTCCAAGAGTTCATTGTAAAAATTGTGGACCAGATTCGAGACTTTGGTGACCAGAACGAAAGAGAGGTTAGCTGATGCGAGGCTCCGTCGGAAAAGTCTAATCGCGACCGAACTCGAAATTAAGCGAAGTTTCCGACGGACGATTTCGAGATTAGGCGAACGTTTACGGATGACGGAAAATCGCGAATTCTGACCCCGATGCCGCCTCATAAAAGGACGTCTACTGATGACCGTAGACTAAAATAGACGTCCGTTGGACGTCTTCGAGCGTACGTGGACGTTAGGACAAACTTAGTACGTCCAATGGACGTCCGATGGAACAAAAAAAGTGAAGAAGGTTTTATAGAAAACAGAAAACGCTTTTTAGCAATCGCATTGGAAGATTTTTATAAAAAAGCTAAAAAAGTTTGTTACGAATTACGCATCAATATTCCCCACTGAAAATTATTTAAACGAATTCAAACGCAAAAAAGTCAAATTAATACATTAGAATTTACATGAAAATTGTTTGAATAATTGTTCTGAATTTAATCACAACCTAGTTATTCATTAGAGTACGATTGGTAGATTCTAGATTCTAATGAAAACTCAATGTTTTCAGTCTATTTCATTGTCCACATCACAGCCAATTTACATTTCTAACATTTGCATATAACGCTACTGACTAAAAGTTTCCACGGCGTTCACTTAATGTGTATTTCCCCATCTTCTTCCTTGTCTTTGTTGTCAATCACGTAACTAGGGTTTTTCACTGGTATCTGAAGGGTATTGGTGACAATATTTAGGAATTTTTGGAAGTTAAGACGAGATTCATTAGCCGTCTTTCCTCTCATACACAGAAACTTGAATTAAAATGACCCATTACTTCATTGTAGATGTAAGTATAGCTTATGTTTAATCTATTAATACTCAATCACCGTCTGTTTGTTTGTCTGTTTGTTCGTCTGCCTGTCACACAAATTGGTAGATGTGAGTTGTGAGAGAAATCGGGGTTCAGCAAAGGACAAAATTGCGAAGAATCTTAAAAATTAGGGAGTATAAATGTACAGCTCCCCTACCAAAAAAATGTTGATGGCGCAACAAATTTTAATACTTTTAACTTAAATATATGTAAATGACTAATATAAGCAAATTGCTGTATTGATATTTCCACAATACTTAAGTATGACCTTGAATGAATCCACTTTTAATCTTTTGTTAAACACACTAAACCTGTGTTTTTACTTTTGTTGAGATCAAAGTTAGATATTCTTTCCTGTATATATTTTGACTTTTGTCTTAACAAGTTATGCATTCTGATCATGACTATGCAATCCTTCAAGGGTTTTTCTTGGCTACATCACAATTTGATGCACGGCAACATCAACATGATGACAGGCAACAAGAACTCCTTCCTGATGACCCTCAACAAAGTCATAAAGTTAGAAAGTTAGGAATGCTTAATGACAAAAATACTGTGCAAATCAAAGTGATGTTCGTCCTCAATTGGGAAGGGAGAGGGATGCGCAAAATCAAAGACAGCGACAGACTAATGAGCAACGTGAACAAGCTGCTGCCCGACGTGCAGCTGATGTTCAACGGCGTTAACTTCTAAGAAGCAAAGACAATCCTGGGCAAGTTGCTGCTTGACTTGAATCACTTGCTCGACGTGCAACTGATGCTCAACAGCACCAACATGTTAGAAATAACGAGAAACTACAACAAGTTCCTACTCAACGTGGAGCTGATGGTCAACAACACCAAAAAGCATATGTTCGAAACAGACGAGTGCGCAAGGCTCGAAAACAATAACTTACCTGACATTCATTCTTTAGGTGAATTTAACGTTTTATGTGAACATTGTAGAGCAATCAAATTCGACCGTAAAAGTAATTTTAAATGTTGCACAAATGGAACGGCAACACTTCCAAATCCATCTGAGTTACGGAATCTTTTACTTGATGATTCTGCTCTGGGTAATCATTTTCGTAAGTGCATTAGAGTTTACAATAATGCATTTAGTTTGGTTTCTCTGTCAGCTAACCTACGTCTGTAACTAGGAAATGGGACGCCATGTTTTAGGACGTGTGAAAAACTGCTACATAGTTATGGAGCGCCGTATGCTAATGAAAACCAAGTACCCATGTTTAGACAACTTTATATTATCGAAACTGCTAATCGCTTATGCCGCAGACTATCATAACTTGGCTCACTTCGAGCAAGAAGATGAACAAAGGGCGTTTTTTTAAAAATAGAACAACCTCGGTAGTGGATATGTATGTGGGCGAAGACAGGAGGACATCCAATGCTCCACACCCCGAAGAATTCTTAGCAACTTCTGTAGGTAATGATGGTGCACTTCCCGCTGGTAGAAATATTGTAGTTTATCCAAGAGATTAGCCCTTCTCTAACCGTGTAATCAGTTGATTGTACCTAGATGTTACGGCATTAGTTTCAAAAAAAGGCAAACCAGATTTGTTTCTACGTTTTACATGCAATCCTAAATGGCCTGAAATTGTTCAAAATCTTTTACTTGGTCAACCCACATCAGATAAGCCGTATTCAAATCGAATTTGGAAGCTCTCAAAAATGATATTATCAAAGATTCTCTTCCAGCGCTATAGCATATGCTGCTACATCTTGGCAATGAACTTAAGTTAGGCAGTGCTGATGACATGATTCATTGATATTAGCGTGAATTCCAAATCTTGACCAAGAACCAGAACTTTACGAAATCATCAAACCCAGTATGGTCCATGGTCTGTGTGGCCATTTGAATGTGCCTTCAACAATGGAACTGTTTCAAATGTGGATGGTTATCCTATATATCACCACCAGATCACGGAAGAACTGTTCGAATTCGAAATATGGATCGTCAAGTATTTGTATAAATACATTTACAATGGAAATGAGGGTATCGATCACTACGGAATCAAAACCGTTTTAGATGCAAGGTATGTATCTAATCCAAAAGCTGTGTTGCGTTTATGCTCATTTCCAATGAACCCTCAAGGTCATGCTATTTTTCGACTTGTTCACCTTCCAAACAAGCAGCAAGCTTTTTTTCGAAGATGGACAGGAACAAACAGCACTGGAAAGAGGAGAAGAGCTCACCAAGTTAAATGCTTGGTTCAAATTAAATCGCTTTGACTAACAAGCAGGTCATTATTTTTATCCTGATATCCCCCACATTACGTGTTTCAAACATGACAACTTTAGTGGGTAACACGGCAACGTGGAGCAGAAAACGTTGTATGTGGAATGTACGATGCCAGCACGGCAAAGTGAAAGGTAATTCTTACGTGTATTGTTGCTACATGTTCATGGTCCTTTAATTACCTTAGAACTGTTAATGGGATTATAGA
Organism: Turritopsis dohrnii; assembly: GCA_027922465.2. Lineage (NCBI taxonomy): Eukaryota > Metazoa > Cnidaria > Hydrozoa > Anthoathecata > Oceaniidae > Turritopsis > Turritopsis dohrnii. The sequence continues at coordinate 675,471 of BQMF02000066.1, read as the reverse complement.
TCTTTTAGGGAAGCATGCATTGCACTTGGGCTATTTGATGACGATACTTTGTTGATACGAACAATGGAAGAACTTGCAGAATCAGCAAGTCCCTCTAAAATTCGCAAAGCGTTTTCCTTCATTCTGACCAATGGTGTGCCAAGCAATCCGGTTGAGTTGTGAGAAAGACTCCGTGTTCACATGGAATTCATATCAGAATTCCATTCTTGATCGGGAATTTGGTACGTATCTTGATTACCAAATAGTGAAATTTTCTCTTCGTACCTTTTGCGAGCAACAACAGGTAATGAATTGAAATAATAACGACATGATTATAAGAAAACTTTCAACCAACTTTACGTAACTATCAAGTTTTGTTTACAACACTGCGGGAGCTCTTCTAATTACTACCAAAATTGTGGATTTTCTTCATCGTGTTGCATTACGGTCCAAATCGTAAAAACCTCTATAAAACAACTTAATTGGAAAAGTACGGCATGGAACCTTCCCGAAAAGAATTATGGTTAAAAAATTGTTTAAGTCAGTGCTCCCTATTTTTTTCCGTCTGACAATAAAGTCGAATCAAAAACGTTCTTCATAGCAAAAAAAAAGGACAACTACCAAATGTTTATGTTTCTAAAGTATCGATGTATATAAGAAAGATTATCATTTTAACTTGAAATACCTAATGTTAGTTTCTGATTGTCTTGAATTGCGATTTATTTTGATTCCGTCCTGACAAAAATAGACGAAAAAATTCTTCACCTCCAGAACATCAAAAAAGTTCTTATTTCGTTCCCTTAAACCCTTACCAACTTACTTAATTTAGAAGATGTCACGATAATCCCACCCCTGCAAAATTGCGCCACGGGAAATTGTTCCCCTTAACACGCCGGCCCCACACTGGATATGGGGTGGCAATCTTTCAGGAGAGGATTGTCCTAGAACCAATTTTGAATTCAATAGATTTCTCACGCTATTTGCATGTTTTCTCCAGTTTCAAACAATCATTCAACCAAGTTATTGCTTCGAATTCGAAATTCGAATTTGATTCGATTGGAATTCAAGCAATGGTATTTTAATGGCGAAGATGTTGTCATTTTTGGTCATGAATTATCCAATATACCTGACGAAAATCACTGTGCTTTGTGTTTGGGGGAATACATACAATGTTAAAGATGAAGAATGGATGCAATGCCCTGGTTTATGTTAGCAATGGTTTCAGGGACGTTGTTTCTTTGAGTAAATTTACAACTTGAAGTGACTTTTCTGTTGTATTTGAAGTTCCTTTTCATTTTTTCACCTTTTGTCGGACGGAAATTTAAAGTGATATTAGTCAGTTTATAGCTTTTCCTGGACTCGAACACGGGTCACAGCGGTCGCACTCAAAGGTACTAACCACTACACCATCGCTGCACATCGCTGCTTTAGTCTTGTTCAATCTCAATTTCTATCGATTCCGTCCAATAATTTACTTTTCCTGGTAACATCACAAAAGAAAAAACTCTTTTGGTCTCACCTTCAATTGTTTGGGAAGAAATAAGTTCCATACCAGTTAATCAACAATTAATAATACAACAGTTGTTCCTCCTAACGTTTTATATGAGCGTTTAAAGTATCGATTTTCCGTCCGACAATTAACTGAATAAAAAAACAGTCATATAAGCAAGCTAAAAACAGTGTCTTCCTTTATCTCTTCCGTTCCCTTTCATAGCCGCAGCTGTTCCACACTGGAACTTTGCCAAATCAATCTAGACTTGAAAGGAGGCTTATCTTCAACAATAATCTTTGTTAACACAGAAAGTTATTTTTTCCCGCTAGTTTTAAGATGAATTAAAAATAGGAAAAGCTTTGGAAACTATGTAGGTATGTGATGTTTGATTCTTAAATGAACATAAGAATAAACAGAAGTTAAAGCTTCATTAATGTCATGTTGCTATGGAAATATTAATAGTTAGTTGGTAATCAAGTTAGTCATCATTGAGATATAATTTTCGGACAGATGGCATAGAAAACATAGAAATATCTCTCAATATGGAAACAGAACAAAAGTAGGTTTTAAATGGAGTAATTACCAGACATTTTATCTTAATGTATCAGTTTAAACAGGATTTTATTTGAAGGCTCAACGAGGTATTGCTGTTGGATATGGCAATTGATTTTCGTAAATGGTAGATACTTTATCCACCATGCTGTATTTTCAATGTAAAGAATTATAATGTATTTCCGTGATATCGATAAGTCATTGGGAAACTGTTGCCAGATTTGCAGAAAGTTCTCCATTAAAAACATTTTCAAAAGACTTCCCTTTATGGAAATATTTTCTTTTAAATTTGTTTGCAAGAGCGGCTAAACTTAGATATTTCCTAAACTCATTGAAGGAATAATTCATAAGCACATGTATTAGACTTCGGGTATACAAAACTAATAAAACACTTTTCTTTTCTTCAGTTCTCAAAGGTTTGTCTTCACTGGAATAAATTCTGCGAAACTACAAAAAACAGTATATACGTCAAAAAAAGAACTTCAATACAAATTATATACTGTTATATAGAAAAAGTATCTTGAAATGATTTCTGTTCAATTTGTTAAATCATTGCAGACATCAAAATGAACGAAATCGAATTGCACTCTGCTATCTCTGCTATCTCGTAAAAACGTCCCTTTCGGATTAATCTTAATGGGGGCCGGTGATCTTTTCGTACCTACGCCTGCAGCAGAAAACGTACGTCCCTTCGAAACCGGTTTCAAATTTTCATCGTCGTCAGAATCGGATTCAGAATCGGTATAGTCTTCCAGCATGTCGGGTAAGCTTGTAGCAGATGATTTCCTTTGACGTTGTAAGCCAAGTGTATGCATGTTGGGCGTTGAGATGGCGTTTTTACAACATAGTCAAAGTTTGCGGATGACAGTTAAGTAACAAAGAAAAGAAAAGAAAAAACGTGCAATTACTAAACAATGATTGAGACAGAAAAAAAAAAATCGTGACTATATCTGTATCCGCCTGAGTTTCTCGTTCATCACATTTCCTTAGTTAACACGTGCAGGTATGCAGGTGAAGTAGGTATGAATTATGTTGAGGTCATTAGAAAAGAAAACCAAAAAGGTTTTCCATTTTCAGCTTTTCCAATAATCTATCTATGATAGACCTTTGCGTGTTGTGTTCGAGTCTTAGTTATATCTCAATGTTCCACTCCTATACGGCAGCGCAATAACCGATTGGTATTAATCTACTAACTGAATACACATTGCTCTTGTTGGAACTAGGCTATACGCATTCTTGTGGTCTGAAAACTAGAAGAACAGAAAAGCCAACGGAAAACCTGTGACGCCAAATTGTTTTGATTTTGAAATATCCACAGCATATAATATACACTTTATCACTTTTATGAGAGTTTATCGTTCAGATATTGTTCGATACAGTGTCTTTAACATACAAAACAGGAAGGTAATGGATACAGAAACAACAGATAAAATATAGTATATTATGTAAGTGTTTCTACCGACCCATTTTAATAGGGAATTATAAATATCTTTCTGTTCCCTGAATATAGAAACAGCAATATATAAATGGATAACAGGAAACAAGTTAATAATTGAGTTCAAAGTTTAAATTGGTTCAAATAGTCTGCTTCTCTAAGAGCATTTGTCAAAACAGCAAAACAACAAAACAAATAAACAAATAAACAGACATAAAAGAAGAAACATGAAAAAAGATTTCCTAAAAGGATCACTTTTTCTTGTCTATTTGCCTATACTGCTTTCATTTTCAATGTTGTTGGATTTCTGTATTGTAATAGCGATAATGCTGAAACGAACGTTGCACACGAAAAGAATGCTCATCATTGGATACTTATGCACAGTAGATGTCTTGAATAGCTGCTGTAAATTAGTATTTCACATCTCTGACAAAGATTTAAAGGAATATGTTCGATCTGCCATGCATGCACTATCGGTAGCTTCTTGGATCTTAACACTCCTTCTTGTTATTGAAAGATATATTAGTATAGCTTATCCACTTAAATATTGGATAATTATAACACAAAGACGATTCCAATTGCTTTTAATCTTTCCATGGATACCTGCCGCCCTCATGTTTATTGAGAAAAGCTTGAATTTAAAGACATATTTCATTTATATTGGCTCGTTATGGATTATCTTTGCTATCATTTATTCTATCATTGTAATTTGCATTGGCACGCGCATCAAATCAATTGTGAAGAAACATAAAACCGATATTAGCTCGTTGAAAGCCAAATTTGGGATAGAACAAGAAAAATTTAATTTACGATCAAAAGCAAGAAAGACAGTCATTGAAATCATGCAATTTAGCTACTTGACAATGGTGTTCGTGGTTGTGATTGGTATAAGTGCATTTCTGTTCCCTTTTGTTATGGACGAAAGAATAGCCATAACTATAGCAATATCATTTGCAGTATATTTGATTGTGAATCCAATCTTGGTGTTTGCGACACAATCGGAACTCAGAAGAATGATGCTAAAAACACTAAAATTGAAATAAAACGTGTCCCTGTCTTCATAAGCAAATAAAGAATTGAATAAATGTATAGTTTGTGCCATATCTAACCTTCTGAAGTACTTTAGTTAAATTACTGTTTAAATTACATATAACAATCAACATATACCATATGTCATCTTAAAGATGTTAAGTAGTTACTTGTTATTGGAAATCTCCATGAATCAACAACTTGGGGCTGGACCATTTTAAACTACTTCATACACCTGTTGCATCCGTTTTTGATTTGATCTCCTACACTTTGTGCAAATGCAGCAGTCTTGAAAGAAACCTTCACTTGTCCAGAGTTCCTTTTGCATCTGTAATATTGGTGGTACATTGTTTTTTATTTTTATTTAGTATTTGTTTCAAACATTCATACGTTATAAACAAGATACATACTTATAGAAGCAATTTATTTTACTGAAATGTATAGATCCTGTTTGAATGTTTGTGAACATTATTAGCATTTGATCGGCTGAAGGTTAAAGTTGAACGGAAAACGTAGAATTTTATTGATTTTTTTTCATGTTCACTGCTAGCCGAAATAAATCGCAGTTCTTGTCCTGTCAATAAATCTGTATTATCGAAAGAGCCACGCCAAGAAAATGTTTGAAAAATACCACCTCTAGATTGCCTATAGAAGCACTCAAAATGTATAATTGCAGTGCAGCGATGGTGTAGTCGTTAGTAACTTTGAGTGCGACCGCTGCGACCCGTGTTCGAGTCCATTCATGTCGTATCTCAATACACCACTCCGATGCGCTTTCAAAGCAGCGTGTCAGCCCATTAGGAGCCATCGAATGACTGCACACTAGCCTTTGGGCAAATTAGGGCAATGATGTACGTATCTCTGGCGGTAAGTCAACTAATAGTTGCCAGTCGATGTGCGGAAGAACCACTCATTACGGATGGAAGCCCAAGGACTAAAAACGTCCGTTACTTACTTACTTACTAATTTCAACATGATGTTCATCCACAAATTTCAGAGCCTAACACTTTTTTCTTCGTTATGTTTTCTTTCGTTTTGAACCAATTTGTAATTTGCACTGTTTTTTTTAATTAAAAAGCTCCTTTATGGCCCCCAAATACGAGGTCTATCACTGGCATTCATTGAGTTGCATGAAAAATAATAAGTTTGTCTATAATAAATGTCAAGTTTTACACGGCTTTACATATAAGTGAATCGAATAGTAAAAAAAAACTAGAAACTACGTCAAGAATGAAGAAATGTATATTATTTGCATCATAAGTCACGAAAGTGAAAAAATACAATAATAGAATCCTACTAGCTAAGTCATATTAATTTTCTATATTTTAGGTAAAACATTTTTAAAAAACCTCTATTATATGCAACATTTAAAATTACTGTTTTTGACAAAATTATTGGGAATCTGAATCCTTTACTTGCATTACTGTTTTCTATGTGTTTTCTGTAAACTGGACCTTATGCGACTTCAGTATTCCATTACAGTCAATTTACATCTGCAACCACTGTTCAAAATGTTCGTAAAAAAGATACGTTGAAAGGAGACTTTCTACTTATAGAAAATTTTCCGTGAACAGGAACGGAAAAGAACTAACACTAAAATCTGATTGGTTTATTTTCTTTCCCTGTCTTTTCTGTTTGAAACAAAGATTTTCAGTACGGTGGACAGGAACGGAACGGAACGGAAAAGAAGAAAAGAATAAATAGGGAAAGAACCAATCACGTTATGTCTCTAGCATTCATCCGTTTTGTTTCTGCCAGTGCCAAATTTTCAAGAAGTGGAAACCCTCCTTAAGAAATATACTGAAGCTATTTAAGACTATCTTTTTTAAACTGTCTAAGTCCATTACTTTTATCTTTCTTTCACCATAACAACTATGAACGTCACTGAACCTAATGAATAATTCAAATCACTGGCAATCTTTACTAAAAGACCGATTCATGTTATGATCAGCAAGAGCCATATGACATAAAACGGTATCAGTAATTAAGAATTAACTCGTATTTTACAAACCAACTAGATCTAATCTTATTCGTCAGAAATTCTGCGTGGAACTTTGCTAATGCCAGTATACATTTCAAGAAAGATCTGAAAATATGAAGCGAAAATAAGGCTTAACAAAGAAACAACAGAACTGTTTGCCACAAATAAAAGAAGTGTAACCATGATGAGAAACCACGAAAACGTATAGAATCGTATTTTTTCATTAATTTCTTTCTCTTTTTTTGCAGAAAATATGTAACAAAATATATAAGAGCCAAACCATGTATTCTTTGAAGCATCAACTGAATGTGAAGAATTAATCAAGAAAATACACGTCACCAGCCAAGATGACTTTTTAGTAGTAATGTTGGTTGATTTGTTGTTATAAGCATTAAATGAAAATAGATTTAGTCCCACCGTGAAAACCTTTTTGTACGTATCAATGGTGTAATTTAAGCATCTAAGTATAAAGTCTAGGACATTCAAAGCATTACAAAGAGGGTACAACCAATACCTGAACCTAGTGTAACAACCGAAGTGTTTGTTGCAGTAATATAGTCAAATTCATAGTGAAGCTTTGTTGATTCAGGATCGTAAGAAAAGAAGAATGGCAAATAACCCAGTAAACACAAAAGCGTCTTTAAGTCGTCATTAAGACGTCTTTAAAGATACTAAATGGACGTCTTTAATACGTCTCTCCTTGGTTGAAATGTGTAACGCTTTGAGGCAAGTTTCAAGACGTCATTGAGACTTCTTCAAGATGAGTGCAGAAACCGTCTTTAAACGTCTCTATTTCAAAGACATTTTATGAAAGGCACGTCAAAGACGTCTTTAAGACGTTTTGTGAAAGACGCGTTATAGATGACCTCTTCAGGACGTCTTTGAGACGTATTGTGAAAAATGTTTTATGGATGACTTCTCAAATACGTCTTTAACACGTTTTGTGCAAGACGTTTTTTAGAAGACCTCTTCAGGACGTCTTTAAGACGTTTTTTAAGAGAAGTTTCTTGAAAGACCTGTCAAAGACGTCTTGACTAGTCTCAAAGACGTTCGTACCAGTTTCAGAGGTCTTGAAGAGGTCTTGTATTTACTGGGAAAGCAATGGGTTTATCAAAGTTTTTTTATTGTACAAGCTTCCGAGGTTCAACCTCTATGATCACGTATAAACAATTATTTTGTCATAATGTTGTATCCATGCCCCACTTTGTAATTTCTACCCCACTTTGTAATTATTTTGCCCCACTTTGTAAATTGTGATCCTATTTTATAGTTTGTTCACCACATTCATGTACAAACACGGCTGAATGCTTCGGTGACCTTTCAAATTTTAATGATCGCTATCATAAATAAAGCTAGCTCTTATGTCTGAACTTTTAGAATTTTCAGGAGATTGGATGCACACATGGTAGATAATTTATGAATACCAAAACATCGTGCGTATAAGTTGTTTTGATGAAATTATAAAAACAATAGGCTTTCCTTGAAATGTGAGTAATACATTCAATGTTAACACTTATTTCAAAGGAACAAGGTTTTTTTAAAGGACATAATGTAGCAATTATAGAAAAAATAATCTTTATTTAACTTTTTCATAGAATCATATGTTCAACCCCCGTATTAAAACATACTATGTCGTATTTTTTATGTTTTATATTTTTTAATTTATGAGAAAGCTTATCAGACTGAAACAAACGATTTGGCCATGAATGTGGTGAACAGACCTATAAGCTCCAGAGGCGAAGTTTACACAACAACCAAAACAGAGAATTATCAAAATCATCATTCAAAATCACAGTACAACCTTTCTATATGCGATAATTCTTACAAATAAAGTTTTGGTAAAATACATATTATTTAGGGAGTAAAAGGACAAGAAACTACAAAGTGGGGCAAAATAATTACAAAGTGGGGCAGAAATTACAAAGTGGGGAAAAAATTACAAAGTGGGGCCTAACCCATGTGTTTTATCTAAAATTCTATGTTGCTATTTTATTTAACATTCTAGTAGTACTGTTGCTAGAAAATTTACTAGTGTCATTAATAAACTTGTTGCTCTTATTTTTCAAGTTTTTTAATTCACATACGAATATGCTTTTGATCGTACGATCACATCATATGTATCTGTAGCTTCCGAGTTTAAATAGTTTAAAAAGAGCCAAAGGAGACATAAAATCAAACATCTTCGAGAAAAAAAAACAACATAAAATAAAAACGAAAAGTCCACTAGAAATGCTGCGCCTTAAACTTTGATTCAAAGCATAAAAAAGGATACAAAATCTTCACATAACAAACTAAAACAAAAAAATAATAAAATAAAGAAATAAAAAGTTGAAGTAACAACCAATTTCGTATGAATCATATATTTAACTGCATGAGAGCTTCGAACCACGAGGTATTACCAACATCAAAATCAATAACTTCAAGTTATGCTTCAAATTGGACGTACTTAAAGTTCTCCTCTTTATCTTTCAAAGGAACAAGGTTTATTTTTTGTGAATAAGTGGCAAAATGTAAATAAATAATGCTTCCATAGTTTTGAAATTACAAGGCTGCGTAAGATCAGTACAATTATTTTCTTTTGGGATTTTTGCTGCTCAATAAAGTGACAGACATAACCCTCATTTTGGTGGACGGATAATACTATTTGTGTTAAGTAAGTGGTAGTGTTTCAATACCGTATTCGCTTTCAATTTGCTACCGTAATTACGTTTATGGGAAGCGTTTTTGCTTATGAAATAGACAATAAGGCTAGTGTTGGAGAATTCGTGGTGCCTATAGGGACAATAAATTTCTCTTTATTCTCAATAGTGTAATGGGATGTGTTTTTTAAATGGAAAACTTCTTAATTTTCTCTTGTTTGCTATCACAAAATTTCTTTTGTACTAGTATTATGTTGCTGGGTGAAATTAACTGGTGAAAACATACGGTCTCAAGCAATTCTTTAAACAAACGTTTGAATAATTAAAAATGGTTTTTCTCCTATAAAACTCTAAATTGGTTTACTTAATCGACGATGAAGAGCAAGGAAACAATTCGTCAATTTAATTTTGCAGAACTGAAAAAGATCTAAATTAACTTTAATGTGCCAGTTGAATATTAAATTGGGCAGTTACATAACTTTAAATAAAAATGACACTCGCATATATACTCGCATATTATTAGATTTCTCTAAGGGAAAGATATTGGTTTCGGCGGCGTTCTATCTATCTATCTAATCTATGTACGGCGAAGGTTTTTTAGTACCGCACTTACTAACTTAAAATTCTTTTATTTCTATTTCTTTTTATCCTTGCTCTCATGACCATGATATGTTTTCGTATATTTCGTGAGCTATAAAGTGTATTTACCACATAGTCACAAAAAAGGGATCTTTCCCTAAAGGAAAAAGAAGAAAAAGGGTTTTAATTACTTTTTTGATTCCAAGTACCACTGTGAAATTTGAATTAAGTAAACTTTAGTGACGCTTTTGATGTTGATATCCTTCGAAGATCAACTGCAGTGAAGAAGAAGCTTTACAAGCAGTTTTAATTTTTAACTCTAGCTTCAAACCGTCTATTGCAAACAAACTATTTGTTTGTTATTTGATTTGTTTATTTTGTTTGAGTATTTTGGACAGACTTTCGTTTTTTAAAATTTTTTCGAACAAATCTTTTTTTCTTATCTCTTTTGGCTCACGTTTTTCTTATAACATCATTTTTAAAAAGAAAAAATTATGGTTACAGCTCATACAAGTATATTTCTTTTTTTTTTCAATTTGTGATGTTTATTAATAAAATTAGGTTTACACAATAAAACTTTTTTATTTCTATGCTTACACTAGCAGATCTTTTTAACAAAATGCATCAGTAGAGCAACTAGGCTCAGAAACCGGGAGGTTACGCGGAAATACGAAAACACGTATCACTATGGAGACGGTTTATTATAAATTCCGCTCTGCAACCCAATGAACCCTCAAGTATGTATTTAGAATGGGCGTTATTTATAGGTCGCTCTTAAACAAACACAAGCGAAATCTTTCGACCATCCGGTCGTCTTGTCTGAATTAATATTGGAAAGTGTCATTTTTCAAAGGATACGTGTATTTTATCAAAGTTTATTTTTACAATTTCACATATTTAAAGTAGCATTATCAACTGTTATCAACATCAATGTTTGAACTGGAACGAAAAACATCATCATAACATAACGTATAAAAACATACCTAATTAGAATTAGCGACATCTAATTAATTAATTAATGTCAAACTTGAACTGTATTTCCGGACGTTACTCTGTTTAGAGTCACCAATAGAATAGATGAATTTCCAAGTGACGTAATGTGTATTAACATCTATTGTTAAGTGTTCAATAATTGGTGCATATTATACAATGTTAAATGCCATTCATCAAGTCATCTTCCTGTGAACATATAACATATAACATATAAATAAATACTTCAAGAGTTTATCACTTTTAGGATTTCAGGATACCCTCTAAAGACAATAAGATGGAATTTCTTTCAATGCACGTTAGTAAATCTACTTTCTTGTAGTTTGTTTGATTTTTAGGTTAAACAGGATACTACCTTGTAATTAACAGTGTCTTATAAAACGTGGGAAACTGAAATTTCAAAGCTGATGTTTTTCAAATGAGTATGCCGAATTTCAAAATAATATTTGCATCAATAGAAATCCATTTTCAAGACTTTTCAGCAAATATATTTTTTTTAAAAAAAAATCAAAATATGATTGTTGAAAAATTAAGGAAAACTAAATAAATAAATAATAAACGTAAATAAATTGAGATCTATAACAGTGGTCGCTGAAACGATTTCAGTCGCAAATAAACTTGATAACTGTATCTAAAATTTTTCGATTTGTTTTTTGTATCGAGTTTAAGATTAACAAATAGAAGAATCCTACAAAGGAAAACAGGATTAAGCGGAAATAAATGTATACTGAGATTTCGAAGACCGTTTAGCATTGCGGGCCTATCATTTGAGTAATTCCAGCAATGCAACAGAAAATGTTCTGTAGTTTCAATGGAATTTGTCCTACAATTACAAAAGGGATCAACTGTGTCACAGAAACTGTGACGAAATTTATGCTCTTTCAGGTGACTGAACCCAACCCTAAGGCGAGTCTGAAAGATCACTCTTCAGGTGTTTTTTACCTTTTACCTTCTTCTTCAGGTCGTACGAATTTGAGAATAGCGCGTTTAAAACTGGAAGTTGAAGGGAGATCGCGTGTTCGACTATCCAGTTTATTCAATTCAGAGACACAAAACGGAAAAAAAGGAAGCGCGATATCGATCAGTCCTGAATACAGTGAGTAAAAAGGAGGTCTGTCAGGTTTGTTGAAGCCCTGTTTTGAGGTGGAAGGTATTCAGATAAATACTGTGGTGACATCTCCTTTACAATTTTGTAGAAAAACGTAAGTCATCTAGTATAGCGTCTATCACATAAACTCTCTCGAGACCTAATTCAGAGTATAGCTTCTTTCTGGAAGTTCCACGAAAACAGCCTGTTATGTTCCAAATGAGGTCTTGCGAAGACTTTCTATATAGCTAGAAGTGAATCCCTTGGAAGGAACAAGTCTGTTTATAAGACCAATACCTTTGTTGGCCTTTAAAAACTTCTCATTGAGATGACAATCGAAAGCTTGCTATCCAGGATGAGACCTAAATGTTTTTGAGAATTATGTACGGGAATAGCAGTGTTATTCAAACTGATAACAGGTGGGTTTTGAGAATCTAACTTTCTAGAAAAATACACCTTGTTTGGCCAGGATTAAAAGACAATTTCCATTGGTGACCCCATTCACTAATCTTAATTAGGTCACCGTTCAACTCATTTGACGAACGTAATGGATCAAGTACTACTTTCTTTGAATTAACCAGATTTGTATTTTTACGTAATTTTCTACTCTGTGGTCCACCGAAAATATCAGTTTTCAGTTTTTCATTGCCCAGACCAAGAAAATACAATGGTTACAGATGTTCTGTAATCTAGACTCAGACAGTGGAAAAGTCAGAAAAAATACCAGAATGACAAGAATACAAGAATGTGATAAATGAACTTCAGAAACGAAAAATTAGAAAACTTTTTTTAAAAAAACACCTAATAAGCAAAGTGAAGAGAGCATAAGAAAAGTTTTGCCAATAGAAACTGTTAGAAGTGTCCAATTTAAAAGATTCAAGTGGTATTTAATTGAGATGATAAACAAAACGTATGATATTCGTTTCCTAAAATTCGTGAATTTGGCTAAAATTTAAAAAAACTGAAAAACGATATCAAAAAAATGGTATGAGTTAGCAAAAAATGGACTTCATTTTTGAAATCAGCGTGAAAAACTATTTAGAAAAGACTCTATATGCATCTGGGGCAAATTCTTTGTTGGCCTGTGTAATGTTTCGGCAGTTTTAGAAAAATCGTCCACTCGTACACTGTTAAGATTCCAATGATAAACAGAAAGAGTTGTCTTACTATCACGTGGGCAAGGATTAAGTTGATGTCACCAGATAAGAGAATGAAAAAAGATCGTGTGAAATTATTGGAGCACGACATAAAAGACTGAATGCTGAGAAAACACCAGAAATTACAACTTACAAAAGATATCGTATTTCCTCTAATAAACGCCGCCCTCTGATAAACGCCGCCCTCTATTAAACGCCGCACTTATATGCAAACGTTTGTAGTAAACGCCGCCCTCTAATAAACACCTCCCTCGATTAAACGCCGCATCTTGAAAAGCAGCGTTTATCAGAAAACAGGCTAAACAAGAATCATAAAAACGTTTTCATCTCATACAAGAGAACGGCGACAGTGATATTGCTCTTCTTTGACATTTTCGTGAACATATCTTCTGTGTAAAACATTTTCACACAATCTTTTGTAACGCTTTTTAGGATTAGAAAACATTGTTGTTTAAGTTTGCGTCTGTCCAACTTTTTCATTTTGTAATAAACGCCGCCCTCTAAGGAACGCCTCCCTCTATTAAACGCCGCATCCAAAACCTTGAATTTGTAATAAACGCCGCGGCGTTATAAGGAAATGATATAAGGAAATCAAAACAATCAGAAAAATTGACATTAATTGAAAAAAAGACATTTGTAAAAATAAAAATAAAAGAATGGACGCAATTTACTCTCTGGAGAGTTTTCATATGATCCATGACAAAGATATCATCATTAAAGGGTGATAAAAATATATTCATTTATCCACCAACTTTCAAGGCGTATTTTTCATTACATGTGTGATAAAATATTGTGAATTTTATATCACAAGAAAGAGCTTTTCATACCCTATCCATTAATTGCATCAAGCGTAAGTGAGCAAGGAGGCAGAGTAGTTTCACAAGATAGGCGAATGTCAGTTTCCGATTTTGTTCTTCATCCTCTTCATCATCCTCCAACCTTTCGTGTTGCTGTTACACGGTGGTATGCAATTATTAGCTGACCTTCCTCCCATTTCAAAGCATGATACAGCAGTAAGTGGGAGACAGAATGTTTTTTCGTATATTTTCTCTCATTTTTTATTATATCATACTATGTTGTTTAGGAAGGTCGTATACTAAAATTTCCTGGACATTTTTCATATTGCTTTTGTGTTGTTTTAGTGAAGGGAACGACAAGGACTTTGATGCATAGCTTAAAATCTGAAATTGTGCCAACCATGCATTCTCTTTTGTATGTATGATGTTTTACCTCTAAATCTCGGCTAATTTTTTTTGGAATCAAAGCTTGAAACGCTTGAAATGATTTCTTGTTGATTTTTCGCTTTAATTTGTTTTTCTCGAAAAAGTTTGTTTTTTTTCTTTTGGTTCTTATAGAATTTTTTTTAACAAATCTTATTTTGATCATAAAATGCGTATCCATGGTTGCAGTTCACACATTTCTTTTGTTTGTAGCAATACTTTCTGGTATTACTTGACTTTTAAGGATTTAATGAATCAAATCGTTGAGTTTTTCTTCAATATCTTTTCGAACAACAAATATTTTGGCAAACATTTTATATAAATGGATACGGCATGAAAAGCTCTTTCCTAAGATATAAAACTCACAATATTTTATGAAACATGTAATGAAAAATACGCCTTGAAAGATGGTGGATCGGACACTTAGATACACACTGTATGTTTGCGAGTTTCCACGACTTACATAAAGAACAATGTAACATTTTTTAGAGAAACATAAAAAAAATATCCAAAAAAGGGGCGTGTCACTTAACAATCAAAGCCCACACAAACATAGAAAATTGACTTAGAAAGGAAATTCGAAGAAAGGAAATGAATCTGTTAAATTACTTTCGTGATTTATGTCAGTATAATGATTTGAGTTCACTAATTTAACACAAATCATTCTATTTTTCGTCACGATATTTGTAATTTTGCCTTTCATTTTTAAGATGTGGGAGATGTGGTTCCCACTAATTCGTTTGTTTCGAGGACACCGAGTTTCATTTATGTAAACTGAGATTTACAATACAAAATCTTCAGGACAGTTTTTCTGTTTAAAAACTTCATAATTACTGTGCCTTTTTTTCCATACCTGTGGCATGCCTGCACGTCAATTTCAGAGTCGATTTTTACACCAATATTGGCTAATATTTTACAAACCTCATCTTCCAGTTGATCGTCAGTGACTGACTTGTCGATTCCATTGATGTCAAGACACTCTCTTCTATTATACTGCTCTGCTTTTAGCATAAGTCTCCAGAGTTTGAATTTTCTTAACTAAAAGATCGGATGTATTTTTTTCTGATTAATTTATTGATTGTATCGCACTAATCTTTTCTTCTAGATGTTGCATTCTTGAGTTGAGCTCCTTGAGTTGTTCACACAAAATTTTTATCTTTACTTATTTTTCTTTGTTTATTGATTTTTTTCTTAGAATTGGTGGCTCTTGTTCGTGATGTCGCCAGTAAAAAGAACTAAAATAACTAAACTAAAATAGATCCCAACTTGCAACTTGAAGATTGAAGCAAGCCACACCACCTGCCATGTGCAAGAAACAGGAACCATGCCAACAAATGCATCCAAGCATAAATGCATTATAGGATATGTGGAGATTAACGTGAGCGTTAAACTTAAAAGTGCCAACTTTGTCTATATAACAATCAGGTGTGACAAAGTTATCTTCATGAGTCAACCAAAGAAGTGCATACTAAAGGTATAATGAATGCCGATATCAAAGAATATCGAAGTAGTTTATACATCACAACTTCAGCAAGTATGTCAATCCAGTCAGCAACTGACATTAAAAAGAACATATGAATATTAACTTGTTCAACAATGAGGTACTCAGGTTTCTAGACTACAACTATTGACAACATTCAAATAGTTGGTTTATGTAGGTGATGAAACTTAAGTTTTTTTCAAACTAACGTTGCAACAGTGCTACTTTTCATTAATCTGGTGAAAACATATATTGATCTGAAGGATTTACTAAATTCAATTGATATGGATGATTTAGTCGAAGCAATTTTATTAGACGATAAATCCAATGAGGAAATTCATTTTGATCAAAGTATTTCCTAAATTTCAATTTTGTGTTGATAAATTGCCAACCCTAATAATCATAATAATGATGTATATGTTTAAACTTTATCTGTTGAAACGAATGTAAATGTATTACGAGGTATAATACAACGTTTTTGTACAGGCTTCACGTAAAGCTGATTATTGAATTTTTTAGTCATCTGAGCCCTTTTTGTGTTTCATTGTGTCTAAATTTTGTTGCGCTTAATTAGTGTAACTAACGTTAAAACGTTGCCTTGTGGAATTATGTACTTTCAGTTAATATCAGTTCAGTTCCTTTATTTATTTTTTTATTTTTTTTGAATAACAAGCTAAAATTTATTTCAAATCATTAAAAATCATTAAAAATATTTTAAATAGTTCCTTTATTCCCTCGTTGGTTATCTAACTTTAGAAGAAAAATTGGATTGCTCCAATTTTCGCTCCATTTCTTTGTTATGTTTGTTAGAAAAAGCATCTGCATTTGTCAGCCTTTTAGTTGTATTTCAATATAGTATATATTTATTTTTGGAGAAGAAATTATCCGTTTTGAATCATGAATTGTTTCTGTTAACATTTAAAAATTTCCATCTTTCAGCTTACTTCATCTTTGTATATGATGCTTTTACGACAAACGCATTAAATTTTTGAATTTATGTCAAGCTGAAATATCCAATAATACCTGCTGTCGCTGAGTTCGCAGCTCCAGGCTGCTTTATTTAGATTTATGTTGTCAGTTAATTGAATTTTCATAAAATAGCTAAGGAAATATTATCTTACCAAGTTCAGAAACCATCTCATCTGAAAAAACATCAGATGAATTCATTAACTGATGACAAAAAGAATACTTATTGAATAATTCTTTAAATTTGGTACTTATATCAATTGCTTTGTAATGAATAGTTGAACCAGATAGTCCAAGTGATACAACTTTTATGGGAATGCTGTTGCATAATTATATGATGCTGGGTAACTAAGATTAAGAATGAAATACCACATATATTTAATGAATTATTTCAATAGGTTAATGGTATTTATATGAAATACGCAGCTTCAGCATTTTGTTGACATGATTGCCAATAAAACTTTTACCGTGGTATACTTGACGACAAACATTCAAGGACTGTAGGGTTTTATCAAGGACTTCAATCAATGGACCAGGATTGGAACTAGTTTTTGAAAGAATTGCTTGTAGTTCCTCTTTCTGAAGTATAAGAAAACAAATAATGATTTTTGACCATTACAAAGAATGTTATAATGAAACCGGAACATTTACCTTTGGATCCATTTTCTCTTGTAAATGGATAATCCGTAAGGTAAATATTGAACGTATTTCATCTTCATTCTCTGGGTTTTTTAAAATGTTGGATGTGATAGCATCATGCACCTGAATATAGTTAATTCTTCTCATAATTGTTATAAATTGGGTGAACTTAGACAAACATCACAAAAAAAATTTTTTTCAGCTGTATCATACTTAACTAACATGCTTGAAACTTTTCACTTGTAAATAAATATGTATAAGGATATTGTTTGTATAATTACAAAATCTTGGAATTACCAATGAAATTTTTTCTTTGAGGTCATTTATTGTGTAATACAATGAACGTATTTTCTTCTGTTGCTCAACCAAGTCACTATATTGTACTATTCTAGCACCATTTACATCTTGTTGATGACAAATTTCAAGATCAAGCATGCTGCATTCCATTTCCATCAATTTAAAGAATTTTTATATGTTCCAAGTGAGATATGCAAGGCTGGTAATGCAACCTACAATATAAACAATGTAATGAGGTATCTTATTCATTTTCTGCAAAAAGTAATGATATAAGTAAGAAACGTTACTTGATCTAGTGGTATATTAAAAAAGGGTTCATCTATCACATTATAAAATAATTTTGCTTTCTTAAGATCACCACCAGCAGAATTGAAGTTATCGAAATCCACTTTAAGAGATTCAAGAGATCGTTTTGGGAATTTCTTATGTGGAGTCTGCATTTCTTCTCGTGTGATGGTGCAAAATAAACAGCAGTGACGTCCTATGAAAAACGGTTGGTAAACAGTACAAAACATTTTATTTATTTTTATTGATGAATGATAATATTGATAATATCTCTAGATGTCTTTTGACCTTGTCAAGGAGAAATAAGAATTTTTGTTTTACCATCTGTCAGTCCATATATATTGCATAAGAATTCATAGTCTCCAAACATAAATACTCTGAACGTTTTTTCCCTGAAAAGATGACCAAAAAAAAATAAAAAATTACAGTTTGTTTTTTTTTCATTTATGTTATGCACATGATTCATTATAGTTAACTTACTCCCAATAATCATTCTGCAGGGCATCGACTTGGTTTTTGAACCGAATTAATGCTATTTTCAAATTTGTGCGATAATCCTTCGCCTCAAACAATTTATTTTTGCTATTTGGCTTGTCAGTGTTTGCAATTTTATAGCACATTTTAAAAGAACTTCCTCCATGGTCACCACCTATTTTGACGTGAACTGCATTCGAAATTTTGTTGAAATTGAGCATATCATGCCTGGAATTTCAATTATTTATGTTAATAATGCTTAACTGTTAAAAAATTTTTTTCCTGTTAACTTTTATGGTCTATTATCTATTTTTTGTAAGTACAGGCTAAAGAATACCTTTTTAAGGATTGTAATAACTCCAGAAGATGTGTATATAAATTTGTTATATAACCCCACGGTGCTGTCTGAATTTCGTAACAACCTTTGCTCTCTTTTGATTCAAACCGAAAGGGTGCTTCCTCAACTAAAAAGTCTGCTCCAGACCATTCTGTTGCAACATTTCGCTGTTTGTTAATTGATGGTGTGTCGATGTTGAATTTCTTTAGCCATCTATGAAAAAATTTTAATTTTGCAATGTATATATCATAACAATAATGATGTATAGTAGATTTTATATAAACTACAACCTCGACATTGCTTTAAGTTTATTCCATGGAATTCCCAAATCAGCTTTGAGAGATACCATTTCAGGTGCTGTAATTTGTACACAACTAATGTTTGCTTTTGACAAAACCTTTTCTTGTGTTTTAGTGTCCAAACTTCTTATGAACGATGAAGTTTGGTGTGTTAATGCTGCTGAAGAGTTTCCTGCTGTAACCTTCAGATGTTCGTTTAACATTCGATTCCTTGTTCTCAGTGTTCGATCACATACATCTGAGCTATTTTTCTGTTGTTTTGAAATTGATGCAACAACAAAGTAAGAAAGATAAGTATTATACTTGACTATAAATGAAACAGATTATTACAAAATGAAGAAATTACCACATTAACAAATTTTCTTTAGGGCATATAATAAAAAAAAAATATACCCGAGGACCTCCAGAACAAAATTCTGCAATGTGGTTTTGTGACTGTTCAAACTTTTTCTTGATTATATGTAAAGCAGCGTCCTCCATGTTTCTGGTAAATTCTTCAGAGTTTTGAATGGAGAAAATTTCTGTAAATGCCGATGACGATTGGTGAGATGTTGATGGTTCTGGTTGCAATCCTGTACAAGTTTCTTTGTGTTTGATTTTGCTGCTCATTTCCGATATTGTGAACGACAAACCACAATGTTTAGTGCAATAACATTTCAGACACTTTAACATGGATAGCACATATGAAGATGATTTTAATGTCCCGAGATTAATGCTTTTGTCACAAATTGGACACAAGGCATCCTTTTGGTCTTTTCCTTCGATAACACATGAAATGCATTTGTAGCAAAATGAATGTTGGCAATTTTCTGCTACAACTGGCCTGGACATTAATTCATCACATATAGGACATATGCAAAGTTTCAAATGGGGATTTGAAATTTCAGCAAAGTTGTGTTTTGCGACTCCAATGTAATTTTTTGGAAGTGTTTCCAGTATTTCTGTTACAAGTTTTCTTGTCCATAATGTGGAGCTGGTTGATGGTCGACCAGTTGATGTTCTTTTGGTTTTTCTGCCCCTTGGTTTAGATGCACAAACAACACAATTCTCTGAATGTGGAACCCAATTTTTTGCTTTTAAATGTGCTGTTGATCCTCTTTTTTCCACATTGATGACAGTTGCATAGCACTTCAGGCAAAACAATGGTGGGTAAATTGACTCATCATCTTGTGCAATATCAACATAAAATACTGCACCGATTCTCATTGAATGCTTTGTCTTGCAAATACTAGATTTGCCTAGGGCTTCTCCACATATCCTGCATAATTTTTTGAGGTTGACTTGGTGAATATCAGCCATAATGGCATGAAGGTTGTTGAGGTTGGTGGGGGTGAAAAGGCAGGTGAAAGTGAGGTCTTAAAATGAATTTAAAAAAATGATAAAGTTATGAGAATGGTTTCTTTGGTAAGTAATAGGATGTTTCTTGGTTGCTTGAAGCTAATTTTCTTCGTAAAAATTCAAAAGGTCATATATTCAGCCAGCTAAAAATATTGTTTTTAAAATTTTGAAATTCGAACTTCTTTCGCGCCAAGTATCTTCTCAAGCGTCAAAAGGACCTTATAAACATGTCTGTGTGATACCCTGGTCATCCAGTAAGCGATTAAAATTAGTAGTTTGAGCCTTTCACTTCATACATCAAAATTTGATGTGGATTTAGAGATGAGGGTGACCAGGGTCTTCATAGGCTCACCTCGCTGTGAGATGTGATTTAAATTGGTAAGTATTGCGCATGCTCACAATTAAATTCCGTATCGCGGGAGATTTGAAATATCGTGATGACATCGTTGCCGAATTCGCAAATTTCGTTAAATTCGGACTTCCAGTAGGCCAATTTTCATGAAATTTTGCACAGAGCACAATTGAAAGGCGCTGATTCCGAATTTGACAATGATTTTGCCAGGTTTTACTAAAATTGGACAATTTAGGCCAAATTTGAACCAAATTTCGAAAATTCTTCAATTTTCATGAAATTTTGCACGGTTCACAATTGAAAGGTGCTGATTTCGAATTTGACAATGATCTTGCCGGGTTTAACTAAAATTGGGCAATTTAGGCCAAATTTGGACCAAAGTTCGAAAATTCTTCTATTTTCATGAAATTTCGCACAGGTCACAATTGAAAGGTGCTTATTCCGAATTTGACAATGATTTTGCCAGGTTTAACTAAAATTGGACAATTAAGATTTCATGAAATTTTGCACAGGTCACAATTGAAAGGTGCTGATTTCAAATTTGACAATGGTATCGCCAGGTTTGACTAAAATTGGACAATTAAGGCGAAATTTAAAAAGTTCTTCAATTCTCATGAACTTTTGCACAGAACACATTTGAAAGGTGCTGATTTCAAATTTGACAGTCATTTTGTCTGATTTGACCAAAAATGGACAATTTGGGCCAAATTTGTACCAATTTTTGAAAGTTCTTTAATATTTATAAAAATTTGTACAAAGCACAAATGGAAGATGTTGATTTTGAATATGCCAGTCATTTTTTTAGATTTGACCGTAGATTGGCAATTCGGCAAGTTTGTATTTTTGAAACCAGATGTGTATCGTTGTGTTACGTCCTGAAGTCTTCAAGCCAAGCGGTTTCTTGTTAGCATTAAGTTTCACCCCATTTTTGGAAAACCATTTAGAAATAGATGAAAAACCACCTTATTATACTAATTCGCATTTGTGCATACCACTTTTATTTTAGAGAGTGACATATTTGTTTTTTTTTCACGGTCAAATCCTTCTTATTTTTTCCATTTTTGTCGTAAAACCACGTAGATGCGAGAACACTTTTTTTGATTTTCCGCGATTAGTATATGCTCCTCCGTTTTGTTATTTTTGGTTTGCGCAGTAGAAATCAGCCGAAAAACGTCTTTGGAGGAGTGCGAGCAATGCAATCTTCTTCGTTCGAAATTTGTCAACGATCATTTCGTCAGCAAGAAACTTCGCGAAGAAGACGTGTTTCTTTTTGTATACGAATATTTTAATTTAAATTTGATTGTTTTAGGCAGCAAATCGACGAAAGAACTGACGAAGAAACACAGGTTTGTATGCACGAAGGTATTGTTATTATTATAAAACGTTTTATTATCGGGTAGCACGTGTAAGTGAGTTAATTGTTTGTTTACAATGAAAAATCATATTTAGATATACAGAAGAAGTGCAGTGAAGTTTTTAAAAATTAGCTGCAGAAAGATCGAACGAACAAAAGGTATTATTATAAAACTTTTATTTTTGATTAATAAAAGAACAAGTTAGGTACATATATTTGTATTTAAATGTATTTAAATGTTTGTTTACGTTTTAGTTATCAAATATCGCTATACTGAAGAAAGTGTAGTGAAGAAATGCAGAACAAAATGATGTTTATTTGCACAGTAAGGAATGGTTTTAATTTAGTTTTGAAAGATTAAATACTATAGCTTTGAATAGAGATCTTATTATATATGAGTTCTTTCGTTTAGTTTATATGCTACTGGATGAAAAACGAAGACGAGAGTAATTTGTTTTGGTAACGCGCGCTATTATTATTTTTATAGTTAGCAAAGAAGATTTGATTTGATTTATTTATTTACAGATCAATTAAAAATGGTCCCACACAGCTATGACTGTTTTCCTTTCTGATGGCTGTGGAAGTAGGGAACGTGTTATGCTGTCAAATTGTATCTATTGACGATGTTTGATGCTTTGTCTGCATGCCTTTCTGCCAGCCATTTATGCCTTTTGTTTTGGTTTGCTTAAATATGGTTGCAGTAGTAGTAAGTATTGTAGCTGTTCTTTACTGAAATCTTTTTCTTTTAGGTCAGAAAAGAAAAAGTGTAGCTATTTATAAACGAAGTAATAAATGTATAAATGAAACACATGGTATGTTGAGAAGGTTATTTAAGAAAGAAGCATTGCTGGGGTATATTTTTCTTCAGTTTATATTTTTTTACGGCATTCATTATTTTGTGTTATGTTAATTGCTACATACATACTTGCTAGGTATATAAGTTTAGCATTATGTTTTTATTTGTTGCTTTTAATATCTTCTGGGTATTCAATTATGGTTTTGGTCAAAGTAGGGCATTTTGTTGTTTCAATTATTTTTATTAATTTGATGTTTGGTTGTGTATGCCAGGTAAAAGTCTTTATTCTGTTCAGCTCCAGTGTATTGATTTGTATTGATTTTGTTTTTAATTGTTATCTTTAGGATAAATGCGTACTTGAATTTTCTTTCTTTTTGTTTTATTTTTTATTTCAATATTGTTACAGCATGATTAGGTTTTCGGTATTACAATTCAAGTATTAATTTTTTAGGTAATAATAAAAAAAGCATAAAGAAATGAAACTCATGGTTTTAATCATGACGTTGATGGTTTTGGGAAGAACAGACTACATATCATTTCAAAAATTCATTAATGGTTGCAGTCGAGTAGTAACTTCGGAACAAAAGAAAAAGTAGGAAGGTATCAAGTTGTTTTGAATTAACATTTTGTAATGTTTGGTTTCGTATGTCTGGGTAAACAGTTCTGTGTTATATATTGCCATTTTTTTACATTAAAGTTACTTCTCTTCTGCGTATAAATATATTATTCTGAGCCATGTTGCTATTTGTTTCTGTTTTTAATCTTCTGAATGTAAGAAATGAAACTTTTAAATTTTAAATTTTGCAACACAACGCATACTGAACATGGGTGGCGATTGAATTGAAATTTTCATCACGGGGATCGTTCAGGGGAAAGGCGATTTTGACCAATCCTTTTTGAAGTTAAGTTCGGTAAAAAGTTTTTACCCGGGATACTAGTCTACTTATACTAATCCGCGTGTGTGTATACCACTTTTATTTTAAGCAGTGTTTTTTTTTTTTTTTTAATTTACGGTTGAAATCTTCTTAATCATGTAGCGGTAGTCCGACCAGTGAAGAAACTCTTCCACTGCAATCCAACGATCATTTGCTTTGACATATGATCGTCTTTTCGCCGTTTTCATTGGTTGCCGAAATCGAACAAACTATAGCGACAATGTTCGTGGTAAGAAATCCATTTTCATTAATCGTTTGACGAACGAACAGGTCTGTACGAAGGTATTATTATAAAACGTTTATTGCTTAACATTTTGCTTTTCTTTTTTTGTTTTTCTATTTTAGATTAATAAAAGAACGTAAGTAAATGTATTGACGTATTATTTATGTATGTATTATGTAAAATCATACTGAAGTGGTTTTTATGTGGAAAACGAAAACGAATAACAAATAACGAGTATACATCCAGTACATGTTTCAACGTTTTATTTACTTTGTTTTAGTTATCAGATATGGCTATATAGAAGAAAGTGCAGTGAAGAAATGTAGAAAAAATCAATTTTCATTAACCGTTTGACGAACGAACAACAGGTCTGTACGTACGAAGGTATTATCATAAAACGTTTATTGCTTAACTTTTACTGCTATTATTCAGGTAACAAATGTGTAAGTAAGTTATGTATGTTTTTAAATGTTTGTTTACGTTTTAGTTATGGCTATACAGAAGAAAGTGCAGTAACGAATGGTTTTCATTTTAATTTAGTTTTGAAAGATTAATTAATTGAGTTTTGAAAAGATATATGAGTCAAAATAATTCTATCATTTAGTATGTATCTTCACTGAATGAAAACTGGATGCCGGATGAAAACTGGATGCTGGATGAAAAGGAACGCGGAATGAAATTTGTTTTGGTAACGCGCGCTGTAATTTATTTATTTACAAATCAATTAAAAATGGTTCTCATGGCTGTGGAAAAGGGGGAACGTCAACCATGTCTGCCTTTTATTAGATTTTCCTATACAATTTAAGATGCTTGGTACTTTGTCTATCTGCCTGTCTTTCAGCCAACTTTATGTCTTTTGTTTTTGTTTGCTTCAATATGGTTGCAATGAATGTGATTATTTTAGCTGTTTTTCAACTGAAATCGTTTCTTTTTTTTATTAGGTCAGAAAAGAAAAGTGTATATAACCATAAAAGAAATGAAGTTGAGAGGGTTTTGTACAATGAAACTGTCCTACAAAAAGGAAGCATTATTGGATGGAGTTTTTTTCAGTTTATATTTTATCAAATTTATGCATTATTTTGTGTTATGGTATGTGATCGTTTACGTACTATGCCTGGGTGTATAAGTTTGGCATTATGTATTTATTTGTTACTTTTTATCTTCTGGGTAAATTTGTGTTTTTAGTTATATATTGTTTTCAGGATAAATGCGTACTTGAATTTCCTTTTTGTTTTTTGTTTTTTTTTTGTTTTGTATTTTCAGTATTACAATTGAAATATTATTCTTTTAGGCAATAATTAAAAAGCATTAACAAAATGAAACTCATGGTTTTAATCATGATGTTGATGGTTTTGGGAAGAACAGACTATATCATTTCAAAATTCATTAATGATTGCAGTCCAGAAGTAACTTTGCGACAAAAGAAAAAGTTGGAAGGTATCAATTTTGTAATGTTATTCAATGTTTGGTTTTGTATGTCTGGGTAAACAGTTCTGTGTTATATATTGCCATTTTTTACATTAAAGTGACTTCTCTTCTGCGTATCAATATATATCTGGAAAAAATTAATGCCTGTAAAAAACTTCTACACAAGTTAAATTCTGCGACACAACGCAAGCTGAACATGGGTGGAGAGCGACGCCGCCTGTGCGGCTAGTCTACTTATACTAATCCGCGTGCGTGTGCAACACATTTAACTTAGAGAGTGTTTTGTTTTTGTTTTTTTAATGGTCAAAATCTTCTTAATCGTGGTCATATAGCGGCAGTCCGACCAGTGAAGAAACTCTTCCACTCCAATCCAACGATCATTTGTTTTGACACGTGATCGTCTTTTCGCCGTTTTCATTGGTTGCCGAAATCGTACAAACTATAGCGACAATGTTCGTTGATAAGAAATCCATTTTCATTAATCGTTTGACGAACGAACAGGTCTGTACGAAGGTATTATTATAAAACGCTTATTGCTTAACTTTTTGCTTTTCTTTTTTTGTTTTTCTATTTTAGATTAATAAAAGAACGTAAGTAAATGTATTGACGTATTATTTATGTATGTTTATGTAAAATCATACTGAAATGGTTTTTATGTGGAAAACGAAAACGAATATACATCCAGTGCACATGTTTCAGCGTGTTATTTCTTTGTTTTAGATTAATAAAATAACAGGTAACAAATGTGTATGTATTTAAATGTTTGTTTACGTTTTAGTTACAACAATGCAGAAGAAAGTGCAGTGAAGAAATGCAGAAAAAAAAGATGTTCCTTTACACAGTAACGAATGGTTTTCATTTTAATTTTGTTTTGAAGGATTAATTGAGATTAATTGAGTTTTGAATTATGAGTTTATGAGTTATTCTATCATTTAGTATGTACCTTCGCTGGAGTAAAACTGGATGAAAAGGAACGCGGAACGAACGAAATTTGTTTTGGTAACGCGCGCTGTAATTTATTTATTTACAAATCAATTAAAAATGGTTCTCATGCTGTGGAAATGGGGGAACGTCTGATGCTGTCTCATTTCACCTAACCATGTCTGCCTTTTATTAGATTTTCTATACAATTTAAGATGCTTGGTTCTTTGTCTATCTGGCTGTCTTCCAGCCAACTTTTGTTTTTGTTTGCTTCAATATGGTTGCAATGAATGTGATTATTTTATTATTATTATTTTTATTATGCATGAATATTTTAAAAGGATATACACTGTCAGATAAAATCTGCTATCAATAGGTGTCCTTTACAAATATACAAATATACAAATAATAAAATGTAAAAAATCTTTTAAAATGGAAGCTTTAGCAAATTATGAATAAAGAATAAAAATAAGATTAAAATATAAATAGCCAAGCAAAGCAGCCTTTCAAGTTCAAGAAAGTAAGTAAAGGTAAAATAAGTAATAAATTGAAAACTACTTAAAATGCTGTTTTACCTGACGCTTAAAATTGTCACATACCCTAATTTCCTTTGGCAACTCGTTATAAAGTTTTGCCCCCATGCAATAAAAAGAATTTCTCGCAAACTCGAGTTTCACACGTGGCACACGAACTAAGATGTTATCGTTACGTGTGTTCATCTTATGATTGATCAGTGTGAAATAGTTATCGAAGTTTGAGCATAATTCACCATTTAAACACTTATGCACGATTAGAACAGCTTGCGTCTTCATGGTGTTTCGTATTGGTACAGTTTTCGTTCTGAGCAGCACATCAGCTCTCCGTTCGAGGGATTCAAGCTTTCTCTCCTGTGTTTGGTTTAGGTTCAAGTTGACGATGCAATTACTGCGAACTGCAGATACGATTACGCTTGAATATACGAGTTTTGCTGCTTCTGGAGTTTGATACTTCATGAGTTTGCTAAGAAGACCGAGCTTTGATGATGCTTTTCTGTATTTCTTTTCGAAATCTGCATGGAGTAGCATGTGATGATCTAGAAGCGTACCCAAGTACGTGTAGGTACTGGTCGAATTTATCAGCACGTTGTCGCAATAAATTTTTAGTTCACGATTTTCTTCTGCTAAAGTCGATAATCGTTTAGCTGTGCCGAAAAGTACACTTCAACTGAAATCTTTTCTTTTATTAGGTCAGAAAGGAAAAAGTGTATATAACCATTAAAGAAATGAATCACCTGGTTAAATTATGAATTATGTCCTGCAAAAAAGAAGCATTATTGGATGGATTTCTTTTCAGTTTATATTTTATCAATATATTTATTATTTATTATTTATTATTTTGTGCTTGGTATAATTGTTTACGTACTATGCCTGGGTGTATAAGTTTGGCATTATGTTTTTATTTGTTATTTTTTATCTTCTGGGTAAATTTGTATTTTTAGTTATTATTTTTAGGATAAATGCGTACTTGAATTTCCTTTTTGTTTTTTGTTTCTTTTTGTTTTTTTTATTTTCGGTATTACAATTGAAATATTATTCTTTTAGGCAATAATAAAAAAGCATAAAGAAATGAAACTCATGGTTTTAATCATGATGTTGATGGTTTTGGGAAGAACAGACTATATCATTTCAAAATTCATTAATGATTGCAGTCCAGAAGTAACTTTGCGACAAAAGAAAAAGTTGGAAGGTATCAATTTTATAATGTTATTCAATGTTTGGTTTTGTATGTCTGGGTAAACAGTTCTGTGTTATATATTGCCATTTTCTTTACATTAAAGTTACTTCTCTTCTGCGTATAAATATATATTCTGAGCCATGTTGCTACAGTGAACTCTCTATAACTCGAATACCCACGGGGAATTGGAAACCGTTCGAGTTATAGAGAGTTTCGAGTAATAGAGAGTTGGGAGTTTTTCCAAGTTTTTGTTGAAACTTTTATACAAATGGCCAATTAAGCTTGATTTTTTCCTTATATGGATTGGGGAGGAAAGAATTAAAAAATAAATACCAAATATTATATCTCGACAATTTATCCTTGGGAAAAGAAATCAGAAATTACAGTTTGCTTTTGTGCATTAAGGACATCTTTCTCGACAATTTGATTCAAGTCCTTAAGTGATTTCATCATTGCCTCCCCGAAATTTGAAAAGAGGCTGAGATCTTCAAGAACACTGATAGCTCTCCGCACTTCTGTATTCGTTGGTTTAGTTACTGTATCTTCATTCTCTTCGTCGTTATTTTCTTCGTCCGCTTCGTTTTGTTGTTGAGTTCCTGTTACTTCGGCAATTATATCAGCAGTTGTTAGTCTTCCATGCGATGTGGTTACCTCGATATCGAAATCTACATAATCGTCGGTTGTGATGTCGGTGTCGATTTGGTCAGCAAACCTTTCTTTAAGAACCGATAAATCAGCATTCAGAGTCTGAATAACGTCTTCTTCTACATCTTCATCTCCTAACCCTTTAAATGGATCATCCTCTTCATTAATGGATTTTTCAGCATCCTTCTGCGAGATTCCAGATTTTTTGAAGCAGTTGGTGAATGTCTGATTGGAAACCTCGTCCCAGGCTTTCTTCAACATGTACATTGCTGATAGAATGGAGAATTTTGGGATAGGCTCATTCTTTTCCAAAGCATTGATGAGCTTACGAACGGCATGTGAACGATACTTTGCTTTCAAGGCTCGAATGATACCTTGGTCCATTGGTTGTGTGTGTGATGTGGTGTTTGGAGGTAGGAATATCAATTCTATCCATTTCAGATTTTGAACATGCGGATGGGCTGTGCAATTGTCGATAATCAAGGCGATCTTACGTTTAAAGACAGCAAATTTACGATCGAGCTCACGTACCCATTCCTCAAAGAGTTCTCCTGACATCCAACTTTTGTTCTGTGCACGGTATCGGCAAGGCAAGGTTTTAACTCCCTTAAAACAACGAGGTTTGACGGATTTCCCAATCACAAACATGGGTAATCTCTCTCCGTAGGCATTTCCAGCAGCCAAACCAGTGAGTCGGACTTTACTGAGTTTCCCCCCAGAACATTTTTTTCCTTTTAGATGTAGGGTTTTGTTAGGCAAACACTGGTAAAATAAGCCAAATTCATCCGCATTGAAAATATTTTCCAATGCGTATCGGGAGAGGATAGTTGGCAATGTTGTCTCCGTCCATGGCGCTGTCATCTCTTCAGTTACCGATTTCGATTCCCCAGCGATACTTTTAAACGATATACCGTACCTGAAAAAATAAGAAGAATGAAAGTTTGAAGACATCTTACATTTTCTTTCTCGTGTAAATACAACTTAAAAATTCGAATTGGAAAACATTCGATTTTCGTATGCAAAATTTTGTGTTGTGAAAAAAATAAGAGATGAATGAAATGGAAAGAATGATGGCAGTCGAAGCAAAGTTAGAAGACATTCTTTCTTGTGAGGACATTCCAATTGTCAGACTTATTCAATATGAAATTAATGCTTTTGTCATGGGTTACCACGTTTATAAAAATAATTGGACCCCCTCAGTGGGAGATGAATTTCAAAGTTTCATGGAGTCGACAAATATAATGGACAAATACGCCGCAGTAGCTGTTAAAAAAGACGATGGAGAAGTTATTGGTCATCTCCCGCTTGGAAAATCTGGAAAGTTTGCAAAAACTGTTTTTTATTTTCTAAAAGCTGACAAAAGTCATGGGTGTACAATAACCGTCACTGGAAAGGCCATAAATGCTGGTGATGGCCTCGGGATGAAAGTTCCATGTAAACTATTTTTTCTCGCCGAAAAAAAGTTTATTGATATTTTACAAGAAAAGCTAGCAAAACGTTTGTAAAACATTATACATGTTACATGTTATTTACATGATATGTACATTATTTTGTTTTTGTATAAAACAAAATGAAAATAAAAAGTTGACACACCTGTCTTTCCATCTTGTAAGCCATCCATCTGACGCTTGAAACGATTCAATACCCAACTCTTTAGCGAACTCCAGGGCTTTCTCCTTAAGCATCGGTCCACTAATAGGAATATTTTCACTTCGCAACAACACCAACCATTTGTAGACGGCTTTGTTTACTTGCTCGTATTTTTCTGGTTTAACACGTTTTGACAACTGCCCACTGTTATATTGTTTGAATATTTTCTCCTTGTTTTTTTTCCAAGTTGAAAGTGTGCTGCTAGGAACTCCAAATTGGGCAGCGACATCTTTTAGCGAGGTTCCTTCCTCTAACTCCTTTAAAGCTTTATATTTCAGCTTGCAGGACTTGTTTTCTGCTTTCCGTTTTGTCCCACCAACAGACGCCATGATTGTAAAACTCCAACTGTTCAATACCAAAGAATCGTGTTTACGTTTTGTTTGAATGTTTGTTCGAATGACATTCGAATCATTTAAGACCCCCACCATGTAAATTTGAAACATTCGAATTAGTTAAGACTCCATTTACATTTACGGAGTCAAAACAATCGAAAAAAATCCTACTTGTATCATAAAAACTTCTAGATACATGCTGCGACATTCGAGTTATAGAGAGGAAATACATCAAGGGACCACAGAATTTGTTCGAGTTAAAGAGAGTTTCGAGTTATAGAGATTCGAGTAATAGGGAGTTTTTTATGAGAGTTTATTAGGAAATTCCCACCGTGCCAACGAAATCGTTCGAGTTAAAGGGAGATTCGAGTTAAAGGGATTCGAGTTATAGAGAGTTCACTGTATTTGTTTCTGTTTTTAATCTTCTGAATGTAATAACAAATTAATGCCTGTAAAAAACTTTTACACAAGTGAAATTCTGCGACAGAACGCATACTGAACATGGGTGGCGAGCGACGCCGCCTTGGCGGCTAGTCTATATCCTAATACGCGGACGTGTGTCACACTTTTATTTTAGAGAGTGATATATTTAGTTTTAATTTACGGTCATCGTCCTCTTATGTGCGCGTAAAACCACGTAGAAGCGAGAGACATTTTTTCACGATTATTCCAAAAGCACGTGGCATTTGACGTCAGTTTTTTTATGGTCACGGGGAATCATTGCATTGCATCCCTAATCGAACGCGACGTTTTTGGGGAAATATCTCGAGAACCAATAGGGATAACTGACGTTTTTTAGGGTTTGCGATACGGGTGATAGGGTGACGCAACATTTGGACCTAAATTTTATTTGGTACTGCGGATATGACGTCATCAAAATCTTTAATCGAGGATATCTCTGCAAAG
This sequence comes from Turritopsis dohrnii, assembly GCA_027922465.2. NCBI lineage: Eukaryota > Metazoa > Cnidaria > Hydrozoa > Anthoathecata > Oceaniidae > Turritopsis > Turritopsis dohrnii. The sequence goes on along the minus strand of BQMF02000066.1, from coordinate 643,961 downwards.
GTTGGTCGTAGCGAAACGATCCCATACACTTTTTGACCAGTTCTTCAAGCTCTACAACATAGGTACACTTTTGAGTTGCGATTCTATGATTTATTTTTTCGTCACGGGGTACGTACACGGGAATGATGGATTTGACCTAACGTTTTCGAAGTTAAGTTCGGTAAAAAGGTTTTACCCGGGATACTAGTTTTCTAAATAATGTTTTACGTCAGTTAATTTAACATATAAAGAGTGTTATCGTCAGCGTAGTTGCATAAATTTATATTTGTATTTTCAAAAATAAACATAAAATCATTATGTTAAACAATAACGGACCAAGTATTGAGCCTTGTAGAACGCCACAAATAAGCTCCTTCCAAGAGCTAAATGAGCTATTCACCTACACTCTCTGAGACCTCTTGCTGAGATGGCTCTTTATATAACACAATGGACTGTCCGAAAACCCATAAGCATGTAGTTTTGCAATTAATAAATTATGGTCGACACAGTCGAATGCCTTACTTAAATCCAACAAAAGCGCGCCTACAATATTTCCTTCATCAAGATTCCTATGCCAAGACTCTAACATGCAGCAAAGGATGTTAGCTGCTATAACCTTCCCTAAAGCCTGATGAAAGAGGATAATTTCTCATGCATAAAATTATAAATCTGGTCATAAATTATCCTTTCGAATATTTTAGATAAACAGCTTAATTTGCTAATCGGACGATAATTCAATTTTGAGGACGGAGATCCGTTTTTATACATCAGACAAACATTAGCCAATTTCATTTGTTGCGGTAAAACGTTATCGACGACCGATTTATTAAACAGTTTACAAAAGTGATTTTTATATATGTCAGCATATTTTTTCAGTATTTTTGGCGGAATCTCACCTTCTGGACCAGATTTGTTTTCTTTAAGCGAATCGATGTAGGTTTTCATATTGTCAGCAGAAATATGTTGAAAGGGCATTTTTTGTGTAGATTCGAAATTACTCTCAACCATTTCAAACTTGGATGATTTTCATAACCTTTGATGATTTCGTTCAACGTAGAATCGTTTCCAATGAACGGGAGTGAATTATCACCAGGACGTTTGCAATAACTTCGTCATCTTTGATAATGTCATCATTTTCAACCAGTGATTGTATACAATGTTTCACACACTTATCATTAAAAATCGGTTTAACAGTTTTCCAAAACGTTTTATTCGTTTCAAAACGAATACATTTCGGATCAAGTGATGAATAATAATTGTGTTTTGCTTGCCTCACCATCTTTACACATTTATTTCTTTAACAACAGTCAGGTTTTTTTGTAGAGGTTATGAAACTGGGTTCGTAACATTATCGCCTTTCGAACGCGTTTAGTTAGGAATGGTGAGTTATAACTTCGAATGATCTTCTTTTTCAATGTGTGTCTATCAAGTAGTGTTTTGAGATGGTGTTCGGAATTACTATAATTCGCGGACTCGTGTGTAATTAAATCCGTGAGGTCTTGCTTAAAGTTATGCTCATTAAAATTTCGGTCGCAGCGATCAGTTATCACTTTAGGTTCCTTTTTCGGTATTTCAGAAACGTTTTTGTCATACAAGTCATTTTCTAGTACAGTTGTGTGATTGAAACGCTTCGACTCGGAGACCTAAATGTGGTCAATACAGGAAGGACTCTAAAGTGACTTGAAACACGTTGGGGGTTTGATGAGGTTCTTTAGATTGCAATCAGTGTATAACATTTTCCTTTTTTCATTCGATTCTTCTGCATTGAAGTCACCTAATAAAGTGACATTTTTGTATTTCAATCTTGATATGGCTTCACAAATAGTGCTAGTGAAGTATTCAAGGTTTTGTGAAGGACATCTATAGATCTATAGATATAGATTTTTGTTTCCGTAAATTGACTTCTATAAAGATTGCTTCGATGTCATGAGGTAAAAATGGGACTTTGAGCTGTCTACATATAATGGTGTTATTTACATACGTCATGATACCTCCTCCATACTTGTTTCTGTCCCTTCGGAATGCTGGGTAGTAATCAGTCATGTGAAACTGAGCATTTGTGAAACTGTCATCGAGTTTTGACTCAGAGACTAAAAATATATCTGCATTGCTTTTGATGAGACGATGTAATTCATCAAATTTGTTTCTTATTGAGTTTATGTTGAGGTGCCCGATCAATAATTTGGAAGGGTATTTATTTCTCAACAACTTTAAGTGTCCAATGTCCATTGAAATAGCATTGATACAATTTCATTCATCACTTTGATGCAGGACGAAATCATTCTGTCAACACATTTCTATATCATTAAAACCGCTGAAATAATGGGTTTTATTTATAAAGCGTGAAAGGTTTTAGGTTAAGAATTTGATACCATTTTGGTTTAGATGAAGTTTATCATTTGACAGGTGATAGGCGTTAATGTTGTCATGACTTATAAAACCAATATTTCTTTCACGGCATTTTTGCTGTAATGAACTGTTCACAACTTTTGCTTAAAGCGAAAATCCATCATTTCTTGAAACAATTCCGGAAATGAATGTTTTCATTTGATTTGATGTACTCATCGAGGAAGCTGTCTTAACTATTGATTCCGATATTTCCTGTTCATTTTTTTCAGATTGGAGATCATTTGTGCCTGTGTGTATTATGAGTTTATCTGGATGTTCTGAAAGAGTGACGAAGTGCTTCATCTGATCTGTTTTATCACCAGGAAAGCTCTTAACCATGACTTTACTTCTGCTCTTGTTTGATAATTTATTTTGTACAAACTTTCCTTTAATTCGTTTTGTTATACTATCGCCAATACTATAAATGTTTTTATTATCTAGTGGTAATTGTTGATGCAATAAAATATGGCGATCATCGTTTCTTTCATAACCAGCAAGTTTTAGTAAACGTTCTTTTCGAGTATTTATCACTAGGGACTTGCTAGTGATAAACTCTTGATACTTTTTCTTACGTATGTCTGATAGTTGCTCAATCAAATAATTATGGCGCACTTCTTCACTGTCAGAAATAAAATCAGATTCACTGTTGGTTACTATCGACGGTGGAGATCTACTTCTTGATAATTTGTTTTGAAAATAATTTTTATCAATGTTTGTTTGACATTGCCGTGAAGGTAAAATTTGACCATTATGCATCGACGAATTCTTTAAAAATAAATCAATAATAGCATTTTTGGAATCCATCTCTTTTTTCAAAAATATAATCTCCGTCGTTGTTCCGACGAAACTTACGCATTTCCATTTTCACATAATCCGTTAACGACTCCTTCAGATCTTGAAATAATTCATTTTTCATCTTTGACCATTTAAAATCGACATAATTATCTTGTATAAGATTTTCACAATTATTGTTAGAACAATTATCAACTACAACATCTGAATGTTGGTCAATATTATTAACAACATCGAGACTTAAAATATCAGTTAAAACTTGTGTGTTCATGTCCGTCTTCATGTCCACCATTTTTTAACAACCTTTTTAACAAACTTCTGCTTTTAGCTATATGCAGTGATTTGGTTATGGATACTTATTTTCACGTTATTTATATACAGTGAACTCTCTATAACTCGAATCCCTTTAACTCGAATCTCCCTTTAACTCGAACGATTTCGTTGGCACGGTGGGAATTTCCTAATAAACTCTCATAAAAAACTCCCTATTACTCGAATCTCTATAACTCGAAACTCTCTTTAACTCGAACAAATTCTGTGGTCCCTTGATGTATTTCCTCTCTATAACTCGAATGTCGCAGCATGTATCTAGAAGTTTTTATGATACAAGTAGGATTTTTTTCGATTGTTTTGACTCCGTAAATGTAAATGGAGTCTTAACTAATTCGAATGTTTCAAATTTACATGGTGGGGGTCTTAAATGATTCGAATGTCATTCGAACAAACATTCAAACAAAACGTAAACACGATTCTTTGGTATTGAACAGTTGGAGTTTTACAATCATGGCGTCTGTTGGTGGGACAAAACGGAAAGCAGAAAACAAGTCCTGCAAGCTGAAATATAAAGCTTTAAAGGAGTTAGAGGAAGGAACCTCGCTAAAAGATGTCGCTGCCCAATTTGGAGTTCCTAGCAGCACACTTTCAACTTGGAAAAAAAACAAGGAGAAAATATTCAAACAATATAACAGTGGGCAGTTGTCAAAACGTGTTAAACCAGAAAAATACGAGCAAGTAAACAAAGCCGTCTACAAATGGTTGGTGTTGTTGCGAAGTGAAAATATTCCTATTAGTGGACCGATGCTTAAGGAGAAAGCCCTGGAGTTCGCTAAAGAGTTGGGTATTGAATCGTTTCAAGCGTCAGATGGATGGCTTACAAGATGGAAAGACAGGTGTGTCAACTTTTTATTTTCATTTTGTTTTATACAAAAACAAAATAATGTACATATCATGTAAATAACATGTAACATGTATAATGTTTTACAAACGTTTTGCTAGCTTTTCTTGTAAAATATCAATAAACTTTTTTTCGGCGAGAAAAAATAGTTTACATGGAACTTTCATCCCGAGGCCATCACCAGCATTTATGGCCTTTCCAGTGACGGTTATTGTACACCCATGACTTTTGTCAGCTTTTAGAAAATAAAAAACAGTTTTTGCAAACTTTCCAGATTTTCCAAGCGGGAGATGACCAATAACTTCTCCATCGTCTTTTTTAACAGCTACTGCGGCGTATTTGTCCATTATATTTGTCGACTCCATGAAACTTTGAAATTCATCTCCCACTGAGGGGGTCCAATTATTTTTATAAACGTGGTAACCCATGACAAAAGCATTAATTTCATATTGAATAAGTCTGACAATTGGAATGTCCTCACAAGAAAGAATGTCTTCTAACTTTGCTTCGACTGCCATCATTCTTTCCATTTCATTCATCTCTTATTTTTTTCACAACACAAAATTTTGCATACGAAAATCGAATGTTTTCCAATTCGAATTTTTAAGTTGTATTTACACGAGAAAGAAAATGTAAGATGTCTTCAAACTTTCATTCTTCTTATTTTTTCAGGTACGGTATATCGTTTAAAAGTATCGCTGGGGAATCGAAATCGGTAACTGAAGAGATGACAGCGCCATGGACGGAGACAACATTGCCAACTATCCTCTCCCGATACGCATTGGAAAATATTTTCAATGCGGATGAATTTGGCTTATTTTACCAGTGTTTGCCTAACAAAACCCTACATCTAAAAGGAAAAAAATGTTCTGGGGGGAAACTCAGTAAAGTCCGACTCACTGGTTTGGCTGCTGGAAATGCCTACGGAGAGAGATTACCCATGTTTGTGATTGGGAAATCCGTCAAACCTCGTTGTTTTAAGGGAGTTAAAACCTTGCCTTGCCGATACCGTGCACAGAACAAAAGTTGGATGTCAGGAGAACTCTTTGAGGAATGGGTACGTGAGCTCGATCGTAAATTTGCTGTCTTTAAACGTAAGATCGCCTTGATTATCGACAATTGCACAGCCCATCCGCATGTTCAAAATCTGAAATGGATAGAATTGATATTCCTACCTCCAAACACCACATCACACACACAACCAATGGACCAAGGTATCATTCGAGCCTTGAAAGCAAAGTATCGTTCACATGCCGTTCGTAAGCTCATCAATGCTTTGGAAAAGAATGAGCCTATCCCAAAATTCTCCATTCTATCAGCAATGTACATGTTGAAGAAAGCCTGGGACGAGGTTTCCAATCAGACATTCACCAACTGCTTCAAAAAATCTGGAATCTCGCAGAAGGATGCTGAAAAATCCATTAATGAAGAGGATGATCCATTTAAAGGGTTAGGAGATGAAGATGTAGAAGAAGACGTTATTCAGACTCTGAATGCTGATTTATCGGTTCTTAAAGAAAGGTTTGCTGACCAAATCGACACCGACATCACAACCGACGATTATGTAGATTTCGATATCGAGGTAACCACATCGCATGGAAGACTAACAACTGCTGATATAATTGCCGAAGTAACAGGAACTCAACAACAAAACGAAGCGGACGAAGAAAATAACGACGAAGAGAATGAAGATACAGTAACTAAACCAACGAATACAGAAGTGCGGAGAGCTATCAGTGTTCTTGAAGATCTCAGCCTCTTTTCAAATTTCGGGGAGGCAATGATGAAATCACTTAAGGACTTGAATCAAATTGTCGAGAAAGATGTCCTTAATGCACAAAAGCAAACTGTAATTTCTGATTTCTTTTCCCAAGGATAAATTGTCGAGATATAATATTTGGTATTTATTTTTTAATTCTTTCCTCCCCAATCCATATAAGGAAAAAATCAAGCTTAATTGGCCATTTGTATAAAAGTTTCAACAAAAACTTGGAAAAACTCCCAACTCTCTATTACTCGAAACTCTCTATAACTCGAACGGTTTCCAATTCCCCGTGGGTATTCGAGTTATAGAGAGTTCACTGTATACCAATTTTTTTTTTCATTTGAAATTTAGGAAGGTCATTCGTCGCATTTGCGGTATGTTTAGGAGTTCTTATCCTGAAGAAACAACATGTGTGGCCATGATATTTTGAATCAGAGATGTTTGTTCTGAATACTTGAATTTAATTTCTTTAATTGTCATTCTATTTCATTCTCCTTTTCGAAAATAACTCTTTTCCTAATTTGAAATGCTACTCTAATAATATTTGGTAGTAGAAATTTATTTTTGATTGTCTTTGACAGTTGTTTGCTTATATGCCTACCCCAAAGCATTTTTAGTACTTTAACTATAGTATTAGGTTTGACTAATTTTTTTTGCTCTTTTGTGAACCTGTATACAAATTTGATTGTATAATGTTGTAACTTAACAAATAGCAACTGTTCTGTAAAGTTACATTGCCTATTTTGATTTACAAAGGATGGGCAAATTGTAACTGAAACCTTATTTGACCATGAACATCTTCATTTCATAATAACTTCAAAATAAGTTCTTTTGTTTTATTAAATTCAATTCCACGATGATTAGCAAGGATAACATTTTTATTTGTATCAGGTTGACTTCATCGGTTCATTTTGCTGGTAATTATACCATTGCAATTATTTAGCGAAATTATACACTTTTGTTATGGTTGTCTATGCACACATAATAATTGATAAAATCACAATTTTGGGGAAATCTATAGTCGCATTCTTGCGAATCTTGTTAAATTATCGAAAGAATGTTTGCGCAAAGTACTCTTAAAAGGTGTTGATTTCGAAATTGCATGTCCTTTTCTTTTTTCATGTTTGTACAGCCTTTTTTGCCACAAAATCTTTTTGTTACTGTTCAAAATACAGTTTTTCGTCGATGTTACTGACTGACAGCCACATAATTTTTGAAGAGTTAAATGTTATGAGATTTTCAAATTCCTTCCTTCTTCTGATTCATATAAAATTCATATGAAAAATGTTGTTTCACACAGAAACCCACATAAAAACAAACAAAGCAAAATTGAAAATACAGTACACTAAATACAGTAGAGTCTCCATAACTCGAACAACCAGGGGGAAAAGGAAATCGTTCGAAAGATAGAGACAGTCGAGTTGTAGAGGTTTACAAGTTTTTACGAAATACCCTTATTATTTGCGGACCAGGTGAATAAAAACGGTAAATGCATCATGTATTCTTGCATATAGGGGGGTTTTGGGTTAGTTTAAAGTCAAAGATAATGTACTTTTGTGTTTTTTTTTCATAATCAACTAAGAAAAGAAATCAGTAATCACTTTCTGTTTACAAATAAAATCATGATCTTTATTGATGTTGTGATTCAGATACTTAAGGTGTACGATCATATCCTCTCCAAATTTGGAAAATAGACTCAAGTCTTCGAGGACTGTAATTGCCGAACGCACTTGATCAGCTGTTGGTCGTGTGAGATTATCCTCGTCCTTGTCATCTTCATCATCCACTTCTAATTCTTCGTCTTCAGCTCCAGTGATGTCAGCGATGATGTCAGCAGTTGTTAGACGCCCATGGGATGTACTGACTTCGATATCGAAATCAATGAAATCTTCAGTTGATATGGTAGAATCGATATGGTCAGGGAACTTTTGCTTTATGTACGAGAGTTCAGCATCGGGGGTTGGAATTGGGTCCTCTTCTACTTCATTACTGGCTAGGCTTTTAAATGGATCGTCATCTTCGTTGATGGCTTCTTGGGCATCCTCTTGAGAAATTCCGGATTTTCGAAAACAGTTGGTGAACGTTTGGTTGGCAATGTCATCCCACGCTTTCCTGAGCATAGCAGCAAGGATGAAGAACTTAGGGATCGACGCTTTCTCATCCAACGCTTTTATCATCTTACGGACTGCTAACGAACGATATTTTGCTTTCAGGGCACGGATGATTCCTTGATCCATAGGTTGAGTTTGTGACGTAGTATTCGGGGGAAGGAAGTAAAACCTTTCAAATTTTGCTAAATTTTGCATAACGCTGCAGGAAAATTCGAGTTATGGAGACAAAAACCTTCAAGGAACAAGAAAATTCGTTCGAAAGAAGGGAATATTCGAGTTATGGAGATTCGAGTTGTAGAGGTTTTTTTATGAGAGTTTATTAGGAAATTTTCAAGGTGCCAGCGAATTTGTTCGAAAGAAGGAGACATTCGAGTAATAGAGGTTCGAGTTATGGAGACTCTACTGTAGTTCGCCTATTCGACTTATCGGGGCATTGAGGCAAATCGATCGAAACAAGTTATGGAGTGAATCCGTTCAAGTTGATATACTCGTATTATATTGTTTGAAAACTCATGAAATATGTTAAGAAACAACCTAAAATCCATAAAATATTAAAACAACTAAAGAAATATAAGTTTTAACTAAAACAATTTTTTTTCAGTGAATATTAGCTACCCAAACTAAACTTTGTAAAATGCGACTTCAAGACTTTCATATTATTTGTGAAAAAAGTCTGGGACTAAATTTTTTTTGTAAAATGGTTATATAAAAACGTTTTCAAAATAACACCAATACATGGTCCTCTTTTGGCTACAGTTCACAGAAGCACCTTTTTGTTGACCCCACAAATCAATCGTTCTTTACGCGAGGTTCAAAAGACGCCATTGCCTTTATAACGCTAAAGGCATTAAACTCAATCTGCTCTTTTCCACTGGCGGGAAAGAATTTAAATGATCTAAAATAAATAATTGATAGAGAAATACCATGTTAAAATTTAGCACATGATATAATCCGATATATATCGGTAGACGTTTTTAATGCTTAACCTTAGCAAGTGAAGTAATCCAATTTTTATCACCAGCATAGATATTTGATCACCAATGCAAATACGTGGTCCCAATCCAAACGGCAGCCATATGTACTCCGTCTCCTTGCTATTTTCAAATCTAAAAATGATTATACCTTATTACATGAAAATAAGTAGGCAAGTATTTAACGGCCTTGAAATTAACACGACATGAAATTAACACGAATGGCCAGGTGTAAACTTTAGAGTGAGTGGTAATTAACACGAATAACACCTTTTAAGAATTCAAATGGTACTTAATTAACACGATTTTGTCAAAAAGATACTTAAAACAGAAGCAAAGTAAGAGAGCTACTGAAGGAACAGACAATTAATGAATCTCCATGAAAACTATGTTAGAACTAGAAAATGCATCGGAACTCTTCAATAAAAAAATGTTAATAAAAATGTTGCAAAATGTTCTACAAAAATGTCTATTGAAAAGGATTCTTTTTGAAAGGGTTTCTCTTGGTCTTACGGGCTTGATCGAGGTTTTCTTTGATACCTGCTGCTTTCCAACCAGATTCGATGATCTTTCTCCCGTCTTCAGTTTTTAGGTAGTCATACAACTCTGTCATGACCTTTGCATGTCGGGGTTTTAAGGTTGATAAATTTGCAGTAGCTGGTAGAGTTACAATGAGAGGAAGATTTGGCTGGATAATTGTTGGTCATATAGATAATTATGAATTTGCCATAAAATATCATTTCCGGTTCAATCTAAGGGTGATTTTGAAAATTAACGCTGGGAATAAATTAAGGGAGGTTTTTTAAACATATCCATTAATTAACGGAGGGTAAATTTACACGAGTCAAAAATTAACGGGGTTTTTATTAACACGAAAATTTTCCATTCGTGTTAATTACATGTCTCGTAATATTCGTGTAATAAGGTATACTTATGACGCAAATTATGTAGGACGAAAGCCCTTAGAGGTCATTATTATTTTCATGACACGGGAAACCTGTATAGCTGCAAGAGTTTGATAATTTTCGGCCATTATACCACACTATTAAACCCGGGTTCAGACTTGACGATTACGACGATTATGACGATTAAAAAAACACATTAATCCTCGCAATCGCCAATCCCCAGATGTGAACATTCTCGAGTATTCCATTAGTAATTAGTGAACAATCAGCAATTTTTCATATTTCCTCGTTTTAAACTGCCAGGCGCTTACGACGATTATGACGATTAAAAAAACATTAATCCTCGCAATCGCCAATCCCCAGATGTGAACATTCTCGAGTATTCCATTAGTAATTAGTGAACAATCAGCAATTTTTCATATTTCCTCGTCTTAACTGCCAGGCGCTTACGACGATTATGACGATTAAAAAAACATTAATCCTCGCAATCGCCAATCCCCAGATGTGAACATTCTCGAGTATTCCATTAGTAATTAGTGAACAATCAGCAATTTTTCATATTTCCTCGTCTTAAATGCCAGGCGATTACGACGATTATGACGATTAAAAAAACATTAATCCTCGCAATCGCCAATCCCCAGATGTGAACATTCTCGAGTATTCCATTAGTAATTAGTGAACAATCAGCAATTTTTCATATTTCCTCGTCTTAACTGCCAGGCGCTTACGACGACTATGACGATTACGGAAGAGTTCACACTAGACGATTACACTGAATTTTAATCGTCGTAATCACCAGGTCTAAACCTCAATTAGTATTCCTGGTAAAAACATTTAATCACGGAAAAGAATATAATAGACACTAGCGTAACTGAAAAGAGACACAATTAACCGGGCTTTGATGGCCTCGTTAAAGTAAAAATCGAAATTAATGTAAAAATGATAACAACTCCTTCTGTTACCTCATTGGATTGAACTTTTCTGGTTCAGGATAATATTCCGAAAACACGTTGGCCTGAAAACGTCATGAAACATTAAAGTTAACTTAAAGGACATTTTAGTAAGGATTTAAAGCTGATCACATAAATATCATTTCATATTGCGCCTACATAAAAAGCGCTTAAAAGTGTCGTAAACTCTTGCGTGTAGGAAAACTGTTTACAAATAACGAGAAGAAGAAAGAACATTGAGAGTGAGATTTTCACAGAGCACAAAGACACATAATAAGATGCTGTGAGGTTACAGCTGCTACCTTTTTTGATTGGGACTCCCTGGATTTCATTATCTTGGCCAGCCACTCTGTCAATCAAAGGTATGGGTGTAGCTATGCGCATGCTTTCTTTGACAACCATTTCCAACAATGGCATTTCTTTCATTATGGTCATATCAATTTCCCCATTGGATTTTGATAACACGGTTTCGATTTCTTCATAAGTCTTTTGTTGCCAATCCTCATTGTTTGCAAGATAGTATACGCAAGCACAGAAACCGGAAGATATCGAGCTGTAACCGCTCGTAAAAAAAACAAATGCAGAACCGAGTATGTCTACTCTATCGAGCCCCTTTCCCATGTCAGCCTTCTTGGCTTGTTCAATCCGTAACTTTCGTGCTTTTACCATTAGTGCAAGAAAATCATTTCTTTGATCAATTTCGTTTTCCCGAGCCTTGAACAAATCATCGACGATACCTTCAAAGAATCCTATGCAATCTTTTGAAAAGATTGTCACTCCAAATTTCTCTAACAATCTCATTACATCTGGAGCTAAAACATTTATCATTTGAAGCATTGTTTGAATTCCAAATTGTTCCGGAGGTAACACCATTTTTGCGTACTTTATAAACTCACTATTGGGATTTTTAAATGAATTTATGGAGATTCCAAACACAGTTCTTGCAATAGCATCCATAGAATACTTGCCACAAATAGGCTTCATATCAACAGTTTTTACTTGAGATTCCGTTAATTCTAACAAGTGTTCGGCGAGATCTTTACTAACATTTACAATATCAGCTACCATTAGCTTCAATTTTCCTATTGTGAACGCAGGAGCTAAGGCATGCCTAACCCGTTTCCATTCATCAGCTGGCAAGTTTGAGATGTTTTTGTCAATCCATTCGCAGCCAAAGGATACGGAAGTATGTTCCACATACATATGGAACTTTGTTACCATAATCTCTTTGATGAACGAAGCATCAGCGACCACGATTTCTGGTGTATTACCTTGAAACATCCCAAACACTTTACCATGTTTCTTCACCAGTTCCAATATCCCTTTTCTTGGTCCAGTAGGAGATAACAGTAGAAAACTGCTCCCCAGGAACGGATATGGTTTAGGGCTGGATAACCCTATTGATTGGAAGTAACCAAAATTTCGGGTTGAATAAAGGTACACCACTAAAACAAAATTAGAAATTTAAACAAAATTAACTTTCCTTTCTCTACCTAGTTTGTTCACCAAGGAAACGTTCATAGCTGGTGATAAACATTAGCAATCGCATGTGAATAGGAGACTTATGAGGCATTATGGCTATACCATACGAAATTTTTTTTTTTTTTTTTTTTTTTGAAATCTTCTTTTTTGTCTTTACGTGTTATTTGTTTCCCCTTATCTTCACTTTTATTTTCTGCATTTATCTGTAAATAATACAAAAGAAATAAAATCTACCTGCAAGCAAGCCAACAATGAAAGCAACTATGAATCTCCAATCCGACAACAGAGGGAGAACGAGCTGAAGTACACCTTCCATCATGTACACTAGAAAAGTATTTTAAGAGATGAAATAGGCTGACAGTTGTTTTAGTTATTCCATTATTTTCTTTAGATAAATGCTTTCAAAACACACAATGCAACATTTGTCTACGTCATAGACACAGTAAATGAGCGATTCTTATTGAGATTGTTATTATATATTTCCCACAGGGCGAATTATATGTTTAAACTGGCATTTTCTTTTTTTTCTTTCTTCTTCTTCTTCTTCTACACTAACTTTTAAAGACGCAGTTCCGGATTGAACTTTGACCTTGCTAGGTAGATAAAGAATATAGGTTGTCATTTCTTTTTCAGTCAGTGCAGATGCAGTGGAAGATTGTTGCTTTTTGCGGGCTTTTAAGATGATTCAAGAGATAAGACATTAAATGATGGAAATAATGGCTTTAGTTCAGTGTTTCCTTAAATGTTTCCATTATATTCTGAATAAACGTGTTAAAAACAGAAAGAAAAGTTATCAAATGTCACCGATGTTCTGTTTGTTGATGACAACAGTGGTGTTACGATGGTTGATAATTAATTTCTTTGGAGCAGTAATGCATTGAAGCATAGGCGAAAGGCGAAAGTTCATCATTATTAAATGTGGTGTCGTATATAAAACAGGAAGTTCAGAAAACCAATTATGTATAACTTTTTAATATACAGGATTGAGAAAATTAATAACAACGCGAAACAATCTGGTCAAGTGTGCTTCCTAGATAGTCGTTTAAGCAAACAATGCAAACATAATTTACTATGGATGAATTCTATGATTGCATATACTATTTTGATACTGTACATGATGTTTTATTTCGTAAATTAATACACTACATGGCCCTAATATTGAAACTTTCTTATTACAAACTTCAAACAAAAAACACATTTCAACGTAACAGTTTGTAAATTAAAAGCACATCCTGTGTGGTCAATCAAGCCAGAACACAAACATCTCCCTTCTGCTAATATACATAGTGATTTGGTTATGGGTATTTTCACTAGTAAAATCTGCTTTTTTATCTATTTTATTTCTTTTGGCATTTGGAATTTAGAAAAGCCGTTCATCACAGTACATTAGGAATTCTTATTCTGAAGAAATAACTCATTTTTTTGAATCAGAGAAGTTTATTCTGAATACTTGATTTTAATTTGATAAATTATCATTCTGCCCTTTCATTTTTTTGAAAATAACTCTCTTTTTCCAAAATTTGCAATGTTATACATGATATTTGTTAGTACAGATTCTTCTGTAAACCTGCACACAAATTTAATTGTGCAATGTTGTAAGGTTTTATCTGAGTTACGAAAGGAAACTGTTCCGTTGAATTACATTGTTTTCAATGATTTTATGGTACAAGGGATAGGAAACTTGCCAAGCTTCTGCAACAATAAAGATCATACGTTTATTGTGATGAAATTGCATTACACATTGATGTAGTTGTTGAGGTGAAGAAAACTACTCAGTATTTAAAGGAAAAGATTAGTCGCATTTAGGTCCTATAAGTTTTGTCAATAGTAACTGTTCAGTCACTTTTTAACTTCTCCGCAAGAGTTGTATAAACATCTCCGTTTCATAATAAGTTCAAAATAAGTTCTTTTGTATTGTTGAATTACATTAAATAATCAAATTTTAGCCTATGTTTATATGAGTATCAGGTCATGGACGTATAAAAAGAGAAGGACTCACAACTAATACTAAAGCCTTTCATTTCTATTATTAAAATCTATTCTGTCGGCATTTCTTTGATGTAATCCTCGCCTCGCATTTCACTGGATTTCGGTTCACATGGGCAGGTTTATACGACGCTTTAGGTTTAATCCGATGTGGAAAATCAACGAATTGAGAGAAAATACGATTTGCAGGTGCATCAGCAATATTCTTGAGTATCACAAAACTTCTGCTTAACCGTTTTTAAAATGGTGGATTGAAATTAAGATAAATTTCTCTGAGTTAGGAGGCATTTTGTGTATATACTTATATCCAAAGATTTGTACTTTGAATGATGGCTGGGTGATGCCTGAGAATATACAGAACGAAGTATGCTGTTTCATTCAATTCTGAAAATTTCATGTTTGAGACTGTAAGAAGTCATGAGGAATCAGAGTTTAAAACCTGACTTCAAAATAATTATAAAATCTTTAAATTCATTTCTGGTTGGTTGTTACACGATCATGGAAGCCAATGAAAACATGTATTTTTAACAGCACTTGTGGAAGTTTCAAAACTGCTTTTGTCAAAATTTCAATAAACCGAGGCGAGGTTGTTTGAATAGATTAATAAAAGTTGTAAGTCCTTCTCTTTTTATACGTCCATGATCAGGTCGACTTGTCAATTCTCTTTACTTCTGGTAAATATGCCATTGTAATCACTCAACAAGTAATATCAGAAAGTATTTACTACAAACAAAACAAAAAACTGCAACCATACGTATTTTATAATCAAAACAAGATTTGCTAAAAAAATATGTAAAAGCCAAAAAAAAAAAAAAAACTTTTTCCAAAAAATAAACAAAGCAAAAAATTCAATTGAAATCTGCGTTTCAAACTTTGAAAATAAGGCTCAACAGATTGTGAGTACTTAAATTCTGGTTGGATACTTTCACCCCCTTCTTCACTGTACAAACCTAATCCTATTCTCCATTTTTGTATAAAGGGGATGATCTTTTAGAGCGTGCAAATTTGGGGTGATAGTTTATGTGGTAGTTGGTGAGTTTGATCAATAGTATGCCATATGTCTTAAATTGCAGAATCCAGAAAATACATTTGAATTTTAGGTAACCATTCTATCAGGTCTTTTAATAATGTTTTTGTTACTTGATTAATAATTAGTGTTTCTAAAAAGGTAAGCAAAATTATAATATATATGTAATGCACTTGATAAAGACTCGTAATTAATCGAAATATTGTGCAAACGAATGTGGTTTTTTGTCTGTGATTATATACAACACAACATACACCGACTCAAATGTTTCATATATGTGTATACTTAATTTGATTATTATTTCATCATCAAAGCATGAATTCACATGAATTCATCAGTTTGTGACGCAGTGAATACCGATTAATCTTTTTGCAATTCTGTTCCTCCAAAGTCAGGGTGAACTATACTGGTATTGTTAATGAATTGCACTGTTTTATTATTGTCATTTAAAGAAAATGTGTGTAGATATGATAAAGCTTTTTATTAACAAGAAATACTAAGTCTTATTTGGAAATTAGTAAATTTGTAACAATCAACATCTTGTGGACATGGTTTGCTACATAACCCATTCCATGGCATGCTTGACGTTTGACGTTCAAATCTATTAGTGTTTCGTGAAGTTCAAAAATGTGAATGGTGCTTCTACTATTAAATTGGGACCAGCCCAAGATGATGCGACATGGCCTTGCTTCGCAAGTGATAGTGTTTTATATCAAAGGATCTGAAATTGTAAGTTTTGTCAAAATTGGAAAACAAATTCTTTAACATTAATAATATTAATAATATTAATTGAATGTGACCTAATAATTGCTTTAAGTTTATCCCAGGGAATACTGAAATGATTTTTTCTCATAGTGTTTTCATAAGAGAGGCTGTTTGAGTGGCATATGATTTCATCCCTATCTCTAAAATGACTTTAAGATTTTCTTTAAGGTTAAGATTTCTGCATCCAATTGTTCTTTTAGTGCCTGAACTACTTTCGACATAATGCTTTTGGTGTTGTTTGTCAAACAAATTGGCTGGAAAAGAAAAAAATATGTTTTTTTATTAATTGTGTATCATACTTAATCTGTCTAGTTTAGCTTAGATCAACCAGATTTAAATGATATGACATTGGAATTAGTTCTTGAAATTTCCTGCTTGATGACGTGTAACACTACATTCTGAGGAATATCGAATATTGATAATTTTTGAAAATTCCGTTTAATATTAATATTTTGATGCTACATTTTTGTTGTTTTGATGAAGCTATGCCTGAGAGCACGTCTCTGTAGTAAATCAGAGAAAAGCTATCGATTCAATCGAAAATCGAATATGATAGCTGTGTCTGTCTATTCTGCGGTCTTATTTAATTCAAACAAAAATATCTGCTTTCGCATTTTATTAAGGAAATATGATAAGCTTCCTAATTTACGAAGGTATATGAAATTACTCAAAATCTTTCATCAGAAGTTTCCATGTTGATTTTTCATAATCTCGCTGACGCATGCGCATAATAACATTCCGCCGGCTCTGCAATACTAAACGAACGTGATCTCCGCAACGGTTGGTCGTAGCAAAACGATCCCATACATTTTTTTGTCAGTTTTACGAACTCTACAACATGGCCACACTTCCTTAATTTTATTTTTCGTGAACTCAATGCAGGCTGAACATGGAGGGCGAGCGACGCCGCCTTGCCAGCTAGTCTATACATTAACAGCCAATTCTCTCTTTGTTTGTTTGTTTGTTTGTCTGTGACGCACAATGGTAGATTGAGTTGTGAAGGGATTATTTTATTGTATTCTGTGCAACGTCAGTGTGAAACCATTGTATTGGCACCCTAATCGAATGCGACGGTCAGGGAAAATTATCTCGGTAACCAATAGGAATAACTGACATTTTTAGGGTCCGCGATATTGGTCATGGGGAGACGAAGAAATTTGGGCCAAATTTTTGGGGAAGGGGCTCTATGATGTCATCAAAACTTTTGATCGACGATATC
The DNA here is from genome assembly GCA_027922465.2 of Turritopsis dohrnii. NCBI lineage: Eukaryota > Metazoa > Cnidaria > Hydrozoa > Anthoathecata > Oceaniidae > Turritopsis > Turritopsis dohrnii. Next base: position 626,447 of record BQMF02000066.1, on the reverse strand, counting down.
TCCGAAACGCTGCATCATAGACATATGATTCTATGTATTTTCTTGCTCAGAACTTCGATCTCCACAAGATGGTTTCACTTTCCATTGTCCATTCCTTAATTTTATTTTTCGTGAACTCATTGGTAGGTGACACAACGCAGACATAACATGGGCGGAGAGCGACGCCGCCTTGGCGGCAAGTATATGTTAGAACCGGCAGTTTCCTTTCCCTTCGTCTTCTCCATTAACGTTTATAGCCGAGGTTCAGTATTGAACTTTGGCCTAGCCAAGATAGATAAGAATAGAGGCTAGTTTTCAGTGAAATAAGGCGCCATTTTTTCAGTCGGTTTAGTTGGGCAGTGGAAGAGTTTTGCTTTGATTTGATTAAAGAGATTAAAACGTTAAATGATGGAAATAAAAACGTTTTAATTCCATACTTTAATTCATAGTTTTGTTAACATTTTTGAATGGACGCAAGTAAAAGTGAAAAAAAAGCGATATATCAATATGTCACGGACGCTTTCGTTTTATTGATAACAATGTGAATGTTATGAAGAAATGCACTTTTCATTCATTTTGGGAAGTTGTTATTGTTATTTCATGATTTCTTATGTGACTTTATGAAAAGAAAAACATTTTTGACCTCCGTTCTCTTTAAAAGATTAATTCCATCCACGTTGGTCCTTTCTTAATGTCAACGTATTGGCGGCAAACAATGTAACAGAACAAATTTTCATCCACAGAAGGTTTCGCATTTTTTTCGTTGCATTTTGTGCCGATATAGTGGTATCAACAGAAATGCAATCACGAGCGCCCTCATAGCGCAAGCTACTTGGTAGTATAGAATAGGTAATGCAACAGTAAGCTGATATGCAGAAATATAGTTCCATTTATATGACCATTTCATTATAATAACAAATATAGCCACAAACTCACCTTAAAAACGTTTCACTCTCTCGAAAGCACAATATCGGAATGAGATAGAGATGGGCTGGATAGGATTAAAATGATACGATAACATCAGGCTTCAGTAACTACTAGTCAAATTTCTATTCAATTTACAAACAATGCTTGCTCAATCGCCCGATTGAGTTTATGCAATAATTGTAATTTATTAACTACTCGTTAAAGTGTGATTACAAAAACCGTCAATTTCCTTAAACTTTCGTATTCAATTGTCGGTGAATAATTATCTAGTAAATAGAATAATTGTAATAGTAAGTAAGTAAGTAAGTAAGTAAGTAAGTAAGTAAGTAAGTAACGGGAGATTTTAGTCCTTGGGACTCCATCCGAAATGGTTGGTTCTTCCGCCCGCCGACTTGCAACTGTTCGTTGACTTACCGCCAGAGATACGTATAGTATTGCTCTAACTTGCCGAAGGCCGTTGTGCAGTCAGTCGATGGCTCCTAATGGGCTGACACGCTGCTTTTAAAGCGCATCGGAGTGGTTTATTGAGATGCGACATGACTGGACTCGAACACGGGTCGCAGCGGTCGCACTCAAAGGTACTAACCACTACACCATCGCTGCACACTACACCATCGCTGCACAACTACACCATCGCTGCACAATAATTTTAATAATTTTCAACAATAATAATTTTCCTTGTGATAAATTAAAATATACAACTTTGGTCGGTGTTCCGATATAAATTAAGGTTTGTCAGTAAAATAGGGATTATAATAGTGCATTATTTGATAATGGATAATTTCCCGTTATAACAACTCTTCAATTGACAAACTACAGGCTGTCAAGTCTCAATAAAAAAAGAGAAAAACATTAAAATACACTGTGTTTCAAAACTAAGGCTATTCACTGTAGCGTTTGACATAATTTTTAATATAAGAATAAATAAAATCCCTTATAACTTCTGAAATATTTAACATTTCAATGGATTTGAAATGTCATTGGATAGCCCTTCTCTTTTTCTTTCTTTTGGTATAAAACTTTTCTTATATTAAGAATTATGTCAAACGCTACAGTGAATAATTTTTCGGGTAGCCTTAGTTTTGAAACACCCTGTACAGTGTGTTTCATAATTTTTAATGGTCGATTAAGATGTGAATGAAAAGAAAAGATCTTTTCAAACAATGACAGCAATTTGGAAGACAATAAACAAATTTAAGCTGTGTGTTCACGAAAAGCGCTTAACTTTTATGTTTTTAAATATCAATCTCAGCGCGAAAATAGAATTAATAAAAATTTGTATGAATTTAGCGCTTTGAAACAATAAGCACGATGTAATTGCACTACGTGTTAATCGACCATTAAAAATTTCATTACATTTTCCAAGACATTTTCCTTATTTTTTCAAAAACCTGTTTTTCATTTTTCACAAAAAAACTAGACGAAAGAACTTGAACATGGCTTTCCATTGATTTAAAAGATTTTTTGAAATTCGGTATATTCATTAAAATTTAAAAAATTTAAAATTTAAAATTTCCGTTTCCAACATTATGAAACACACTGTACAATCGATTTAACTGTATTTGTAATTAATAAACGCGTATCCGTTGTTGGCACGATTTCATAGCATGACTTTCACGTTCTTTGCACATGCACAACTATGTTACTGACATATAATTTCAACATCGAAAGCGACGTTTCTGTTTAAGTCATGTCGCCATCATCGTTGCCAGCACCGTTGCTATTGCTTTAATAACAGCAGCAGCCTGTTCTTAATTTTGAAAATAGAAAATGATTTTAACATTGTGATTGCGTGGAATTTCTGGTGAGAAGATAATTTTTAGAAAAAGTGATGTTATTGCCTAATTATTTTCCGATTATGAAGTTATTTTGGCACACTGTTATTTTAATTTGCAACATTACAACACTGACAAGTTGGGAAAAAATAAAAATAAGGCTATACATTATTATTAGTCGATTTTAAATAGCATTAATGCTAACCATATTCTTATAAGAAATGGTTATTTTTTACTTGTTTATATCAATCGACTTTAAATAAAGATTAAATAAATAAATAAATAAATAATTAAATAAACTAGCATGTAGATTTAGCTAAAAAAGAGCCCGCGCTCAAGCATTCCAATTTGTACACACAGCAAGCTATACGTTGCAAGTTATACCACGGAAATAAAAACAAATCTTTGTCTGAGAACAAATGTTTTGGTTTATTGTGGGCTTGGTAAGTGGCATACTTTATACTCTTAAACATTTCGATAAAGCCAGTTTTTTAAGAAGCCTCAAAGATCTGCCCAACACTCACACAAGATCGTTTTAGAACAGTCTCGCAGTATGATCACGAGACGAGTAGCAATGAGGCTCCAGTCATAACACTTGTAACTTTTAATTGCATCGAAACAGCCATAAAATAAACCTCTTAAATCAAAGGTTGACACGATGCCATCATTTGAACTTTAGGAAAAACTCGATAATTGGGGTATTTCAAAACCACTTATGCAAACCGAATAGATCTAAACTTAAACAGATGAAAATCTGCACAAAACTTTGTTACTTTTTGTTATCTCTTAGGACTAAGTCACACTGATGCTAATATACCTTTCAAAAAGTGTAAATAAGATTTAACAAGTAATATCAGAAAGTATTCGCTACAAAAAAAGAAATGTGTGAACTGAAACCATGGATACGAATTCTATAGTCAAAATAAGAATGTGTTTAGAAATTATGTAAGAGCTAAAAGAAAGATAAAAACTAAAAGCCCCACGGCTTGAACAATTTTCGGATTCGGCCTAAAATATAGCTTTAGCCTAGTTTTCAAGATATCTGAATGTTTATCCATTCTGTTCCTGTGGCTGTTCTTGTGGCTTACGTGGCTTACAGGTTTATCACAATTCTCATAATATGACTTATGGTCCACTTCTATCGAATATTATTTTATTCTCACTGTGAACCAAAATCATTTGAAAAAAGGTTGTATGGGATTGAAGATTTTCACAACACTATACAACCAAGAAACCGAACTGGTTTAAAAACTAAAGACTTTGGGTATTTATGACCAAATCTGCAAGTGACTGCCAACTTTGATATCAGGACCTTCCAACTTAAATCAACATAAATTACAATATGAAAATCTATTTCTGCTAAACCTGCCAGTGGTGGATCTAAAGGTAAGCCGCAACTTGAGTAGGAGAGTGTTAGGAATTCAAACATAAAAGGAAAAGGTTCCAATAATCCCATTGATAATGTGAACTGAATTCTCCACAAGGTGCAACTACCCTCTAGATCCATCACTGTCTGTATATTACCACTTGAATCTTTCTATGGAGTTTAAATAACACCAATGTGCACAAAAAGACAAATGACACAATAAAACTTTGTTAGGATCTGTATGATAATCTTCTTTTCTAACATAATATACCTTAAAGGTTTTTTTTGCGTCGACTAAATTTTGCGAGCCAATGTTTGAGAGCGTTTTGCGTGGATTAATTTTTCCGAGTCAGAGCTCCTCAAGGAAAATGTTTGGATTTATTTTTACAAATGGGCACAAACATCAATGTGTGTATTTTATAATAAATGTAGCAGCGAAAATCAGCATTTCCATTCCTGCCACGTTGCAAAACCAATGGGTGCTTGAGAAGTGAAAGGAAATAGTTGATGTAAGAAAGGTACGCAGAGCCAAAATATGAGCAAATAAAACCATGAAATTTTGCGTGGATTTATTTTTGCGAATTTGGCCAAAAGTCGCAAAAGTCGCAAAAATTAATCCACGGAAAAAAATCCCTTAAGGTATTGTGTCCTAGAACATGTTACACTCCAAACTTTTAAAAGGCTTTACTGATCTCATTGCATTTATATAATTGCTTGGATTCTAATCATCATCCAAAGTTTGTCTTCTTGACATATATATTTAGTGGTTTGCAGGATTATTTTGAACAATGTCATCTTTTCCAATGTGAACTTAGAACTAATCAGTTCAACACAGTGATAACTTTACCGAGCATTGTACAGTGATGAATAATTTGATACAGTCTGGAATTCCCCAAATTACTCCCTTCCTTAATTTATTAAACTTAATTCCAGCCACTTAATTCCAATTCACTATGACGCTTCGGAAACAGAAAAACAGTTTTAATAGACATATCGTTCAGTGTTATCTTGTTTATACTTTCAGAATGTATTTATGTTTGGGTTGTCAACTCATTCACAAGTGATTTGTGCTGCTATATGACAATTTCATTTGTTTTGATTTTTCTTTTTTTCAATATCTTCAACTTTCAGTGTAATATTTATTAAATGAAATGAGCATGTCTCATGCATTTATTGATAAGACGTATTCACCAGTAATGTTGATACTACATACATTTCTGCTTTGATATTGAAAGTTTCTTTCACAGAAAAGTTTCGTTTACTATCAAACCTTCACCTTCTTTTTCAAGAATTTTTCCCAGAGTCAGCTAAGCATCAATATTTTCTCTATAAGGAATGTTCTCATGATAATACTTCGATTGCAATAGTAGATAAAGACAGGAAAGAAGTCTTAAAATTCTTCTTTAAAGTTTCTTCTACTTCTGCAACTTCCTCAAAACATAACCCAAATCGGTTCGAGAACGATTCACGTGCTCGCTGTGGGTAATTTACTGACAAGAAATTTTAAAGATAATTGAATTGAGAAGTTTTTAACATAAAACGGCTAAAATAACTTCTAAAAGTATTTCAAAAGTATAAAAATGTTATTAGTTTTATGAATTACTATTGAAAGTGGCCTTTTTGTATTCCATTTTTCATACAATCTGAAATGCGAACGGACTTTCAAAAAACTGCAAAAAACTGTTACAGAGACAGATGGATAGATAAGATGTGTAAACCAAACAATTTCCTACTCTAAAAAGGGCGGAAATTAAAAAACTTTTTCTTAAAAAAAATAAAGCAAAAAATTCATTAGAAATCTGCGTTTCAAACTTTAATTCAAAACAAAAAATAGCCAAAGTTTACATAAAAAAAACACGAAAAAATATAAAAAGGTTTTATTAATCATAATCACACCTAGTGGAGGTCCAGTTAGAGAAAAAAAGAAACACGAAGAATAAGAATTTGTAATATTGCTCTTTTGCATACACAGAAATCCAATTGAAATCCTTTAAAGGCAAGATCCGCCAAAAATCAGTGCATTGAATAGAATTTATTATTGAATGAAAGATTTAGAGCTAAAACAAAAGTTTAAGCTAAAACTTTAAGTTAATAAAGTTAATAAAGTTTTTATTCATGTAAAAAGAGTCCTTCATTTAACTACGTTACCTTATACTTTTATAGTTTGTTAATGATGAGGTCTGAAACTATGACTGTTTTATCCTTTCTTTATTTTACTGGTTCAACTAATTGTTTTTACTCCCTAAACTTTTATATGTCCTGCTGATGATTTAGAAATAAATCGAAAATTCGTCATTTTTATTTAGATCTTATCTTGTTTTACTTTGAATTTTAAAGCTTCCAAGATGCATATTCGGAATTGCTTTATGTTTTCAAACTATGATATCTATGATTATTTTAATAATATATTTCCCTCACTGTTAAGGCGAATATCTAATTCGGATAAATGTCCACGGACCGACCGGACGGTTCGCAAAACAATAGACCACGTGAAAATAATACGTAATGTTTTCACGTGGTCTGTTGTTTAGCGAACCGATGTGGTCCGGTCTGCGGACAATTATCTGAAGTGGATATTCGCCTTTAGGAGAAACAGTTTATGATAAAAAATACTACCTTATCGGGGAAAAAAAAGTCGGGGGTAAGTGACTAATTTTTTGGGCTAGTGACTAAAATTTTCCCCGATCAAATTTTCCCCCGACTTTTCAACACCCGTCCAAAAATTTCACCCGATTTTTCATTTCCCCGTCCAAAAATTTTCCCCGGTTTTTTTACTCCCGCCCAAAACATTTCCCCGATTTTTTAGTCCCCGACCGAAACTTTTCCCCGATTTTTGATAATCTCAAGTAGAGTCTATCTATCGATTTTCGACTGGAATTATGACGGTCAAGCAAAGGAAGGGGAATCGAATGAAGTTGAATCAGTCAATGAGGACGATACAGATTTTTCTGTTACGATTAAGGGAAACAAAATTGATGTCAGTGAAAATAAAATGGATGTCAGTGAAGATATAATTGATGTTTGTGAAAGCAATATGGATGCCAGTGATGAAAATAATGACGATCAAACCTCAAAAACTGTTATTGTATTAGATTGAACTCTTAATTAGTTATTTTGTAATATAATTTTTAGTTCAAATTGAAAGTGTCGACAAAAATTGTGTTCCATTTTCTACTTGTATTGCAAATTTTGGTCAGGGAAAAGTGACTTATTTAGAAATTTTAGTCGGGGAAAAGCGACTAATTTCCAAATTTTGGTCGGGGAAAAGTGACTAAAATTTCTCGAGGTGACTAAATTTTTCCCCGACCAAAATTTTCCCCGACTAAAATAAATCCCGACTTTTTTTTCCCCGATAAGGTATTACATCATGCGTTGATGTAAGCCAATAGTATTTCGCCAGGATTGATTTTTAAAAAAACAATCGCATTGCTACTGCTTAAATTATGCTAAATTATTTCTTTGTTTAAAGAAAGATTATGCAATTAACCGCTAATTTCAAAATTTAGATTTGAATAGAGCCACACGCTAGCGCATCGAGGTTATTACAATAGAAAAACTAAAGTTGTTTTTCCTTCTCTTTTTCTATTCTTCTTATTAAGAGTAAATAATTTTAACCAAAACATTGTGTTTTTATTGAAGTGCTAATTCCCTGGCTGAATTATAATCAATGTTATCTATATATTGTTCACATCGTATAATTATCCTAAAAAAGTGATATGACCCATCACCAAGTCATTTAAAAAATTGTGTTACAAAGCTAAGGTTGGCAGAATTAACAAAAATCTTCACAGTTATGAAACACCAAACACAAAAACTCTGCCTCATTCTGAAGAAGCGACTTTCTCATGAAAAATTGTTCATAGTTGTGCAAGTCTTCAGGAAAAATATCATCGATTTCGTGCAACGTTTACATGTCATAGTTGACAAATTCGCAATTTCGGCCAAATTTGGACTTTCAGTTCACCAAAGTTCATAAAAAAATTGCACTAAGCACCATTGGGAGGTGTTTATTTCGAATTTGACAATTATTTCGTCAATTTTGATCAAAATTAGGCAATTCGGGCCAAGTTCGGATTAAATTTCAAAACTTCTCCGATTTTCATAAAAATTAACACAAAGTACAATTGAAAGCTACTGGTTTCGAATTTGACAGTTATTGTGTCAATATTGACCAAAATTGGCAATACGGCAATGTTTAATTGTTGAGAGTAGATATGTGTCGTTGTGACACGTCCGGAAGTCTTCAAACCAATCGGCTTCTTTTTTATATTCAAATCTTTATCAATATCTTATACGGTGACTTTGGGTTAAGCTGATCACGAGTAAGCATTAAAGACAACTTATCTCGTCAATATCATAAAACACAATGTTTTCTCGTGATGGTATTTTAAAAATCTAATAACATTTTTTTTTTGAATTATATATATAAGTATATAAGTATATAAAAGGATAAACCTTGAAAATGACATCAATGATCACAGAAAACCAATTAAGATTGCAGATCTGCCATTTCTTGAAGAATAATGACTGTTTTTTCTTTCGACACGGCTTTTAATTTTGTAATGATCAATAAAACAGATTTTTAACTCTTTGTTTCGTTGAAACAACCGCTGTTTGTGGTGTTGTAACAAGTTTGTTACGATAACTAAATAACTAAATACAAATAAGAAGGTTAACAGCTGGCCAAAAAGTGTGATGCAAAAGGTTGACAAAACTGAGCGGTACTTTTATTCACGAGTTCTTATTTGGATCAGTGAGTGTAGAAAAAATACAAATCTTCCTCTCTTATAGGTTGAAACGCAATTAGTAAATAAAAAAAATACTAAATACAGAAACGTAACTTGAGAGTATGAAACAAAGAAACAAAATGAACAAAATGGCTAATAAAATGAAATTTTAAACCACAATAATTATCAACGTTTATGTTACAATCCGCCAGTCAGGTTTAACACCCGTACATTTCTGCCAGTTCTTCTAACAAATCGCTTTCGTTGATTGATAGAATCAGAATGAGATCTCGATTTGAACGATAAGTTTCTCGACTTGCGTTTTGACTTGCATTACAATATCGAACCAATACTTTACGAACAACATCGTCTTTGCCGTACTTGACACTTGAGATAATACCATACTGATATGATTTTGATATAGAAAAATCTGACTTTTTGAATAGAACAACATCACCAACTTCGATATTCTCATCACTGTTGTACCACTTTTGCTGATTGACCAAGTTTGGTACATGATTTATCAGCCATGATTCAAACCATGCATCGTCGATTCGTTTGTTGTTTTGAAGAATTCAGGATGGTTTTTTGTTTACCAACAGGACTTCTGTCGTTTTTTCTTCCAAGAAGTAGACGATTTGGCGTGATTAAATCAAGATTGTTGAACTTTGGTTCCAACACCAATAGGTAGATCATTGATTGAATTCGCAATTATAGCAGCTAACGTCTCCCATTGCAATATTGAAAGTCTTTCTTTGAGTGTATTTGTCTCGATTGAACGATTGATTTCTATGATCTGCCGTTCTACTTTTTCGTGCATGTTATGACCTCCAACTGACCATATTGAATTTTTCCAGTGAAGTTTTGGCTGTAGGTCTTGAAAGTCTAGTTTCATGTTTTCACAACCACTGACAATCTGGCTACCTCCATCACAAAAGAGTTTCCTTGAATATCCTTGATCGCAAGCAAATCGTGTAAATGATTGCAAAAAGGCATCGGTAGAATAGTCGTCCATGACTTTAATCGATATAGCTGACGTCGAGCAATAACAAAAAACCGTCAGCCAAATCTTGACTGTTTTTCTTTTATGATGTGGTGAGAAAGACAAATATGGGCGACTTGCGACGCATAAAACGCTGGAGCAATTGTAAAGTTAGATTCAGAAATTGGTCCCATGACTGCTTCTACTGATTTCTTTCGAAGGTATCTGCATCATTCTTTCGAATTAATTTGATCAGTGAGCGACCCTCGATGATGTAAACCTTTTTAAGTATATACCTGTGGCTTCCACACCAGAGTGTTTGCACACAGGATGATTCCAATGAATCTTTTCTTAAGACTGGTGCACTACCAGTAAGTGTTGCAACAGTAAATGTCGCAACTTTTTAATTTCGGTTTCTAACAAATATCTACTACATCCTTGTTTTGAACTGGACACTGATTATTCTGATCAAGATGTGGTACTACTCATCGCACAGTGCGCTAATGGACCTACACGACATGTCACAGAGATTGCAACATATAAAAATAAGACAGCTTTAATTTTCAACATTATGTTTCACAAAGCAAGTTGCTTTTACTTTTTTTCGCTAATACTACTAGTTACTCGATGCTATGATTTAGATTCCCCAAAGTGATTTCTGATTGATTGATTTAAGCAACAGGTCTGTCCTTTTTATACCTTGCACATTATTATGATTGTGTAAGTTTGGGACATTTGCTGTTGATTTTGAAAAATACTACGACATTTATTGTTAAAAAAATTAAAACCAATGAAAATTCTAGTTGTGGCAATTTTGCGACATTTACTGGCGATTGGGACATTTACTGGCATTACAACTGAAACACAGAATGTATCAAAAAATTCCAATCTTTTGACTTGGAAAGACATTTATACTTCTTTAGGCCCCCATTCATAGCAGGTTTTACGCTGAAGAGGTTACCCTGGTGAAATATGTTTTGAAATAAAAAGAAATTTGGTAGACTTCTCGTGTTCTAATTTTGTAAAAGTATTATTCGGATTCTTGGATTTCATCATCATTGAGAGGTGGTATGTTGGCATGTGAAAGTATGACGTCTTTGCTCTTGATTCTTTGCTGGTGATTTACCAGTAGTTTTCTCGTGATTGAATCGATTATGTATTATACGCATCCAGTGAAAGTTAACAGCAAGAATTCTTACAACTATAGTCAACAAGAATCGGTTGGGATTAATGATGTGTTTTGAGAAAGCATAATGACAAGCTGTCTAAACAGACAGGTCAAACACCCGAAGTCTTACATACGGATTACTTTAAACGGGAATGCCGTGATCTATTCTTTAAAGGAAAGTCTGAAGCATTAACAACTCGGGATGGGCAACTCAAATCAGAAGGTGTGATAGCGCGTACTTTAAGGAAAGAAGGTCTTCGTAACATCGGTTTTGAGGTACCTAACAGGAAGATATCACAAAGGGCGTGGATGAACAGTTTCAAGAATGTAGAAAACACCGTACTGTCGGAGCCTGAAATGGATAGCTTAGATAACAGTCAAGGCATCGACAAAATCTCAGATGTGGTGGAGGTATTGAATAAAATGCTCGATCAAGGCACCCAAAAAACTTTAGAGGTGGAAAAGATCTTACGCAAACAAGGGATTGAATTTAACTTGCGTGAACTTAGAGGCTTAGACAAAGCACTAAGACGAATACGTGGGAAGATGGAGAACAACTTAGCAAAATTAGGCGAAGTTGATAGTCAAATAGCAAGAAAAGAACGCAAACTAGGTGAAACCATTGAACCTGAAATGCAAGAAGAGATTAAGCGACGACTCTCCAATTTGAAACTGGAGCGTGCAGCGCAACTAAATGTGCTGAGTGCTAACCGCAAGGAGTTGTCTAGACAGTGGTTGAGCATCAAAGAGATGGTGTTCAAAGTCCTCGACAAGGGTAGAACACTAGGGGAGAAACTTCGCATCCTCTTTCGAAAGTAATGGATCACAAGCGTTTCAATCAACGTTTTCGCTGGTAATATCAACGATAGCAACCTCTTTCACAGATGGTGCTCCTACTCCTACTCCAGGAAGTCCTCTTGCTGCTTCTGGAAGAGCTGGTGTGCAGCAATGAGTAAAGAAGCAGGTCGAAGCACTTGGACGCCTTCTTGGAAAATTTGCAAGTAAACTTGGAGCTGCATTGCCGGGGATCATCAGAAGTGTTGTAAGCTGCCTCTTAAACTTTTTGAAGAAAGGTGTCATAGCTCCAGCCAGCAACGCATGGCTAGTCGTAGTTTTGGGGGTTGGTATGAATGGCTATGGTTTGAAATACAAAAGAAGCGCAATTAATCCAACGCCTACCCACATGAGAGCGTGCTTTTCTTCTTCATGTTGCTTGGTGGCAGCGGAAGTCGTTGGAAGAGGGAAATCAACTGAACAAATCGTTCTGTGACCCTGAAATCCTCCCAAGGAGTGTTGTTTAGGTGGCGGTGGCGGTAGTTTACCGTGTGAGTCGCAACGGTAAGCTTTGTCGAAAAATCGGAGATGTTGTCGAGATTCCCAAGCTTTAAATCGCTGGGTATCAGGTATGTACCGACCGCAACTCCAAAATCAATGTTTATTAAAATGTATTTCAAGTATTAAGACTCGATAAATACAATTTCTTCCAATCGGCCATTAATGCCGAAAGGTAAAACACACATATACTATGTGTACAGATCATAAATAAAAAAGAAAAAAAAATGTCTTTATGTCATCATGTTCTTATCATAATTTCTTATCATGTTCTTTAATTTTTCGTTGACTCTATCCATTGCTCTTTTGCAGGCTTGACACCTGTATATTCGACTGTCTGTATTATCAACTTCAGTTTGTACTAAAGTTAAAATTGTAAGTAGTTCCTCTTTTGTTGCTTTTGCCCTTTCTTTCAGGATTTGCTTTTTTTAAGTTTTCGGCCATTTGTGCTGCTTTTATTTTGGATTCTTCGTGTTTTAGTGGTGTCGCGTCTGGTGTTATTCATCTTTTCGTTTCTTGTGGTGTCGTTTCAGCTTGCTGAATGTTTCACGGTTTGATTTTGATACCATCAATCGTAATTCCATGGTCGTGGATTCGGTCTCGATCCTGCTCGTTTTTAAAATAGACGGTGGACTTGCTTCTGTATCTTGTATCTTTGAGGATTGCGTCGACGATTTCTTCGCCCGGTTTCTTGAAGTATACTTCGAGGGCTTCGCAGATGGATCTGGAGGTATTATGTTCAGCTAGACTATAAAAGACTTGCTTGAACAGCCTGATTCCATCAACCATTACTGCATCGATGTATTCGTTGTCGTATCTTGTTCGTGATGATCCGTCGTCTTGATCGTGGTCGTTTTGCGTCTCGTGATGTTTCGTCGCTGGTTTGGCTTTGTCGTTCTCGTCGTGATCGTTCGTCGCCTCGTGTTCGTTCGTTGCCATTTCAGCCTCGATCGCTGCCATGTCCAATTTGCACTGCTTTAGCGCTTAAGCGCCGAAAGCCTTGCAGAGGTTCGAACTCTCTGCAAGTCTTGACTTCAGTGTTAAAATCCGATCTCTCTAATCGAGATGAGCTCTGATCAGGTTTAACTTCCCCGTCTTTGCGCATGTCACTAGAGGACCATCAAATTGACTAAGCATAGCGCAGAAATCAACACATTGGCAGATAATGTTGAAGCCCGTCTTATTGAAAGGAAACTCGAGGGAAGCCCGTCAGAAGCCCGCGGTTTTATGAAGGTTTACACTGGAAGCCAAGAGGCCCGTCTTTTTGACAGAATTCAAAACTTAAAGTTGAAGCCTGTTTCAAAGAGAGAAATCGAGAGTGAAGCAAAGATTAACAATCGCTGTGACCTTCAATTGAAAGTAGTTTTCAACTAAAGTATATATATGCTTCATAAAACCGAAATACTTTTCAAATATTCTTCTGCGTTACGTTTATATGCCTGAGATTCTGACCGCATTCTCAGCGTGTCCTTGTTACGACACGGATGAAAAGATTATTCAGGATCTTTAAGTATAAGTGTCCAAAATCCTTTTCAAATATTTTGCAATGCTATTACACAAAAAAGGTCTTCTTCCCTTGAGAATTTTACCCGCGTTTTGGTTTGATCATTTACAACTTCTTTCTTCAAATTCACTTCAGAACTTATAAGTGGTACAAGTGCTCGATCTACATGCAAATTCGTAGTGGCAGAGTTTTCTAAGGTAGCTGGAATGGTATTCGTTATTGTTACATCGTCGTCATCGTTAGCCTTGCCAACAACTTGTTCACATGAACTACTGCAGAGCCGTGACATTATCGTTTCTGCTTGATCGAGTACTTGCTGATCGAATTTACGCGCCGTGTTGTTGATTGATCTTAAAACATCAATCACGCCTGCACTCACTTCCTTTCGGTTTTCGCCAACCAGTTTCTCCATACACTTTTTGCTGCATGAAGCAACGTCTCTTGAGAAGCTCTTTTGATATGCTACTTTGGCCACGTAAGAACTGTGCTTTTGGTCACGTGAAATGATTTCTCTTTCAGATTGGTTGAGTCTTTTCGCACTTTCCGTCTCCACAATTTGTCGATAGCGAGTCAGGTGTATGTATTTCCCAATAGCTTCATGAACGAGGACGCTCGTGGCTGACGAGAACGCGGTGTATTCTTTTTCCTTGTTTGTTACGAGCAAGTAGTCGCAGTAGGATTTAATTTCGGTCTCACTAGCTGGATACAGAAATCGAGAATCTCCATGGTTTCGGAATCGAGAATCACAGTGTCAAATAAGCATCTCCCGGCAGTTTGAAATTCCTTTTGGTCGATGTAACCTCCATTGGTCTTTGCTTTATCAATCATTTCTATGATTAAGTATTGATAGGTCATTGGTCCTGAGCACTTAAAACGAACGAATAAATACGTAGCAATGAATCTCGTTGCAAACGCAAGTTGAGATGCCGAAACGTTTCGTTGGTCTCTGCATTCTTGTAGGATGTCTCAAAAACAATTGATGTGGTATGGGATGACGTTTTCCATTTCCTGCAAGCTCGCCCAACTGTTTCGAGCAATGAGTGTCTCCAAATCCAGGTTTCGAGAATACTCATGTATTTTTCTCTTTCCGAGATTTTCTTCACCACGTCGTATGTAAATTTCGGTGGCGACAAAACAACTTAAAGTTCTTTCGGAAACACTGTTCGCTTTTCGAAAGTCCAGTATGATATTTATATTGATTTTAAGTAATTTAACGACGCCGAACTACTTAGTTTCCAATCTTCTTCAAGCATTTTAAGGAAGTCCATAATGATGGTGTACCTAAGCAACAATCGACAAATTCTTCGGTTTCTTTCTGATTTGAGGTCGTCCAAACTAGCCATTAAAATTTCATACATCGTTGTGCACATTTTTTCGCTTCTTTTTCAGACTTCCCTCCTCCACATGATGTACGCAGCCAGTTCCAAAGCGTCTTACCAATACCATCGTTAATACAAAAGAAAGGCTTGTGTGCCGTACATACTTTTTTTCTGATTGGCTGTTTTGCCTCGGGTTCTTCCCTTTTGATATCTGGAGCTTCGTCAAAATAATAATACCAACAATGCTTGGCATCGATATGCTTGCGTAAACCTCGACTGCTTTTAAAACCATTGTGCAGGGAATTTTGCACAGGGCAGATGTACGTATTTCTATCGTTTGGACGTAATACCAACTTTCTCTCGTGTTTAGCAGCGCCATCGATTGCAACCCAGTTCATAAACAATGTTCTTTTCGACATTTTTAAAAACAAAACAACGTATCTTTTAACTTTTTATACTTTTTATCTTTTAACTTTTTATCTTTTGCAGCGATGGTGTAGTGGTTGGTACCTTTGAGTGCGACCGCTGCGACCCGTGTTCGAGTCCAGTCATGTCGTATCTCAATACACCACTCCGATGCGCTTTAAAAGCAGCGTGTCAGCCCATTAGGAGCCATCAACTGACTGCACACTGGCCTTCGGGCAAGTTAGAGCAATGCTATACGTATCTCTGGCGGTAAGTCAACTAACAGTTGCAAGTCGGCGGGCGGAAGAACCAACCGTTACGGATGGAAGCCCAAGGACTAAAAACTCCCGTTACTTACTTACTTACTTACTTACTTAACGATTGATACAAATTAAGAAAACGAATACTGGGTTCTTTACACTTGAATGACTTACTTATATCATATTGCGCTTCACATGAGAGTCATTTATTCACTCCTTTTGACATAGGAACAAAGTATTCCTTGTTAATGGCATACACGAACCGTTCCATTACAAAAGGAATAGTTCATATCTTACGTAGTGAACAATTGAGGCTTAATGAGTAGGGAACACTTTTGAGAACGCAATGGACAAAAACGATCCTGACACGACACTCCATATTGATCTCCCAATTAGTGAACAAACTTTTCATTGACAAAAGAAGAAGAGTGCATGATTTGCACAACATTGAAACATGGAGATCATTATAAGTAATTAAGGAACAATTAAGCGTGTCAAACTCTGTTCATTGACAGTTCACTGTCAAACTAGTCTCAAGGGGCTTTCAACAACAGTTTGAACGGGAAAAACAACGTGAGTGAAAATTATAAATCTACATTAAGGTATACAGCGGACTAAAACCGCTGATTAATAAATCAAATGGTCAGAACCGGAGATACCACATTTCTTTCAAGAAAGCTATTCGAAGTCTCGTACAGTGTGTTTCGTAATGTTGGAAATAAAAAGTTGTTTTTTTTAAATGAATATATCGAATTTCAAAATAATTTTTACATCAATGAAAAGCCATTTTTCAGTTTTTTCGGCTAGTATATTTTTGTGAAAAATGAAAAAGTGGGTTTTGAAAAATTAAGGAAAATGTCATCGAAAAATGCAATTAAAGTTTTAATGGTCGATTAACACGTAGTTTAATTACATCGTTCTTATTGTTTCAAAGCACTGAATCCAATCAAATTTTTAAAATAATTTTATCCTTGCGCTGAGTAGTAGTAGTAGTATGTATTTTCTCAGAATCTGGGTCCTAATGACAATTTAAGAAGAAACAAAACGAAACTAAGTCCGAATAAGTTCATTGTGATGAAAAATCTTGGATTAGATTCAAACAAACACAACAAGAAATTTTATAAAACTAATATTTCGATTTACAACGAAATCATCATCAGAGTGTTGTTACAGAAAGCTATCAAACGAATTTAAAATAAGCACAATTCCCTAGAGGCCATGAGTCCGGAGTTTAAAGTTGGACGAGTCTGTTTAATGTATAAAGCTTCTTTTATCAGTAATATGCTCCAATTATCACTTTTATCAATGACACGTATGTTCTGCTTTACTAAGTTGATATGTGACGAGCGGATATCATTCGCTTCATTAGATGATTTCACGTTATGGAATAACTCATCATGGAAGTTCAAAATTCCATTGATATGATTTACACCTACGCAATTATCAATATGTTTGCGGACAGCACTATTTCCATCAAACCAAGCATGTTCTAAAATGCGTTCATTCAGGGTTCTTTCAGTTTTACCGATATACATTTGTTGGCAACCAGGGCAAGAGAATTCATACACGACTGAAGACTGGCACAGCAACGGAATACGGTCTTTTGTATTCGTGAAAAAATTAACTTTCGTTGTGTCATTCAGCAATTTAAAACTGATAGAGACATCCTTTTTGCAATTGCGTCTGATCTTTGCTATGCACGATTTGGCCAATGCTATACTTTTGTCACCAAGGTAAGGAAACCTGAACCAAATAACGATAGATGAATTATTATTTTCCAAAGACTCAGTTGTCGAAGGCTGTTTGTTCAATAAACGGTGTATTATTGAATCGCTGATACGTTTAGGAAATCCATTCCATGATGCAAAACGTTTTATTGATGTGATTTCCGTTGGAAGTTTATCAGGTGAACAAATACGTAACGCCCGATTGACTAAACTACGTATCCAGGCTGTTCGAAAATGCCAAGGTACGAAGCTATTGAAGTTCGTATATAAACCAGTGTTTGTATCTTTCCTAAAAATGGTGATACCATCCGGGCATAATTCTAAATCAAGGAAATGCGGAACAACATCTTGAAAATAGTCAACAGTGAAGCGTAAACTTGGATCGAATTTATTAAGCAGTTCATGAATACGTGAAACGTCTGCAGGTTTTACAACAAGTAGAGTGTCGTCAACATATCGACCATAGAATTTAATGACACCATCATTAACTAAATCATTTATAACATCCTTCTCTAACTCCGTCATTATGATATTAGCCAGGACTGGACCTAATGAGGAGCCCATACTAACACCATCCTTTTGTTCATACACAATATCATCAAACAGAAAAGCAGTTTTGGTACAAGTGTCAAATATCAGCTTCCTTAATGACTTTTCTTTCAAAGTAGTATTCAATAACTTGTCATGGTAGATACGTTTGCAAATGATATCTATAGTTCTTTTTAGTGGTACATTGGTGAACAGTGACTCCACATCAAACGAAATATAAACGTAACCATTTGTGAAAAGATTGTCCGGGATAGACCGTATCCTATCAATAGCATCGAAAGAATCTTTTATGGTGTATTGGTTGGCAGTTAATGGGTTCAATAAGTTCGTTAAGTATTTTCCAACTGAGTAATACGCAGAACCAGTTGTATCGATAATAGGTCTAAATTTAGGTATATTTGTAAAGGTTTTATGGATCTTAGGTAAGCCATGGGCTCTCCTATCGATTCTTTCGATGCTATTGATAGGATACGGTCTATCCCGGACAATCTTTTCACAAATGGTTACGTTTATATTTCGTTTGATGTGGAGTCACTGTTCACCAATGTACCACTAAAAAGAACTATAGATATCATTTGCAAACGTATCTACCATGACAAGTTATTGAATACTACTTTGAAAGAAAAGTCATTAAGGAAGCTGATATTTGACACTTGTACCAAAACTGCTTTTCTGTTTGATGATATTGTGTATGAACAAAAGGATGGTGTTAGTATGGGCTCCTCATTAGGTCCAGTCCTGGCTAATATCATAATGACGGAGTTAGAGAAGGATGTTATAAATGATTTAGTTAATGATGGTGTCATTAAATTCTATGGTCGATATGTTGACGACACTCTACTTGTTGTAAAACCTGCAGACGTTCCACGTATTCATGAACTGCTTAATAAATTCGATCCAAGTTTACGCTTCACTGTTGACTATTTTCAAGATGTTGTTCCGCATTTCCTTGATTTAGAATTATGCCCGGATGGTATCACCATTTTTAGGAAAGATACAAACACTGGTTTATATACGAACTTCAATAGCTTCGTACCTTGGCATTTTCGAACAGCCTGGATACGTAGTTTAGTCAATCGGGCGTTACGTATTTGTTCACCTGATAAACTTCCAACGGAAATCACATCAATAAAACGTTTTGCATCATGGAATGGATTTCCTAAACGTATCAGCGATTCAATAATACACCGTTTATTGAACAAACAGCCTTCGACAACTGAGTCTTTGGAAAATAATAATTCATCTATCGTTATTTGGTTCAGGTTTCCTTACCTTGGTGACAAAAGTATAGCATTGGCCAAATCGTGCATAGCAAAGATCAGACGCAATTGCAAAAAGGATGTCTCTATCAGTTTTAAATTGCTGAATGACACAACGAAAGTTAATTTTTTCACGAATACAAAAGACCGTATTCCGTTGCTGTGCCAGTCTTCAGTCGTGTATGAATTCTCTTGCCCTGGTTGCCAACAAAAGTATATCGGTAAAACTGAAAGAACCCTGAATGAACGCATTTTAGAACATGCTTGGTTTGATGGAAATAGTGCTGTCCGCAAACATATTGATAATTGCGTAGGTGTAAATCATATCAATGGAATTTTGAACTTCCATGATGAGTTATTCCATAACGTGAAATCATCTAATGAAGCGAATGATATCCGCTCGTCACATATCAACTTAGTAAAGCAGAACATACGTGTCATTGATAAAAGTGATAATTGGAGCATATTACTGATAAAAGAAGCTTTATACATTAAACAGACTCGTCCAACTTTAAACTCCGGACTCATGGCCTCTAGGGAATTGTGCTTATTTTAAATTCGTTTGATAGCTTTCTGTAACAACACTCTGATGATGATTTCGTTGTAAATCGAAATATTAGTTTTATAAAATTTCTTGTTGTGTTTGTTTGAATCTAATCCAAGATTTTTCATCACAATGAACTTATTCGGACTTAGTTTCGTTATGTATTTTCTCGCAAGTCAAATCCAAAGAGGGGCAGCAAATGTGCAGCATATAGTCCCCCTCATGTCAATCACTTTTATAATAATATGATACATACAAGTTCAGTGATAGACCTAATAAACTATGCATATATATACATCTTCTTTTGGGAGAGACAAAACTTAAGTACAGGTTAAAAATGTTATATATACAGTTTTTCTTTTTTCCTAAATAAAACTAGTATTTCCTATATCAGTGGAGTAGATAGACAAAATATTATGCAAAGTAAAATGGCTATTTTTATAAATAAAATAAACGATGGGAAAACCCAAGAAAAATAGCTTGAGCTAGAGGATATCAAGGGAATTCAAAAACCCAAATTGAGACCCCCAAATTGATATTTTAAAACATAAAAACACACAGTTTGAATTTGTTTATTGTTTTCCAAATTGCTGTCATTGTTTCAAAAAATCTTTTCTTTTCATTCACATTTTAATCGACCATTAAAAATTTAATTACATTTTTCCAAGACATTTTCCTTATTTTTTCAAAAACCACTTTTTCATTTTTCACAAAAACATACTATCCGAAAGAACTTCAAAATGGCTTTCCATAGATGTAAAAATTATTTTGAAATTCGGTATATTCATTTAAAAAAGCAGCTTTAAAATTTCCATTTCCAACATTATGAAACACACTATACAACCCCCAAAAAAGTAACAAAATCTATCCAAGTAAATTCACGTCAAGAGAACTGGTTACCATGACGTCGAAAAACAATGAAAGTTTATAATAACCAATCAAGTTGTAATAAGCTTTTAGGAAAAATTTTTCAAAAACATCGTTTCAAGTAAAGTCTAATCGCTCCATCAATTGGCCGATCCTAGAGTGTTGCGATCTCCAACTGGAGGTCAGTCAAAATTTGTTGAGGAAAGTTTAGTCATAAAGATTAAAAAGAAAAGCGTGCAATTAAGCTAATTGCCACTTAAGACTGAAAAGATACATCATAATGTGGGCTCCTCCACTTTTTTTGACTGACCTTGACTACGCCTCTGATCTCCTTAACACATAATGCAAATGCCATGCTGTGAGAAAAATCATTAAAAATCAAATATCAATTTATGAAATATCAATTTATTCTCATAAAGTTTATATCAATGGAATCCACTAATTTCTTACCGATCAATTAAGACAAAATTTAACTGCCGTGTCTATAAAATCTTGCAGGGTGTTTCAGAAAGACTTCTCCACAAACTTTCTGTGCCTATTTTTCAACAATTATTTGTCAAAGTGTTGCGAAATTTACATCACAAGAAAGCCCTTTTTTGGTACATTTTATTGATATAAGATTTTCAAGAAAATTATTATTCTTCGGAAAGTTATTGGAGAAAACACGGAGATTTGATTTTTAAGAATTTAATGATGCAATTAATGACTGAAAGTTTGCGCATAAATCTTTCTGAGACACCCTCCCAGTTAACACAAGACGTCTTTAAGACGTCTTCAACTGGTACGGATGTCTTTGAGATTAACAAAGACGTCTTTGACAGGTCCTTCAAAAAACGCCTCTTAGAAAATGTCTTAACAACGTCCTAAAGAGGTCTTCCAAAAAACGTCTTTCAGAATACATCTCAAAGACGTTCTGAAGAGGTCTTCTAAGAAACATCTTGCAATAAACTTCTTAAACACGTCTTTGAAAGGTCATTCATAAAACGTCTTTCACAATGCTTCTTAAAGACGTCCTGAAGAGGTCTTCTAAAAAACATTTTTCAGAAAACATCTCTTTGAAAGGTCTTCCATAAAACGTTATTAACGAAAGGTCTCAAAGACGTTTTTGAAGGGCCTTCTTAAAAACGTCTTTCACGAGACGTCATAAAGACGTCTTTGAACTGCCTTTCAAAAAATGTCTTTCAAATGTCATCTTATCTGTCTTTTAACCAAAGAATTTAGACACAGTATAGGCAAAATTTGTTAAAGCAAACAGAACTTCAGAAAGCGAATAAAACATGTTTCCATACTTTCTACATCTGTGACGACGTTCAGGGAATTAAGAACTCGATCTCAATATTAATTCGGGTGGCAAAAGAAAGATAACAGATATTTTTTCATCACGTTGCTTTATTAAATGACAGTTACATAAAAAAAGTCTTTTATACAAAATGTACACATTTTTATCTTGACCACAGTGTGTCCCAGAGAATTTCGGTCTTAGATTTTAACAAGCTATAACTTTTCACACATATATCAGATTTTAGAGATTTTTACATCATTCGATAGCGTTTCTTTCAGGGATTTTAAGAACCTACATTTTAAATAATTTAGTCCAACAGTTTTGTAGTAAAAAGGATTTTTTTCAACTGTCACGGTCATTAACTCCTTAATGATTAATAAAAGTAAGTTTTCACATGCGATTATTCTTTTGTTTATTAAGAACATGTTGTGGTGTTATTGAACACACCAAAATTAATATCTCATCACAAAGTTAAAAATTGTGAGACGGGGGCTTTTACAAAATTTTTTTGACATCATATGAGCAATCTTTAGTTGCTACAAAAACATTTCTCCACTGAGATCCAGAGTTTATCAGAGTTAAGAAGTAAAATTGTTGACGCAGCAAATAATCTTAGACAAAACCAAAATTTTATTCGCCACTCTTTATGAAATGACAGCAAGAGCAAATCACTGTGTCCAGAGAAACGGGGGACATGTTGAGACAGCCTAAAGTATTGTTTTTAATGACTCTTGTGCTTTACAGTCACTTGACTTGTTATTGTTTTTGATAATGACCTTTGATAGCTGTTATTGAAAGATGTGTTAATTAACCATTAAGAAGATAATTGGATTTTTTCATTGCGAAATCCTCAATTGTTTCCAAACTAAAAGGTTTTGCATTGCATTGATGTAGCTGTATTCTGTTTTTAGGAAATCAGTACATCAGTGGAACTGCAAATTCAACGTTCTACGACATCATATTCATCGTTGTCGTAGCATTTTCTTCCGCATGTGTTCTTTAATAATCTTTGGATAGCTTTTACGATAAACATAAGCGCCAACAATACAAATTATGAAACCAACAGCAACCAACGTAACAAATACGTAACTGACGTAACCTAGAAAATAGATTCTAGTGCAGGAGAGAAAGAACATTTGAAAATGTGAAAGGAATATAAGTGAACTCTGAGATCTGTTAGAGGAATTTTCGAAAAATTTGAATTTTAACCCCATGCTCTGTAATCATGTATAATATGTTTGTAAACAGCTCTGCTGATGTGAGTTGGCACAGTGTGTCTGTTTAAATGTGATCTGTAATGGAATAAAATGTCGCATTAGAAAATGATGCCGCACCGTGGTTTTAAAATATGTCTTTATCATTTTTCATTCTTCGGCTTTAACTATCTATATATTAATAGCCGATTCTCCATCTGTCTGTCTGTCTGTAAGTCACGCAGAATGGTAGATTTCGTTGTGAGCGAAATTATTTCTTTTTTTGTGTGCGACGTGAGTTCGAAGCAAATACATTGCAACCCCAATCAAACGTGACTTTTTTTAGCTGTTGAACTAACGTTTTGTTTTTATTATTATTGTTAGTTTTATATTCTAAGGACAACGTTGACTACGTTGGCTTTGAAAACAATACATCAACTTAATACAAAGAAACTAATTAAATAGTTTGGACAAAAAGCAGCAGTGGCAGAACGTGGCAGCATACTTGCCAGTGTATTCTAATGTATCCTTGCCTGACTGTCTGAGACGGGTAAACTATTATTTCGAGCAATCAAAATGTTTAAAAACCGATAGGTAAAAAAAGAGTATCATGAAACAAAATATTATTTTGCTTTTCTTTTAATAATTTAATTTCTTTTTTTAATTGTTATGCGCTTCAGATCGAACGTTTTTTTATTCACTTTATTCATTTAGCACGTGCCTTTTTTCTTTCCTCCTGTGTGATCTTTTGAAGAAGAGAAACCATTTCCCCCTTACGTTTGATAGCACCCATGTTAAAGCGCGTAACTTTTTTAAAACAAAAGTTAATAAAAAGTTGAAGTTTTCTCTCTCTGCGTTTTGAGTGTATTGTTACATTGATAAAAGATTGGTTTTACCAGAGGTTGTGACTTCGAATCTGCTTCTGGTTGAACACAAGTTGTGCGAGCCGCTTATAAGGAAATTTGACGTTTATTGGTAGAGTGATACAGAGCAGGTGGACATTGGCGGCGAGCGACGCCGCCTTGGCGGCTAGTCTATATATTAATAGCCGATTCTCTGTCTGTCTGTCTGTTTGTTTGTCTGTCACGCAAAATGGTAGATATGAACTGCGAAATTGGGAAGTTAGCAATGTAAGATCACACATAAATTATTTCTCTTCCTGTGTGCGACGTCAGTGTGAAACCTTTGTATTGAGACCCTAATCGAATGCAACGTTTAGAGAAAATTATCTCGAGAACCAATAGGGATAACTGACGTTTTTTGGGGTCCGCGATATAGATATATTTGGGTCTAATTTTTTGGGGGACGGGTGTGTGACGTCATCAAAATTTTGATCAACGATATCTCCGTAACGCTTGGTAGTAGCAAAATGATCCCATACATTTTTTTGATCAGTTTTTCGAGCTTTTCAACAAGGGCTTACATATCATTGCAAATTCCTGTATTTTTTTCCTGAACTGGACGCAGGCTGAACATGGGTGGCGAACGACGCCGCCTTGGCTGCTAGTCTATATTATAATAGCTGATTCTCCGTCTGCCTGTCTGTCTGTCTGTTTGTTTGTAAGTCACGCAAAATGGTAGATTGAGTTGTGAACGAAATTATTTCTTTTTTTGTGTGCGACGTGAGTTTGAAACAAATACATTGCAACCCCAATCGAACGTGACTTTTTTTGGCTGATGAACTATTAGGAATAACGTTTTGTTTTAATTATTATTGTTAGTTTTATATTCCACGTTGACTTGGCTTTGAAAACAATACGTCAACTAAATACAAAGAAACTAACTGATTAAACAGTTTGGACAAAAAACAGCAGTGGCAGAACGTGGCAGCATGTTTGCCAGTGTATCCTAGTGTATCCTTGCCTGACTGTCTAAGACGGGTAAACTTTTTTTCGAGCAATCAAAATGTTTAAAAACCGATAGGTAAAAAAAGAGTATCATGAAACAAAATATTTTTTTACTTTTTTTTTAATAATTTAATTTCTTTTTTTAATTGTTATGCGCTTCAGATCGAACGTTTTTGTATTCACTTTATTCATTTAGCACGTGCCTTTTTTTCTCTCCTCCCGTGTGATCTTTTTAAAAAGAGAAACTATTCCCCCCTTATGTTTGATAGCACCCATGTTAGAGCGCGTAACTTTTTTAAAACAAAAGCTAATAAAACGTTTCCTATCTCTACGTTTTGAGTGTATTGTTACACTGATAAAAGATTGGTTTTACCAGAGGTTGTGACTTCGAATCTGCTTCTGGTTGAGCACAAGTTGTGCGAGCCGATTATAAGGAAATTTGACGTTTATTGGTAGAGTGATACAGAGCAGGTGGACATTGGCGGCGAGCGACGCCGCCTTGGCGGCTACTCTATATGTACTCTATATTAATAGCCGATTCTCCGTTTGTCCGTTTGTCTGTCACGCAAAATGGCAGATTAAGTTGTAGAGTGATTATTTTGTTTCATTTTGTGCGACGTCCGTATGAAACCACTGTATTGAGACCCTAATCAAATGCGACATTTCGGGAAAATTACCTTGGTAACCAATGGGGATAACTGACGTTTTTTGGGGTCCACGATACAGGCGATGGGTGACGAAAATTTTGGGTCTATTTTTTAAGGGGACGGATCTGTGACGTCATCAAAATGTTTGCTCAACGATATCTCCGTAACAGTTGGTCGTAACGGAACGATCCCATACATTTTTTTGATCAGCTTTTTGAGCTCTAAAACATGGGTACACTTTTAGTTGCCAATTCCTTAATTTTATTTTTCGTGAAATCAACGCAGGCTGAACATGAGCGGCGAGTGACGCCGCCTTGGCGGCTAGTTATTAATTTCTAAAACAATGCTACTTTCTACATATATTGAAACCATGGTGCGACATTATTGTCTAATGAGGCGTTTTTGCTATTACAGTTCGTTTTCAGCATGATTGAAACATATCCATAACAATGTTCTGTTAACGATGGCCCAAAACTTGCTTTTGGAAATTGTTTGTTGGTGATTTTAGTTGCCATTAAGCAACAAAAGATGATCCAATAAGTCTCTCGACTAAGGTTGACAGTCATGTGTACTAGAAATGGCATTCTAGAAAGAACCATATTCCAAATGTATGGGTGAGCTTCGGTGGTCATATTATATTCCGCGCGCGTGTGTGTAAAGATAAGCATAGAAAGGACGATATTTAATATACAGTTGACCCTCAAAAACTCATACTGTCAGGGGAATAGGAAAGTAGTTCGTGTTGTCGAAAGTTTCAGTTATCGAGCTATTTCAATTGGTAGAGATTATACTAATTGTTATGTCAACGAACATTCAAGAAATAAGGTGTGCGAGTTTTCTAGAGTCGACTGTAGTTACTTAGAAATATGACGTCACATAAGATAAAGTTGGACATGCAGTGCAAAATTCTAAACAAACCTACCCGAAAGAAACGGTTTTTCATCGGATTCTTTGAGTTGGTTTCCACCTACTATGAAAGCAAATGCGAATCAATTAATGGACTGTGATAAGGAAAAACCTTTCTGAAGCCTGAATCATAAGACATGGTTTCACTTTCCTGTTTTCATTTCTTTTTACGAAGATGTTTAAAATATTTATTTCTGAGGGATAGATATGTTCAAATGGAAAATTAATTCAAAGGATTTCGATTTTTTTGCTTTCAATGAAATCGATATTTTGACAAACTTAAACAGAAATGTATGAGCATTCACATTTGTTAAAAAACCTCTGCAAAGGAGTACATTTCTATCGAAATATACACACAATTCCTATAAAAATGCTCTTTGTCGCAGTGGCATTTTGACGGTTTTGCCCACTGGATTGTGCCGAAGAATTAAAAATGAATGACGAGCAGAAATTAATACATTAAGTCAAGCAAATACTAAGGGAGATACATTT
This sequence comes from Turritopsis dohrnii, assembly GCA_027922465.2. NCBI lineage: Eukaryota > Metazoa > Cnidaria > Hydrozoa > Anthoathecata > Oceaniidae > Turritopsis > Turritopsis dohrnii. Next base: position 599,390 of record BQMF02000066.1, on the reverse strand, counting down.
AAGAAGAACCCGTGTCTGAAACAGAAACTTTATGTCCATTCACGTAGGCTGAGTTGCATCTGAAAGTCTGTAAACATCACTTTAGAATTAATGTTTTGCACGCTGAACACTGAGTTCACTATTTTAGATTTTGAATCACTGATGAACCATGGGTAAGGAACTGTTCACTTGAAACCTTCTAATAAAACATTTAACTATATAATGACGCATAAACATAAATACAAAATAAAGAGATTACCAATTAGTTGGTACATAGTGACTTTTTTGCCTTCTTTCCTGCAAACATATAAGCCACTATCGGCTATACTAAGGTTATGAAACTTTATTCCATCGTTTTGCGACAAAGACCTTAACTCATATTCGCCGACAAAAGAGCCATTAAATGAAATTAGGCGGTTATCTTTAAACCAAATCGGCAACCCGTGATTATGTTCGTCCACACATGATAGATAAACACTTTCGTGAATCCTTTTGGTGATACTCACTATAAAAAGAAAAATCTCCACATAACAAGGGATTGTTCACAAATGACGTCAACCATTTTTTCAAGATTTTTGACCCCCCCTCCCCCCTCTGTCAACCTGCGTCAACTTTGCGTTGCCCCCTCCCCCTCAGTTGACGTCATCGTTTGAGAAGACCCCCCCCCCCCCCCCCCCCCTCCAAAACAAGACAACCTCCATCCACCCCACTTGTCCTTTTGTATGTTAGTTTCTTACGCATTTTTAATAAGACGTGAAAATATTTGAAATGATCTTCGTGTAATTTTTCTCTGATCAAACTCCATCTGTGCTTATTGTTTTACGTTCGTGCATCACGGACCACATCAAGATCACATTCAGTGTTAACATTTTCATAAGCAAAATTGTGTGGGTTGACGTCAACTAGTATCACATCCCCTCCCCCCCTCCCCCGTCAACCAGCGTCAACTTTAGTATAACCCCCCCTCCCCCCCTAACAGTTGACGTCATTTGTGAACAGTCCCCAACCACCAAAGCGACATCTACTGGTGAAATAATTAAAAGTCAGTTCGGTTAAAGCTAAACAAGCTTGGTTCTCAGGATGTGTTAAGGATCGAGTAATCACGGTGAGCATGACTTATTAGCCGATAACATTATTTGCTCACAGTGTGAACGTGAAATTCTCCCTGCTCATGGTGTTCTTAGGCGATCATTAGCCAATCGTGAGCGCAAAATATCATAAAAATATCAAAATATCAGAAATCATTTTGATTTTCATATTTGTGTTATCGCATCGTTAGTCGAAAGATGAAAGAGCGTCGACTAAAAACATGCGCAACCCCTTTTAGGAGAAAATAAGTATATAACTTTCACAAGCATCAACAAGAAACGTTGTTATGGTTGACAAATCCATAAATTTTTCTTTAAGAAGAGCGTCTAAGCAGAAGAGGTAAAACTGTATCCCTGCGCATCTTTTAAAAAACAGATCCAGGTTATGAAGAAAAGGACTGAAAACAAAAGGCATAGGTAGAGGTAACCAATAATCTTACATTCACAGGAAATAGTAAATTTTACATAGCTCCTTGACTTACATAAACTACTTATTCCATTCAAGACAAAATTTTTATAGGATCATTTTAGTCCCAATTTAGGAGAAAACCTTAGTCGGTACCATTGAAATAGCATACCTGGTTTAGACTGGACTGTTAAACTGCCATTATGATATTCATTATCAGAAACTGTCATGCATGTGTATACTCCAGAACTTTGATGTTCAAAAATAAGTATCGTAAGAAATTGAAAGCGGTCTGCAATATAGTTTTCGCTGACTGAAACAAAAATAACAAAATTAACTAACAATCATTCACCTAAAATGTCAAAGATTTATAATAAAGATTAGCTGTAAACATCCGCCATGATAAATATGGTAAATTTAAAGAATAAAACAACAGTTAGGGTTTGGGTTAGGGGTTAATAACAAGTTTTTTCCATCATCAGTGTTATTTACAAAGCTAGTTCTTGTAAGTAGCACTGATGATAGAAAGACTTCCGAAAAGTTTTTGCTGTATAATATTTTAAATTTTGCTGTTTTAACTTTTAAATTCACCATATTTATAATAAAGAAATTTCAAACAAATTGCGTTGGTACCGTTTTCCAAGGGAATATTACAAAAATTTCCTTAGTCTCATAGTCTGATGTTTTACCGTTGTACTTTGGATTAATCCATGATATGGTCGCCGTACTCAACGAAATCAATTCATCGTTGAAAGTCCAATATACATTTTTAACTTTTAAGTTAACATAAGAGCATTTCATTCGGAAAATCGAATGGATTACTGGATCACTTTCAGCTGTGACAATAATATCGGAAATTGTTATCGGAACGTCATTAGACCCGCCTCCACCTTTTGTTTCTAAGAGTAAATAGTGTAAAACAATCAAGAGACTTAATCCGGTTTATCACTAGGCGAATTATTCCGCGCGGAGCGTAGCGGGTATTGTTTTTTGCAAGACAAATTCGCTTCTGAGAAGGATCAAGTTCAACTTCTACGCCGCAAACAATTTCGTAAAAGTCCGCAAAAACACGCACAAACTCAAACTTTCATCATCTCGTCATTCTATTGAAAAGAGAAATCGTCTTTAACAATGAAAGTTCATGACGAGAGCTCATCTTCTCTCAATGAAAATTCTTTGCTTTGATTTCAAATTTGCGTGTTTTTTCATTAGTGAAAATTAAAAACCGACTTTCTAAACGACATAAAGGCGGCCATCGTTATGTAAATTTCCGCTCCGTACTGAATAAATTCGCCTTGTGGAAAACCGGCTTTATTGGCCGATGTAAAATGTAATGCAGCGCGTGTTTTTAATATGACTCAATTAAAATGGTAGAAGTTCTGTAAAGCGTTTTGATAGAAAAATAATAAACGTTCTCTTTTGGCGCTTAAGAACGTTAAGGTCCTGAGGTCTGTTTTGAGGACTTTCTCATAGATTAACAAAAAAACAAATTTGAAATTTCCTGTTTGAAAGACTGTCATAGTAAAGTGTCAAATTTTAAATCGATCCCACGCGTTCACTGTTTTAATTCACATCCTAACTAATACGCATGCGCCGAAGGCTTACGCAAATTGTCATGGTTGAAGGATACGGATATCAATTAACGTCTGTGTAAATAGATTTTCATAATGAATTCATTATTTACAGCGGTCGAGTGTGAAACAGGCTTTACTTAGCAATAATCATTTATCATTCCCATACATAAGTGGTTCAATTAAAAGCGACTAAAATCATAATACAGGAGGTCTTTTTTGTCGGGACAGTCTTATAACTGAAATAAAGAGGAAACCTTCGCAAATAAAAAGCATCTTTTGACGAAGGATTTCTATTTCGTTGGAGGTAGACTTACCTGCTAAATGGATTATGAGTGATACTAAGAGAATGGAAGTTATCATAACTTGAAACCTACATGAAAAAAAAAACCAACAAAAAAGCCGTTAAAACAAAAGTCAAACTTAGAAAAAACAAAAGTATAAGGATACATAGAATTCATTTCATCGGACATCATTGTGTTTTGGGTTTTATATCTTTCCTTTTTTATTCATGTTTCGAAATTAGTTTAATTTACTAATTAACTAATTGGCATTCCATCAATACCTGAACAGTTTTAATTAACCTTCAGTTGAACAATGTTGCAGAGTGTTTTATACAACATTGGTCTTTGCTACTTGTAAAATGGTGTCAGGACAGTTCCCCAACCCCCGCATTGGAAAATTGCTCCCGGAGCATTGCCCCTTGAATGATAACCCGCGTACTCTCTCTGTATGGCTACCAACATTACAGAAGAATTCATTCAAAATAATAAGCGCCCCCTAAATATCGAAAATCCTCCATAATTTACGAAGTGAACACCAACTCATTAAATTCTTCATTCATTTGTTGATAAGCTTATTTTCATATACCTGCGTACTTTAGAATCCCGAAAATGCACTGTAAACCAATCAAACCTTCACAAACTTTTCCATAAAACACTCAAGATGTCGTCAGAATCGCTTGTAATTTAACTGATATTTGACTTTTAGTTCGAAACACGTTCCTTGGTGTTTTATATTTTTTTAAAGCCAATTTTAGATCCGTATATTGATCACCAGGAGTTCGTGAGATATATATTTTAAAGACTCGACTTCATGTCAACATTTCAGATTTATAAATCTCTCTTTTTACATTGAAATATCGTGTCTTAAATACAACTTAAAGTGGCTTTAGCTAAATGAAACATCGAACCCTGCTTTAGAATTTATCAAAACAGTAAAAATTTGTTAATGCATTATAACCTTAATAAAGACTTCGGGTTGTTGCATCTATACGTCCGGGTTTCGATTTTACAGTACAACTTTTTGTATGGATAAAAAAAATACCTAACTATATTCGGTAATGTTTAACCACATATAAATCTCCGCTGTTTAAGTAAATTTTATAGACTTTTTTGGAAAGATTTTCTGAACATTACGCTTATGAATTCGTGTCTTTAATATGTCATGGCCTGAACAATGGTTTCGTTAAGATAATAAAATTGCAAGATGATTAGCATTGCCATGGTTTTTAAAATAAAAACACATTTTTTTAAGGACATGTTTCGACATTCTTATGTCATCATCAGCTATAAAATATTTACAAAAAATTTTTCTACATACATAAAATAATGATTACAAAAGGTGTTACAAAAAAGCTATACATCAAAATCTCCAATTAAAATTAATGAGTTAGACTAGAAGTGTGAAAAGATGACAGAGTTAGAAAAACAATATAAAGTGTGAAGAGTAAATGTAAAGTATGAATAAGGGAAAGATGAAAGAAAGATGAAAGAAAGATAAAAGAAACGAAAAAAGAAAGAAAAGAAAATTACACCGACAATGTTTTCCCTATGTACTTTACTTGAGTGTTAAGATTAGGATTTTCCCACCCAATATGAAGTCCCTCCTTAAGTTTAAGTTGCCATTTAGTTTGTGCATTATCGATGATTTTAAAACAATTAGGACTTACTTTATCAAAACAATCTTCCTTTTCCCTGATATGTTTAAAAATATGAGAGTTCTTATCTGTTTTTAAATGTTCATTAATCCGTTGTCCAAAATGTCTGGTGGTTTCACCAATATAACAAGCGTTACAGCTTGTACAGTTAAATTTATAGACAACATTAGATTTAAGATTTAAAGGAACTTTGTCTTTAGTTGAAAACAGACTACCAATTTTAAAGGATGTGAAAATTATTTTTACGGATTGTGTTTTACAGTATTTTTTAACGATGTTGTTAATTTTTAATTTAAAGATGTCAGAATGTTTGCCTATGTAAGGTAATTTAAAGAAACGAGCTTCGTTTAATGTTTCTTTAGGTTCGTCTGCTTTGTACGTTTTATTCAAATACTGTTCTATTAATTTATCAGTTAATTTGACAGGATAAAGATTTTGTCTTAGTATATCTTTAACTTTATTGAGATCGTTATGAAAACCTAGCCAAGTGTTGTTAATTTTGTAAGCCCGGTCAATTAAGCAGTTAATTAATCCACGTTTATATGTAAAAGACGTGAAACTGAAATAATTAGTTAGGAGTCCAGTGAATGTTTTCTTACGATATACAGAGGTTACAGTTGAACATGTCCTTAAAAAAATGTGTTTTTATTTTAAAAATTATTATACACTTTGTGCTTCTACGTAATTTTGGAAACATTGCCATGGTGAAAGTATTTGAAATGTTTTCGTTAGATATTCACTTTATATTGAAGTATGCTTTTTCTATTAAATGAAAATATAATGATAGAATTACAGCGACAAAGCCACATTAAGCAAAGTTATGATTATGATTATGTAATTTAAAGGCAGCCGATTACGGCAGAAAATCGACCTCATTTTTGCTATTCTTCTGACTTGCACCTTCTTTCTTGCACTTGAATAGTATTGACCAAAAATAATGTTAAAAATCATAGACGATGACGACGACAAAACGCTACACAATAGACAGTTGGCTGGAGCCGCTGAGTAAAAATGTCAATGTTTTTGCCGCTTTAAAAAAATCTTAAATCGTAGAATTCAAAATCAAGACCACCCACAACGATTTTGTTTTAAGCAAGCTCCTCTCATGTGTTTGTGAACTGACCTAACGACAAAACTTGTAGAGAAAAGTTTAGAAATACGCAAAAATAACTTCATTGACACGTCAGAAAACAAATGTCGTAACCTTAGATTCCTCTACTTTCTCTATTTTCATTGACTGACCTTAATACGCTTATATGGTTAGAATATGCCTTTATAGCATATTTTGTTCTGGTGTAAACAGCTCATAAATGTTGATATTCATTGATAAAATACTACCGGGCAACCATAAAGACGACTTGGAAATTATCTTCATTATCTTCATATTTGACTTGATGATACAGAATTTCAATAATGATTAATCACCATTATGCAAAAGGTAGTTAAGACAAATTTTGACGACCATTAACCTATCACACAATCATTAATTCTAAAATTAATCATTGATTCATCATTGTTTGAATATCCTTGTCATAAAAGGAATGGAAAGTGCTCTCATGTGTCCAACATTCTTTCTTCAGGATCTCATCAACGCTAGCGCCAACATTGATGGCTTTTGAAATTTTTTTGAGGACTGAAATTGTAAATATTACATAATTGAAATAGGCCTTTGTTCCAACGTCAAGTAGAACCAATTGAGACATTTCTGCACGGTTTTTTTTTAATTGTAAGAGAAGTTTACTGACATTAGAGTCTTAGATTTTACGATTCCTCCTCGTCATTTATTCTTAGCCAATTATGCATAGTTTTTTATCTTGATAAGCCCTATATTCAAAAGCATCTGACTTCTTTCTCGTTCTAGAGTGTTTAAATACATGTTAGGTACAAATGAATCATTGATATCGCTAATAATCATATGGTTTGCATCAAACCAGAAAATAGTGCTAAAATATGTTGACCTCCTAGTAGTAGAAGTGATATGACTACTTTGTAAGTCAAAAGTTTGTCATTCTAGTTTGACATTCCCAGGACTACTCCTGAAAAAATCAAAGACTTGTTTTGCATTCTAAATAAAATTATATTTTTGTTTTAAGGTGGCCTCAAATTGAGCAATCCTTTGAAATATTTTTTCATTAGTGGGATGTTCTGAAAGATGTTCATAAGGAGGAATGTAAATATATTGTGCAACAGAATTTTTGGCTGATCTGATGAGGCTCATGGAAAGATTGTTGTTAACAAGAGAACTTAGAAGTGAACTGATATTATAGATGTTGACATTATCAATGTGAATATTGTGAAAGGAACACAATCCTTGAAATTGAATCCAATAAGTGTCATTTTACTTTTTCGTGATTGAAATGAAGACTGAATCTAAAATTCCCTTTGCGGATGAAGAAGTGTTGAAACCTTGCAATTAATTTCCAATTCCAGTAACCATAACTTTTGTAGTGGGTTATTGTCCCCTGGCTGCTGTGGCTGAATAAGTATATCTGACTGCGGTTGAACGCCAGTTGCTTATTTGTAGCCATGTTCACAAATTGACAGTAGCATGATTGCCTGGGCCAATCTGCAACAGAAAACACCGGACTTTATGTGCAAACTTTATCTCGAGTAAGCATCAATGCAATAACTTTCTGCAGATATAAAAAACATGCAACAGTTCCATATTTCCATATCTATGGATTTGATTCTTCATATCATATTATTGATGTTAACAATACCTGTGCTGTTGTTTCACATACACTGACAATTTTTCAAGAGTCAATATGAGAACTATAAGAGAGTCATTTCAGTCATTTTTTTATCACCCTAAGAGCTTCAATCCGCTATGACTCCCTTCAGAGCATCATTGCGCTGATATCAACTGACGACCTTCTGGGCATAATGTGTTAATATTAAATAACTCCCGTTCCAGTATTATAATATTCTCAACGCTTGGTCATCTTGCTGATCTTGCCCCCGGATTTCATGGTGATCTCAAGATAATTAAAAAAATAATACCATTTACTTGAAATCATGTATTGATCTTTTCATATAAAACACTATGAATACATACATACAAAAACATTTATGAAAACGCAAATAGCTTATAAACTTGGATATTTCACAACAACAAATATTTTTTGAGTGTTTTTTAAGCTTAGTCCTCACCGGGCGCTAAGAATTAGCGCGAAATCCTTAGTGCGAAAAAATAAAGCGATAATTTGGTGAGGATGGATTTCGCGCTAAATACTTGTCTAGCGCCTTAAATAAGCGCGCAAAAATTTCGCGCTAAATTATCAAAAATTTTTGATATTTCAACGCGTTATTATAACGCGCTAGCGGCATATCAAAAGATAATTTTTGATCTTTCATGATCTTTTGGTACTTTCAAAGAAATATTACGTAAAACACATTCGAAACTACCAAGGAAGACAATTATTCATTCAATTATTCAAGCAGAAATAAAAACTTACTGAAAAAACATGAATCTATCAGCCATTTTCATACTTTGAACCAATTTATCCTTTTACTTCCCTTTCTTGAAACAATGGCCTTACTCAAACTGATTTTGTTTTATTTCTTGTTTTCTATCCATTTTAGTTATCCTTCTTATCCTTCGTCTTCTTCTTAAAATTATCGCAGCAGCTAATAATAGTTCGTCTTCGCTGTCCGATTTCATTATGAAAATGTAGAAGAATTTGGAAACACGGTTTAATTTTAAGATAATAACGCGATAGTAAATTAGGACGGTAGCGCGAAAAACATCATCTTTTCGCGCCAGACTTTCTGGCACAGACGCTAAAATTAATTTCGCGGTAATTCCTAGCGCTTGGTGAGGACTAAGCTTTAATTTCTACGATATACAATATTTCTTTTTTATATAACATAATTCGATTGTCTCCCCCATACCAAGAATGAAGAAAAACCACGAAGAAAGTTTTTCATGGCGCTAATTTGTGTTAATTAATATTTCACTCAAAAGGAATACCAATTCTGTCTCGAAAATAGTGAAAATACAAACACAAAGAAAAATTGAATTTTGGATTGCAGACTAAATAAGATAAAACTTTTCAAAAATTACGTCACATACAGCCGAATAATGACGTTTACAAATGAAACTATAATAATAATTTGATTACAAATAAAAAAATTGCACTTTGAGTAATATCATGCATTTCTCTTAGTTCAATTAAAACATTTGCTACACTATCATCATCATTTGCTACACCATCATTTGCTACACCATCATTTGCTACACCATCATTTGCTACACCATCATCATCATCATCATCTTCATCATCACTGCTATCACCACAAGCTAATTGTCACTTGCATTGATATCTAAAAGTCACTTCGAGTGTATCATTCTCTGAACTAAGTCTTCTTGTTAAACTTTGATGTTTTTGCACAGCTCTTTTGATTTTTGAATTTCAAAACACATCCAGAAGAATTGCATTGAATAGCGAAGTTGCCCTGGATTGCATGAAAGTTCCAAAATGTCGCACGAGCCATTTGTAATTGACTGTAAAAGAGCAATCAAATTTACAGGAAAATTTCATAATAAGAATCTAAAGAAAAAGTAATATACTGTAAAAATTAAAGCCGTCACAAGTAACCAAAATATATAGTAGCTAATCATTCAAAATCATTTAGCTTTCCCCCAAATACTTTCATTTGAAGTCTATGGCTGATAAAGGAAAAACAGCGTACTTATAACATATTCAGTTACTGTCTGCATAGCCGACCGTGTTTTGTGGGCCATCATCAGTGTTGTTTTGTTGTTCTTTAAAAGCAATCTAAGGAGTAAGCATGCTAACTTATCATATAGAATAATAATAGCCGATTATTTAAGAACAAGAAAGCAAACGTAAGAAACTGTCAGTCACACGGACACATTCAATTTCGTCAAGAAAAGAATCCAAGAATAGTACAACTACAAACCTCCTAATATGAAATATGTATATGTTACCAATGAAACCAGTGAACCAGTGAAGTTGATAAATTATAGATGTTTGTTTTTAATCAATGCGGTCGTACGGTCGTATTTAATAAGTTTACAATTTTTGTGATTATACAGGGAAATATCTATACAAAAGAATAATTATTTAGTAAAATGCAAAGAAAGTACCCCTAAGAGTTAATAACCGTATTTTTATTTTTATTTTAAGATGTAAAATCTTTTATACCGTTATGTGACATCTGAGACTCTCATTTAAAGAATTGCTTACGTGAAATTGTTTGAAGCGTGCGAAACAGTGGCTTTGTTTTTCGAATTGACTCTCCGACGAGCATCAATTTGACTCCCTTAAAGAACCATTTAACTTACATCACTTATGATCACTTAAAGGAGTCAAATTGATTCCCTTTAAGGTGGTCATTTTAAGGAAATTGAAATTGACACCCCTTAAAAGCAAAATGACTCCCTTAAGATGCTCTCTGTATCATCTGATTTACTCTCTTAGGTCATCATTGTTAAATGACTACTTTTTAGGAGTCGCAATGACTCCACTAAAATTGTCAGTGTATGTACATTTCTGGATTGCAACGCTTTGTTTAAACCCACACATTGAACTATTTTGCTTCAAAAACGTTGTGATTTATATTTATCAACTGAAGCCACTAAATTCTAATAAGGAATCTGAGTGAATGGAAATTAGCTATATAAATCTAATTATTCCATGATATTTAAATAATGGAAATATAGGTCAATCTGTGATCAACCAATAATATTTCAACAGATATTTGTGATTTCTGTAGCTTTTTTTGCGGATACATTGGAACCCTTATTAATGGTCACCTGATAAGCGGCCAGAAAAGAAAGTGAAATTGTGAAACTCTTATAAAAACCCCCATACGTCGGTCACCTCTGATCAACGGCCAAACGGCCACTTTCTATTGCCTAATTTTAGTGTCTAATTTTACCTCTATTAAGCTTGGTCTCCACTAGGCGCATAAGTGCGAAAAAGTGCGCTAATCTTATTGAGCATATTCTAATCGCACTTTTGCGCCTAGTGGAGACACTCCATAATCGCACTTTTGTGCACTTATGCGTACTTATGCGTAGTTTTTCGCTGTTATGCGCTTTTCGCCCAGAACAAAATTTTTTGATATTGGCGAAAAATTATCAAAGGATGCCGACGATTAATCATTCATCAAATGATTTTTCAAGAGATTTTAAGAAAAAAACCACGTGCAAATGAAAACGTTTTTCTTCTTATACTGGCTGTGTTGTGGTAGAGATGTCTTTGAAAAAGTTTTTAAGTTTACTGCAAGAAGAAAAGCTTACGGAAAATATTTCCTATCATCAGCTTGTAAATCCATGTACAAAGTATTGTAGAATCCTAATTCTTGTCGTTGCTGGTATATTTTTCTCACCCAATACTTATGTTTTCGTTTTCTTTGTTTCTTGCTTTTAGTTTTTTTTCGAAAGTATAAATATAACAGTATATCTTCAAGATCTTCTAATTCACTTTCCTCACTCATCGTGAACTTTTTAAAGAAGAAAGCATGTGCGGAAAAGCGATTTTTATATAGTGTCTCCACTAGGCGAAAAAGTGCGATTAGAAAATGCTCAATAAGATTAGCGCCCTTATCGCACTTATGCGCCTAGTGGAGACCAAGCTTTAACAGTAAAAATAACAAACTTTAATCAAACAAATGAATGGAAAATTTAAAAAAATTGTTACTTTATTTACAATAATTATTTACAAAAATAAAGTCAAGTCAAGCAGCCTTATCTATTGTAGATGATTTGAACAACTTTTGTGAAATATTAGGTGATGGTGACTTAGTAAGTGCTTTGAATCTTGTCACATTACGACTTGCTCAATAATGTTGTGTTTATTTTGATCATGAATCAGTCCTTATGCTCCTCCCATCCTGACCAGCCGTTTTGATAAAAACCATACATCAGTCACTTCTAATGCAACGGCCACTAAGCTGGATCCCCCAAAGTGGCCGCTATTAGAGATTCCACTGTAATATTCAAAAATCGTGTCATAAAAAAAATTCATGTTCCCTCCCCCCAGAAATGTTTGAAGATGCTCAACCTCATATCTCTAAATATGCTCTTACATTTTAGCCTACAGGTTCTGAGAAACTAAAAAAGACTGTCGTGATTCATTATTCTGTTATTTTATCAGTCAAAGGTGCGCGAAAATTTATCTTGTTCAATTGTTGATTATTTTAAGAACATTTTGTTGTTAGCCTTTCTCATTGTAAATACATAATACCACCATTTTAGTGTTTTGTGAATTCAGACTCCATGTCTTATTTTCCTTTCTTCCTCAGCAGTAAACTGGAATGATTTCTTCTTTTTGCTCGAAAATACTGCGGTCGTTGCAATATTTTCAGCCAATAGAATTCGTTTATTCAGAAGCGTTCGCCAGGGTCTTCTTTGCCGCTATCCCGTATATCGAAAATCCAAAAGACCCTGGAGTGGAGGTTGTACATGTTAGTAATGTTTCTTGCTGCATATAGTAGCAAAACCAATGAGCTTTCAACTCAAGTACACCATGGACGTATAAAAAGGGAAGGACTTACAACTTTTATAAATCTATTCAAACAAACCTCGCCTCGGTTTATTGAAATTTTCACAAAAGCAGTTTTGAAACTCCCTCAAGTGCTGTTAAAAATACATGTTTCCATTGGCTTCCATGATCGTGACAACCAACCAGAAATGAATTTAAAGATTTTATGATTATTTTGAAGCCAGTTTTTAAGCTGTGATTCCTTGTGACTTACAGTCTCAAACATGAAATTTTCAGAATTGAATGAAAAAGCATTCTTCTTTCTGTATATTCTCAGGCATCACCGAGGCGTCTTTCAAAGTACGGAATCTTTGGATATAATTATATACACAAAATGCTTCCTAACTCCGAGAAATTTATCTTAATTCCAATCCAAGATTTTTAAAAAAGGTTAGGTAAAAGTTTTGTGATACTCAAGAATAATGCCGATGCATCAGCAAATCGTATTTTCTCTCAATTCATTGGTTTTCTACATCGGATTAAGCGCAAAGCGTCGTATAAACCCACCCATGTGAACCGAAATCCAGTGAAATGCGAGGCGAGGATTACATCAAAGAAATGCCGACATAATAGATTTTGATAATAGAAATGAAAGGCTTTAGTATTAGTTGTGAGTCCTTCTCTTTTTATACGTCCATGAGTACACTGATGTGTTTTTGTGCATCTATAGCTCTCCAGAATCCACCAGATGGGTTTATGCCATCAGTAATGCCCCATCCTGTTTTACTGTCATCAGTGTAGATTGTCAGATCAATAAGGGGTGTTTGAATATCTTTCCTCGAGTCTGTCAGTCATTCTTTGTGTAATGTCGCAGTTGTAGACTGACACCGCACAGGCTGTCAGACCTTAGGCTATTTTGATCCACATTCCAACTAAAAATCGTTCATGATTGAGTAATTACATACTTTTTTTCAAGGTAAGTGCGGCATAAAAATAAAAAGTTGGAAAGATTCAGCTTTCAAGACACTTTATTTGCGTTTGTACGCTACCCCAAAGGCAAAGAATTCTCATAACTGTGACCAAGTATCTCGAGTGATCCTGGGTTATATACTAAATTTTGTAGAGTTTTTTGTGGGGTTTGTTTATTAATATTTTGGTGAGGTGTGAGGGTTAATGGCCTAAATCGATATGATAGCTCTGCTGCTTCCAAAGGTCGATGTTCTCTTGGATATACATGTTTTCATTTTAGGAAGGAAGGAAGGTGCTGTCAATATTATTGAAACTTTATTCCTTATCAAGGCTTTAAGAGCAGACACTCGTGAATATACTAAAGGAGAGCTTGCAAAGTTCATGTGGCGTTGTGTGATTTTGCTTTTGTATCGATACCATTTTGGTGTGGTTTATTTTGGAGACACATTCAGAAACTAGTATGCAGATAGAACGAAAGTAAAAAATTGAACAAAAAATTTAATCTTGAGGGTATCGAGGTTCAGTCTTCCAACAGTGATAGAACAAACTAATCCTGGAAAGCTTTTCAAAAATAGAGATAGAACAAAACAATTCTCAAACCAATATAAATTTAAACAGTTGTCTGTGGAAATCGTCAAAAGTCCATGCAATGAATACAAGGTCGTCAAGTTAGGTGATCTCGACAAGTACTGTCTTCAAACGTCTTCGTCTTCTTTTTAAAAATGAAAAAGGAAGCGAGGAAGATGAATGGCTTGAACATTGTTCTTCAAGAATATCCAGAAATGGCAGGCACTTTAGCGTTTGAGACAAATGATTGAGGCCAATTTTTCCTTTGCTGATATAGAGAATTCTAATTATGATATGAATATATTGCCAGAATCTCAGATTTTTCCACTGGAATATTCCATGATGGCGCCTGAAAAAGATGCTTACCTTTTTGTGGCACATATAATTGTTTTGACAGATAATTAATTTCTGGTTGTTACGTGTCTCCATCATGTCTTATGTGATGGAAGTGGGATATTTCATTTTGTAAATGCATGGGCATCGTCGACAAAAATGGTCAATAAATATATCAACATGACCGACCGATCTCTCGGTACGAGCGACTGCAAACCTCCGACAAGAACAGATATAGAAGTTGGTATGATGGTAAAGTCGGATCAGTCGCAACTTTTCTTTCCTCAAATAGAGATAATGTCGTATTTCTTTAACATCACGCTTGAAAGGCTTGACAAATTAAAATCTGAATTTTCGAGAGGATTACTGCCAAATTGTTGTAGGGCTCTACAATATGCTGATTTGTGAAAGCAATTATTAATGGTAAATTGTAGTACTGTGATTTTAGATTTTGTACTTGGTGCTCATTCTTGTCAATGAAGAAATTGTCAGTTTATTTTGTAGTTCAGGCATGCAAAATGTGAATCTTGCTTTGTTCTTGACTTTTCTTCAAAAAAACCCCTCTCATCCATGTCTCTTTGATTGAATTTCAAAAGATCATTCTCTTTGACAAAAACTTCACAACGAAGTAGTGTGATTCACACACCATAAATAAACAGGACTCTGCGCTGAACCCAACGAGTACCAGAATGATGATTATACTTTTGATAAGGTTTGCTATAACTATTGCTTGCTTGTTGAATATTCGCCATTGCTAGGGCATTCTATTCATATAGGTAGTAGATTTTTCTCACAATCCTCATTTTTGTTATTGTTCTGAGGGTCGGCAATCAAATGCCGCTATTAATCTCATGTAGGTCAGTTTTGATGGCGACTGTCCCAAGTGTCGACCTGAATTTCAAGGGCTGATAACCCAAATTATATTTTCATTGCGACAAGTATAGATTTTTTGACTTTTAAGTGTTATTTAACTAGTAAGTAAATACATCGAGCGAACCTCGAGATGTGATGTTAATCTATACATGCGATGTGGTCAGTTATGAGGTTGTTTTGGCAAACTATGATCATTTCAAGCAGCTAATCAACATTTTCAGGCTAAACGAATATTTGGATTTGTCATGGTAACAACTGGTCTAGGAGATGAAGAACAAGAGACGCATAAGGTCAGCACAGCATCTAAACTCAAAAATTCAAAGATTATAATCACTTATTTACACTTATCGTCCGAATACTGAAAAATCATAATGAATGACAACGTCACGTGGCGTCACGGATAATGATGACATTTTTGTCTTTGCAATTTTGATCAGAAAAGTCAGAATAAAAAATAACGTTTTATTCATGTTAAACGTTTCGGTGTTTGTCTTATACCATGTTCACTAACAATGAATTTTCACGTCTATATCAACAAGGTTATATAAAGAATTATATAAATGGCGTAGCTACAAAAGATATCTATTCAGAAAAGCTCTAGTGGATACGAAGCAATATTAACATTTAAATTTGGCTTAAGTTTCTTCACGGTCAGCGATTCTTTGATCAACAGTTCCTTGTCAATCTTCCCCGTCGCAAAAAATTTTCAATCTTCAATTTTGGATGGAAAATTCAGAAATTTGATTCTGATTTATTTAGAGTACAATAACTTGCAAAATAGGTGAAAAATGATGACACTGTGATGTTTGGGAAAAAGCGATGACGTCAAGAGTGGTGACGTCATTTTTATCTTTCCATTTAATGATAGAAATGTTGGAAATTTGATTCGGATCTGTTTAGAGTACAAAAATATTTAAACTGGGTGAAAAATGATTGAGATACAGTGAAAGATTAAATATCGAAATTGATGACGTCATCACCATAGTCTTTCGTGGCTCGCAACTTGTGACCTTTTGATTTTCAGACCCATGTCTGTTATTATTTTTTGCTTCTTTTATCAATATCTATCGATTGAGACCATAAAATCCAAAATCTGAGCGTTTTTGTTTTCGTCTGACCTAAAAATGCCGATCTCATCATTTCTCGAAAACGAGGATGTTCGAAAAGAGGCCCAATTCAAAATTTTGAATAGTTTCATCCAACTTATATCAATAAAATTTCCGGTTAGGTTGAGTGCTACCTAGACGGGTTTTTTTCCCTGTCTAAAAGCAAAGACGCACTAAAACCACTTGCGATGGAAAGGACCCTGTTACGTCAGCACTATAGGTAAGTCATCGCATGATGACCGAAGAAAGCTGACCTCGAATGTTGTTTTCTCTAATTTAATATTTGGATCTACAGTGTGTTTCGTAATGTTGGAAATGGAAATTTTAAAGTTGTTTTTTTAAATGAATATATCGAATTTCAATATAATTTTTACATCATTGGAAAGCCATTTTCAAGCTCTTTCGGCTAGTACATTTTTGTGAAAAATGAAAAAGTGGGTTTTGAAAAAAATAAGGAAAATGTCATCAAAAAATGTAATTAAATTTTTAATGGTCGATTGACACGTAGTTTGATTACATCGTGCTTATTGTTTCAAAACACTGAATCCATTCAAATTTTTTATTAATTTTATGTTTCCGCTGAGACTCCCAAATTGATATTTTAAAATATAAAAGTTTTACGTTTTTCGTGAACACACAGCTTAAATTTGTTTATTGTTTTCCAAATTGCTGTCATTGTTTCAAAAAATCTTTTCTTTTCATTCACATCTTAATCGACCATTGAAAATTTAATTACATTTTTCCAAGACATTTTCCTTATTTTTTCGAAAACCACTTTTTCATTTTTCACAAAAATATACTAGCCGAAAGAGCTTGAAAATGGCTTTCCATTGATGCAAAAATTATTTTGAAATTCGATATATTCATTTAAAAAAACAACTTTAAAATTTCCATTTCCAACATTACGAAACACACTGTATATCCCGTTCAGAACATTAAGACAAATTCCTAAGTGGCGAATAACAAGACGACCATTACGTATCACATGCGCATTGTTTGAAAGTATCAAATTCAAATACATATAAAAAATATAGAAGCAAAGAATAATCATCGGTAAACGTTTTAAAAGAAAACCATGTCACTCTTGCGTTTCCATAACGATCAATTAAAACCTTATTAATCCGGTAATATTTACAGAAATCATATGGGCAAGAACAATGAATGGATATTTTGATGGTGAACTCCCATTATGAGGATTGTGTCCACACTGATACATAAAATCATCAATATTTTAAGGATTAATGGTACCGTTATTTTCAAATCTTTTTGCAGGAACTTTTTGTTAATCAAAATTCCACTATAAAACTGCAAAATGGAAGTGCTACCACAAAGAATAGAATTAGGATAGAATAATTCAAATTATTTCAGCAAGAAGCACCTAGTCTTCATTTAATATAATGAGCAATTATATGGAGGACTGAGAGTTGCACTACGCTAATGTCAGTAAAAGTAAAACAATTGGGAAGTGGTCTGGGAACGAGCAGCTGTTTCTTATTAAAAAGCGTTCAAACAAATTAAAAAATGATTGGCTTTCTTGTGGAGATTATCTCACAAGAAAACTGGTAACACACTTTTTTCTCGATCTTATGATAGTTCATTATCTTTGGTATGTAAGCCAAAGAAAATATGGACTTTTTCTACCTCTTTGTTAAATTTCTCTCCTATTCAACGTGGTTGTAAATATCTTGATTCAATATGCTTCAATGTACCGATTTCCTCTATTAAGCGCCCGGGAGCTTATAAAATTTTTTCGAAAATTAGGAGGGCGCTTATTGGAGGGGGGCGCTTATAAAATTATTTTTGGATTAACAGGGGCGCTTATTAGAGGGGGGCGCTTAAAAGAGTGGGGGGCGCTAAAAAGAGGAAATACGGTAAGTTATATTGTTGTTATGTTATTGCATCTGTAAAACTAATTCCACTAATTTTTGGTCTTGTTGACGTAAATGTTTTAGCATTGTTTTGCTCCCAAGATGCACTAATGTTATAATTATTGGTGAGAGGGCGCGTTAAAACGAATAATATATTTATTTATTTGAGTGGAATGGACCCTTTCTGCATTGTAGTAAATGTAGTTGGTTTGAAACTAGCGATATATCTTCCAAAACTAAATGTCGTGCTCTGAACTTCCTTATTTCCAACTGAAAAATTGAAAGTTAGCAATAACGGGCGTTTAACCAAGGCGTGAAGAACTTCGATATTACATACAGACTTAACGTAATTTAAGGAAAGGTTATAAATTAATTCCTGGAACAATGCCAGTTTATCTACAAATTTGGTTACTAGTACACACGTATTAAAAGCGCAAGCAGAGATTTTAGACGAAGAAGTTGTTTTCTTCGGAATTTACTTAATTTAAAATGATCCTGAATTATTACGTAAGTACAACAAAATTTTGAATGAAAAAATCAAGCTTAGTATGATTGAACAAGCACGGAAAGACGTTTGTGTTGGTTACACTTATTTACCTCATCGACCTGTTATAGGACTAGTGTAGCCTCTAATAGCGACCACCTTCGCGCAACGACGACCCTTAAACATTGGTCAAACTCTCACAAGAAGACCTCTCATAAGAAAACCTCCCTGCAGCGACCACCTCCAATCAACGACCATTTCCATTCGGTCTTTAGAAGTGTTTGCTATTAGAGGTTACATTGTATCTACCATAAAAATTAGAATTGTGTTTGATGTCAGTGCTAAAAAAGAAACGGTTAAGGTTCTATTACAAAAGTACTTGTTTTATGTCGGACGGACAAATTGATACTTAGGGCTATATAAAAAACAGCACGCTTATGATACAATATCAAGCAAACGTTTTTTGAAAGTAAACTAGAATAGAATTTACAAAATTCCAAAACATGATTTCTACAAGGATGGTATTCAAAAAATATGGAAACATACAGTCATTGTGTTGGATGGACAAAATGCTAAAACTTTTGTAACAGACCCTTACTCAGGTCTCAGGCCCATCATTAACGCTAGTTTATACGGTACTGGTTTCAACTTTCGTGCCTATAACGTAGCAATTGTCAGTTTTAGTTTAGTTTAGTTTTAGTTTTACGAATATATATTCTGGATAAAAACATTTCAACTTTACAGCTGTTATGAACGTGTGTCCAGTAAATAATAAAATTAAATAAAATAATTTACATAGTATAATAAATAGATATAAATAAGGTTAAAATATTGCTAAAATCCTGTTAAAATTTGAAAAATGTATCTAGAAAATGCACAAATTCTTTATTTTCTAGAGCTCTGCTCTCCAGAGGGAGCGAGTTAAAAATTTTCGCTCCTGTATAATAAAAACCTTTCCTGGCATATTCTCTCTTGATCACGGGGAGAACAATAAGCTTTGAATTGTTTCTTGTATTCTTACTATGAGTGGATAGTTTGAAATAGTCAATGAATGGATCAACAACTTCTCTTTCCAAGCAGGATTTAACAAAGATGCATGCATGCTTTTTGTTTGCATTACTGACGGATCGAAGTTCTTTGGAACTAACAATCTTCTCTGCTCTTTTGTGGAAAGATACTAGTTTCTTTTCTTGTGAAGAAGTTTGTTGAAGAAGATGGAGACCGCAGTATGTAAAAGTTGGAAGTATCATACTATGGTAGATTGCTCGTGCAGCATCAACATTTAACATGAACCTCAGCTTTGCAAGAAGATTTAGTCTGGAAGACGCTTTCTTATAGCAGGAGTCAAAAAACAAATTCATATTTAAGGTACTATCAATGGGTACCCCAAGATACTTGTACTCCTTTGTAACAGTAATACTACAATCATTAACGTACACCTGGAAGTCTTTTAGATGGGCATTGACTTTTTTAGTGGTGCCGAATAGGAGTGCTTCGGTTTTTCCCTTGTTTAAGTTCATTATAAGTTCATTTTTGTCAAACCAGCTCGAGACATTGGCAAGATCTTCTGTAAGCAACTTTGCAATATTATCCCCGGATTTCGCATCAACGTATAACACTGTATCATCTGCATATTTTACGATTTGACAGTGTTTGATGACGTCAGGTAGGTCATTAAAGATCATCAAGAAGAGAAGAGGGCCCAGGATAGAGCCCTGTGGGACTCCTGATGTGATTTGGAAGGGCTCAGACAGGTTTTGGTTGTAGTGACATCAAAAAAAGACATTTCGAACTACATTTTTATAGTTTTACAACGCCAACAATATAAAATTTTAGAGATTTTGAAAACATTTACT
This sequence comes from Turritopsis dohrnii, assembly GCA_027922465.2. Classification (NCBI taxonomy): domain Eukaryota; kingdom Metazoa; phylum Cnidaria; class Hydrozoa; order Anthoathecata; family Oceaniidae; genus Turritopsis; species Turritopsis dohrnii. The sequence goes on along the minus strand of BQMF02000066.1, from coordinate 578,900 downwards.
TGACATCGTCTATACAGAAACCTATTCGGTCATCCTATTCTCACTGCAACATTATGAAAAATTTAAACAAAAATTACTGGAATCCCTTCATGTAAATGATTTAAATTCAATAGAAAACAAAGAAGGAAAACGCATTTCAACTTTACAAAAATTCTAAAGAATGTTAAAGGGGTGGCTTTTATCTTCGGAGATTTAGAACAAATTCACAAAAATTAAGAATACTAACAGTCCGTGAATACTACCCTAAGGATAATTATGATTATGGTAACAAAAAAACAGAAGATTTTGGAATCTTTGGAATGAGCAAAATGATAAATTTACATTCAAGAAATTTTGCCAAAAATTGTGAACATCCTACCAAACGTGAGGTAACCAAGGTGATTGCTTCGATTTACGATCTTTTAGGGATTATTAAACCCGTAGTCTTAAAATTGAAAGTGCTGTTTCTTGAAATTTGTTTGAAAAACAGAAGTCAGGATGAAAAGATAAGTAACAATCTTTTGAGATTATAAGAAATGAATTAAGAAATGCAAAGTGAGATAACAGTGGGCAGGTTGTCTTTGTATAATGATGGAAAAGGTCATTTTATCCGTACAGAGTACATGCGTTTGGTGACGCTTCAAGAAGAGCAATCGGCATATGTTTTTATTTGGGATTTGTGAAACGATCAAGAAAAACAAGTTTGAAATGATCGACTTCAACTCGAGCCGAAACTACAGTATTCTACAACTTGAGCTCCTGGGAATCGATTTGTTGTTTCAACTTTTCTCGACATTCATTCATTTGTTAAACCCAGTTTTTAGATTTACAGGAATGTTGGACAGATTCCACTGTAGTCTATCACCAGATCCACAACAGTGGGATAAATTTACAAAACTTTTATACACAGTTGTGTGGATAGGATTAGAAATTTGTTAGGTAGTATGGAAGAGAAGGTTATGATTAAGTTTGTCAGGTCTGAAAATAATCCAGCCGAAATTATATCCTGTAGGTCGTCCCTTTATTCATTAAAATTCCTCCAAGTTTGGTTTAAGGGTCGCCAATTTCTGAATCGTCCTCAGGAAATAGTAATTGTATTGTACTCAGCAGAAGTAGAAAATGCAAAGTTTTACTTACTTTTACAGCACAATCTGAACTAATGAGTGATAAGAACTTTGCACAATGGCAAATAAATGTTAAACGTCTTCGCTGATGAAACGTTATTCTTCGTTATCGTGGATGGATTTAGAATGTACGGATTTTGTACAACGCACATGTTCCAATATACTTAACAGCTGATTGCTAAAAAATTGAAATTATAAGTTATGGAATCACTTAGTAGTTGGTCACAATGATTTTGAGAAGTGTTGGACACATTTACGACGTAATTATTGTATTTTAAAACGCGGAAACTCCATTCAAAAATTTTTGAAAGAGTACAGAATTTGTGGAAGATTCAAAAAAACCCAATAATGTACCCAGACCTTCCGGATTTACCTGCATGTTAATTAAGACAAAGCCATGCCTTTGACGTGGTACGCATTGTTTATATGCAGGACATTTTTAACATGAACAAAGCATGGATGGGCTTGATCAACTGTGCTAACTCAAGAGCAACGTATTTAGACTAAGTGTCAGAGTTGTCTGGTGAACAGTGAAATGATTCATGTCGCCTTATAGAGCGCCATGCACTATCATTTTCAATTACGGTATGGCATTCATCAGTGAAATTACTGGGGTCTGCATTGCAAACATAAACTTTGATTGTACGTGTACGGATGACGGAAATTTTACTAAAAGCCAAAAACAATAGGTTTAATCGCTTTCGGAATTTACTTGGTGTGCAGTTGTAGGCTAAAAGTGGCAAACGTGACAAATCTTTTGTACTACAATCAAATAGAAAACTTTGTGACAAATGGATTCGAGTTTTGATTTCGGTTGGAAGGCTCGACTGAGTGAGGTAAAAGTAAAAACAAAAATTGTTTCGTAGACCAGTTCACCATATTTCCTACAAAGAAAAGGAAAGAAAACGGAAAACTGCGTCATCAAATAGAGACATTCTTCCTAAAACAAACACATTTTTTTAAAAAAAAAAGTCTGTAAAAGTGGATAAAAACTTTGACTTTCAAGATGAAATGCTGAAGGTTTCTAAGGTTTTTATGGTTTGTGCAGCGATGGTGTAGTGGTTAGTACCTTTGAATGCGACCGCTGCGACCCGTGTTCGGGTCCAGTCATGTCGTTTCTCAATACGATGCGCTTTAAAAGCAGCGTGTCAGCCCATTAGGAGCCATTGACTGACTGCACACTGGCCTTTGGGCAAGTTAGAGCAATTCTATGCGTATCTCTGGCGGTAAGTCAACTAATAGTTGCAAGCCGACGGGCAGAACAACCAACCATTACGGATGAAAGCCAAAGGACTAAAAACTCTCGTTACTTACTTCTATGAAAAGAGCTGTTGTGAGTGGATCTGTTGGTAGAAACACGTTTTTACATCCAAAATTGGCACCTAAAGAGCGAGTACCACGTGAAGTAATATTATATATTAAGAAAAATACAAAATGTTAAGGCTTCATTATCTATCTTTATCCTTACCAGCAGTAGCTAATATTGTTACAACGTCAGTAGTGTTGCCTATCATAAAGCCTGTGTACACGCCAATTTCTTCGAGAAATTTGCCCCTTATGATTTTGATGACACATGACGGGATGATTCTTCTTATACCTCTTCCAATTCCTATTACCTATTGGGAACTTGATCTCAGTGACCGCAACAGCACTAATCAGTTACTAGCTCATCCACTCCACTAACATTTTTCTTCATAATCTTCGCCGCTACTTGAGCAGCTATTGATATATAGATATTTTTCATTTTCAGATAAGCCTGGTTCATATTGAAACCTGCTACCTTTATATTACTCTCACACATATTGTAGCGAAAGTACCTAAATTAAGTATAGTCCATACCCTCCGAGGTGAATTTTTTTGAAAAAAATTTTTTTCAATATTTCCTTTCAATTTTTTATTTAAAAACAGATTCTGCAATCAGAATTTTAAAATTCCAAATAACCATAGAGTTATTAGCAAAAGCCAAAAGGCAAAAAAATCTTTGTTTACACAAGTAATTAATCTTTCGGTGAAATAAAAGAGAATATACGCACATGCATGACGCCATACATACTTTTTCGGCTTTGTTTACTTTTCGTATTCAATATTTTGCTTTATTATCGTTAAAAATAAAACCAGGTGGTTTTCTGTATAATTATACACACTATCATTATTCAATGAAATAGTTTTCTACCTTTTTAACTTTTCATACTTTCCAACATCTCACATTCACAATAGAATTTGATCGCTATTCAATTTTGTTTACACAAGCGATGGAAGAAGAAAAAATATTTAAATGTGATTTTCTCTGAAAGTAATTTTAGCTTGATGACCAACATTTAAAGAGTTCCAACTCCCCTTGCGAACGAGATATAACCATGCGGGTTTTTTCATTTTGTTCAGTTGGCCTTTGCGCAAAAAAGTTTGCCACATATTTTGAAAAGAATCAAAATTCGCCCCGTGAGGGAGAGTTGAAGTTAAAGAATCAACGTTTTTATAGGGTCATGAACAAAAAGCTTTATATTTTTGGAAGTAATGAGTTTTAAAAAAAACTGTGGCAAACTTTTTTCGACAAATGATTATGGATTTCAAAAGTGCAATTTGTTTGAAAGAAAGTGTAATGGAGGGGAGTTGGAACTTTTTAATTCAATGCGTTCTAAATTTTACTTTTTTTCTTCTAATTCCTGTTTTTTTTCATTTTTAATAAACAAAATATGGATCATTAGACAGATAATTAAATAGGGATTCAGAAAATATATACTTTTGATAAGAAAAAATCAACACATTTCAAATTATCAGGGAAAAACTGAAATCATGCTTAGGAGGGTATGGACTATCCTTAAGTTATGTAAAAGAGAAGATATTGTTGTTCTTTATAAAAAAAAACTATTATTTTCTCAGAATATGCATAATTTAAAGTGTAAAGACTTTTAAATCACTAGTTAACTTTTTAATACAGAATGGTGTTGCAAAACCAGATTATTACGTTATTTGCATAGTTAGCATATTTAGCCGCTGTTCATTTTATCAATTGCGTGTTTATTCAAATTCAAAACTTCATAAAGAGATATGGCAAAGGCTGATAAACATGTTCCAGGTACAGTACAGATAAAAACATTTATTAAATTTAAGGCATGTCCTTTTAAATAAAAGATTAAAGTAAACGTTTACCACAAATATCAATTCGGGCAAACAATTTAATGACAAATAGAATCACCAGAAGCTTCATATTTGGATAAGAAAGAAAAGATGAAAAAATATTCTTTCTTAAAATATCCTTTATTTTCGACCTCAACATCGAGAGGTTATCGTCTGATGTTTACCACACTATATTTAGACCGTACATTCCCTTTAAAGGTCTTTTCCGTCAATTCAACGTCATACTTACAATGTGTCATTTCTAAGTTACATGTTTATCAAAGTCTTTTCCGTTTAGTGTGTTTTTATTCTTTTTTATGAGCTGTATAATTTACATAATCTCCCACAGGTGATGCTCTAAACATCCTCCAATGTTTCGAGATGATATGATGTTTGACATGTTGTGGAGGTGGCCATAACTTCCTCTTAGGATACTTTTACTGACAGTTTTACTGAAAATATTCATTTTCGCCATGTTTATCTTATAATTTTTGTTAAACGATTTTCTGATTGTTCTATCAACGCAAACAATTTAGTAATTTTTCACCTGCTCGAAGAAAAGTTTTGAGAAAATTTAATAAGGCAAATCTATGAGACTTTTATACTAAAACGGAAAAGACCAACAATTTACTTCAGCTAGCATTGTACATAAAGAATTGACTCTTCTATATTTTTTGGATGAAATTAAACCAGAGCTAATCAGTTGTTATTATTATTGACAAATATTTCAACAGGATATGTACATTTGCATAAATAAATTCGTTCTATCTTATGTATACATATTGGTCGTTAAAAAACAATATCAGAAATGCAATGAAACTATGAAACAAGATTCGATGCGGACTCTCAGGAAAGCTCCTCTTTACCTCGACAAGTGCATAAAATCTTTTAAAATGGTCCACCTCCAAGTTATTCATTTATAAAGATTTACAACAGAATATAACAATTGAACTTCCCTAAAATGACATAATGTTTTGGCAATTGTATATAATTTAAACGGTAGACAACTAAAATACTGCAAAAGTTTAACTATGAAATATATTAATTTATGCAGTTCGTTCTTTAGGCACATTTCCCGTTCAGTTTTAATGCTTTTAGCATTGCTCTTCTAAGTTCCGATTGCGTCACGAACACTAATATTGGGTTCACAATCAAATATGATACAAATGTAAATTCTAGAATTATGGCTATTATTTGATCCACAAGCAGAGGGAGTAGAAATGCATTAATACCAATTACAACCACAAATACCATTGTCAAGTAGCTAAATTGCATGATTTCAGTAACTGTCTTTCTTGCTTTTGATCGTAAACTAAGTCTTTCTTGTTCTATCCCAAATTTGGTTTTCAACGAGGAAATATCTTTTTTATGCTTCTTCACAATAGCTTTGATGCGTCTGCCAATGTAGATTACTATCACAGAGTAGAGGATAGCGAAGATAAGGCCAAAAAAGCCAATATAAATAAAATATATCTTTACATCCATGCTTTTTTCAACAAGCATCAGCGCGGCAGGAATCCATGGAAATACTAAGAGCAATTTGAATCGTCTTTGTGTTAAAATTATCAAATATTTAAGTGGATAAGCTATACTAATATATCTCTCGATGACAAGAACGAGCGTTAGGAACCAAGAAGCCACCGATAATGCATGTATGCCAGATTGAACATATGTTTTTACATCTTTGTCAGAGATGTGAACTACTAATTTACAGCAGCTGTTAAAGACATCAACTGTGCATAAGTATCCAATGATGAACATTCTTTTCGTGTGGAATGTTCGTTTTAGTATTATCGTGATAACTATACAGAAATCCAAAAACATTGAAATTGAGAGCAGCATAGGCAAATAGACGAGAAAAAGTGATCCTTTAATCAAATCTTTTTTCATGTTTCTTCTTTTATGTCTATTTATTAGTATGTTTTGTTGCTTTTACGAAGGCTCCCAGAGAAGCGGACTGTTTGAACGTACTAAATCAGTTATTTAATTGTTTCCTGTTATGGCTTTATATATCATTGTTCCTATTAAAAGCAAACAGGAATATATTTGCAGTTTCTATCAATCAAGTCGGTAGAAACACCTAAATATTGCTAGCTTTGTACTAAACTATATAGTATATAGTGTTTAGTTGTTGTTTTCATATTCAGTACCTTCCTGTTTTTTATGCTAAAACAGCTGCATCAATCAATATCTAAACGATAAACTCTCTTTAAATTTATAAATTGCACATAATACATTGTTCAGATATTAAGTTTCAACGATAACTTAGGCGTTTCATCCGAAATACTTGTTCTTTTGGTTCTTTTAGTATTCCTGGCACAAAAAATGAAAATAGCTTTGCTCCACCAACGTCTGATTGTATTCCAAAGTAAATACCACAATTGGGAAAAGGAATTTTTCTTGGCATTGCCATCACAGCGAAATTTAATTCGATTTTGTTGATTCTCATCATTCAACTTCCAGAGTTATTGAACAAACTGATTCGAAATCATTTCGAGATGTTTTTGTGTATAGTTAGTAAGGAAAACGTTTAGGAAATGAAAGGATGACAAAATAGCCTGAGTATAATGTTTCAACTGTCAAAAGTAAGTTTCCATATCCAATAAATGATATTCCTCATTGAACATTTACATATAATCTCATTAAAACTAGTAGATTGAGATCCATTAAGATCCCTTGTGATTACTTATTTCAAAACTCACTTCCCCCTATTCTGTTATGTTTTCTTATTGGGAGATTTTTTCATATTTTCTTTGCCATCTGTTCGAAAACTATATCGTAATTATGACATACTAAACTGATGAACAACTATTAACATTTCCACAGTATTAATAATACTAGCATGTAGCTTTAGCTAAAAATGCCCCTGCGCTCAAGCATTCCAATTTGTTCAGACAGCAAGCTATACATTAACAACGGAAACGAAAACAAGTTTTGGCCGAAAATAAATGTTTTGGTTGATTTGGGATCTGACATGAGGCAAAGTTATATGCTTAAATATTTCGACAAAATCAGTTTTTAGGGAGCCTGGCGGTATTTCAAAAACCAACTTGCAATATGCAAACCAAATAGATCTACACTTTAACAGATGAAAATATTAACAAAACTTTGCTACTTTTTTGTTATCTCTGAGGCCTAAAGCACACTGATGCTAATATACCTTTCAACAAGATGCCCTTGAAGGCATAAGGATTTCTGCGAAACCAGCGGAAGTATGAAAAATGAAAGACTAGTGACATTCTTGAAATTTCAAAATTGAATGACTTCTACAATACAACATCACATTTTTGATCACACACACTCCCTAGGAATCCATGAAAGCATAACTGATATATACTATAGATCCAAAATAGAACTATAATAGTTAATCCCGCTAGAAAGTTTGTCTACTTTTGTTCATTTCCATGGATGATGGCAATTTAACTTTTAAAAAGTGTAAACAGGGCTTAACTAAAAACAACAGAAGCTTTTACATACAAAGAAAAGAAATACGCATGAAGTGCGAATCGTAACCATGGATACGCATTTTATATGACAGTTTTTTGTTTTTTTTAAAAACTATGTAAGTAAGAGCGAAAAGAAAAAAAACACAAACTTTTTCGAAAAAAATTTAAGAAACAAAGTAAAAGCGAAAAATTCATCAGAAATACTATGTTTTAAACTAACTGCGTATCTACCTACCTAGGCTAGCTACCAAGCATTTAAAAACATAGCTAAACAAAGTTTAACTATGAACGACTTCGATAAATTTTTTTAACTGCAAGAGAGCTTCGAAGCCCAAGACGTCACCAACAACAAACTTTTAAAATCACACGTGATGCTTCGAATTTGGTGGAACTGAAGTTCTCCATTGTGTTTTAGTGGGATAAATGTCTGTTTTTTCGTGAAAATATGGCAAAACACTAAAATACTTACACAAAAAATGTTTTGGTAGTTTTCATGTAAAGGCACACACGAAATTTCAAAAAACCGCTAGGTTTGGACAGCAGAAAAAAAACAAGATGCCCTTGTAGGCATAAGGATTTCTGCGAAACCCAGCTGAAGTATGAAAAATGAAAGACTAGTGACACTCTTGAAATTTGAACGTTGAATGGCTTCTACTACAACATCACATTTTTGATCACACACACTCCCTAGGAATCCATGAAAGCATAACTGATATATACTATAGATCCAAAATAGAACTATAATAGTTAATCCCGCTAGAAAGTTTGTCAACTTTTGTTCATTTCCAGGGATAATGGCAATTTACCTTTTAAAAAGTGTAAATAGGACTTAACTAAAACAACAGAAGCTTTTACATACAAAGAAAAGAAATACGCATAAGGTGCGAATCGTAACCATGGATACACATTTTATATGTTTTTTTAAAAAGAAACGATGTAAGAGCGAAAAGAAAAAAAAAACACATACGATTTCGAAAAAAAAAAATTAAGAAACAAAGTAAAAGCGAAAAATTCATCAGAAATACTATGTTTTAAACTAACTACGTATCTACCTAACTAAGCTAGTGCTACCAAGCATTTAAAAATTTAGCTTTTAAAAAGTTTCACTATGATATATGAACGACTTTGATGATTTTTTAGGTATTTCTCAAGTTTGCCTCAATGCTTTGCTTGGTCAGCTAGGATTAGCTAGGATAAGCTGGAATAACCTAGGAAGCTAGGATCAGCTAGGGGCTTCCTGGCAAATCTCACACAGACACAGACCTCACTTTTACTCTGATGCCCCCGGATATAATAAGCCTAAATTAAGCAAATGGTGGATAAATAAGCACTAAGAAAAGCCTACCAAAGGATAGAAGTTTCAAATACCGACGTTAGAGAAGAGAGTTTTCGATTTCTTTCTTACCGCAATTACAACCAGTCGCCAGAAATTTCTCGTGGAAGAGACCACGTGCTACGAAAAAATGGCTTTCCGCATGGACGTGATGAATGCATGTAAACGTACGCACGAAATTTCAAAAAACCACTAGGTTTGGACAGCAGAAAAAAAAAAACAAAGCCGGTTTTAATGTATTTCTTGCTTTCGCAGAAATCCAAAAAAAACAAAGCCAGTTTTAATGTATTTCTTGCTTTCGCAGAAATCCAAAAACTGTAAATAAGGCTTACAAGTAATATCAGAAAGTATTTGCTACAAACAAGAGAAATGTGTGAACTGAAACCATGGATACGTATTTTATAATTAAAATAAGTTTTGTTAAAAACATTCTGAAAGAGCCAAAAGAAAAGAAACAAACTTTTTCAAAAAAAAAAAAAAAATTAAAGCGAAAAATCCATTAGAAATCTGCGTTTCAAACTTTGATTTAAAACAAAAAATACCCAAAAGTTACATAAAAAACAAGATAAAAAATATAAGGTTTTATTGATCATGATGATCACACTAGGTTTGAAAGACAGTCAAAGAAGAAAAACTCAAAGAACGACAATTTGGAATATGGCTTTCTTGCGTACACAGAAACCCAATTAAAATCTTTTTAAGGCAAGATCCGCCAAAAATCGGTGCATTAAATAAAGTTATTGAATGATTTAGTGCTAAAACATATATAAAAAACAAAAAATAAAATGTTTGGTTGGTTGGCAAAATTTCAGATTTTAAGCTGTGCTTCAAAATCCTTGTCGTTCACTGTACTAAAACAACACAAACGTAAAATGAAAAATGTCTAAGGAATTTTAGCATACAAACTTCCTAAATAACATAGTATAATATAATAATAAATTAGGAAAGAAATACGAGAAAACACTCTGTCTTCCACTTACAGTACCATGCTTTGAAACGGGAAAAAAGCAAAGTCAGCTAATAATTGTATACCACCGTGTAACATCAACACGAAATGTGAGAGGATGATGAAGATGATGATGATGAACAAAATCGGAAACTGACATTCGCCTATCTCGTGAAACTACTATGCCTCCTCGGTCGCTTACGCTCGCTGCGGGAGCAATTAATGAAACTTACCGAGTGGACACATTACATCAATGCAACACTAGATATATGTCAAATTAATATTGCTGACGTGGCTTGACCAAAATCGATGTTGTGCGAGCGTTAACGATTCCATATCAAATTTTGACATCGGACTGACATCGGATTAACGTTGGAAAGGAGAGTTGATATTAAATACTAAACTACAAATAAATTCTTCCAATTAAGTTAAATCTTAAATTAAAGTTATAATATGAAAAAGCTACATTTTACTGTACTTGTGCTGTTTTGCTCCCAAAAGCATTATTAGGCATGATTTTAAGAACTGGCTCTGTTAATTCCGATATGTGGAAGTAGACTGGAATGTGGAAGCAAAGGTACATAATTGATTTTGCATTAATCAACACATGTTTTCTTTCATTTTTATGTGTAAACAAACAGGAGGCCCTTAGGCCTTAATGTCGGCAGCAAAGAAACCTTTAAAGGTTTAACATAAAAATTTCAATATTCCTGCAATTAAATTATTGCCCCCGCAGCGAGCGTAAGCGAGCGAAGAGGCATAGTAGTTTCACGAGATAGGCGAATGTCAGTTCCGATTTTTTTCTTCTTCTTCATCATCATCATCATCATCATCATCATCATCATCACCATGTAGAAACCTGTTCGTTAACGCAACTTAGTGTCGGCTGACATAGATTACTGCTTTCTGTAATGAAAATACAGCGTAATTACTTCAAATCAAATATAAATCAGCAACCAGGATATTAACTGTGTAAACCATGTTATTTGGATTTTTGCTAGGTTGCGTATACGTTAAATATGACACAAACAGAATTTGTCAGTTGCATTACCGAATCATTTAATTACAACCTAAGTTGTAAACGTGTTCAAAAAATGCTGAAGTCGTATGCTGAAGTGTCCATTTCACTAAAAAAACCTTAGTTCCACTCCATCAAAAAACCGCAAATCATTATCAAACGACAGTGAAGAAGATCCAGTAGATTTACCTATTTCTAACTTAACCTTAGCTTCCGAAGGCATCTAGAATACAAAAAATAATTTTTTTCGAGAAAAAATCACTTCATGTGGCTAAAATGATGGTTGGCAGACGTGTGTAGCAAAAAATTATAAAAACATATGAAAATAACTATTTAATCACCGAAATGTGGCTATTTTATGGTAAATTAAAATAGAATTTCAGTATAGTAGCCATTTTCTTTAGGCCCATATGACTTTGTTTTTGGAGGAAATGACAATATCAGGTTTTTCTTTTATCACACAAAGATGGACGTTTGACGTTGCTGCGGAATGGTTGGCACTCGCAATGATTATTATACAAAATTTACTATACAAAGTTACTTTACCGAACAAAAATAAAAGTATGTAAGTCCTGATTCACTATGTAACACAGTACGTTTTTATGTTCCTTTCCGACTGCATTCAAATGTTCTGTAACAAAAACTTAAATGAAAAGAAGGCAATTGTAATAACGGACAAATTATTGATTTTGTTAAGGAAACAGGATTAAGGGGATGCAATCAAGACAAGACCTAACAAAGATTACAGCCATATATTTACTGGGACAAATCAAAATCGCATACTTTTTACTGATTGTATAACAGGATATCTTTGAAATAAATGAAACTACAGAACACATCCTAAGAATTCGTCCATTTTAAAGTACTTTTTATAAAGACAAATTTTATAAGAAAAATGAAGCTGAAATTGATCATGTTATTTTGATATTTACGGCTGAGGTTCTGAAGGGAATGATTCTCTCTATGCACTTAACAAAAGCGAAGGGTGAAATGCTTCTGATGATGTCACGTAATTGGTCCTCATTTTTTCTTATTTATTAGGAGATTTTGCAATTCCCTATAGTGAACGTTTTGGTTGGTAAAACAACAATATGTAAGATATTTAGAATGTTTTTTTTGGCATTATGATTTTGGAATTGAGACTAAAAACATGGTTGGATTTTACATTCAACCTGCCGTTCAAAAGGCATAACTTAATAAGAGTTCGGAGTAAAAGAAGCCTGAGTGTGGTAAATATACCTTATAGTATAATATTTAAATGAGCGACAATACTGAATTTCTTAAATCACTCAATTTTGTTAATAAACTACATAAAATTGTTAGAAGTTTCCTTTCTTTCGATAACAAATCGTTTCTAAGTCATTGGTTGACAAATGGTATTTGGGAAATAGCTTGTGAGTCCTTTTAGAAATAGTGTTACAATACCGAACTATTCAAGGTTTCAAAACTAAACAGAATGTCATATTCTTACAATTTTACCGGCACATTTAAGGCAAAAATACAAAAATAACTCAGAAATTTAGCGAGAAGAACTTTTTGCGGAAGAAATTTTCGCGAATCGACGAAAATTTAAACGTTTTGCGGAATAGTTTCTTCCCTTAAGGTATTCTTAGTATTAGTAATTGTATGACTATGATGGCAACTTCGAATAAATAGTCCGATGTTTATTTTGACGCTTCTCAAAATCGCCCAAATGTAGTGAACGTATTGAACAATTATTTTCTGATCTGTAATCAGTCATACGATTATATGAGAAATAGCCTCCGCGAAAAACTGGGGAAAATTTTGAGTTTCATGTGCTATAAATGATTGGTATTTCAAAAATCAATAAGAGGCAGGTAGCACGAAACAGTAGCAAGCAAAACAATTTCATGATTATGGTACACAGAGCTATAAATACGTTTGGGAAGTTGCTAAATTAAATCAGTTCTTTTTACTCAGCTGATTTCCCTCTATCCCAGCGGGCACAAAGACGTCGTAAAGACGTCGTAGAGACGTCTTTCCAAGACGTCCCTAAGATGTCGCAAAATGGTCTTGAAGTGGGAATCTCAAAAGACCTCCCAATTACATCTTCACTGAGACGTCCCGATGACATCCCAACGACATCGTAACGACGTCGCAGAATTATGAAATTCACGTCGTACAGACGTCGTAGAGACGTCGCGAAGTGGGAATCTCAAAAGACGTCCCAATCACATCTTCACTGAGACGTCTCGATGACACCCCAACGAAATCGTAGGACGTCCCTGAGACGTCGCTCAATGGTCGCGAAGAAAACCCTCCCAATCACATCTTCACTGCGACGTCTCGACGTCTCTCAATCTCTGGCCGTAACGACATCGTATAGACGTCCGATTAACAACCTCCTTTTCCTGGGATCATAGGCCATCTATGTTGGGATCGTCAAAAGAACAAAACATACAAATTCAATGGATGTCTCCTTTTTAATTCTTTTTAAAAGTTTACAACGCAACAATTTACAGTTCAACATATACTAACTAATTTGTCATCAAGTTATAAAATTTTGAATCACATGTATTTCCACATTTAAGACTCCCTTCGGCTAGTCTTTTTGAAATTTTGCCAACCTCATTATCGATCAGGAGATCTTTGAGCATCATCTACAGTGCTCTTCTGATGCTGGAATGCTGAAACTAAGTTCAACAAGAATGTATAAATATGTATAAATATACCCACCGAATAGATTCAGAAAACAGAAACTCACCGTTAATTTCATCGAACACAGGATCGTATGTTTCAAGGTGTTTTTCCATTTACACTTTGCTAGTTTACCTTTGACAAAACGCCATGTTTAATTAATTCTTCTAAGTTTTATCTAAACGTCTTTTATCGAAATTTATGTTACATGTTTCATTATTAACAGTATTAACCTTTTCGTACAAGAAAGTCTTTGCTTTTGAAACTTTCTATATCACATGTGAATTTTATAACCCGGGAATTTCTCTTTGTCTTACGTATTTGTGATTGGTCTATTTTAAATTCTTTAAATCATGCAACTGTAGTAAAACCTACTCGATGAATCTTTGTTGACTAATCGCTTTTGAAAATTTATAATTCTTTCGAAGGTCGTTATTTAATCTGTATAAAGACGTCCCAAAAACGTCGTGAAAGCATCCCTTACACGACCAATAAACAGAATTCGATACGAATGTAAATTCTATATAAGCATGTTAGTATTACTGGATTTATACTGTTTAATGACTGCAGAATGAAATTTGAAAAGTTTTATCAGGTCCCAAATTGATCGTAAAAGGATCCCAATTGCAATGTCCCGTTTTCAGACGTCCCTACGACGTCGCAAAATGATCTCAAAACCAAACGACCATTTTACGATTAAATTGAGACGTCTCAAAGACTGCTTAAATGTCATAATTGTTCAGACAAGACTGCTAAGACCTCATTTCTAAAAATATCTATCGTAACGCAGTATTTGAACTTCATATGATAAGAGGCCCGAAGGAACTACAATGTGCAAGGGAATCCACTGCAATAATTTAACGATGAAGCATAGTTCTTCTGTTCAAAAAAGCCAGGTACAATATATTTTCAGGCGGAACTTGATTGTAAATGACACTCCAAACTATGAAACGTTACATGAATAACGTTGTAACGTTAAAAAAACAAAAGAAATAAAAATAAAAATTGTTAAAGTAACGGTATTAATAAAAGAAAAACGTTATATATCTATACGATTAACGGTTTGTTAGCAAAATCCCCTGGAATGTTAAAATATCGAAAAAACTCGAGAGAAAAGTCCCCTACCTATCACAATGAATAAAAAACAGGAGTAGGAGTAAAAAACAACAACAAAAAACTACACTGATAGTAACATAAATGCTAGAAATTTTGGATTCCCCTCTGCTTTACTCTCATTTAAGAGAACAATATAAGACCTTAACATAAAAGGAAAAACATACTACTAATAGGTTAAGTTGCAATGAAAATAATGAAAATCATTACGTGCGATTAAGCCGGTACCGCTGCCTTTCGTATCGCACTTTAGCTACAATTTGATTATTGGTAAATTGCGCCAATCGTTGACGAGCAGTGAAATGGTTGTCCAGAACTTTTTTTACGGCACTGAGTGTGACAGACCCACTACCACGGACTTCTCGCTTGAACAGTTCTTTAATAAACACGCTTTGATCTGGATGGAACGAAACTTTATTTGATGCAATGGAAGCCTGTTCAGCTTGGATCACCTGTTCTTCTTTCTTTTCCCCTTCAAATCTTCCTGCTCTTTTCAGCTGATGAAGTTTGTTATATATTTTTTTTTGATGAAATTCCTTTCAATAGTTGATTTGTGGAAGCAAGATTATAAAAAAGTGATCAACAATTTTTAAATGAACGTTATGAAAGAAACAACCACACCCTTTCAAAGCCTCCGTAGAAATTTTGGCATATTAGTTTTTTGTTCATTGATTAATACAATTTGCCACATTTAAAACCAAATTAAGCATCAAAACAAAGCAGACTAGATTAAACATACCTGACGTATTAAAGGCATATGCCACGTTTCTAAAACAGTATCACCAAAAAGATCAATAAGTGCCTCCTCTTCTTCCATCGACCAAACATGCCTACGACTTTCAATGGCATCATCCACCACATAATCTTGGTCACTATCTTTTTCGAATTCATCATCCTCCTCATTCGATGCTGTTTTTTCAATATCTCCCATTCTTCGCTTTTTATCCGGCCTCTCTTCGTCTGCATCACTATGGAATAAAACTTCATCTACTTTTTCAGAAGTTGCAACACATTCTTTCCTCAAACGTGTCAAATGATAAAACCGGGATCCGGTTTGTGGGTTGTGCTTCATCAACTGCCCTAATTCTTCTTTCATGTCTGGCCGCTCATCATAGAAAAAAGTGAGCAGACTCTTTCGCACAAGTGTTGCACTGATGTTCTTACTTCTATCATCGTTAGGAAGGCACTTCAAAAAGAACGAATTTAATTGTGTGCTGACCCCACCAGATTCAAGTTGACAACCAGACCATGTGATGAACATGAATGAAGACTTTTTTCCAGGCACAGCGTTTCTTATGATGTTCACGTAAACATCACATGCTTCCTTCACTCCTTTCTTAACAGCTATTTGACATGGCCCATATCTTCTTGCTGTCTTGTGTTTCTTTACTAACACAACGTATTGACCAGTCGGACTATATTTACCATTTCTGTACTCCTCTAACGTCATATTGGCTACAGCACCAGATCGAGATATGTTGATTATGATCAAGTTGAAAAACAAGCTATCCCGTACATTGGTAAACGAATCACGAGTAACCGTATAGCCATCGGCTCTATTCTCATATGTACTTTTGATTTTTGTGATCATTTTCATGACTTCCAAGTAAAATGGACTTTTCAAAACAGCACAAAACTCTTCTTTAGAGATAAGATTATCCCCATCTTTCATCATAACATCATATTTCCTAAGCTCTTCTTCAGGCCTTAACGCTGAACGCCATTTTGCCACTTCATCCATACAAACTCTAAGTTGGTCCACAGTCACCTGGTTAACTGGAAAGGTATTGGGTACGTTAGGGGTAACCATGGATCGAATGAGGAAATCAAAGAAATGACCCAATGTCAAAAGGTATATATAGCCTCGTTACTTGCATTTTTAATGTCTTTTCTACCACCTGAATGACTCATATGGTATTGCTTGAAAACCTCTAAATATCTGCTAAATTCTGGCTCTTCTACTTCTTCTACTGCACCTTCAGTGTCATCAATGCTTGGTATATCCATTTCAGAAGTTATAGATGCTTCAGAATCAGAACTTTCATCCTCTTCATTTGACCTCCCATACTTTTGGCTTTTTATCGGTCTTTTCATTGGCCATTTTACTTGAATAATCTCTTCCTCGCAAGGAATTTTTGCTGCCAACGTAGATCGGTATCTTTCTGGATCCTTGTTCAGAAAATGTGAACTTCTAGCTAAATGATCATGTATCCTTTTGGTTACAACTGCACATATGGGACAAATATAAGATCGATACGACCTGGGTTTCTTGTTCTCAGCCTCATCAGCAACTCTATCGCTCCTTTCCTTCCGAATGTTAAAGATGCCTGTAATAGAAAATAATGTCACATTAGAAAAAAATGCCAAACCGTGGTTTCAAGTTATGTAGAAAGTAACCTTGATTTAGAAATTGATAATAACAAGAGGCCCTAAGGCCTTCAGCGCCAAAGAAAACTAAGATTTAACATAAAAACTTCGAATATTCCTTCAATTAGATTATTAAATTACGAAGACTTATTGTTCAAGAATTAATGCTAAGAATGAAAGTTTCTGATTTTGAACCGAAAAATATTGCCTTTTGTATATAGTTATTTCAGCGACAAAACTCGAGCATTTCTATTTGACGTACATTTATCCCAAAGTCCTTTTTACGTGCTCAAACAAGAGCTTTTAAACGAAAATGTTGATTCAGGTTTTATTTCTTTATTTTTGATTTAATTGGTAAAATAAAGTGTTTTAGTAAGCAAAATCGCAGAAAAAATTGTGATTCCTCTTAATATATATACAATACTTACACTAAGATTTGAAAATGTAGACCTAGAGAACTGATTTGATTTTAGATATAATTCAAGCTTTGTCACAACACAACGTGGCGTCTATTTTTTTTTATCTGTAATTTAATTCCGTCATGATCTGAATAGTAAACAAAATGCATAGAAATCTTAGTGGCAGTATGTTTAGCAAGATCTTTGTGGATGTACACATGATCAATTAATGACCCAGAAATATGAGTAGCAGTTTCATTTGTTAATACATAATTCTCATTTAAATAATTATGCAACATGGTGTTATTTGATTGCAGGGCATTAATGTTGAAATCTCCCAGAATTATATGGACCAAGTCAACTTGGCTACTCAAATGTTGGATCAGATATAAAAAATTTGCTAGACTTAGGTTGTTTTTTCTATATAAAAGTATGAGGTTCAGATGGTCAGAGAAAGTATCAGGTTTACACAATGTATAAAGAGAAGCTCCTGGAATGGAAATATTATTGATCAGTGTGACATCATCATTATATGCTAATGCAATGTTTGAAAACTTGTCATTACTAGTGTTGTTGAATTCCAATGAAAAAGGAGTCAAAGTACTTGATATGTGGTGTCCATGTTGGATGTCAATTGAGTTTCAGTAAAACAAAGTACATCACTTTCCATAAGCACATTATCATGCTTAACATCGATCGCATGTTTCGAAAGAGAACGAACATTAAGTAATGAAATTGACAGGACTTCTTCTGAACTTTCTGAATTTATATAATCTAGAGATAGATTTTCTCTCATAAATCCATACTCAGCAGTTGCTCTTGGATCGGTGGTAACATGTTTCTTATCAATGTCTCCTAAGATATACAATCCAGCTAAAGACGTTACACGACTTAAAGCAACATAAACTTGACCAGAATTAAATCGCTTTTGTCGAAGCATATCAAGACTGAACACTATTTTGGGGAATGTTTTGCCTTGAACTTTATGTACTGTACAAGCCCATGAAAGTACTAATGGAAATTGAAGCCTTTTTATTACTGGAGATGATAAACTATTCTATTATTTTTATTTCCTTTTCAACTCTGTTGATTGGGACTAAGCTGTGAGCTCTTCCAAAAGGATCACTATTAATGACTTTTACCCCTATATCTTCATCATCCATTTTCAGATATATAGTAACTATGTTACCTCTTTGATCAAACTTTAGATATTCAACTCTTCCTATTTGACCATTACACAGTTTATCTTCGACGTCAAGATTTGATGTCAACATCACCTTTGCTTTTATCTTTAATGAAAGTTTTTGAGCTAATCCACCAGTATCCATTTGACTTCGCTGATACATCTTTTCAAGAACACTTGCTGCAATATTCTCAGGCAACTTATCGATGGCTTCAATTTCGTACTCAAAACCTGGTAGTTCTCGTAATTTTCTCTGGTTATGTTCATTAACTAAAGCATTCTCAGCCCAAATATGAATAGCATCATTTGGATAGTTTGGGTCATCTATTTCAATTCTTCTTGATTGTAGTATTTCTCTATCTCTGTCTGTCAGTAATCCTAACCTAATATTGTTTAAAAGATCGATGAATGTTTGATCACCTCGTTGTCTCATGACTTCAGTAAGTTCAGCAATTTTGAAATATCGCAAACAGTGAAAGACATTCAACATATGATCATTAAATTCCGCAAAAACAGGTTGTTGTTGAATTGGTGGCAATTGATAAAAGTCACCACAAGCAATTATTGATATTCCTGCAAAGGGAAGATCTTCAGTGCAACCAAATATCTCACATAATCTTTGATGAATATACAAAAGTAGCTTGTTTGAGACCATGGAAATTTCATCGATAATTATAACTTTAACTTCACTATACTTTTGTCTAAGCAAACTTCTTTTTTTGTCGCTTAATTTTGAAACACATTTACCACTCGTTCGATCTGGTAATATCCCTAACGCTGAATGGATAGTTGAACCATCAATATTCACAGCTGCAACTCCAGTTGGTGCTAACATTAACATTCTCTCTTTGTTGTGTTCACCTGAACCATAAGACAGAGCTTTATGTAAGTACATCTTGATAGTTGTTAGTAGATGTGATTTTCCGCATCCAGCACTCCCAGTAATGAAAATTTGAAAAGGTTCTTGTTTTGGTGTTTCCTTGCTTTGCAAAGATTTCATTGCAGTTCTCACCCATTTATTAATGTAGTTAAATATCTCTCTTTGTTTTTTGTTTAAAGAACGGATTTTTTCATTCATTTCATCATCAGAAATTGTAATTGGTGTACAAGCCGGCGCTCCACAAATATTTTCTTCAGGAAAATCGTCAACTTCCTCATCTTCGTTTCCATTTTGTTCTAGTTCATCTCTTACAGAATCGTTTTCTTGTTCTCCAGCTGCATCCAAGCCATTAGCATTGTTTGCATTGAAATGAACAAATGCATTGTCAACTATTTCACCGTAAGGTTCACAAATCTGTTTGTTAGTGTTGATGACGTCTAAAACTTCTGGATCTAATATTTTTTCTGTATATGTTCCGGATGTAGCCTTTCATTCAGTTTCATTTCGGAAAGGGTAAAACATGAACAACATATGATGAGCATAGGCCTCTGGCTTCGTTATTTTGTTAGGTACATGGTATCTTAATACACATTTGGTTTTCCGCAATTTAACGCGTTTTTTTGATGACATAAGTGGGACAGTAGTCGGTAGGCGGGCGTCTTTTTCATCGAGCAACAGATCTTCAAGAACTTCTGGTTGGCAGTCATTTTCGTCTTCATCAGTGACTCTTACATCCAATACATAGCTGGAGAGAATTTTGGCAAAACATAGATCATCCATCAAGGCATATTTTCCTTTCTTAAAAGATAAGTTTGGTCTGTCCATGTAACGGTCCAACATATTTCTTTTGAAAATATTAGTCTCGTTATCAGGCATATTTGCTATTTCTTCTTCGCTCCGGCAAACTCGATAACGGTTTTCAGGAAGATTACTATTTGCAAAGGTTACTGCTGGACATGTTTTACGTAACCAAATTTCTGGCAAAACAATTGAAACTGCTTCTTGGATTGACATTTCTCTGTGAGTTCTGTAAGCCTTGGATACTGATTTCATGTTTTCATAAGCAGTTTGTCCTGTTTCATGTGCTTCTTTAGCTGCTTGTTTCATTGCTTCTGTAGATTCATCCTCTGATTTGGACAGATATGCGCACATGTACGCTACAGCTTTGTAATAATCTAAAACAGGTTGTATGTCAATGTTTGCTTCCCATGCAAGTAAACCATCTTCGAAATAATTATTTATGAAACAGGAACCAGGAGATCGTTTAAAATGGATCTGATAACTGCCATCAGGTGACATTTCCAGTGAACGATAATAACTTGCTTCTTCAATATCTAATTCCTGTAATATCCTTTCAATGGATTTAGGTGGGTCGTAGCTCTCTTTTGTAGGGTGATACATGTTGCGATATTTAGGATTTAATTTTTCATTGACATATTTTTGAACTTTATCTAATACTTCTTTTCGTGCTTGAAGCATTCTAATTTTCTCTTCCACAGGGACTTCGTCAGAAATTGGTTTAGCTAAACGCGTTCTGTTTGTGAAAAATTTACCAAACGAATATCTACATTCAATATTTTTATACTTCCGGCAAGACCTGGAGTGACTGTGTTTGATATGTTTTTACCAAGCGAAACAACTCATCATTGCTTTGCTGTTCAGGTAGTTCACATTTAATAATATTATCTACAAACTCAACATATTCGTCTTTATTTTTTTCATTTTCGACCCATAATAAACAATGAACACGGAGGCTACCTCGTACTTGGAATTCAACCCGAATAGCATAGTGAATAACTTTTCCAAAAGGTCCGTTCAGAACTACATGTTTGAAAAAATTTTCTACTCGAAATTGAAAATGTCTTGCTAAGAGCACACTGGGTTGCTATTAAGAATGTTTGTTCTTTCAAAATAGTTCAAATTTTCAATTTCTTCTGCCGTTAAATTCATATCTTTTAATTTCCCTATAATTTCAACTAACTCACTCCATCTAAGATCCGCACAAGAAAGGGTCATGAAATAAGTTGGTAATCCCAGCTGTTTAACCATGGCTAGTACTTCAAAAGGAAATCTTTTCCAATATGCAGGAGTTCCTTTTAAAGTGTTCATGAAATTAAATGCTTCGTCACTAGCTATTAGCTCTCCAATTTTTTCTTTAAAATTTTGGGATATTTGACCTGCTGTCAATCCGTCAGATTTTATTTTTTTCATAGCAATGTTGATAGATCTGTTTAAATTCAAATGTTGCATTAGTGATTGGGCAAAAAATATATAATCCGAGTTCGAAGCAAACTTTTGTTTATAATTTAATAGTCTTTGGTTGAAATATTTACAAGGACTCAATTTTTCTTTTCTGTCATGTGTATATCCAACCATGGATGTGCAAGTAGTTCGCAGTCATTATCACAGATTAAAGCCAAAGGTTCTCTATTTTCTCCTGGTGCAATAGTTACGTTTGCATCATCTCTAATTTCGTATGCAAGCTCAGGTACGTACGCAGTTTCAGAAACAGCCAGTCGAAATTCATCTAAAGGATTCATGTCTTCTTCTTCGTCTCCTTGTTTGACATGCGGAATTTGACTTTCGTTTACAAAGTGGACCTCATCTTCAAATGCATTGTTTATTTCTCCGATCCAACAGCGAGGCACATTTTCTATGTTTATTTCAATGTTAGAATACAATACATTATTTTGTTTTAAATACATCAAAATTCCTCTAACAACATTGGGCCTTACAGCTTCAAAGAAAACATTTGATTTAAATGACATTGTCTTCTTCAAAGCAACTTGGACTATGCCATTGTTATCTAATCCTCTTGGCAAAATATTACAAATGTCATCAGCTTGTATTGGGACGTTACAAACAGCCCCTTTCATTTTAGGCATGATAGTGATCTTTTTAAATAACAATCTTTTCGAAATAATCGTTTTTTCAAGTTTGCGAACATCACTAAAGTTATTAGGCAGCTCAAACACTTCCAAATCGTTAATAACTGCTTGGCAGGGAAGTTTTTCTTTTATTAACTTTAGATGGCATGTTTGACAAATGTATTCACTGCCGTCAAAACTGAGAACTTGAAAGGCAAACACTTTTTGATCCATAGTATAAATATTATTATCGAAAATTCGAACTGATTGTTTATATAATATTCTGTTACAACATACACAAATATAATAAGGGCCTTCTTTGATGACTTTCTTAAATGTATCAATCGATCCTATTCGTTTATTTTGTTTATCAACCCGATTTTTTTGCCGTAGTTCAAACTTGATTTCTTCAGATTGATTAGCACGTTGTTTTTTCTTATACACTCGGGGTTTTTTTGTCAATTCTGACTTGATTTCATCAGATAATCCAGCTCTCCGATTTTGCTGTATAGTTCGATTCATTTTTTCTGAGTTCAGATTTTTGTTCATCCGATAATCCAGCCCTCCGATTTTGCTGTCTAGTTCGATTTGTTTCTCTGAGTTCAGATTTTTGTTCATCCGATAATCTGATCCTACGATTTTGCTTTCTAGTTTTATTCTTTTCCCTTTGTTCAAATTTTTGTTCATCAGATAATCCAACCCTCTGATTTTGCATCCTTATCCGATTCTTTTCCCTATGTTTTGATTTCTGATCATTGGTAAATGAAGCCCGTTGATTATTCATGTTATTACGATTTTTTTTAAGCATTTCTGATTTTTGGTCGGAGGAAATGCCAGCCCGATAACTTCGCATATGAGCCCGTGCTTTTGCCCGATTTTTTTCATTTTCAGCAGAATTTTGTACTTTACGTTTACGTTCATGACGACACTTTTCAGTTCTTAGAAGTCTTCGAACCTCTACTAAAACATCAGCACTAATGATGTGCGATCGTAACTCTGAACCTGATAATAAACGCTGTCTGTTTGTCCGTTGACATCAAGATAAAAGGTTTTGATATATTCCTCCGCAGAACTGAAAGAATCAAATTTCATTAACACGGACACGCCATCAGAATCTGGTAAGCCTGTGATCTGATTACGGGCATGCGAATCGAAAATGTAAGTAAACCCATTCGCCCAAAACAAAGCCGTTGCAAAACCACTTGTGATGAAAAGAGCTCCCGTGACATTTCCACAATGGAAACGAAAGAGGAAATTATCGCTATTTGAATGTAAAATCCCCGTGACCGCACCATGCTTTTCAAGGGTTATGTTAAAACTGTTGTATTGTACGCTGTCAGGTAAGTCATCAAAAGAAAGATAACCAGAGACGCCTAACTTCCTGTACAAATCATTACCTGAAGTTAATATACGATCTAAATCCCATTGAGACCAATACCGCAAATTCTTTAGGGCCGAATAACAAATAGACCATAATGCGTTGCATGCGCATTGTTTACCGGCAGATTCATTGAAGCGGAGATCGCCTTGACTAAACGAACCACTAACTATGACAGATGGAACAGGTCCCGGATTTAATTCAACATCGCCGGCCCTTATCAAAATCATATTAACACACAGAAGCAAAAAATAAAATATCGGGAAGCTTCTTAAAAAGAAACAGGTCCCCCTTGCAGTTCCATAACAGTCAAATGAATCCTTGTCCCTATTAGCCCGGGATACCTTGGTGGCGGCATAGAAACTACCTATGGTGATACGATATGCATCAACGGAAATCATATCCGCAGCAAAAACAACTACAACAACTTTGATACTTTTATCAATATTCAACTTCAGAATTCAGTTACTAGTTTTACGTTTTACTTTTTTGAGTTTTGAGATTTACGAGTTTTGGCTGTTCACGTCCGTGAACTTACGTTTCCGCCAAATCAGGCGGCCCTCAAATGAGGTGAGATTGGAAGATTAGCCAAGTAGTTGTGTCGTTTCCTAAAAGTAAGAGAAGAACAGTTATATCTAACAGCATATCACATCACTGAATATTATGAATATTAAATTACAAGAAACAAAAAATCTGATTTTTATTTTATGAATTATGATAACCATTCGCAGTGAGTAAAGGGAAGGTAAAACTCAATTTCATTGTAATTGTTATTATGTTTCCAAAAAACATTGTCATTTGGTTGCGTTCAAACAGAGATTTGGTTCAAATGTTTGCAGTTTGTTTTTTGCCTACATGAGATGCTTAAAGGGTTTATTGTATACATCAATACATAAGTCTATGTTCATTTTAGAAAGAAATTGTTTCTTTTAATTTTTCCATTCTTTACCGCATTTTTTCTCTCTTTTTAGCGGTGCCCTCCAAAAGCGACACATTTTAAAATATGCAGTGCTCACTTATTTGAGGAAATGGTAAAATTTATACCAGTTAAATAAAAGGTTTTTACATGTAATTTCAGTCATCCAACAAAGAAGACAAAGTTTTGTACAAATAGTGTCGCTTGTAAACTCAACAATAGATACATGCTAAAAAGTATGATGCAAAATGAGTAAAAGTAAAAATCTGGAATGGGGGACCACCCCTCAAGTAATTCTTCTTGTCTTTCCCCAAATTTAAAGCTTAACTCTTGTAAAAGAAACAAGTTACACTCAAAGACTTAAGAACCATGCTATCTTTTCTTTAACATAACACACGATTTGAAGAAAAAACTAACAACATTAGTTATTGCATAAATTTACGCTGTATTTATCATTATGGCTGCCATATTTATTTACCCAATCATTCAAATGAAATCTAATTGTGACCAAAATTTTGTAGAAAGAATCCGTTGTGCAAGCATATGAATAGTTCATTAACATGTATAAAAAACTTCACAAGATGTGAGAATTTTGTTGAAATTTTGGAGTGAATACCTAATACTTGTTCAGTATTCACACTTACAGTCATTACTTCTGTCATTAGTTGTGC
Organism: Turritopsis dohrnii; assembly: GCA_027922465.2. Classification (NCBI taxonomy): domain Eukaryota; kingdom Metazoa; phylum Cnidaria; class Hydrozoa; order Anthoathecata; family Oceaniidae; genus Turritopsis; species Turritopsis dohrnii. The sequence continues at coordinate 553,506 of BQMF02000066.1, read as the reverse complement.
TTCAAGTACTCTCAATTTCTTTCTCTTTTAGTATACACCGTATTTCCTCTAATAAATGCTGCCCTCACTTATCGCACTTATCGCCGAACAATTGTAGTAAACGCCGCCCTCTAATAAACGCTCCATCTTGAAAAGCCGTGTTTAATAGAAAACAGGCTAAACAAGAATTGGTTTAATAGCTAATAGTTTTATTTTTTTTCTATCAGCAAATTCATTCACTTTTGCATGAATATTTGATGTGTAATTGATTGCTATAAATGTTTTCATAAGAGAAAGGTGACAGTGATATTGTTCTTCTTTGACATTTTTGTGAACGTATCTTTTGTGTAAAACGTTTTCACACAATCTTTTGTAACCTTTTTAAGGCTAAGGAAGCATTATTGTTAAAGTTTGCTACTGTCCATTTTTCATTTTGTAATAAACGCCGCCCTCTGATGAACGCCGCCCCCTATTAAACGTAGCATACAAAAACTGGAATTTGTAATAAACGCCGCAGCGTTTATTAGAGGAAAATGGTACTTACTGTATGCTAGTATATATTGTTTGGAATTGAACCATAGTTACAAACCTTAGGGGAAGAAATTTTGGTAGGAAGAAAATTTTGCAGATTTCATAAAATTTGCCTTTAACCACCAAATTAAATTCTATAATCTTGTTTTTTGTTATGCGCCAAATTAAATTCTCATCAAATTTTATGGTTTGCTGTTATCTGCCAAATTAAATTCTTCTCAAATTTTAAGTCTTTTTATCCACCATATTTAATTTCCTGTTTTTAATCAGAGATATGCAAAAAAGATAAACAACTTCATTGTTTCTCATGAAAACTACCCGTGTCCAGTATAATTTGTTGTAAGTATTGTTTTGCTCAAATAATTTATAATATAACTTATTACAACTTAAAGTTCACTCTAACTCCTGTTAATAACAGCTGTAAAATCTGGCATCGTTGACACTGCCAACAATGGGTCTGCAGCTTTGCCCACAATTGATCCTTTCCAAAACATCACTCTCCTACCGACAAGTACAAATGACGTCTTTGAAAGTGAAACCAGTTAATGATTCTGGTAAATATTAAGATGACTAGTATCCCGGGTAAAAACTTTTTACCGAACTTAACTTCGAAAAGGATGGGTCAAAATCGCCTTTCCCGTGAACAATCCCCGTGATGAAAATTTCAATTTAGGAATTGGAAACCGAAAATGTAACCATGTTGTAGAGCTCGAAAAACTGTTCAAAAAAATGTATGGGATCGTTTCGCTACGACCAACCGTTAGAGAGATATCGCTGATCAAAGATTTCGATGACGTCATAGCCGCAGTACCAAATAAAATTTGGGCCCAGATGTTGCGTCACCCGGTCACCCGTATCGCGGACCCTAAAAAACGTCAGTTATCCCTATTGGTTCTCGAGATATTTCCCCAAAAACGTCACGTTCGATTGGGGATGCAATGCAATGATCCCCCGTGATCATAAAAAAACTGACGTCAAATGATGCCACGTGCTTTTGGAATGATCGTGAAAAAAGTGTCTCTCGCCTCTACGTGGTTTTACGCGCACATAAGAGGACGATGACCGTAAAAATTAAACAAATATATCACTCTCTAAAATAAAAGTGGTATGCACAACGCGGATTATTATAATAAGATGATCCAATAGAGACATCTTCAATTTTATTATGGATGACGAAGGACTCCAATTTTAATTTACTTATCAATATTAAACATTGCTGAGATTTAGCTATGTTATCATTTGTTGTTGAAAACCTTTTAAATAGATACAATGTTTTTGCACTGTAATTATTTATTTGTCCACCAAATTAAATTCCTCCTGGCCAGTTTAATGCCAACAGTCTGGGAAATCTGTATAATTGCACGCTTAACTTCTGCGATTTAGCAGTGCAATTACACTCCTATGCTAAAACGCCAACTTTTAAAGAGTGCTATTACACGGCTACGAAATCGTCGAGATGCAGGCGGTAAACATGCAATTACAGCCTTAAAAAGCTACCATTTTGAAAACGCGTTATTACGCGGTTTTCCCACGTTTTAACGGACAGTTGCACGCTTAAAATGATTCTTTTTGACTCAAACTTTCCTTTCATATTTGCCTTTGCTATCAAGAATTGTTTTAAATCCATTCATATCTCCTACAAAACTTCAAAATATCACTGTATAAATTTTATATCAAAGTTTCCTGAAAGAACTTCCTCTTGGATATTACATCTGCAACTATCTTTAAGATTTTTTAGCTTTGTGTTATTTTGTTTATCTTCATTTGGCTTTTTTCTTTCTTGGCATTTTCTACCCAATATTCCCGGAAACGAATCTGAATCGTAGAATAAGATACAAAAATCAGTTTTTCCCCGTTTGACTACGTGTTTTCCCTTTTAAAGAAAAACTGAACCCACCTATTCCACTTAAGCTTCTCCAGGCAGGGCGGAAAATTAAGCTTGCAATTGCAATGTTACACCCGTAGAAGTTAAGCGTGCAATTATAAGGATTTCCCAGACTGGCCAAGTTAAATGAACTTTTGCATTCTGCCAAATCAGATTCCTGCTAATTCCGCCAAATTTTAATGCCGCCAAATTTCTTTTCACCAAAATTTCTTCCCCTGAGATAATATAACAATTCAATATCTCTGAGAAACAATTTTTCTGCTTTGTTCACCATCTTTTTCCCAATGTTTTTAAGATGACGAGCAACCTCACAATCCAGACTTTATATCAGTTAAATAATAATGGGGGCCAATTAAAGCTGCTATCAAGTCTTTACTAAAAATCTTTAAGGGCATATAATAACTAATTACCCCACGCACGACAGTCAAGAGCCACACAACACAACTTAGTCTTCTCGTGGTATATTAATATGATATATTTTCTTACCTGGCTCTTTTTCTTCCTCCTTTTTAAAATTGTATCTCAGATTTGGATACGTGGTTGCAGATGTTTTATAACAGTTACTCTGGTGATTATATTTTTCTTTCGCAAGTATACTTTGACAATAATATTCTAGCACTCTTATCTTCTAAAAGCTCGTCGCCATGAAGGTTAAAACAGCAGCATGGCAATGGTTCGATCCCAGAATGCACTGGAATTCGGTGAGAATAAGGAGGAGGGCGCATTTAAAAAAATTCCTTTTTACATGACTACTGAAATTGAATACATTTTGTATATAATAACTTACATGTGATATTCTAGCACTCTTATCTTGTAAAAGCAATTAATTTAGCTTAAACTTTCTCATTTTAAACTGCAAAATCGAAGGTTAGCAATAACGGGCGTTTAACTGGGGCGTGAAGAACTGCAACATTACACACACACGGACTGACTGACTGACGGACACGGGGAAATGAAAGATCAGCTACCTTACGGCGCTGACCAATTAAGCCGAAGAATAAAGAATGAAAAAGACATATATTGAAACCACGGTGCAGCATTAATTTCTACTGTGACATTAGGGAGCTTACGAAACTACAACGGCAACGTGGACGACGACGTGAGGCAAATAAAAGATTCACTTTACTCCGTAGATTTGCTTTAGAATGGAAGCCATTTCACACTATACTATTGGGAAATGTTTTTAATTTTACTAATATCATTATTAGATTTGCACGTTCTACACACAACGTGAAAAGTAATATTTTGAAGTCGTACCGAAAACGAAGACGTGAGAATAGCAGTACTTCCGATAAATTTTCCTCGGTTCCTTCATGGTTCTGCCTCTCAAAGTTCAAAAAACAAACTTCAAAGAATAGAAGATGAATATCTTTTACGTCGTCGTCCACGTTGCCGTCGTACTTTCGTAAGTTCCCTATTATTTTCTATTACATTCCTCGAGCTTTCTTGGCTCTTTTAGGACTCCATTTATAAACGACACGAAGGTGCCGTGGAAGATCAATTACTTCCTTTTTATATCCCTGTTCAATACAAGCTATCCGTTGTATGTTTTTTTAACGTCACAGATTTTTCTTCAGAAAAGGTTTGTTTCGCCAAATTTTCTTTCCATGCTGCAAATACCTGGGAGTAAAAAAGATCATATAATTTCACCATCTATCAAGCTAGTACCTTAGTATAGTAAAACTATCTATTTATCTTATGATAGTAAAACTATCTATTGGAAATCTTTGACAGGGTATACTTTTTCAGCCTCTTCAACATGACCAGCTTCCATTAATCGTTTTAAACTCTGTTGATAAGTAACACTCGATGTTTTGTTCTTGTCATTATTTGAAGAGAAATCTGCAGCAAGGTTAGTTGCACTACTAACGTCAGAAACAATTTCGGAATAAACATTTGAAACTACAGCTTTCGGAGTTGGGCTAAAGACATTATCAATACCCACTATTTCAAAACCAGTATATTCTTTGTTGTGACTTTTATCCAATTAAGAAATACAAACGTTCCACGAAAAAACTTACGTATTCCGAGAAACTTCACAAGAAATCTGTGGTAAATCCTATGATAACGAAAAAGAAGAAAATTATTGATAATAATTTGCTTCGTATTAAAGGTATACCAAACGACAAAATTTCATAGTCTCCACAAAATTAAAAACTACGGCGAAGTATGTGCAATCATATAATATAGAAATCGTGCATCATCGTTATACTGTAAAATATCTGAAAAGCAACAACAATAATAATGACAACAATATCAAAACACAAATATAAAAAAAAGAATAGACCCTTAGTCTCTCTTTGTTTATGCCCAGAACTTAATAAAACTTGGCTATTTCATACCTATAAAAATATGGGCTATCGAATTATCTTGATATGGGATAAAGAAACATCGCTGTATTGTCACTGCTGCTAAGTCTTTTCTTATTGTTCTCCTATTCTGAAAAAGTCAATATATTTTGTGGCTCTTAGCAAAATATTTCTGTTGAAATATTTTTCTGTTGAAATATATTTTTGTGGAACTATTTTGGGCCCTACCACCACGTCAAGGTGGGCACAATTCGGTAGAGTTCAATTAATTATTTAGTTGAATAACTTACCTTAGTTAGTTTCCTGTGTTTTTCTTGAAACTGACTACTTTTTTTCAACATGACATTTAGTTCGGTAAATTAGAACACTGTGAGACTGAAGGTATAATTTTATTGTCAGCACAATCAAAATATTCGCACAGCTTAATGAGATGATTAATGAGAAACAAAAAACATCCAGTTTTAGTATTAAGAATAACTGTTTTATTTGTAAACATAAAGTACATTATTTTTGAGTTGAAACATTAAGAACGTATAATAACAAGAAGTATACTACTGGTATAATATACTGTCGATACCTGGGCTTGAATAGCTGAATTTTGACTATCAGTTCCGGATTCCTCAGAGCTTGCTTTTTTTAACTGCTCAGCTGTAAAAGAAAATTCTGAAATTCTATTCATCAATAATGACTGGAAACTATTTCATTACTAAATATGAGTTGATCACTTACTTGTTTTGTTAGTAAACGGCCTTTTGTATTGGGACTGAAATATACATGCATTTCATTTTATTAACAAAAAAATCTGAGATAACAGAAAACAAGTAACAATCTTACCAGCTTCCTCCAACTCAGTCCAGATGTATCACCATAGTTATACCTAGAAAACAAATTCATTTAGGAATTGTTTATGCATATTTTAAAAACAAGATATTAACACTTTATTTAGAAAACTTTACATACCTCAATTCCGTACCCTTCCGAATAGCTTTCGTGGCATAAAGACAAAGATAAGGCTTTCCATCATATGTCTTTATTTTCATTTGACAATTAGCAAACTGTTTGCTACTGTCATTCACATACTTCCCCGAGTCTCTAAAGTACCATCCAAACTAAATAAAATTAAAATTTGATTAGCACAGCAAAAATTATTATGAAGTTATATACTTTCATAATAATATAATTTATCGATGTACTATATAGTACATTAATAAACAAAAAGTCATGTTTAGTTGGAATTTCTTTCTTATTTATAGTTTAATGTGCTTTACTCACCACAAAGACTCTCCGATGAATTCAAAGAAATAAAGAAAGCAGCCTGCCCCTTCATCTTTGTACATCCTCTCTTTCTCTATTCCATCATTCTCTGATAGAACCACTCCAGGATATTCAAGAAGAAATTCACTTTCTTCTATATTTCTTGCAGCAAACACACCAAAACCTCCACCATAAAAGTGTTTACATATTTACCTGAATGATAATGGAGTTCAGCAGTTGATTAAAAAATCAATGAAACCTTACCAATAAAATCATCAATGTACTCTTTATAAAAATGACCAGAATCCATACCACTCATGCATTGTTGTTTGGCAGTGTCAATTTTCACATCCTTCTGATAATGTATCAAGCAATATCTTTTGTCCATACAATTAAAAAAACAATGCTAATAAATGAAATGTTACTATTTTAAAAAACCAAAATAACTTACTTTCCTTGTTGAATATCGACTACCACTCATAAACTGAAAATAAATAAAAATACAATTACCATTAATGAAAATACTAGGTTGAGTCAAATACAACACAATCACTGTTAAAATTACTTTTATTTCCTGCTTTCCCAACAATTCCTTACCTGAAACATTATGATTTACTTCAGTATTTACAAAATTTAAAGCGAATTTGATGTCAGTAAAATTAAACATAATTACTCAAACCTTCATTATCTTTCTTTATTGACATAACTTTTTCCATGAATGTTTTACCTGTCAAGACACATTAAGGAATGATCATATTATGTCTTTAATTTCAGACATATAGTTTAACTTTTTCCTTTTTTATTATGGAATGTTTTACAAAAGAAGCCTCAAAGTAAATGAAGGGTACATAACGTCTTTCATCACTAACCACAGTTAACTCTCGCACTAATTTCTTGAATGAACAGTGTTTTACTACAAAGGGAATTCATAAGAAATTAAATGAAAATAACAAAAATCTATATTTAATATACAAAGAATAGAAGTATTAACTAAAAAATACAAGTATATTAATACCTTCACTAACAGTTTCAGTATCACAATTTTTTTCGCTGAAAGATATTTAAAGTTTTATTGGAGGTATAAGTTTCAACAAATTCAACACATAATACCAGGAGACTTACATGTTTTCGATGTATGTTGATAAATAGATTTCTGCCTAAAAAATCATTTAACATCATACATACTAATAACAACAACACTCTTTTCATTTCAAAGACAAAGTGGAAGCTGCAGTACAAAAGGAGGAAGAGGGTGAGCCTTAGTATATCAAATTTTATAAGACCTGTGTACTTATGAAAGCCTAAAACTGAATTTCTTTATGCATATTCTAAGATTGTTATGCTAAAAAAAACACAAACCTTCACTCTGCAAATTCCTAAAGCCATAGCAAATAAGGAAATGAGTGCCTCTGCAACCAAGACTCTCTCAATGTACTGCTTTTTCTGTTGGAAAATTTATCATGTTATGAACATCAAATATCAATATTTATATCAGAACATTTAGCTATCAGAAAACTAAATAATATATACCAGAGTTTTTGTCACAGGATTGTCCTTAAGTTCTTTTTCCAACATAAAATACTGATACTCCGGCACAAGGCTGAATAGTTCTACATCATTTAATTCTCCTACAGTTAGAACAAAAATTTATTCCTTAAGCCAATTGAAAGAGAAAAACCTTAGGAAAATTTTTGGGAACACTCATCACTTCTTTCCTGTACACTCCTATGAAACTGCTTATGACGCCAGCTGAAGTACTAAAATTATGAAAAAACTAGCCGCCAAGGCGGCGTCGCTCGCCGCCCATGTCCACCTTCAGCCTGCGTTGGGTTCACGAAAAATAAAATTAAGGATTTAGCAATAATAAGTGTGCCCATGTTGTAGAGCTCGAAAAACTGATCAAAAAAATGTATGGGATCCTCTTCCTATGATCAACCGTTAGAGAGATATCTTCGTTCAAACATTTTGATGACGTCACAGACCCGTCCCCCAAAAAATTTGGCCTAAATTTGAGTTCACCAAAAATAAAATTAAGGAATTGGCAATAATAAGTGTGCCCATGTTGTAGAGCTCGAAAAACTGATCAAAAAAGTGTATGGGATCGTTTTCCTACGATCAACCGTTTCGGAGATATTGTCGATCAAAATTTTGATGACGTCATAGACCCGTCCCCCAAAAAATTTAGACCCAAATTTTTCGTCACTCTATCGCCTGTATCGCGGAACCCAAAAAACGTCAGTTATCCCTATTGGTTACCGAGATAATTTTCCCTAAACGTCGCATTCGATTAGGGCCTCAATACAATGGTTTCACACTGACGTCGCACAAAATAAAATAATTACTCTTACAACTCAATCTACCATTTTGCGTGACAGACAAACAAACAGACAGAGAATCGGCTATTAATATATAGAAGTGAAACAAAAGTGAATATTACTCAGCAAATAAAATGGATAAATAAAATTTTTGGACACTACTGTCTTGATTGAAGCAGAATCAGCCACAGTTTTAATAGGATCATCTGTGATTTTAGAAATACCTAAATGCATGTTTTCAGATATGACTTAGGATAGGTGGTCTACAAAATATCAACAGCAAGTAGATAGTCATTGTTCATGTTAATTCCAATTTAATCAAAAGTCAACTTTCTCAAGAGAAGACATTTCCAAGAACAAATAATTTCCTAAATTGAAATGGCAATTTTTAAGAAATTGGGAAACATCAAGCTTCCAACCAGTTAATATGAAAATGTTTTCTCTTGATATAATTATGGTTTGTTCCGTAAAGTCAACAACCTGTAACCAAGGCTTGTCACTGTCGTTATACAAATTATTTAGCTAAAAAGCAAAACAAAGAAATTTGATAAAGTGCAGTAAATTTGTAAAATGTAGTAAAAATAACGTAGACATATTAATTCATTAATAATAACAACATATTATTTAAACAAATAGAAAAAGCTTATTGAACTAAAGGTTCATCATCAATAAAGAGGTTAAAAAGAAAATTCATTTTCACCTTCTATGATAAGTTCCTCTCTTATGTCATCTTTTGAATGCTTGACTATGAGAGAAGGAGAGAACATCTATTTTACCAAGAACAAAACAATTACCAAAATAATTGCATTGTATGAAAATAATACTGGTATGGAGACCATAATGGAAAGGGGAGAAGATGATGAGGTAGTGGCAGCTGTAGGTACAGGCAATAAGCAGGGCAAAAAGGTACACAGAACTAGGTACATATAACTATAACATAGAATCACTATCTATAAAATACATTGTAAAATTTAATCTTTTCAAAAATCTTGCCAATATTTCAACTCTCAGTACAGAAGAAAATGCTTACTTTTAGCCATAAGTTTATATAAATATATATAAAAAAATTTAAGAAATTGAAACAACGCAACTAGCATTATAAATTTCAAAGTCTTACCAGCAAAGCCATCCATACAAACTTTACAGACTATTAAACCATCACTATTTAATCCTGCATGACATTCCTGACAAATTATATTTTTACACCAAGCACATGATGAAACTGTTACTTCATCACAGCAAGAATCTTTACAAACCATACAATCCATGATGCTACAGTATGAAACTATTTCAAACGAAAAAAAATCATCAATAGCTTTATAAATATCTCAATATGATCTGAGCCGGTGAGACACGAGTCGATTAATAGCTTTCGACTCTTATCGAACTCGTAGTGCGTTTATCAAAAAGTTGCTATATGAAAGGTGATACACGTAAGCAATTTTTCCTTTCAACACAATGTCTTCAGACAGCCAGGATGAGATTGAAACCGCAGCTGCTGCTACTTGAAATGTAGCCTCAATTAAAGAAATCAGAAACGAAAGCGCAAAAGATGGACAACAAATTGGCTAACAAAACGTGTATTTGGTGTTTACAATACTTTTGAATTTCACCTTGAAAGCAAGGTTGACTATAATAACTTTTTGAGGATGAGCAAGGCTTTTGATTGCTTTTGCTTCTCATTACGTTTTTTATATATCTCTCCGATTTAACATTCTATAAACTCTCTTCTTTGTACAATTAATTGATAAAAGATTCAGTAAATTCAGTTTTATTTGCCATGTTTTTATTTTTCTTCTCACTTGAATACAACAACATTACAACACTATAATTTATTCATGACATTCTCATTTTCCTTCAAAATCTAACTTTGCGCATTTGCTGTACAAAAACAAAGTGTTTTGAATGGGTAGAAACAAGAAATAAATTGTTAAATTTCTAACATGTTGGAACTTTTTTTTTTCAAAAGCAACTTGAAAAAAAAACAACTTTTTCTGGCAATTTTTCAGTGATACACCAAGCGATTTGTCCAAAGCAATTAATCGAAAGCAATTAATCAACTCGAGTATCACCGGCTTTAGCCATATATTATATTCAATTATGATTTGACAGGACCTTTTAGTATTTCCCAACTTTGAAAAAATATTGAGTTACATATCTTTTCAAAGAAATAAAGGATATAACAAATTATTTAACTTCCATACTTGTCCTTAAGGAAGACTTGTAAGGTATATACCTTATAACATAACATAATAAGATTGAGTAAAACTAAAAGTCTAATCATTGGTTGTCATTATAAAAAAATCACAGTAAAAAGAAGTATATATAAAAAAAGTAAACATAAAAGGAGCCACTCCAATATTTCGGTCCATTTCCATCAAAGAAAGAATAAGTAACATATATGAGTAGCTTTAATTGAAAACATAGGAACGGGAGTCTTCATTAGATTATTTTTGATCATCATCGCCTTTTAGTGCTGCGTTTTGTGTGGGGCTGCGCGCAGCAGAAGAGAGAAGATGCATCTTGAAACACTTTTTAATTTAAAGAAAAAAAGCTCGTCCACAAATAAAATCAAGTGTTTGCGTATAATTATCAGTTTTCTCTTATCTATTTTATAAAGTTCACTATATTTTCTATAAATAAAAACCTACACATTTACCTTGAAGTTGAACCAACGTCCAGCGCACAACCTCCACTAAACATTAATGGCGGATGAATGTTTTGCAAAAAAGATCATCATCATCATCATCATCATCACTATCATCATCTTCCAACTTTCGTGTTGACGTTACACGGTGGAATACAATTAATTAGCTGACTTTGCTTTTTTTCCCGTTTCAAAGCATGGTACTGTAAGTGGAATGTATTTTCGTATCTCTTTCCTAATTTATTATTATATTATACTATGTTGTTTAGGAAGTTCGTATGCTAAAATTGCTTAGACATTTTTCATATTATTTTTGTGTTGTTTTAGCGAAGTGAACGAATAGGATTTTGAAGCACCAGCTTGAAATCTGACATTTTGCCAACAACATTTTATTTTTGTAATATGTTTTAGCTCTAAATAATCTTTCGTTCGATAAGTTTTATTCAATGCACTGATTTTTGGCAGATCTTGTCTTAAAAAGATTTTAATTGGATTTCTGTGTATTCAAGAAAGCCTACAAATTGCCGTTCTTCGTGTTTTCCTTCTTTGTCCTCCAAACCTGGTGTGATCATGATCAATAAAACCTTCTTATATTTTTTTCTTGTTTTTTATGTAAACTTTGGCTATTTCTTGTTTCGAATCATAGTTTGATTTCTAATGGATTTTTCGCTTTAATTATATATTTCCCCGTAGGGCGAAATATATGTTAAAACCGGCAGTTTCCTTCTTCATCTTCTCCGTTCACTTTTATAGCCGCGGTTCAGTATTGCATTTCCACCTAGCCGCCAAAGTAGATAAGAATAGAGGCTAGTCTACAGTGAAGTAGTGCGCCATTTTTTTTCAGTCAGTGTAGATTGTCAGTAGAAGACTTTGCTTTTCCTGCCAGCTTTTAAAATGATTCAAAAGATACAAGGTTGTTAAATGATGGAAATAATCGTTTTAGTTCAGTGTTGTTATGAAAGGTTTTGCAAAAACGTTTTAATGAACGTGTAAAATACAGAAAAAAAAATTGTTTTGCTTTTGTTGATAACAGTAATGATGCTATCTATGCTATGGATGGTCGGTTGGTAGTTAAATGTTTGGAACAGCAAAACATTGAAGCTGTGATTTCAGTGCAAAGACGAAAATTCATTATCAATACAGGCTGAAGATTTATTTTTATTTTACATCCTGATTTGACAGGATATAATGTATATATACAGAATATAGCCAAACTGAACTGACACAGCACACACATGATGTACAGCCACCACAAGGGAAACCTTTTATACGTGGAGAACAAGTACTTTAACCAATTATGTTAATTCAAAGAGTACATTACAAAAACAGCAAGTAAAAACGTGATGTCGTATATGCAATAAGATGTTCCAGAAAACACATTACGTACAATATTTTTATACACAGGATTGAGACAAATAATAACTTGAAAGAACCTGGTTGAATGTGCTTCCCTGGACTGGATAGGCTGGATACTATGGATTAATTCCATAATCACGCATACTGTTTTGATACTGTATTATGATATTTCATTTTGTAAAAAGTATATATATATATAATATTTATACTGTCAACTTTCCTTACACAAACAACAAACATAAATTAAAACACAATCCAACATAAGAATCTGTAAATTAAATCAAACCAGAACTCAAATTTCTTTTTTTGGCTTCGCAGTGATTTGGTTATGGATGTGTATTTTCACTACCAAAATATGTTTGTTTTTTTCATTTGAGATTTACGAAAGTCATTTTTATCACATAGTAAATAATGAGTGTCCACATACTTTTGTGACTGAGATGTTTATTCTGAATACTTGAATTTAATTTTATAAATTGTCACTTTTAAGACCATCTCTTTTTGGAAAATAACTCTTGTCCTAATTTGAAATGCTACACAGTACAAATTTTGATTGTTTTTGATAGTTATTTGCTGTCTACCCCAAAGTATTTTTAATACTTAGACTGTAGTAGTAAAATTAGGTTTGACAATTTTCTTTTCTTCTTTTGTAAACTTGTAAACAAATTTCATTGTATGGTGTTGTAAAATAGTTTAATACGAGTTACGAAAGCTGTGTTCTGTGGAATTACATTGTTTGCCATGATATTACTGTGTAAAAGGATGTCAAGCTTCTGCAGCAATGAAGATCATACGTTTATTATGATGAATTTACCTTATACTTATTGATGCAGTTGTTGATATTCAGTTGTTTAAGGGGAAATATTAGCTGCATTTAGGTCTTCCAATTTTTAGCTTTGTCCATAATAACTTCTCATAACTCATAACTTTTTTTAACTCCTCAGCAAAAATTATAAGAGAAACCATTTCACATGACCATGAATATCTTCATTTCATAATAAGTTCGAAATAACTTCCTTTGTGGTATTAAATTGAATTCTACCCTGATTAGTATGGACAGCATTTTTATTTGCGTTGATGGTAGTTATACCACTTTTCTTATGGTCTTCTATGTACACACAATAATTGATAAAAGTTTTGCAACTTTGGGGAAATATATAATCGCATTTTTGCGAATCTTGTTTTTTTTTTGAAAAAGTTTTTTTTTCTTTCTTTTGGCTCTTACAGAATTTCTTTAACAAATGTTTATCTTGTTTTGATTATAAAATACGTAACCATGGTTTCAGTTCACACATTTCTTTTGTCTGTAGCCAATACTTTCTGATATTATTTGTTAAGCCTTAATTACACTTTTTGAAAGGTATAAATTAGCATCAGTGTGACATAGGACCAAAAGATAACAAAAAGTAACAAAGTTTTCTTTGTTTTTGTTTCCGTTGTATAGCTTGCAATGTATAGCTCGCTGTGTGTACAAATTGGAATGCTTGAGGGCGGGGGCATTTTTAGCTAAAGCTACATGCTAGTTAAATTATTAAGGCTTATTGTTCAAGAATTAATGTTAATCAAAATGAACCGAAAAATTTAAAGATAACAATAAAAGACAAAAACAACTGCAAAACTATACACTGAATGATTGACTCACAGACCACCCACAAACACGGGGAACTTCTTGGGGCGCTAACCAATGGGGGAAATAAACACTGCACTTCCTTCTGAACAGGATGTACAATTACAAGCAGGCTGATATTCATCATCATAGAGTTTAAATCCAAAAATTGCATCAAATTTTCTGGTACACATTTTGCAGATCAATGTAGTATTGATAATTACAAATGCACAAGTTTTGATTTACTATACACATATTTGAGAATGAGTCACTGTCCTGATTACTATGCATTATAACTAACATAACCAGAAACCATTGACAAATTGTTTACAAACACCTCTAGAATCAGATCTTAGTAACATAAACAATAAAGGCAAAATCATTGTTTTGATTTGAGTGAATTCATAAATTTGATTACATAAAATGAATCTTTAGAATTTTTAACTAATACTGTATCTAATAAATAAACAAAGCATTGAGTACTTTCTGTAGATTGAAACAAAATTTAAGAGACTTTGTCTTTCGAATCATGGAAAATCAAAACTTAGTTTTCCTCCTTCATTATCAAATATATACACTCGGCATTAGTTAAGTTTTATCACGTTTACTTATAAAACAGTCAATGCATTATGGTAGGTATAAAAACCAAAAATACATAGCATTTGAAACAAACTTGCATATGATAATCAGTTATCTCCATATAAACAAATCTACAGAAATTTTAGTAACATATATGCCATCTTTGTTTCTTACTTCAAGCAACTGTTCTCCCCAAAAGCAATAAATGGCTAGTCATATATGAAATTACTATCTCCATAGTAGTAAGCATATTTTCTTGACAATACAGGTTATTGTGATCATCAGAATTATAAAGGGTCACTTAGCGGAGGGGAACGCAAATAGAATGATAAATACTTTTTCCTTTTTGACTTACGTAAATGTGATTATTACACTAGTTTAGTTGCTAGCAATAACAACGTTGTAGACCAAAACCACTTTTGACTTACCAAGTGACGTAATGTTTATAAACATTAACATTTATTATTTGATCATTTCTGTGTAACAAGTTTCATTATACCGGGTGGGCCAGAAAAAACGCATCAAAATTTGGATTTGTTATAATCGGATATTGTCTTTAGATGAATAATAAATAAATCTTTTAGAGGTAGATTCTACAAGGTAATGGGGAGAAATAAGCAAATTTTCAATGAAAAAGCAAACCGGTTCAAAAGATAGAAGGATTTTAGGAAAAAGCCTGAAATTTCCTTTGTATAAAAATGTTTAAAATTGACGTCAAAAACATTTTTTATGAAACTCTCTTAAACTGTGCAAATATTTTATAATTTCCATACCTGCTAACAACTTATGAAAAAGTTAACAAAATAACAAAAAAATAAATTTAACCAATTCTCTAAAATAAATTTAACCAAAAACCATTTTGATACATTGACCGCCATTTTCATTAACAACTTTTAAACGTGGAACAAATTCTTTTAAAGCTTTACGAATTTCTTTAACGTTTGTTGAAACTTCAGGCCAGACTTTTTTGATGTCTTCAAACGATCTGTTTAATCTGTCTTCATATACTTTCGCTTTCATTTTATTCCAGTAATCCAGTGGACTACAGTCTGGGGAGGCGGGCGGCCATTCGTTGTGCTTAACAAAACGCTTTCTCAGTTTTTCTGTCAACAGATTTTGTACAATGTTTGAACGATGTGATGGCGCGCTGTCTTGAATAAATTATCAGTCATTTCTATTCATCAAAGTGTCAATTTTAGGTAGCAGTTGTTTTTCTAAATGTTTCTTGTATGTTTTAGAGTTCACTTTCAATCATCCGGAACTTTCAAACTTATCCGGAAGGCGTTTTACAGATACTCTGTTCCAGTTTTTTGTAGGGTGTTCTTGACAGATGCGGTATGCCGACCACTGCTTTTCCAAGTAGTCATTCTTAATCACTTCTTTGTCTTCGTCGGAAAGCACCATGATTTCATTCAGAAATAAAAACTTCAATAATTGTTGATTGAGCTAGTTGAAAATAAATCTAACGGAATTAGAAGCAAAGCAATGGTAATGAAGACATTGGAGTGTTGTTTTAGGAGCTAAAAAATTGTTTGTTGTTCAGCGGTTCATTACATACGTAAAAGTACTCAAAAGTACTCAACAAAAAAAAATCATCCTTTGCGACGTCATTTTTAAACAAATCAAAAACTGCTATTTTCACTAAAAATAATTTTTCAAAAGTTCTAAAAAGGATATGGAAGTAAATTTTGGTTTAAATAATGTGAAATAGCTTGTTCTAAAACCCATGAAAATATGATACATAAAATGTGAATCGTCATAAAGAAATACACGATTGAATTTTAGATGCGTTTTTTCTGGCCGACCCTGTAGAATACTATTAATCAAGTCATTCAAACGTAAAATTTCATCCCGGGATGAAATTCGCTAAAAAAGACATGTAAACGCTTCCTCCCGGGATGAAACTGAAGTAAAAATACGTGTAAACACATGTGAAATGTCATAAAGTGCTAAGGATGCTAAAGGTACGCATTTTGAACAAGATTTTGAGCATTCGACACGAAAAGATTTCCTTCGTTCCTTTTGCACGTGACGCCGTGTTAAGATGAGTGGAAGAAAGAGCAAGAAAAAAAGGTTTGTTTATATTTATATCACTTACATATATGCACTGTTGGTTTGTATAGAATCCAATTATTTTTTACCATGAGGTTTTAAACAAAACAAGAGCCAGATGTTGCAAAACGGTAGCAGCAAAAGTACTTGCCACAAAAATGCTTTCGAAATTTTACTTAAAGTTTCTAAAAAGTTCTGCAAAGGTTATTTTTTTAGATGTCTTACTGGTGGAAAATAGGCATAACCGACAATAATGTTTAAAATTACTAACTGGTGTAAATAGGGTCTAATCATTACACACCAGCAAGTTAATTTATTAGAAGGCAAAAGGATTATACATGCGTGAGCTGTTTGTAACGTAAGTATTTTTATAAGAGCTTATGTAGAAAAAACGCGTTTCTTCGAAAAAAATGTATGTTTTTAATTATAATTTCTTGACACCAAAAATGAATTCGAACAGATAACTGCCTTTTTTAACTCGATTTTTGAAAGCCTTGATGTAAGTACTAAGTACCGAGCTTTATTGAAACGAAAAAACATATCTATTTTTTCCAAAGTACATTCAATACCATCAGTAACTAAAAGTCCCAATTTTATGTAGACCTATTTGATTAATATAATAATAATTGTTTATATTTCAAGTTCCAAATATATTACATTGGCTCTTCTCCTGAAATAGCGTATGAAATTGTGCATGTGTGTTATATAAAAGAACGTGAAAATACAAATTAACACAACATTAATTATCAATATTTTGTTTTATATAAAAGTCAATCAGCAATTGTTCTGGCAAGAGCTTTGTCGTGAAGGTATCTCTTGGATTTTCTGATGAAGTTTATAGAATTAATTTCATTACGTATGCACAATGGTAAATCGTTGAATACTTTGCTAGTTACGTCTAGAAATGAGTTCTTGATATTTGACGTCGGCAGTTTAAAATTTCCTGCATTTCGTAGACGTTCATTTGGTTCACGAAACCGATTCTTCAGATGTTCAGGCCAGTGCTCATCGTAGATAGATTTGTATGCTATCTTTGCTGCTGAAAACTCCATTCTTTCTTTGATCGGAAGCCAGTTTAGGTTGACGGTGTTAGAAGTTCTACTATATTGGTTGGTGACGTAACTTGCTGCTGCATTCTGAAGTTTTTGCAGCCGTTTCTTCAATTCTTCGGACGATTCCATGAATACGATGTTGCAGTAGTCAAGTTTAGTGAAGATCAACATTTCAGCTAAACTTTTCCTCAGGTGGAATGGCGTGAATCTTTTGATTTTTTTTATCATTCTCAGCGTCGAATAACCGCAAGACAACAGCTTATTTATATCATCTTTCCATTGAAGTTTTTCATCAAAGATGACTCCAAGTATTTTCGTCGTCTTCTCTCGTTCTATTGTCCGGTCAAGGTGACTAATGTTATATGTGTTCGGATCACCGAGATTGTGTGCTTTGAACATGGCAGGCGTGGCAAATAACATAGATTTTGTTTTGAGTTGGTTGAAGATCAGGTTGTTCTCTGTTGACCAGCTTGCAAGGTAGTTCAAGTCGTCTTCGAGACTTTGTGCGCAATCTCTAATGTTCTTATGCTTGCAGTGCTGATAGATGTTGGTATCATCTGCATATTGAAGGCACGTACTACGGATGTGGTTGGACATACTGGTTACGTAAAGGTTAAATAACATCGGACCAAGAATGCTTCCCTGTGGTACACCATAGTTGATATCCTTGGTGGTAGACTTAATATCATCAATTTGAACAAATTGCTTACGTCCAGACAGATAACTTTCTATCAGCTTGATCGCAGAGTTGGCGAAGTTGTGTTCCTTAAGTTTGATCAATAACAGCTGATGGTGAACGGTGTCAAAGGCTTTTGAGTAGTCTGCGAGGACAGCTAAGGTGATTTCGCTTCTTTTCATCGACTTCATGATATCGTCTTTCATTCTTAGTAGCAGTGACGTTGTAGAATGACCTTTTCGGAAACCTGACTGCGTGTCCTTGTAGATGTTAAGATTTTCAATGTATTTTGTTGTTTGCCGTAGGATTACCCTCTCGAAGACTTTTGAGAGAATGGGGAGAACAGATATTGGCCGGAAGTCTTGTGGTGCTTGAGGATGTTCTACCTTTGGAATTGGACACACTCGACTGATTTTCCAATTGGATGGGAATACTGACTTGGCGATGCAGTTGTTGATGATGTTAGTGATTGGAGATGCCAGAGAATCTTTGACGAGTTTAATAAACTTGACTGGTATATTATCGTGTCCAGTCGAGCAGTCATTACGGAGTTGTTGAAGCTCTCTTTCTATATCTTTAGTAGTAACAGGATTGATTTTGAAAGCGTTGTTTTGGTCAGGAGTATTCAGATGATCTATTGGTACTTCTTTTACGGTGGATATTGATTCGGCAAGGGCGGTGTAATAATCATTGAGTGCTTCTGGATCGAACTTTATTTTTTTTTGGACTGGGTGACAGTATCCGATGGATTGTTTGCCAAACTTCTTTCGGTTTCTTTGACGAAAGAGCTGCTTTTGTAAAGTTACTTTTTGCTGATTTGATTACTTGTTTCAGTTTATTTCGAGCTGCTCTGAGATTCGTCCATGCCTCTTCTTCTTGTGTGCGATGGGCGACATCACGAAGTGTGTCTCTTTCGTTTTGGAGTAGAGTTATTTCTGGGTTTTTTATCCAGGGAGCAGGAGGGCGAGTAATCTTTGTGCGCTTAAGTGGAGCATGTTCATCGATACATGTGGTGATGAGATCATTCAGGACTGATATTTGATCTTCAGGATCATCAAAAGCATAGATCAGGTTCAGAGGCAGACGACTGAAATCAGTAATGTAGTCATGTAAATTGAAGTTCTTTTCATTGCGTATATATTTGTATCTTTTTTCGTATCGCTCTTTCCGTATGTTGGCTGTAATAAACGGTGCATCATGGTCGCTTATTGTGTCAGCAGGGAGGACACCATGCCGAGATACTTTTGATGGAAAGTTTGTCATGATATGATCAATAAGTGATTCCCCCTCTCTTGTCGGTTCAGAGATGTGCTGCGTCAGGTTGTAACTCTGTAGAATATCAAGATATGTTGTGGTTGATTGTAACTGCTGTTGCTGAGGTTTTAGCAGGTTGATGTTGAAGTCCCCGGTGATAATCAGAGGCCCTAGCCATTTTGTATGAACTTGCGCAATGGTACGATCAAATTTTTCTAGCCAGATTCTTTTATCCTCCTCAACTGAACTTGGTTGGTAAAACGTACCAAGGAGAAAGGAACTGTTCTTGTTTTTTCCAGCAACTTCTATCCATAGGTGTTCTAGGTCGGAAGTAATGTTATTGAGATCGTTGCGAACTTTGTATTTGATATGATTTTTGACAAAAATTCCGACGCCACCACCTCGCCTTTCACCCCGATTTTTGTAGGTGAGTTGATAATCTGGTATTTGAACGTACTTTAGGAGATTGTCATCATTTCTTAGCCAGGTTTCGGATAAGGAAATAATGTCAAAATTGTGAGTGTTCATGAATATTTGAAATATATAGCCTTGAAATATATTTGGCATTTGTTTCAGCAAGGTTGGATTCGGTTGTAAATGACCATCTGCCTTAACACCAACCACAAAAATTAATATGCTCGTTAATATCCACTCCTTCATCAATTAAGTGATAAAATATCAAAGAAAACGTATTTCAAATGTATGTGATTTAAAACCTTCAAAAATTCAAAAAGCTGCATTCGTTCATTAGAATGTATATTAAGTTTTTAGTGGGGACTTGCAGTTTCTAAATCGCAGACTTATTGCCATTTCGGCCGGAGTAGGAGTAGGAGTAGGAGTAGTAGGAGTCCAATGGTGTTTTAATACGGTATTAGCTTTCGCTGCTACCGTAACAAAAACAAAAAACTCCACAAAAGTCAGTATATAATCTAAAGTCACTGAAAATACACGGTCACAGTTAGGAGGATTCCTTTCCCTTCTTGGTAGCATAGATATAATACGTATGAATGCACTCTGATTCATTTCAAAATTTCGCAAACAAACTGACGCTGAATCTTTCTTTTAAAGGAGTGGTATCGTCATTTCAAATTTTATGACAAATTTTAGTTTAAAAAATGTTTAGTTAGCCTGCGTTAAAGCTTTTTTTAAAAGCGTTTTACTTCCGAAGATATTGAGTTTTTAATTTATTTATAAACCCCCGTCTTTTTTTCTGATGAAAAACGTGTGACGTCATTGAAGAAGTTTCATTTATTTTTATTTGTTATGCCAGTGCAAAGGAGCGTATTAGTTTCTCATGTTTTCACAAATCATGACTGAGAATTCTAGTGAAGAGGAATCAGATGTTCTCAGCGAAGATGAAGAATGTAGCAATAAGTTTTATTCAAGGTTTTACAGAGAATTTTAGCGGTTTGAGCCATATAGTTTTGACCCAGTTGCTGTAAAGAACATGAAGAAGTCCGGATGATGATTTTGATGATGCTGACGAAAATGCTTTACCGGAGAGAGTTGGCAACAAACAGTGATGCAAATGTGTTGCAAAGAAGTTTATGCGATCGAAAACATAAATTTCAAAACAAATTTTTGTACAAATCAAAACGAAAAAAAAAATACATGCAATATTGAGTTGATCATTGATCGTAGTAAAATTCATATATTAAAAGTTAACGTTTTTCCAATTTTCCGTTTCAGGTGAAAATTGTGTAACATCGCTGCAGGAGTTCAAGAATCAATAGCTCATTCTATGAAAACAATAATGAAATAATCGGTGAAACGGAATAATATTCAAATGCCCAGTTCGAAGAGAAACACGAAAACAAAATTCGAAAAAACACTTGCACACAGAAAGTAAAAGTTCACCTATGTATAACGAAAAGTGTAGATAAAACATTAAAGTAAAACTCCTTATAACATGTTTACCATCAAATTTCTTCCAAAACATGATTCTTTAAAATGTAAGTGACGTAAAGATGGAAGATTGGCCTCGCTTCAACTTTGAAATCCATATTTTTTTTAAATATGAATTTTAGGTAATCTAAACAAACTAATGTTCTGTCCTTTGGTTGAGTCACTGTCACATCCCACAGCAGCACAAATGACCATGTTTTTCAATAGATTTAAAAAAAATACTTAGTTATTGCTTGAATTTCAAAGAACACTCGCTCGATTTGAATGCAAAACATCGCATCAACACTGAATATAACTTTTTCAATGACGTCACATAATTATTACTATAGTCTGTTCAAAAAAAATGTGCACTAATTTCAGCTTTTATATAAAAACCAGGCTCAAGGGAATTGATGTAATTTGCTAAATCTGGTTTCCACATGATAACTGAAATTAGTGCACATTTTTTTTGAACAGACTATAATTTATTCAGCGTTTTAAGCCTATGTTTTAAAGTGGCATTTTATAGCGAAAAAAAGACTTTTTTTTTCCAAATTAAATTTATTTTGTAGTATCTACATTAAAACAAGAAATATATGAAGAAAAAAAATTTTTTCAAATCTTCATGACACCACTCCTTTAAGAAATGCATGTTCCATTTTTTTAACTTTATGCCACATTTACTATGAAAAAAAATATGTAACTACTCCATCACGACACAATTCTTAATTGAACCACGGACCAAAATAGCCTAAATTCTGGCTACCTGCATGGTATCAGTCTACAACTGCGACATTACACACAGAATGACTGACTGACAGACACCAGTAAATGAACCATCAGCTTCCTTGCGGCGCTGACCAATTATATTACTGATCATTTTGCTATAAGGCTATGTATACACTGAAAAACTGTTTTCTCAAACTGAATATGCAATTTATAAAATATTAAATCCAAATCAACAGATTTATTTGTTTCAATCATGCAGAATGGACATTTTTTCCAATTTTTATTTAAAATTTGCTAAAGCTTAAAGTTTGTGAATCAATTACTTAAAGTAAATAAAATGCTTTCGCTAATAAATTTACTTAAAATTATTGCGTTTATAAAATTAGCAGTAAGCGAAGAAAAACCATATCAATTCAAGACGATGTTTATGAAAAATTTCTAAATAATTTTGGTCATATAAAACTCAAAAATAAATACACATCATTTGAAAAGAAGATTTGGCGCTTGAGTAAAGTCAAACATTATTTTGTAGAAGACATAATAAATCCTTTAACAGGACAAGAAGAGAAAAGAATCGTAAGTAATAGCCAATTTTTTATTGAACTATAGGAAGAACTTTCTAACAATAAGCATTTTAAAATGTTAATAATAACTCTTCTTATTTTATTAATAAGCAGTAAATTTCCCTTCATCTTAATCATTCCAGAATGTGAAAGTAATATTGATCATTCAGTTACTCATTCCGGAATGTGGAAGCAAGATACTCCTCATTATTTTCTTAATTCCGGAATGTGGAATCAAGATATTTCTCATTATCTTACTCATTTTGGAATGTGGAAGCAAGATACTTCTCGATATTTTCTTCATTCCAGAATGTGGAAGCAAGATATTTCTCATGATTCTCCTCATTCCGGAATGTGAAGCAAGATGCTTCTCCTTATCTTAATCATTGCGAAATGTGGAAGCAAGATATTTCGATAACCATCAGTATCATTTGAATTAAAGCAGTATGAAGACCTTTTTGTTCCGTAGAGGTACCGATGAAATTCGTCTTCGAAACGATCAAGCCACAACAAGGAATTTAGCTCGACATTTTAATGTAAGTATGGAAAAGAACTTATTTTATTGAAACACATCCTTTTTTGAATTTGACGAAACTAATAATGTTGCTCTATCATTAGATAAATATCAACGATGTTTATATCCAGGAAGCCTACGGTGACCGTGTCGAATTTCCAGAAGATGATGGAAAATTTAATATAAATGACTACGCTGAAGGTCATAGCTTTATTGTAAATGGATTAACAACCACAAACGATACAACAGAGGGCTGGCAAACACCCAGCGCGCAACCACTTATTTCATCAACGGCGGCTTTATCTCGTGTTTCAAAAAAAAAAACACCTTTGGCATGTGTAAAAGTGACACGCGCCGAAATAGGTCATAATGGAAAACCGATAAACATTAATTTCTTCAACCTTACGGCTCATATAAATCTTTATCGAGATAAAGATTCCAATGTTAATACCATTAAAAGAAGAGTTCAAGAAGAGATGAATGACAGCGACTTAACTATCGATGGACTTAATGGGTTAGAAATATTAGATCAGGAAGGCACCAGTGGTAAGTAATTAAACAATCCACCACAGTCTAAGACTTCCCACTGGGCAAAAACGTCAGAAAGTCAATGCGAAGAAGTGCATTTCTATAGAAATATACACACTATTTCTGTAACAAAAATATCTTCATCGCAGTGACTTTTCGACGATTTTGCCCACTGGGTTGTGGTAACTTTTTTTACTGTATTGATAATGTAATAATAAACAATTATCATTTAAATTGTAACGTTTGGAATTCTGGAAAGTTGGAAGTCGAAAACTTTACGCAGTAAAAGGCGATGATATCGAACGTCAAAAGACCGAAAAGAAAACTGGTTTAAAACGAAAACGCAGCAAAGCAGATAGTGACATCATTGATGAGATGGTAGAAACCACCCTTGAAGAATTGATCGACGAAGTGAAAGAAGTAAAACAAGAACTTAGTAAATTTAGGGAGCTTGCATTCAGGCACAGATTTAGTCTATCTTTCATAGCATCATTAGAAGATTTCTTTCGTTGTGCAATATGTCACAAAGTTCCAGCAACACCACCATTAATTGTATGTACTGGATGTTTTACCCTTGTAGGTTGTGAAAGATGTACTAATGAGTGCCCAGCAAGCACGCGACGTCGCAGCAACGTTGTATTTTGGTTGCTTTCTAGTCGCGACGTCGCGCAACCAGAATGCAACGTTGCTGCAACGTTTGATGAACAACGTTGCATAAACAACCAATTTGTAACGTTGCTACAACGTTGCTCTCCGACACAATGTACAACGTTGTATAAACAACCAATTTGTAACGTTGCTACAACGTTGCTCTCCGACACAAAAAATTCGGAAATTGACGTCAGCTAAACAACGTTTATACAACGTCATAACAACGTCAGTCTGTGACGGCGACTTTATTCCGCGAAAATTTGTCTCCGCACGAACCCTGTCAAAATGTTATCTTCGGTGCGCATTAAATGATCTAAATATTTTAGGTGGATGTAGGTGTTTATTTTGCCGTATTAAAGGTTTGGGGCTAGCAGTTTTTAACAGATGTTATCCGTTTTTGTCCTGTAAGCAATTTCTCTACTTTAATTAGCTGAGCTAAATGGGGATATAGAAGCAAAGCAACACCAATGACTGACGGAAACTTACCATCAATAACAACAATATATACAAAGCCAGACACAAAAAAAAACAGTAACAAAAACAATAAAAAACTACAAATACAGAAATACAGCCCTTAAATGGTTCATATTTAAAAGTTTCTGAATTTAAAGCAATATCAAAAGTAATAAATGTATCAAGAAGCCTTTTTCGACTCTGTTACCTCGTTTGAAAAAATAAAACTATTTTATGTGTTTCAAAAATTTGTTTACAAAATTTGAAATTGAAAACAAGCCTGCAACACACCACAAGGGTCGTTCTCTTGGCTTGTTGAAAAAGTGTTTCAAAAATTTGTTTACAAAATCTGGAATTGAAAACAAGCCTGCAACACACCACAAGGGTCGTTCTCTTGGCTTGTTGAAAAAGTGTTTCAAAAATTTGTTTACAAAATTTGAAATTGAAAACAAGCCTGCAACACACCATAATGACTAGTCTCATCACATTGAGTGACTATCTATAAATGTGTAAAAATGTTCTGGAAAAATCCCATTTTTGTTATTACAAAGTAGTAAAAGAAATACTATCAGACGCTTGCTTGTTACATGGCTTTGTATCAGGGTGTAAACTGTCACTCAACTTTGAAATAATCAAACCAAAGCTGAATATGTCCGACTTGAAGGATGCTAGTTGTCATCAGGTAAATGCCTGGTATGCGCAAACTTTTTTTGAAAAAATTCAGTCAAGTAATCTACATCACATGAATGACAAGCACATGAAAAATCTGTAGGATTGGAAGACTGTACGACATATCATTAAATTTCATGTAAATGCTTTGACTTGTTATGTTATTGTGTAAGATATTGTTCAATTGCAGATACTCCATTGCCCATGAGATGTTCTTGATTATCCATATCATTTGTTCAAAACCAAAGCAATTATTAGCTTTGATATAATCATGAAGATCATCAAAAGATGAAATTTCATAAAGTGATGTTGGAATTTTGTTAAAAATCGTTAATGCAATAGGACAAATAATGTTTGTGTGCTTGTCAATAGCTTGCAGTAGCTTCAATTCATTTCCCAATATAACAGCTGCATTGTTACTTAACGGAGATAATTTGCATGTCTGCTTCATCATTATCTCCATTTCTTCGAACGTCCCACTCATCAAAATAAAATCTTGGCTATTCTTTAAACAACAAGTTAACTCAACAGGCATAGTGTCCCTTATATCAATGTCTGTGATGCTAACATTAGCATTCAAGCGGCCAACAATACCATTGCAAAGGGCCGAATTACACAATTTTGCTGTTCTTGTTGAGAAAATTTTGTTTAACTTTGTTTGATTGATTTCTTTCAAAAGGAAACTAGCAATACTTTTGTAAAGCTCTTGCTCCAACATTGATACTGTGTCTCCATTGTGCTTCATGAAAATTGTTATCCTAAAAAGATTAAACTAACTTTTAACAAAGATGAGATTAAATACTAACCTGCTTACCTTAAAGGGAATATTGTCTGAAAATGAAACTTAACATAACTTTACTCAATGTAAACATGTTTTCGAATTCAAAAGTCTTTTATTTCAATTCTGTATTTTATTTATTTCATATTGTATTTTTTATAAGTATCTAATGCTGAAACTTTACAATAACTGGTGTTGTGAAAGACGCATGAAAAAAAATCTTGATCTAAAAAACCTTATCAAAAAAGCCTAATCAAATAAATCAAATGCACCACCAAATCGAATTCACGATCTCAAATTTTTGAGAGAATTAAATTTCGCGAATTGTCAAACTCAAACAAGTTAAGGAAGGATTTCGCAAGTTCGCCAAAAATTTAATTATCGCAAAAATTTATTCCCTTAAGGTATATTGCAAATTACAGGTTAATGCAACAAAAATATTTTTCTCATAAATATATAATCACTGAAAAAAACCCACCTGTCTTACTTTATTTTCATCGACATTCAGGTTTTTCTCTTCAGATACAGAGTTTGAGTCTTCAGCATATTTATGATATATTTGATGCCAAAGATTCGCCTTAACTTCATCATGGTTGTTTGATTCCAATAATACTTTTATCTGATTCTGTTAACAAAATAATTGTTATTATGAAAAAACGAACTAACACAAAGACAAACTAAAATATCACAGTACATATTTTTGTGGTTGACTACTGAGTAGTGTGAGTGATTACCTCAAGAGACTTCGTCAATCGTCTTCTGGTTCTTCTTCGCTTCTCTTTGTTTCTTTTGTTGCTTCCTTCAGAGGATGGAAGTAAGTTAAGAAGCTCAATTACCATTTTTTCAACAACATCCATATTCTCATGCATCTAAATAGTCAGATCATTGAATCATCACTGGATCATTTAGGATATATAATTTAGTACTTATAGAAGTAGTAAACTACTTTTGTTGAGAGTGCTCGACAATTAGGAGCAAAACATAGATTTCAAACAAAGAAAGATTTTTTGTTAGAACTAATAGTTTCTTCCGACTTTCACGGATTCATCAGCGCTAACTCATGAATAACTGATGAATCCGTGAAAGTTGGAAGAAACTATTATTTCTAACAAAAAACCTTTCGGTGTAAGCTTCGAAATATCGTCAGTTTGAAATGAGTTCCGTCTTTTGACTAATTTGATTATTTATATATATATATATATACCGTCAACGTGCCTAATTCTGGACAGCCGTCCTAATTCTGGACGCCAAAAATTCTGGTTTTGAAAATATACATCCATGCCGCGAGAGTTGTGCCTGCATTTAGTGAGAGTATAGATGTATAATATCAGGACCAGAATTTTCGGCGTCCAGAATTAGGACGGATGTCTAGAATTAGGCACGTTGACGGTATATATATCACTTTCAAAAATAAACCATGCTGTTTCTAGTTTTTTGTCGTAGTTCTTGCTTGTTTGTTTTGTTTTTCCCATCATTCCAAAAACTAATTCAATTATAACTTTTTATAGCTAGCTAACAGATTTTTCAGCAGACAGAGAGAGATGTAAGTACATAATCTTGGCTTTTCACCATCACGTGGATTGAATTGACGATATATATAGAATTGAAAATGACAAAGACATAGAAAAATTACAGGTAAGACAAATAATGTTTTACTTACAAGTCCACTTTACTCCACCATTGATCTCCACCAAACGGGCGCCATTATGCGAGGTTTCGCGGCATAAAAATAAATCACTCTCCTTCGCTTTAAATCTTAGTCTTGCGCAGAGTGAAGAATACTTTTTCGATTTTTAGATCTGCAATGGAGTTTTGCTAACTGTACGGAAACGATTCGCTTCCATTATAATTAGGGGGTCGATAAGTAATTTGAAAATTATGAAAGTGATATTTATGCATTTGTTTATGCACTTTTGATAAAGTTATATTGTGATACTTACATATAATATATATTTTTAATAATTTGGTGCGAATTTTCTTTTAAATTTTCTTAAAAACTACCACTCGGTTTAAACTAAATGATGGAGAGAAACATGTGCGCTGGGGAAGTCATGTTGTCACATGGTGCTTGGTGTTGGAAGTGTCTATTTTGTGTTTCGAGTCTTCTATTTTATTTGTTTTAAAACTAGAACAACTGCCATATTTTTCTCCTCTTGTATGTTTTAACGAATCAATGTTTGTGATAATAGCCTCTTTTGGTTTGCTCCCCACTTGATGGTAAGCAGGAAATCTGTGGTCCCCTCTATTTTGAAACACGTTTGTAAATATTATGCTCCTCGTCCAGACATATCTAATCTATGGACTTTACTATCTCTTCATTTGTGTGGCTTTTCAGAGTAAAGAGAACTCTAGCTCTGAATGAAGGAAATAAAAGGTTGTTACTATTAATTTAAGTCGTGAAAATGTAACAAAACCCGTGTGTTAATCTAACAAGATGTGATCATGCTATCTTTATGGTTAAAAGTCTGTTATTTGCGTTTGAAAGAATTCATATTTTTGAGTATTGTTTTAGGTGTCACACTGACCGACTGGTAGCCTTGTGGTAGAGTGCTCGCTTCCTGTTCGGAAGGTCGCGGGTTCAATCCCCGACTGAGTCATGCCAGCGACTATAACAGTGTGAATCATTCCTCTCTGCTTAGTACTCAGCAAGAGAGTAGGAATGATGTCTAAGGTGGTTGTCTAGTAGAGCGGTTCCTGTCATTACAGCCTCCGTAGCCCAAATGGGG
Organism: Turritopsis dohrnii; assembly: GCA_027922465.2. Classification (NCBI taxonomy): domain Eukaryota; kingdom Metazoa; phylum Cnidaria; class Hydrozoa; order Anthoathecata; family Oceaniidae; genus Turritopsis; species Turritopsis dohrnii. The sequence continues at coordinate 524,516 of BQMF02000066.1, read as the reverse complement.
GCTTTAAATGCTCTAGGACCTCCTTCGCAAGACCCTCATTGATAACAGTACCTTAAAGAACTGAAGAGGCTATCCTGGGTAAACATTCGTAAATAAATAAAACAACTTTCGAAGATTGGCAGTAGTGATGTTAAGGAGACAACAAAAAATGTAATGGTGAGGTAAGGAGTTGAAAAAAAGAAAAAATTTAGAGTTATATAGTTGTATTTGTTTACTTTATTTTTTTCTTCTTTTTATTGTACAGATCTGCTATAGATAGCTTTGTTTAAAGCTAATTCTGCTACCTTATTTTCTTCAGATTGATGAGCTACTCTGTAATGTCAAACATCAACATGAAAGGAAAAGGAAAGAAATCAGGGTTGCTGACCAAGAAAGTTGGCGAAGCGATAGTTGGTAAGAAAATATGCTTACTTCTCATAGAAGATCCTAACTTCTAACATTACTTCTTGAAACTGTTGGAATACATGCAGTGCATTTAGGGTCACCATATCAAAATGTTTTTAATATCAGAATTGTAGTGTTTTGTTTTGGCTATATTTATGAATTGATAAATATTTAAGAAGACACTTCAACTTGAAAAACATGTGTCTCGAAAAAAAAGCACTAACATCTAAAATACCTTGTGAAATCTTATTGTTCAAAAGTGGAGCTCTAAGTCTTGCAATCTTTTTATCTTTAATCATGGCAATCATTTTTTCTTTTTAGCTGGCATAATGGTGAATAAAAATAAAGCGTCTGTGGACGAGATACACAAAGCTATGAGTGGCATTTTAAAATATGGCCCTGATCGTGACGGTGGCGGGGGAAGAAAGTCGAATGCCGAATAGTGTGTTTTTTTCGTTGTAATTTTTATATTTGTTCAATAGACCTATCCATAAATTAATAATTCATTTATCGTAGCAGCCTTCACCTCGTTTTCAAGTTGAATAATGATGACGTTTGTATCATTCACAAGGTGATGATACTTTGGGGAAAATTAATTTTATGAAGTTCTTTTAAATAATAATAATTAAGTAATAATTATTATCACGGATTACGTAATATTAAGAAAGGAGGCGAGGGCTGCACGATGAATAATTATGAATTTATGGATAGGTCTATGCGACTAGAGATTTGTGCTACTTTTCTTATATCTTTGGTCATTAAGATGTTTCTTCTGAGAGTCGAATAATTTGAAACGTTAAAATCCATACGTTGAAACATGTCTGTTCTTTTACCATTTTCGACTGACCTAATTGATTCGCGTAAAAATTGCCGTAATTCTATTTGATTTCTCTTGAAAAACCAACTAGAAAGTTACTAATTTATTCAGAGAGATTACTAATTTATTCAGAGAGATTACTAATTTATTTAGAAAACATATTTTACGTGTAAAAAATTTATTTTACTAAGGCGATTTTTATCTGTAAATAAACTTTTCTTTGCCTGAAATTGAACTTTGTTTTATTTCATGCCCCTTCTTTACATCCGTAGCGTAATTTTAAGAGCCAACAGGCTAATAATTTGGTGGAAAAATTGGTTGCTCCGACTTTATTACAACGTTTTTCGAACGTTGCAGCAACGTTGCCTTGCAGAGAAAGTTGGTTGCTCCGACGTTGTTACAACGTTATTACAACGTTGTAGCGACGTTGCTTTAGCAACGTTGTAACAACGTTGCAAAGTGACGTCGTCGCGATTCCCATTCGCAACCATGGAGCAACGTTGGAACAACGTAAGGGGGTGACGTTGTTACAACGTTGCTGCAACGTTGCCGTGCGTGCTGGGATGGTACAGTAATGGTTCTTTGGAGAAAAAATGTCCGAAATGTCTCGCTGGAAGAGGTCTTTTGAAAACATTTGTGTTAAGAGGATTAGGCGAAGTTGTAAAACAAATCGAAAAAATGTCTGATCAACATGACGAGAACAGCGATGCCTTTAATAGCACCCTGCCGATAAATGCAGATTAATTAAGCTAATACTTATACAAATAACATTTTCGCGTTAGTTTTGTTTGGGTGTATTGAAATGATGTTTCTCTGGAAATCGCAATGTTTGGATCTCCTGTAAATTGAATTTTTGGAGAAATGTTCTAGTTTTTTCGGGGACAACCCCATCTATGTTTTTAAGTATTTGAGCTTACCCAGTGAACACAGGTCGTCCATCGGACGTCCAGTGGACGTACTAATTTCGTCCTAACGTCCACGTACGCTCGAAGACGTCCAACGGACTTCTATTTTAGTCCACGGTCATCAGTAGACGTCCTTTCAACGTCTGAGTTTGTCTTCTATTTTTAATCTAAAACTTAAAATTTAAGTTCAAAACTGGATCGACAGTTGTACTCAAATCACTTGATACAAACATCATCCTGTACAGTTGACTCTAATATCTAAACTACACTCTATCTCGAACGAAAATCTCGGTCATTTGTGTACTCTCTAATCTATTTTTAATTCTTTATCTCGAACTTTCTCTATAACAAATTTGCTGGTCTCTTGCGAGTTCGAGATGAGAGAGTTCAGTTTTCGTTGGCTCAGTTTGATTATGTAGAATGTCGGTGCGAACGCTCCACGCATGGCGCGAAAACTAAAATAAAATACGGGGTCAGAATACTAAACCTGGTCATATAACTTGGCTTTAAACGTGATTAATATCGTGTTTTATCGTGCACAAATATTACCTCTTTTGTTTATTTTAAATTTTTTCAATTAAATTCAATACCTAATGAAAACTATAGCAATGAGTAAAATAGCTTTGTAAATACACCCCGTCTAGTTTTGACGTTCGATGTAAAAAATTCCATCAAGATCAAGATACTGCCATCATGATTCTACTCATAGCAGGCACCAAACATTATACTAACGTTAGTGTTACGTTATATTTTACATTGTGGTAACGTTAGTGGTTGGTTAGAATGGAAGTCTTTTTTAACGTTAAATACTTACGCTAGTATAACGTTAAAAAGTTACATCAGGACAACGTTAAATTTCGTTAATTTACGTTGTATTAACAAATTCAAAATATTATAACATCGTAGTGACTTTCGAAGTTTTTTATTAATTTTCATTCGAGCCATACCCTACAAGTTTATGTAGAGAAGAATTTCTGACATTTGTCTCGGAACAAAGCGTATACCGAGAAGACTAGCCAACCAATGAAAGACAAAACCAGAGACCTATTTACCTGGATATGTAAAACTACAAATGGATAATGTTACACCTTTACTTCTTTCCGTATAAAATATATTTTTATTTACAATTTAATTTTACTTTTGTTTTGCAAAAGGAGCGAATTTCAAAACCAATCCAATTTTCTCCTTGATATCGGTCTCTGTTGCTCCTTTCTGCTGCTGTTGTACACAATCTAAAAAAAACAAACAAAAACAATTTAATCGATTCGCCACTACAGTGTGTCCACCAAAAATGTATCGGCTCGTAAAACGTAAATTAACATTCTCACGATTTTTTATAGAAATTTTACTAGAACTTAGATTTTCTTTGTTGTTTCTTTTGACATTGAAACTACCGGAACGCTTTTTTACAATAGAAGGTAGTTGATAGAAGAATTTCTCAACAATGCATTTCTTTTTACTTTTGGGAACAGAGGAACAACAGAATTTATTGTGAACAAAATATTTGCAATAAAAAAGCTTATTGTCACAAAAAGATACATTTTATGAAAATAAAACTTTAAAGTGAATCTATCAAGTTTTGCTGGGGGAATAATTTTCACCATAACAATCAATGTTTTGTTATAAAATAAACAGAGCAGTATTAATAATAAAAATTTCATAAGTTACTACTATCTCCCAAAAGTAAAAAGAAATGCATTGTTGAGAAATTCGTCTGTTAACTACCTTCCATTGTTAAGAAACGTTCCGGTAGTTTCAATCTCAAAAGAAATAACAAAGAAAATTTAAGTTCTAGTAAAAATTCTATAAAAAATTGTGAGAATGTTAATTTATGTTTTACGAGCCGATACATTTTTGGTGGACACACTGTACAGAAAAATTGGGGAATTTAACTCTCGCGAATTAATTTTAACGTCAATTAAGAAGCCTTTTCAAAAAATCTATGGTATGGTAAAGTTATCCTCAATATCACCGTTTGTAGGAAAAAATTGATACACACTGAAATTTTCCCTAAGACATCCCACATGGTATATAGATTACCAGAAATAAATCCCCATCCATTGGACAATGGGAAACATCGTTTATAGGCCCTTAAAATAAGTGCTTGAAGCAAAAGCAGACCATTACATTCATAAAAATTCGATGCCAAATTCAAAAAAGGGTTTTATACCACTAGATCGGGCTTACAGAAAAAATGAGAAAAACGAGGTAACTTATTTCATATTTCGTCAACCAGTTGCCGTGACGTCAGCAATTTTTTAAACATTTTCAAAATAAAAGATTTAGTTTACGAGAGATATCTGTAAAAGTACTACAGGAAAGAGGTGCAACTTATGTCTTAATAACATCTCGAGATGTTTGCGTTTGAAGAGTCATCATTTTTCCCTCTTTTTTAGCCATTTTATGTTGAAAAATCTTTAGATTTAATGGGGATTTTTATCCAAAAAACGTAACTTACCGATAATCGCTTTGCAAATGAGCTTATCTTGAAACCCCCTTTTTTTAGCCTTGCCACGATTCTTCCCCGTCATGTTAAATTGCGACATAACACGAGTGGATAACAACCTAAAATAGTTTGGAATTTTACGTTATCTTGAGTGCTGGTAAGTACAAATTAAAAGGGGTGCGAAATATAGCCTACTTTCATGCGCGAAATAGCCAAAATGAGGGTCAGTAGCAAAATATTGTTGTGATTGTTTCCCATGTAAAAACACGTGCGTATGTATCATAATATATGACCCACCCGATTTATTTAGAAAATGTACAATCCTAATTGGATTATATAAAATTTTAAGACAATAAATATATCTCATAAATAGATGTTTTTTCAAACCAGCTAGAGAGACAATTTTTATCTAACTTTTTGAGCTCTACAACATATAAAAAAACCTTTGTTCATACATATGTTTTTCTCACCTCGTCATTGTATTTTTGGTTATGTCTTTCACCCGTTTCCCTCCTATGGACTTCATTTGTGATACCTAGGACCAAAAAACCAAAACAATAGATGTCATAAAATTGAATGACTTCCTAAATGGAAATCAATTGTAATGTCATTTCTCAAGAGTACCGATTAAACGTTTACTCCTGGAATTCAGTTAAATAAACTTGATGAGTTCCAGTACCAAAAACAACGGTAAATAAAACATTTCCTGTGATGCAAAAAATCAGTAGTACACAACAAGTGACTCAAATATTTTTAAATAATTAAAAGACTTACCAGCAAATTGTATTCTTCTTCCTGCTTGATCTTGTCTTCAACTTGATCCAACTCGAGAAGATTTGTAATCTGCACTAATGACGCGAGTGATTCAGTGAATTTTGCATGTTGCCTCTAGCCCCGCAAGTGCATGGGCAATTGCAGTCTTTATTGTTGGCCTTGTTTTGTTTCAACAGGGTCAATACGAGCCTCTGAAAGTCTGAAAGAAAGGAACAAAGAATAATGTAAAATGATTGTATAAGTTAAGGGGCTGGGAGTGATACTATGATATTGTCAATTAAGTTTGAGCGTCCACTAACGTTTCAGTAAGTACATGATATCAATTAAAAGAAGGTATTATAGGGTCTAGGGTGCTCATTAGATACCCTAAGGTCCCATTCATACTAATTTGTTTCCCAAATTAAAGCCACGAGAATTACAGAATTAAAGATCAGTACCAGCACAGTACCAGTATTTTGATCAGTATTTTGACTTCAGTGTGGAAGCAGAATCTTTCCTGATTAAAACTCGATGTGATGGCGGAGTGTTCAAACGCAATTGCGGCGAAGAGTTCAATGAAGCGAACGGTGAACAGCCAGATGACGAGCCCTCCGAACTTAAGAGAGACTTCCTCCATTTTTCGCTTGATCGGTCCTTTGGTCTTTTAATTGGTTCGCGCTAACTGGAGCCTGATGAGCTTTCCGAACTCGAGTAACGGTGCCTAAACTTTTTCTGTTTTGGTTGGTCCTTTGATCTTTGAGCTTTTCTTGAATCCTCACGAGAGCTAGTTGCTGGAGATAATGAATGTTCTTGCGAGCTGTCAACTGGAGAGGAATGTGGTGTTCTATGAGATGGTGTACTGGATGAAGTCAAAACTGCCATGACTGACGACAGTGGCTTGGTTGGCAATGCTACTTCGGCTGAAAGAAATATATTGAAACTTCTATTCGCATTCTTACTCAGTATTTTTAAGCACCTTTTTTATTGTTGAGAAAAATGGCGAAAAAAAGGACCTTTACAACAAAAGAAATGCTAAGCATAAATGATGCCGATTGAAATTTACCTGATGCTTATAAAAAATCTAACATATTTTCAAATACATCTTTTAGGAAATCGTATGCCAAAGTTACTTTGGATAAGCTTACTCCAACCAAATGTGTCATCCAATACCACTGAGTTGATAGAATTAATGGAACGGTATACTACTCTCGTAAAGATCCAAAGCCAGTAGCTTACTGTCTCTCTCATTGGTCAACTCTATCTGAAGACTTGCGACAATATGAGCTGTTGGAAACTCTCCTGGAAATCGGATCAAAAGGCAATAAATATTTCAACCACGAGGAGGAATCTGGCAAGTTGTCATAAGTGTATGATGAATTACATAAAGCAAATTTTTAAAGGGGAATTGAGGTTTAGAAAAAATTTTTTTGAAAATTTCACTAAACATTCAAGAATAGCGTTAATATTCATAAGAAAAAAGAATTTTCAAAAAATCTTTATTATTTCACAAAATATAAGCATTTAAAAATTTTCATTTTTGAGTTCAAATTCCGTTTTCTGACGTCATTGGTGTCATATCAATATACGAGCGCACGTGTTAGTTACTATAATATATCCTCATCGCTGGCAACATGCCTACGTGTCTTGCTTTTGGATGTTCAAATAACAGTGGAAAAGTCAAAAATAAGAGTTACTTCAGGTTTCCTGATCCAAAGAAATGCAGATCACAATGTATTCATTGGTTACATAATATGGGGAATGCAAAATTTTCTTAAGTTCTTCCTCTGTATATTCTGGCTCACACTCATAGCATCCACCAACATCACTATAACTTCCGTTAGAATCATCAGAAGCAGAAGAAATATTAAAAAGTTCAGAAGAATGTGATGAAACGCTTTCCGACATGTTCTTGCTTTGCGTTGCTTTAACTAAACTGTAAACAACTATGACACCAATGACGCCATAGCAGAAAAATCTTTAAAATGCTCTTATTCGCTAATTAAGCAAAAATTATTCACAAAATATATATTTTTGTGATCCTCTCATCACACACAATATTTTAGGCGAAAAAAAAAATATCAAAAGTTTGACCTCAATTCCCCTTTAAGGACCATAATTTATGTTTAAATTTCAAAATTTAGGTGCAGAAGACCATGCAGAAATCTTTGAAAAGACTTAGCCCTGTAAAAGATGATGATTCGACGGTTGAAGACAGAAACCATCAAGATGACTAAGGTAATTATTCTTTTTTAGTGAATACCAGGTTCAATATGAACCATAGTCTTTAGTTATTACTTACTTGAGTAGAAAGCATAATTACTTTATACCACCAGCACCAGCATATGTTTTGTCTATATGAACAGTGAATCTAATTTATGATATATCTGCTTTAAAACAGGAGTGATTTTGCTTCCCTTATATCATATATTATTTATTTGTGTATTACACTTTATCGTGCTAACCTAGTATTTCCTCTCTATTTTACGCGCGGTAATGTCTATTATATATCTATTATATACTTCGCGCTAGTCTAGCCGTATAACGAGAAATCGATGACATCTGTTTACTCGATAATTCCCGACAAAATTAACAGACTTTTCTACTACAGAACGAAGTGGTGAAATCGAGGCAAGTACAACGGTGTGTGTGCCATCCGCTCTTTTGTTTTTCTTTTTTCTAAGTTGGCGCCAAAAACCATTTACGAAGAGTATCAAATTTGTTGTGGTTTCTTCTTGGTTCTGGTTGCTTTTGTGGTTTCTGTTCATGTCTATAACAGCATTTGGTATTTGATTCTTCAAATCTCCATAGTAATGTAGTTTAGAGATCTTAGGGAGCTTTGCTTAAAATCCACTAACTTTCAGTTTGATTATTACGGTAGCAGTGCAAGCGAATACCGTATTAAAACACCCTTGGACTCCTACTACTCCTACTCCTACTCCTACTCCTACTCCTCCTCCTCCTCCTACTCCTCCTCCGGCCGAAATGGCAATTAGTCTGCAATTTAGAGTCTGAGGGACTCTACCAAAAGCGCAATGTAAATTCTAATGAAGGAACGCAGCCTTCGTAATTTGGGAGCTTTTCATATCAAACATTTAAAAGTACATTACCTTTTATTTTAAAAGTACATGACCTGATATTTCATAACTTAATCCACGAAATTCATTCGAATTCTAATCAAATAGGCGTACATAAAAAATGAGACTTTTAGCTCATTACGCTAACTTGCTAGTTAAGCTTATCAGTTCAAAATTTCTTATTGGCCCTTATTACCTCGTTTGTTAGCTGCTACACTGTGTTTGTGTATTACGGCCTTCAAAGATCTAGTTCGAAAAGGCAGTTATTTGTTGGAATTCAATTTTGGTTTCATCAGAAATTATTATTACTAGCCGCCAAGGCGGCGTCGCTCGCCGCCAATGTTCAGCATGCGTTTGTGGCACCACCAAAGAGTTCACAAAAATCGGAAACAGGGGAATCAAGAAAAGAACCGAATAGTTTATTTAACGTTTTTATTATTGTCATTCTTAAATTTACTAAGAATACATTCAGATTATAGTTGGTACGCACACGAGGTTCCTTCAGAAACGGTTCGAGAAGAGGACCAATAGATGACGTGGCCATTGGCTTACTAAAAGAAAAACGTACACATGTTCTCAAGCCCGATTATATGAAACACGTGTGATTATTATACAGACACCAGGGTAAAAACTTCTGGTTATCCAAAAAGGGATTGACAAAGTCTATTCTTCCAGAAGAAACCGATATAGATAAGCAATGTTCAATAAGAAATTTAAACTGCTAAAAAGGAGGGTGGGCGATGTCATGAATTTCTAACTGGCTAATATCTCAATAAACATAGGCTGAAATTTCAAGAGCAACGAAATGTCATTTTTAAAAGGTTTCTTACCCATGCTTAATGAAAAAATCATTTAGCTGGGTATATGGTGTCTCAATACCACAATGTAAAATCAATAATCTGGAGAAGTTTACGCTTTGTCTCCCTATCTAAAAAAGAAAAGAAATTGTTAGTGAACTGCAGCTATGCAAATAACAATGGATTATCAGGTTAAAAAAAGGAAAAGAATTATAAGGGAAACATTCATACCAATTTTTAAAAGAAACCATGCAGTTCAATATGTATGACATATGTTACTGTATAACAATGATAAAACTGCCTTTTCAATGACATCAGAATCTCAAAAAAAGAGAATAAATTACAATATGTCATACATACAACGGCTTTTTGCCGCTTGCCTACCCTCTTCCACCCGGCTCCATGCCGCTTTCATACCCTCCTCCACCCGGCTCATTGCCGCTTTCATACCCTCCTCCACCCGGCTTCATGCCGCTTTCATACCCTCCTTCCTCCCGGCTCCATGCCGCTTCCATTATCTTCCATAATCTATTCAATCTTCAATCTACTCAAAGTTCAAGGTAATCTAATCTTATGCTATATACTAATCATTTGGCATATTCAATCTAATCTATTTAATGTAAGCTAATCTAATTTCTAGGTAATCTAATCTAATGCTACACTCATTCAATTCAATTCAATGTAATTCAATTCAATGTAATTCCATTCAATGTAATTCAATTCAATTCAATATAATTCAATTCAATGTAATTCAATTCAAAGTAATTCAATTCAAAGTAATTCAATTCAATGTAATTCAAATCAATTAACTCAATTCAGTGTAATTCAATTAAATGTAAACTGCTTTAATTTCAGTATATTCAATTCAATGTATACCAATTTAATTTCCAGGTTATCTATAATCTAATGCCTCCTCATTAACCTTGCGTAAAGTTTTAATTCAAAATATTTAATATCAATTGCACGTATATTCTTCGCAAGGTAAAAATATTCATAATACCTGTTGGTATACTACATTTCTAGTGTAGCATCTCTTTCTAACATAGCCTTGCTGTAAAGTTCTACAAACCTTTACTTTCACTGCTTCAAAGCTTCGTGTTCGTGAAAATGCAACATAAAGTTGACCGTGACTGAAGCAAGGCCTTTGCATATAAATACCAACCCGTTCAAAAGTCTGACCTTGACTTTTGTTAATGGTAATTGCATATGACAAACGGACAGGAAATTGTGTTCGCTTCAGCTGAAACGGAAGGTTGGTACCATTCGGACACAAGGTCACTCTAGGAATGAGCACCCGATTTCCAGCAGAGATACCGGTCAGCACTTCACAATCAAGGATATTCTCTCGGAGATTACGGATGACTAATCGTGTGCCGTTGCATAAACCATCCTTCAATGATAAATTTCGCAGCAGCATCACTATGCTGTTGACTTTCAAGTTCAACCGGTGTGGAGGCATTCCAGAAGGAGTAAGCGAATTGATGAACTCCATAGGATACAGATCAATCTCTTCTTGCTCATCAGAGACAACAGAATCTACACTAAAGTATGTGACTGTTTCACCAGGCATTCCCTGAAGAATCCGTTCATTAATCACCAAAGCCTCGTCATTGGTCGGTGTCAGAATAACACGACTCGACATATCATCTCCTCCAGCATCACTAAAAATAGAGTGAACGATATCATTATTTTCATGCAAAACACATTCATGCAGAATTTCAATGGAATCTTTAAATGGATCATCCTCTTTTTTCGGTATCGCTCCGTTTCCTAATTCAAGTAGGAATTCCGCAAATTCCCTTTGCCCAGGAGCAGCTCTCATGTTGACATTCAGATGAAAGATTTGCACTATTGGCCACAAGACAGAGCTCTTGATGCACGCTTCCACAATCTGAGCTGGTCTGCCTCTTTTCACAACAGGAAGAGTCTGTCTAAAATCACCACCTAAAAGAACAACCTTTCCAGCAAAAGGCACATCACGGTTACAGATATCTCTAAACATTCTATCAATAGCCTCAAGTGCATGCTTAGGAATCATACTTGCCTCATCAAATATTACAATATGCTGGTTACGTAAAAAATTTGCGTGCCTACTATTAGGCTTAACATTGCACGTTGAATTGTCCAATACAGGAACAGGTAATTTGAAAAGAGAATGGACTGTCTTACCATTTTGTAACAGTGTTGCTGCAATTCCAGTCCACGCACACGTACTTACTGATAGGTTTCTTCCAATAACCTCGCGAATGATGTAATTGTACGTGAAAGTTTTACCTGTTCCACCGGGTCCATCAAGGAAGAAGATTTTAGCACTATTGTTGTCGTTTGTTACCACTGCATCTAGGACTGCGTCGGCAACAGCAAGCTGGTCAGCATTCAACGTGTTCCTCATGTTGATGGCTTCTTCCCTCATTTCATCAGCATTTGGTAGATCGTCTGCAATAGCTTGTTCAAAAGCAGGTAAATCAAAGTCAGTAATAACCCTACCAAATTGCTGAAGGACTTCCTGAATTTTACCAAGAGCTGACTGCTCTGCTTGTACTTCCGTCTGGTGTCTCAAAAAATCTTCAACCATGTGAGCACGGAATCTTTCCCACAATTCAGCTGGATTGCTTGGCTCTCCATGGATCAGAATGAAGGAGAAGGCTTTGCGAATTTTAGAGGGAGTTGCTGATGCAGCAAGTTCCTCCATGGTTCGTATCCATAAAGTATCGTCATCCAATAGTTCAAGTGCAATACACGCTTCCCTAAAAGATCTATATACAATCCCATTAACAGTTCTAAGGTATTCAAAGGAAGTCGCACCAGGAACATGTAACAACAGCACACGTAAGAAATACCTTTCACCTTGCCGAATGCTAGCATTGTACATTCTACTTACAATTTTTTCTGCTCCACGCTGCCGTGTCACCCACTTATGTTGTCGTGTTTGAAACACGTAATGGTGGGGGATATCAGGATATAAATATTGACGTGCCCGTTCGTCAACACGATTTAATTCGAACCAAGCAGTTAACTTGGTGTGCTCTTGTCCTCTTTCCAGTGCTGCTTGTTCCTGTCCTTCTCTGAAAAAAATCTGCTGCTCATTTGGAAGGTGAACAGGAAGTCGTAAAATAGCATGACTTTGAGTGTGCATTGGAAAAGAGCATAAACGCCACACAGCTTCTGGAGCAGATACATACCTCGCATCTAAAAAGGTTTTGATTTCGTCATGATCTATTCGCTCATTGATTTCAATATGAGCAGTATCATGTCCTTTGTAAATGTATTTGTACAAATACTTGACGCTTTTAACGGAAACACAGGCCTCTAGGTTTATATGTGCATTGTACTTTTTGCTGAGGAAAGGGTTGTATGGGACGATCCATCTGTTGTCAAGATCCATATTCCGAATTCGAACAGCTCTTCCGTCATCTGGTCGGTGATATAAAGGATAGCCATCCACATTTAAAACAGTTCCATTGTTGAACTGCTTCGGAAAATTTTTGCTGCACTTACCATCTTGCATACACGGTGAAGACACATTCAAATGGCCACACGGACCATGGACCATGCAAGATTTGATGATTTCGTAAAGTTCTGGTTCTTGGTCCCGATTTGGAATTCGTGCTGATATCAATGAATCAATGTCATCAGCATTGCGCAACTTAAATTCGTTGCCGAGATGCAACAGCATGTGCACATGAGGTAGCCCCCTTTTCTGAAATTCTATAACATCCACCTGTGCTACAGATACACCTAGAACAGAATCTTTTATAATATCGTTTTTAATAGCTTCCAACTTCAATTTGAATACTCGTGTAACCAGATCTGGCCTATCTGATGGAGTTTGACCAGGCAAAAGATTTTGAACAATTTCAGGCCATTTAGGCTTGCATGTAAAAGTTAAAAATAAATCTGGTTTACCTTTTTTCGAAACTAATGCCATAGCATCTAGGTACAATTGGTGCATATTTCTCGGTGAACCTGAAAAGGTAGATGGCAATACAACGACATTACCCGCACGGAGGTTTCGTTCATGGGCAGCTTCCTCCAAATAGTCCATCAAGCCTGTGTAGCTATCCGCCCGTAATTGTTCTTGGTTCTGGCGTATGAAGTCGAGTCTCGCTCCCTCCACTTTGACATAACAAACTGTTGAAATAGTTTTCCAGCTAAATGTAAAGCAGAAAATTCACGTCTAATGGCAATACGATAAATGTAATACTGCAATTGTGTAATTTTATTCCGCCTTTCAGTTGCATGCTGTTGTACGTGATTCATGTTCGGACTCCATCCAGGATCACCTCTAGGAAAAATTATTGGATACATCATGGAGTCAATGTTTGTTGACATGTAAGAAATATTTCGCAAGGGCTGATCTCTTGGATACACTACAATATTTCTACCAGCCGGAGGCGCACCATCGTTACCTACAAAAATTGCTGCGACTTCTTCGTGATGTGGAGCATTGTATCTCCTCCTGTCTTCACCTTCACGCATATACATACCCACTACCGAGGTTGGTCTATTTTCTAAGAGTGCCCTTTCTTCTTCTTCTCGTTCGACCTGAGCCAAATTACGATATGCTGCGGCATAAGGTGAAACTCTATTAATGACCGTTTGTATTTGCCCCATCAAGTCTCTGTTGCAATCCGCATTGGAAGGGTTTTGCATACGCATGTCAAGCGAATTAGCAGCTTCGATAATATACAGTTGGCTAAACATAGGCACTTGGTTTTCATTAGCATGCAGTGCTCCATACCTATGTAGCAGTTGTCCACATATCCTAAAACATGGAGGCCCATTTCCTGGGGGCGGACGTAGGTTAGCTGACAGAGAAGCAAAACTAAATGCATTATTATAAACTCTAATGCACTTACGGAAATGTTTACCCAGTGCAGAATCATCAAGTAAAAGATTCCGTAACTCAGGCGGATAATCTAATAAATTCGGAAGTTGTACCTTACCATTTGTGCAACATTTAAAATTAGTTTCATGGTCAAATTTGATTGCTCCACAATGTTCACATAAAATGTTAAATTCACCTAAACAATGAATGTCAGGTAAATTATTGTTTTCAATATCAATCCGTGCAGCATTTAAAAAGCGAGCCCTGCGCACTCGTCTGTTTCGGACATATGCTCTTTGGTGTTGTTGAGCATTAGCTGCACGTCGAGCAGCAGCTTGTTCGGGTTGCTCATTGTTTCTCAGAAGTTGGTGATGTTGAGCATCAGTTGCACGTCGAGCAGCAGCTTGTTCGGGTTGCTCATTATCTCTTAGCGACTGTTGTCGGAGGGCTTGTTCTTCAAGTCGAGCAGCTACTTGATCCGGTTGCTCATTATCTCTTAGCGCCTGTTGCCGGTGAGCTTGCGCTTCAAGTCGAGCAGCAACTTGCTCAGGTTGCTCATTGTTTCTTAGAAGTTGGTGCTGTTGAGCATCAGCTGCACGTCGAGCAGCAGCTTGTTCAGGTTGCTCATTAGCCCGTCGCTGTCTTTGATTTTGTGCATCCCTCTCCCTTCTCAACTGAGCACGAATTGCACTTTGATTTGCACGGTATCTCCTTTGTCGTTCAGCATTCCTAATTCGACGACGTTGTTGAGGGTCATCAGGGAGTTGTTGTTGCCTCTCCTGTTGATGTTGCCGTGCATCAACTATGTCTCTATCAAATTGTGATCGAGGCAAAACAAACCTTTGAGGGATTTCGTAGTCATGATCAGAATTCATAACTCAAAAGAACAATGTATATAACAAAAACAGGAATGTTTTTTAATTTTTATCACCACAAAAATAAAAACACAGCACTTGTGTTTTTTGTCAGTTTACCTAGCTAAATAGACAACATATAAACAAAAAAGCAAACTTTCCTTTGTTGTCTTTAGGCAAACAAAATGATCGTTTTTCTCAACTTTATTCTTTCTTTTCGCGCGAATAAGAATCAAGATGGTTGAAAGCGAACTTGATAAATTTCCTTTCGTTGCCATGACATTGAACGGGGGTTACAAATACTTAAAAGTGTATTCGTTCAAGGTCAGTCTGAGGTAGTTATTGTAGAAATATCAATTCAAAATTAGCTAATATTTTCATATATGGATATTTGCAGTTAAAAGTATTACAATTTCTTGCAGCCATCGTCATTTCTTTGGTGGGAGCTACACATTTATACCCCCTAAATGTTTAAGTTCTCCACGGAGTTCTCCGCGATCTCTCCGTTGCAGATCCCCGATTTCTTTCGAAGTTCAATCTGCCATTTTGCGTGACTTACAGACAAACAAACAGACGGAGAATCGGCTATTAATATATAGATAAACAAACTTTTTTTTTTCTACATAGGTTCTAATGAAAAGATTTCTTATAAAAAAAACATATATTACACAGCTCACGCATGTATAATTCTCTAGTCTTTAAATAAATTAATGCTGATGTTTTATGATTAAACCCTATTTACATTAATTAATCATTTTCATCAAATTTATCGGTAATGCCTGTTTTCCACCAGTGAGATATCCCAGAAAACACCGTAAAGAAGTTTTTAGTATACTTTGTAAAATTTCGAAAGCGTTTGTCTGAAAAGTAAACTTGCTGCTACCGTTTTGCGCCATCTGGCTCTTGTTTAATTTTGGTTTTGCTGGCAAGATCTGTACTACATGACTTATAGATGATAGCTTGATACTTGATTATTTTGAATAGAAATCTTTTACTCAAGGTTTCTGATTAATTTTGTTGTATCATCAGTCAGACAGAGTTTTTTGCTTTGTTAACATATGAAAGCAGCCGCCGAGACAAAAGCACATGTTCTATGGGAATATCTCAGCTGGAAAATAGATATCTCTTCTAGCATGAATTTCCAGCTGGAAATCTGTGACACAGACATTAAATAAGCTTTTTTGGATTTCTGCGTAAGCAAGAAAGCCTTTACGAAGGTCTTTGTTTTTCTTAGTTTTTTTTTTTTTTTTTTTTTTTTTTCATCTTACTGTCCAAACCTAGCGATTTTTTTTATTTCGAAGTTCATTGGTTCATACAGCCGCCGTCTCAAAGTTCATTGGTGCATGAAGCGCCACTATTACGAAAAGGTGCTAATTAACTTAAATAGCGCTAGTTTATTGGCTTGAATTTGCGCCATGTGATCATCCGGGTATTTCGACTTACATTTGCACGCCGTTCGCATAATGGTACATTACAGCGTGACCGAAGAAACTTCCAAAAGTTGATTGATCAATGTTGAATAGATTTACAGTTCCAAGACCGAGAGTAGAGGGTAAAAATTTATGATTATCTTACAAAGATTCTACTGTGTTCATTTTTTTAAAAAAACAAGTTCTCAATGTTTTATAAAAACAGTGTGTCAAAAAGGAAAGGTTTTTGTTTTTTTTGAAAATGTCTGGTATTCTTTTGAGCTTTTCTAAATACAAAAGCTCGTTTGTTTCATCTGTGGGCTGTAATGCCTTTTAAGTTCTGGATACGTACAGCTCAGCTCAGTTTCCTCTTCAGCTCCAACAACAAGAATATCTGTCTAACCTCTACCTGCATCATTTTATATATGTTTGATATTTCTCTAGCTATTTTAGCATATTTACTTGTATATAGTTCTTGGCTGTATTATTATCAATGCCCTTAATTAGGAATTGGACTCCCTATTTACGATAGCAAATAGGAAACTTATCTTGACTGTCTGTAAATTTTAACTGCTTTCAGTTATGTTTGCTAATTTAAATCACATATTTACATAATCCAAATCTTTGTTTACTTTTTTTTGTTTGGGAAGTCTTTTCGTTATTAGGAAGATTGACCGTATATATTGAAAGACTTACGTAATCAATGTGATATCTTACACAGCATCTAATTAAATTTATTGTTCTTTTGTTCATTAAGTTTATTGGCAGTTAACGTAACTTTCATATTATTGTGTCAGCTGTGCTTTAAGAATTTCCTGGGGTGTATGCGTAATTAAAAATTTAATGTTTTTTTAAGTTTCTAAGTTTTTAGGTTTAAGTTTCAGTTATGTATCTTGATTTTGTATGTATATGGATGTATTTCGTATCATTAAAATCTATGCGTTCCTTTTTGTCCTTAGGAATTCTGTTAGGAAGATTGACAATACATATTAAATTCATAACATTTACATTGACTTACATGCATACTCATTGTCTTATCTGAATTGATCACTGAATCCTTAATATCATTTCGTACCATCAAAATAAAGAACATATGTCATTCAGATATAATCAAGTTTATTGATGTTTATTGGTATAAAGTTTTGCATAGTGGCAATTATGTTTTTCCAGGTTTTTGAGGAGTACATGATCAGAAATTTAATAAAAATATATATATTGCGGATTAAACTTCTCTTAAATTTCAAGAATGTCGTAGTCTTTCTTTTTTCATACTTCAGCTGATTTTGCAGAAATCCTTATGCCTGCAAGGGCATCTTGTTCAATTTGAAAATTGGAGAATACTTACCCCATATCTAGCTGGAAACGCTAAAAAAGGTATTTTGGAATATTTCTCAGTTAGAGAAAGGGACTGCAAAGTTCTAGAACACACATTTATCACTTTTCTGAATTGAACTGAAATGTTTTACAACAGTTATTTTGTCAAATGTCACAATTCTTGCTGGAAAAAATAAGATACTTTGTGCCAGCTGGAAATTGTATAAACTGTTTTAACACATACTACCATCTGGATTATTCCTGGAAAAACAGCCAGCTGGAAGAAAAGAACAGATGATTTGTGTTTTCGCCTCAGCAGCTGCTTCTGAACATAGCACAAAAAACAACACAACACAGCACACAGCAGAGAACACATACTCAATCATTTTTACTGCAGCTTTATAGCTAACACGTACCATAATACCTCCAGTAAGTTTAAGTTTAAATTTAAAACTTAATATTTACAATAAAAACATACTGAAACACCGGCTCGTGCTGACTTACTTTGGACACAGTGACCGTTTATTTTCTTCACAGAATTCTCTTTCTGGTATATGAAATTTATATATTGAGTTTCTTTGTTACCTTTACCATCTATAAGATACCAAAAATCATTAATATTTTTTAATAAAATGGAGCACGTGTATTATAACTGAAGATGAATCATACTTTTTTATTCCAGACGCATTGACTGAATGACATCACAAGAACGAAATCGACACGTTAATTAGTGACCTTTTGAAAAGAGAGAAAAGTAAAAAGGCACATCTAGAAGAAGATGAACACGAACGCGAAAAACAATGTAAATTTACACGATTTATAATTATAATCTGTAAATACAATTTAAAAACATGGAAAGGACATGCTTTTTTCAATTTTCTATTCAATCACTATCCTGTGAAGATTTTTCTTATAGGAAACGTCCTCTCATTGTCCTGTACACAAAGTGAATATGAGCTTTTTCCTATCCCAAAGGACGTCCTCTAGGCGGTCAATTTTGTGAAAAAAACGACGTCCATACGACGTCCTCTGCAGACGTGGACAAAAAGCGTTTCATTTGGTACGTCTTTTGGACGTCCTTCAAACGTCCGAAATGGACGTCCTAAGTTCCTAAAGACGTCGTTTGGACGTCCTCTGGACGGTCAATTTTGTGAAAAAAAAGACGTCCATACGACGTCCTCTGCAGAGGTGGACGAAAACTGTTTCATTTGGTACGTCTTTTGGACGTCCTCCAGACGTCCAAAGTGGACGTCCTAAAGTCCTAAAAAGACGTCATTTGGACGTCATTTGGACGTCCTTCGTGCCCACTGGGTAGTTTTTAAATTATGCTGTCCTTATTAAACCTCCTTCGCCGATAATAAAAGGGAAGAAAAAGCAACAAGAAAAGAACAATGATTTCATTAACCCTGTCATCATCAATATCATTTATGTAATATTTTACATAACCTGTTGTAAGTTTTCACTTAAGTCAATAGTGAGATTTTGAAAACAACAAAGAGCTTTTTCAAAAACCTGCACTCTTTTCTGCATGATAGACGTAAAAATGAACTCGTCGCTTTTAAATTCCTGGTAGAAACGTTGCTATCTTAATAGTTGGTGATTCGGATTACCCTCTAATGGATCTACACTTGAATGGTTGTCAGTTTACCACCTGTTCCATTTTCATAATGCTTTGTTGCGTCTTCCGTAGTCAATACTGTTGTTGGTGGCACATTTCCAATTTGAGAATTTTGTACGGAAAGTTGGTTCGGAATACCCTTTTCTGGAAAAAAATATACTTTGTGAAACAATATTTTATTATTTAAGATGAAAGAATAAAATAATAATAAGATGAAAGAATAAAATTTGTGCATGAAAGTTGTTTTTAGAGGCTACGAGCTAAAAATATTCTTACTTGGAATTCAATGACTGTTCTAAGATTACACAAACTGTTCCATTCCAAATGAGCTCACTTTACGGGTAACCTAAGAAACACAAAATTTGGTTACTTCATTATCCATATCAATTTTATCTGAAGCGACCAGATTACTTAATATGTCTTTGATGGGGTAATTAACTCTAGCATTTACCTCCACCCATATTCTTTCTATAACATTATTCTAAAAATAAGAAGAGAACCAAAACAAATCTTCCTTAATTGTTGAAAAAAATCTACCCAGCCAGCACATTTATTAAATCTCTGCGAAGGAGTGTATTTCTATAGAAATCTACACACAATTTCATTAAAATGCTCTCTGTCACAGTGACATTTCGACGATTTTCCAATAAGCCTTCGATTTTTTTTTCTAATTTTCAGCATAAAATACTTCATTTATCCTAGGTGATAACCTTTTTATATGTAAAGGGTATTCCAAATGAAAAAATTGCTAAGCAACAAAAGAGTTAAATCGTCATTACAGCTTTCTGTTTTAAAAGTCATGACGTCACAGAGCGAATTTCATTTGCGGGATGTCTAATATGCATGAAAGTTCATTGTCTTCGGAAATTCTGAAAACTGGCATATGCTTCGAACCTCAGTACATTGGAAAACTTGCATTGGTGCTCATGCGAGACATGTGTCATATTCGTGGAAATTATGCTTTACGAGGGTAAATGCTGCAGAAAAGATGAATTAAAAAAAACATACATCCTTATGAAAGCCAGGATACACGTTTTCTACAAGGGATGTCGAACAACTTAAAACAGAAATATATGAGACGGTTTCTATTCGTAATAACTTTAGAAATACCCGATTGTACCTTACAACTTTAACAGAATGAGAACCAAGTAAACAGAAAAAGTTTTCGAACATCAGCGCAAAATACGACGGACATGTATGTGTAAGCATAGTCACAAGAAAAAGAACACTTTTTCTTGTTGATTATGTGCAAGGAAAGATAAATGTGTCATTCTTTACGCACTTATCGAAGATATCAAATTTAAAAAATATGCAAGATGTAACCAAAAAAAATTCTCAGCCGACCATTGAAAAATAACTTGTGAACTAAACATTTGATAAGGTTGACACTCGCATGTTCACACATACTTATATGAATGTAAGTTTAAGTAGCATCGATTCAAGAAAAAATAGCAATTATACTGAAGCTAAACTTTATTTTATATCACGAAGAACACAAGAATTTTTATCAACAAAAGCAAAATTTTCTAAAAGAGCGATCGCGCTGTGACGGCATAAATTTGTATGTTCTCCATGGTAGTGTTCTTTTACGAGCAGTAATGGCGTCCGTTGTTAGGGGTAAAGTAACGAAAAATTGGGTACAATTATTATTTTGTGCAATTTTCAATGCTCACAGAACAATTATGAGACCTTTTTGCAGCTAATTTAAAAAATTTTCAATGAAGGCTTAATTTCCCTTTAAACTCTGGACTCTGGACCTGTCATATTTATTAAAGAATAAATTGATTATGTCTACTTGCTGATGATTCAATGCCTTTAAATTTCTATACCTGTAAATTTCATTGTAAATAGCGGTGTTGTTTTTTTTGGCCATTGTTGAGTGACCAATTATTTTTCCCGAAAACCCATCTCGTGCGCAAACATGGGCAACACCAAACATGCCAAGCTTTTCATTTTGTTGGTAATGTGTCTTACGCCCGAAGAAGTCAGCTTTATATATTTTAGGATTTAACGACCTTCCAGCTATACTTCGCCTTTTATTTTGGGGATTGGGATTGATATTTCTCATGATATGCCCAACTTTCGTTTCTCCATCACAAATTCCTTTGCTTCGTAGCGCACCAGTCAACATTTTTCGTTCATAATTTTCCCCAACCTAATAATGACATAAACTTTATCTAATATGTGAATATGATTGTCAATGTTAAAGTAAATGGGGATTAATATCAATTAGAAAATTAACATATTCTAACTAAACTTTACCTGTGACATACAAAGGGCGACTTCTTTCCTAATCTCTTCTTTTGTCAAATTATAATTTTTTCGTAACTTGTTTTTTGCACAAAATAGTCTCACGCTCATTGCCGATAATCCCTTTGATTGGGGATATTGTAGTTGGAATTTATTACTAATTTTCTCCTGTGTCAAACCTTGTTTGAGGAGCACCCCCATTTCTGAAACAGAAATCAACGTTTGAGAATTTTGAGAATTATGATGAGAAACTTTAACGATTGATCAACCAAGAAAACCAACGACACAGAATTTTGCTAGCACAGCATGCAAGGCATGAGGAATACAAAGACGAAAACTGCATAAATTAGTTAATACGTGTATTGTTCTATTGAACAAAAGCTTTCTATTGTTCCACTATTACAATGGCCTATTGTTCTACATCTTTCGCGCCGCAGGGGGTATTTTCATAAATTGTTATGTCTTTCCATCTTTAAAAAGTGAAATTAAAAAATGAATCAATTTTTGATTTTCAAGTTGAAAACAAAAGTCAACTAAATAACTTAATTTTCAGTTTTCGTTTCTAATTTAGACAACAAAACTAGAATCAATTTCCAATTTTCGATTTTTGATATAGAATTAGATATTGAATTAAATTAAAAAATGGCAAAAATTCAAATTTCAATTTAAAAATCAAATTAAAAATTGATTGAACCAAATATACACTGACGAGATTCGAACGTGTATAGAAACGTTAATTTGAAATAAATCAATAGAAAAGCCGCAACATTATTTCCAATGTGCAACAAAATACGTACAATAATTTTCATCTTCTATCTTAAGATTGAACATACAAGCTTGTACATAATCGACCAGCGATCTGGATGTACTGAGTTTCCGACTACGTTTCTGGGACGATATTCATTGTGCATGGTGATAGATCAGGAGGAACTGTCGCAATCTCTACGCCTATCCACAGGAATACTGCAGAATGATCTTGCAGTTGTTAAGTTGTTCTTGCTGATCTCGGTGAAAACGGTAAACCTTTCAGCATGTACAAGTACAACCCTACAACGTTTGTGCCATTGTAAAATCCCCACAACACGTAGCAATCCAGTCTTCATTTTTCTACTATAGGACTGTCCGCCCTATGCACAGCAGCAAAAAGCTATAATATGATAACTTTAGTGAGAACAGTGAAAACGCAGGGCACAAAAGAGAGAGAAAAATTATCTTAGAAATCCCTATGAATACAATCTTATCGACTTCTGATGGGCTGTATAAACTCTGCTTCCCATATCTTGTTAGTTTTACAAAATAAATGCATATTAGCTGCAGAAAGATCACGAGGTGATGCAGTTTGTTGTTGCAATAATTTACTGATTTCATTGTGGGTTTTTCCAGCTTGAACTGAGGTGTTAATTTCTTCCAAAGATGACACATTCAGCAGCGACATATTTTGTAATGAATAGCAAAAAGTCACATCATCAGTGCATACTTGTAACAATGATGATGATTGAAAAGCTTCTGCTCAAACATATTTGTCCTATATTCATACCATATTCACACTTTGGCATTAAGTTATTAAACAGCAAAAAGTGTGATGCGGCAGATTTTATGTTTTTTAATACAGTTGTGAAACATAACCCCCGGTACATTATCAACGACCTCACGTGACTTAACGTGTAGGCACGTGACTGTACTAAATGTATGCAAAATATGCGTTAATTAAGCTAGAAATATTCAGGTAAGCTTTTCGAATATAAATCCCCCACTTCAAAAGATAATGAAACAAAAATTGAAAATTGAACAAGATGCCCTTACGGGCAGAAAGATTTCTGCAAAATTAGTTGAAAAATGAAAATTTGAAAAATGAAATACTATAATAGCATTCTTGAAACTTGAATGATTTTGAATCATTGAATGGTTAAATAATTTCTGCTATCCTACTTTCCTAATTACGTGCTTCTCAGGACATTTTGAAGGCAAAATTGACACAATGCGAAACAAAAAACTGAACGACATGTTTGTTGATACAAAATAATATAAACAATATATGGATCCTTTCAGATACTTTAATGAGTATGCTCATAACTCATAAACTCAAAACATTTTTCCAAGAACATATAAATTTTGATCATCATGCACAATACATTCATATCGACTAAAATCAACATATATATAGATACATAGAGAAAACATAGAAAACACAGATATTATCAATCACAATATCTCGACCAACTATGTGTCTTTATCAAGTGTACATTGCTTCTACTGACAGGGAAATTTATGTGAGTCAACGAAAAATTCAAACGAACCGAGCTTTTGTTTCGTGAGAACCAGAAAAAGAAATCTCCTGGAGTAGTTTTGAATATAACGTACCACCCTGTCTTCGGAGAATTGAAAAAAATCCTATCCGATATACATATTTTATTAACACCTAACAATGAACATCGCAAGGTTTTTCAAAGCATTCCAATAGTTGGTTTTAAGCGGGGAAGAAGTTTGAAAGACATTTTAGTTCGTGCTAAGTTGCCAAAAATTGGTTAACCGGGGTGTAGGGGATGTGGAGGAAAACGTTGCGAGCTGTGTCGTTTTATTACGGAAACTAGCAGTTTTTCTAGGAGGGATGGAAAGGAATATCAAATTAAACCCGCTGACCTAAATTGCAACTCTCAATTTGTGGTTTATCTAGTTAGCTGTAAAACGTGCGGCATCCAATACGTAGGAAGCACGGGTCCTCCTTTTCGAAAAAGATTTAATAATTACAAATCCTGCTTCAAGAAACACGTATTGGGTGACATCGTTTCACAAGCTGGTTTTCATGCACATTTCGCTCAGGAGGACCATCATGGACGCGAGGACTGAGATTTTAGACTTATCGACGAAGCGAGTAACCTACCCTCAGTTAGACGTAGGGAGGATTTTTGGCAGGAAACTTTAAATACGTTCCCCCCTGATGGCCTGAATGAGCGGGATGTGCCATTAGATTTTGGATAGGTGCTTTCTTTAATGGTACATTAGTTTTTAGTTTGTTTGATTTTATATTTTAGTTTTTATAATTTTCCTATATATTATTTTGCCTTTTGGTTACACAAGATTGAGTATTCTCTGCGGGTTATTGATTTAACCTGATAGGCCTACTTGTATATAGTTACCCCTTATTTACTTTTGATCATTTTGACAACTGTAATCTAGTATATTCTCTAGTGTATATTTTATATAGCTTTTTGTGTTTTTGTTTTCTCTTATGGCCTTTAGAGAGAAGAGGCTGTAAGTGTGTTTTTTTTAAAATGTATTTTCACCGACCTCACTTACGTACTTTTTTGTTTTATTTTTCGGTTGCTTAATACTGTTATCACCTTTTAATTTGTAAATGACTCTATAGTTATATTCTATTGTTTCTAGCTAATTCCTTTTATGTAGATATCTTTTTAATACACCTTGTTGACTTCTTTACGCACGTTTCATTTGTTGTATATTTCACACAATTTCTTTAACCACTAATTTTTTTTCTATTTATCTCTATAGTTTTTTAACCCCCTTGTTAATTGTCACTTTTTTAGAATTTTTTGTTGAACCACATAAATTTCCTTGTCATTAGAAGCAATGTACACTTGATAAAGACACATAGTTGGTCGAAATATTGTGATTGATAATATCTGTGTTTTCTATGTTTTCTCTATATTTTACTAACACAAATTACCGCTGACGTTTTATATATAGATACATATATAGCTAACTCAAACCAGAAATTTCTGTTTTAGTTTGATTAACAATATGACATGCGCTTACATTATTCTTCTAAGTTGAGATTCATGATCAGTTTAAAAAAATCTTTAGGAAATTTCAGAAAGGGTGAATGATTTTTAAAACATTACATTACATTTCTGATTACATATGCACCCAGTGGCATTGCAAAACTGTATTGACACTATGCGAAACTTCATTGCATATACATATAAACCACCGATAAACAAAATTACATCTGAATGACATAAAACATCCCTTCTTTTGGGAGTACAAAATCAGCTTATGTTTATATTGATCTTATCAGATGTCACACAGTAGTGATTACGAACGTAAATCATAAACTTTAAACATTTGATATGTATTATCAATCTTCTCAATTCTGATTACATATGCACCTAGAGGTATTGCAGAACTGTAATCGACACTATGCGAAACTTCCTTGCATTTACGTATACACCACCGATAAACTTAATTACATCTGAATGACATAAACGTTCTTCTTTTGGGAATACAAAATAAGCTTTTGGTCATCAGATGTCACACAGTGATTACGTATGTAAATCATAAACTTCAAACATTTGATATGTACTATCAATGTTCTTAATTACAAACTAGGAAAGCCATTTGTAATAAAGGATATTGACAATATATATAACTTAAAAACAGATCAAACATTAAAAACATTAAAATATTATATATCATAAAACATTAAAACATTATATATCATAAAACATTAAAACATTACATTAAAACATCAGTAGACCCACCATTTTGGATGTTGGAGCTGAGGAGGACTCTAAGCTGAGCTTCAGTATCCACAGCTTAAAAACAATAACAGTCATGAAACAAACAAAGATATTTTGTGTTTTCAGTAAAAACCAACAAATATCTACCTTCTTGACTCTTCTGTGTAGGATATGTCACTGTATTGTATTGATTGACTTAGTATGTTGGTTATATTGATTGACTTATTGATATGTTGGATATTATTTGGTTATTCTTGGTTTACTTGGACACCATGTTTTCCTTTGTTTATTTTAGAGAACCACATTCTTTAACTAATAAAAGATAGTAGTATAAAGAACGACATCTTGTTTATTATGTTGACAAAACGTTGACATCTTCTTTAGAAAACAATGATCACAGCTCAAGATAATTCGAAGTTTCTTCTATAGATTTTTTTTCATCTTAAAATGTGTATATGCTCTTAAGAATCCACTTAATATCGACCAAAGAAACTTGTAAATCTAAAAGGGTTTCTTCGCTGTGTGACATGCGTTGCACGGCGTTTTGGTTTCATGTAAAAGCACGCATGAATTTTCAAAAAACCGCTAGGTTTGAACAGCAGAAAAGAAAAAAAAAGAAAAACAAAGCCGGTTATAATAGCTTTCTTGCTTTCGCAGAAATCTAATAAGATTTCAATTTTTGATATTTCGAAAGAAATTGAAAAAAATGATTCAAGATCAAATGGTACTGTGACCTTCATTTCTAATTTTTGATTTTATAACAAATTGATTTATTTCATATTAACTTCTCTATACACGTATGGAGATTCCCTTATTTTAGCAGTAAATAATTTAACATTGTGATTCAAATATCTAAACCTTTCTTTCTTATACGTGTGTTTCAATTTTGTAAAGGTGAAACGCATTAACACATTGTCGATTCACATTTATATGTAAATCATGGTTTTAACAATTTATTATTATATTTGCCAGGATTCAATACATCTGATATTCATGTTACATAACTTTATTCAGCATAGTAATTCTTTTTGTATCACTTCAGCACAGAAATTCTTTTGTGTGTTAGAGAAAAAAATATCAAATATCAAATATCATTTGTTTTGTAAAATCTATTATTGGAAACAAAAACAAATAAAATGAAGTTTCTATGCTTGATAACTGCAATCATCAATTTTTTGTATGCAAGTCAACCAAATATCCGGTATTTGAAGGACTGTGTGAATTTTCCTGGTACACTGGGATGGATAAACGTGAAGTATTACGAAAATTCTACATTGAACGTCGCACCTGCTGAAATAAAAGATGTTAATACAATAAAGGAATGTGCAGCAGCTTGTGTAACGACGCAGTATAATTGTATGAGCGCCAATTTCAAAAGAACTGAAGAAGGAAATAAATGTGAAGTGCTGGAGACAGATAAATTTCGAAACCAAAGCAAATTTATTGATCAGAATTTTACAACCCATCTTGCAATCCAGGTGAAGTTTTTGTTTTTGACACACATATTTTTGTTTATAGTCCGGTGGCGAAATGGGGTATTTTGCTTGCACCCATACAATCAGCAAAAAAGGGCCAAAAAAGTCAAAAAACGCTGAGTCAGCAAATTTTCAAATTCAAATATCTCACGATCTAGCCATGGAATAAACTATATCTGTAATCGATAGTACTCTTCTAGACGCGTCTGATAAAGGTGGTTTTTTTCACTCAAAGTTTTCTAAAAAATGCTAACGTCAGCATAAAATGTTGCATTTTCAAAGACGACTCGTCCAATCCTGGGGACTAAATCGACCAAATTAGACAAATGACCTCATTTTGGAGATCTACTCTTCAAGCTTTATCTGATGGTACAATCAGTTTTAGCTTAATAAGAACTTCGAAAATCGACTTTCTAAGGGCAATGACCCTACCCAATTCTAAACCCTATGAAAAATTTTCCCCAAGTTTGGCAACTTGGCAAAAACCGGCTTTGAAGTCCCAAGGGACCATATAATGAGAAAATAAAATAAAAACTCATATATACTAATTGCATGGGTGCCCAAGGACCGCCAGGGGACTATGAGGCAAGACCAACGAAAAGGGTTCAATGCGATCGTAATTTGTTTAACACCTATGTATTTTGTTTAACTTAGTAAATAAAATAGATAAGTTTGCTATGCACCAGCTAGCACATAATCTTTAAATTGTTTGGGACTGGACGTGGGATAGGTCAGTTATTGGCATGTGACAATATCATACGGATGTTTGTGTCTTTTACAATCCTGAGCACTTTTTATTTTTTCTATAAGAAAGTACTCTAATGCCAGTAGCAAATTTAAACATAAATATGAAGATTCTTGATTCATTATAGAATCCATGTATACAGGGAAACAAATGCCCACAAGATCGCTACAAGTGTATACCACACTACGGTGATAATTCTTTTACATGCGAATGCAAGAATCCATGGTTATTAGTTGCTGATGACTGCGTAAGTCTAAATTGTGATTTATGTGAACGTAGTAATAAGTTTCATCTTGCTGAAAGTTTAACTCTTAAAAATTTGGAATTTAACAAGTACATAAACTAACGTTTAGTTGCTAGATTTTCCTGTAAAAAAATAGCAAACAAAAAATCGGCCATTGCAATTAACACAATGGATTTTCAGCTGATTGCATTTACGTTTCCCGTAATTTTTTGTATAGAAATGTAAACATGATGGCTATGAATTAATCAACACCCCCAATGCAGATTATCCCCAATGTGGATGCAAACTTGGTTTATCATTGCAGCATGATTGCCATTCACCATCGATGCGCCCAACTACATTGTCACAGCTTGTGAATGTTAAACTTGAAAATGAGTCAAACTTTCAAGCCATGTGTGAAGATGGTAATACTGTCATAATTGTTTAAATTAAGTTCCGATAATACACTATAGCACTATGCTAACAATTCAAGTCATTCTCGCTTATATCTTATATCTGTAACTGCTAACAGTCGATCACTAAATGTGAAATTTATTGCCATCATGAAAGGTGACAACACAGACATGTACGGAGACAGATCCACCAGCAATAGTTTCATAGTTTGTGCTGTTTTACCGCCACTATGTGTCTGAAACAGGACTATCTGTCATATAAACTCAACTTTAAGGCGAATATCCACTTCGGATAATTGTCCGCGGAATGGACTGGATCGCATCGCTAAACAATAGACCATGTGAAAATATTCTCATGCTATTGCGTAATTATTTCACGTAGTCTATCGTTAAGCAAACCGATCCAGTCCGGTCCAGTCCGTGGATAATTATTCGAAGTGGATATTCGTAACACCATTATTCAGTTTGTGTAACCAAACAGGATTAACAATGTAATTTTATTTTATTTTGATAATATATCTTGGATAAAAACAAAAATAAAAAACAGTTATACTGCTTGCTAAAATCGTATATACAGCTAGAAAAGATTCACACACATCCTCTTCTATACATTTTCTACAAATAAAAATCTAGAAGCGTAATCAAAAAATTATAGTGTGTTTCATAATGTTGGAAACGGAAATTTTAAAGCTGTTTATTTGAATGAGTATACCGAATTTCAAAATGATTTTTACATCGATGGAAAGCCATTTTCAAGTTCTTTTCCTTGTTTTTACAAAAACCACTTTTTTATTTTTCACCAAATTATACTAGCCGAAAGAACTTGAAACTGGCTTTCCATCGATGTAAAAATTATTGTGAAATTCCCTGTATTCATAAAAAAGCAGCTTTAAAAACTCCGTTTCCAACATTATGAAAGACATTGTTTATCGTAATAAATAATTGGTTGTCACATGGGACGCCCTAAAATTATTATCACAATTACGTCTTTATTGTTAACTCTGGAGAATTGTTTAAACGCTGAGACAATTTCTCGCTTTTTGAAGTTTCGTATCCCCAGCAATCGTTGTTTTGACAACCGAAACGTCCACGAAGTCAATAAAACAAGTTGCTTAAAAAAAAGATTCCATGAGCAAAGTTAGACTTGCAGAATACAGTTGAAAAATTGAACGCTCAAAGTAACGAAGTGAAACTTGACATTCCTCTCAAATATTATCTGTCACTCATCTTTCAAACAAGAATAGACATCAAAGAGTTTCGAACGATTCAAAGAAGAAAACTTGACAGTAGACCTCACATTTTGTCGGTTGAACAGGAACGCCCATTGTGTAATGTTCACAACACTGTCAAAGCATTGGCCTATGCTAAACGCTGCCAAAAGCAAAAAAAATCTTGAAACATCCAAATGACTTGTAGATACTTGAAAGAGAACAACTTGGTGGCTGTACCATTTGATAGAGGTATGGGGATATGTATTATGGAAAGTAGCACAACCCAGCGGCACAAAGACGTCGTAAAGACGTCTTAGAGACGTCTTTTCAAGACGTCCGTGAAGCGTCGCGAAATGGTCGCGAAGTGAGAATCTCAAAAGACGTCCCAATCACATCTTCACTGAGACTTCTTGATAGCATCACAACGACCTCGTAACGACGTCGCAGGATTATGAAATTTACTCGTTCATCTTCGTAAAGTCGTCGTAGATACGTCTTTCCAAGACGTCCCTGAGACGTCGCGAAATGGTCGCGAAGTGGGAATCTCAGGAAATATCCCAACCAAATCTTCACTGAGACGTCTCGACGACATCCCAATAACATTGTAACGACGTTGCAGAATCATGAAATTTATTCCTTCGTCGTTGTAAAATCGTCGTAGAGACGTCTTTCCATGACATCCCAAAGACGTCGCTCAATGGTCGCGAAGTGAGATTCTCAGAAGACGTCCCAATCACATCTTCACTGAGACGTTTCGACGAGAGGATATCACAACGACCTCAATCTCTGGCCGTAACGACATCGTAGAGACGCCCGATTAACAACCTTCTTTTTTCTGGGATCATAGGCCATTTACTGAAAGTTTACTGTTTAATGACTGCCGAATGAAATTTGAAAATTTTCATCAGATTGCAATTTGATCGTAAAAGGATCCCAATTGCGAGTTCCCATTTTCAGACGTCTCTACGACGTCGCAAAATGATCCTAAATTAATAATTGTTTCAAAGGTTGTTATTTAATCTGTATAAAGACGTCCCATAAACGTCGTAAAATCATCCCTCACCCGACCAAAAAACAGAATTCGATACGAATGTAAATTCTATATAAGCATGTAAGTATTACTCGATTTATACAGTTTAATGACTCCAGAATGAAATTTGAAAATTTTTATCAGGTCCCAAATTGATAGTAAAAGGATCCGAATTGGGACCATTTTACGATTAAAATGAGACGTATCAAAGACGTCGTGTGCCCGCTGGGAAATAAGGAAAAGTTGGATACCATCATCAACCTTTCTCAGTTTTTTAAATATGTGAAGACTCAAAAGAATGAAAAACATCCAATCTTCAAGAAGAAGAACGCATTGTCGAGTTTTTTAAAGAATTAAAGGATAATCCTTGTTGATACTGTTTGGTTACAATGTTGAAACTACTCACATTGTTTTTGCTAAGAATATTTCAGTTTGTTCCAAACAGAGAAGAAAGTAAAGAAATAAAGCAATCAGATTTTAGTATGATTTCTTTTCCGTTTCTGTTCACGGAAAATTTTGTAGAAGTGGATGACGGCCTTAAAATGTTCGAAAAGTTCTTTTCTATGTAATGCGTTAACTTAAAATCAACAAAAATCATTCATTGACGCGCGTTTATTCAAGTATCATTTTACTTGCTAGGTTGGTTATGCATTATGAAACGAATAAATGGATCCGTGGCACAAATGTGTAACAAATCTATAAAATCTTAACAATCTTTTACTGTAATGTTTAGCTTACACATGCAATTGAAATAATTACAATTTGCTTAAGCAGGTAGTTTTACGTGCAACGCTGTTTTCGTCTTTTTACTTTTCGCAGTAAGTCGAACTCTGATCATTTTTTGACCGAATTTTTTAAGGGTTTCTTCTTTAACCGGATGCAAAATTCAAGTGGTTTCATGAAGTTTGATTGAAGTCAGATTTACTAAGACAGTTTTCCTAATGTTCTTTACGGATTTACATCTTAACAGCCGTCCATGGAAATACCATTATGTCTTTTGTTTTTATAAGCATAACATTCATGAGAATATTTCTACGAAGGATACAACCCTACTAAAATTGTGTCTTCCGCATTTAAGAACAATTCAGGAATAATAACTTACCATTCAGGAATTTTGAATTGAATGCAAAGAAATCTTTACTTTAAATTCAGAACGGAAGAAAAAGCAGATTCCACAATATATAATATTGTAACAATTGTCTCCTTTCAGATTGTAAAAATACTTTGAACTACAGATGTATTGTTTCCAAATTGAGCTAGCAAGCCGTTAACTTGACTTTGGGCCAATGGGGATATCATTTCACCAAAAAAAGTTTACAAAGGTTAAAACGATACCATTCCTATGCTGTATTCAAACATATAGGCTAAAATCTAAAGTAGGAGTCTAGCGTTTAATGATAGCTATTTTCGAGCACATTTAATCTTTCTACATTTTAAAAAGGACCGGGACAATTTAAAAAAAAAAATCAATATAATAACAATGACATAAAACAACCCTGAAAAGCTTTTTGGTCATATTGTTGTTTAACCCTTTGACTGACATTAAAAGACCTCTACATGCATATCTCTGTAATGTGCTTTACGTTTTTGTCTTCACTGATGATACTACTCTCGTCTATCTATTCGCAATCAATAAGCCCATTGAAGATACCCAACTAGAAAGGGTGAATTGAACTTTTCGCCAAGTAAGATCATACAAAGTAAGAATTGACGTGACGTAAATTTCTTTAATCTCGGAGGAATCATTGCAGTGACGCTTAAGGTCAAATATCTCAAAACTCAATAGGGGTTATGAACGTTTTTGGGGTGCACGATACTGGCGATGGGGTGAGGAAAAAACTATGTCAAAACATTTTCCGGGGTAGCGTTGAAACGTCATGAAAATCTTTGATCGGCGATATCTCGATAATGATTGATCAAAGAAAAACGATTCTATACTTTTGTTGCTCAGTAAAATCTGAAACATTGATTTCCTTTCAGTGCAAGATTCGGTGATTTTAGTTTTTTATGAGGCAATATTTTCCAAAAAGAAATCTGTAGAAATATGCAACGGATACTAGTTCATAATATTTTTATAGGGTTGCCTTCGGGTTATTTATGCGCACATCATGAAATGAAATTCACAACCATTGACGTTGATAACGATCAGTACGATCCCGATAATTACGCAAATCTTTATTCCGAGAATGGAAACGGAGGCTGGTGGTATACGAAATGTTATAATGTGAGGCTAACTGGATTGTACAATCATCAAAACGATGACCATCGAATCTTTTGGAGAGGAATTTCCAAGGGTAAACGACTTGTAGCCACAGCTATGTATATTAAGCCCAAGTGAACTGGAAAAAAAACATAACTTCCCACTCTGAGTTTTCTTGCCAAACCTTTCTTTTTCTTCTTAATTGACTCTAGGACACCCGTGGTGGAGTAAAGTCTTTAAAATACCCGTGGTTTCTCCTCCTTCTCCTTCTCCTACTTCTACTCCAACTTATGAACGATTTTGTGAAGCGTTTACATGACTTCGTTAATAAATTCGCAAATTCAGCCAAATTCGGGCTTCCAGTTGACCAACTTTCATGAAACTTTGCACAAAGGACAATTGAAAGGTGCTGATTTCAAATTTGACAATGATTTTGCCAGGTTTGACCAAAATTGGGCAATTTAGGCCAAATTTGGACCAAATTTCTAAAGTTCTTTAATTTCCTTGAAACTTTGCACAAAGCACAATTGAAAGGTGTCGATTTAGAATTTGACAATCATTTTGTCAGATATGACCATAATTTGCCAATTCGACAATGTTTTATTTTTGAGACTAGATATGTATCGTTGTGTTACGTCCTGAAGTCTTCAAGCCAAGCGGCTTATTGTTTTATTTTAAAATCTCGGATAATTTTTTATTTATACACAGTTTTTTGTGTAAATGTAAGTGTAGTTGTAAATATATTTCACTTTTTATTGGCTGTTTTATGCAATTAAAATTTGGAAGTAGTTTTCAATATAGTAGTTGTCTCCTGGAGCATAAGCAGACCTAAGAGTGGAAAAATTGATGATCATTACAAAAATCCAAAGCCTTTGAAAAACATTATTATAAGACATGAAACTGTACATACAGTTTAATGCAAGTGTTAGTATCACCTTTTTTCCAGTGTATTGCTTCAGGTATGAAAATTAAAGATCACACACACAGTCTTTATCTCATTCTGCTATGCAAACACCCCATAAAAAGTCAGAATCAGAAAAATTTATAAGTTTATATGGCACTTCCTTGTAATAATACTGCAATTGAATAAACGATTTACTATTTGACATTGTTGTTTGTAAATATATGTGCTCGATGATATTTCTTAATGTTTCTTATAGCTCAATGTTAAAAGCAACTTAAATGTTCCTTTACGTATTCCTAAAAACATTACCAGGGACGGACGCAGCATTATGTTATAGGTACGGCTTAACCTATCAAAAGTAGCCTACATTAAACATTTTAACCAAAGGTGGATAAAAGAATAGAAGCTGAATACAATAGTTTATTTGAGCTTAACACAGCATATACATAACAAAATAATAATAATAATAATAATTAGTATTGTTAGAATATTCATCTATAAAATTAAGATAGCCTGGCATCATTTTGGAAAATCAAACGGTAGCTAAATTCCATATGAAGTCTGTCCATTTTAAAGCTATTTGAGTAGCATTTGAAGACTGCGGTAGGTTTCGCATACTAGGTATGAATATGATTCATTAAATTACAAGTTATTTAATCGTATTTAATCTAAAATTTATAAGCAACATATCGGCAACATATTAGCAACGTATAAGCAACAAATTAGCAACTTATCAGCAAATATTTTATAATTGGCGAACTAATTTTCGGTGACGGAGTTAGTAACCAATATTATTTTATTCGGACACGGTTTCATAACACACATGTTATGCAATGAAAAGACATTTTACGACCGTTGTGACGTTCTTGCAAGCTTCATTTCATTAAAATATTGCGCTTCAGAAGTCATTTAATTATCGCTAAAACGACGAAGATAATGGTGAAAGCCTAAGAACGGAAAAGGAACTCCTTGAAAGGGTAAAGTAAAATTTTACGCAAAGGAATTTAAAGATTTATTGAAATAAAACATACATGTAGAATGTCTGCCATTCATGAGGGAGTGGTACATATTGACAACACAAAATGTCAATGCCTGCAAAAACATGGATTTTCACTTTATTTGTACTAATTGGATGAAATCGCCTCCGATTGAACCTCGGAAAAATTCTGTTTAATGCATTGTGTTTTTAGTCAGTGGCAAAGCTAACCACAAACGTAGGGCTCCAGAAGGAAACATTCCCTGTATTTCCAACTTCCTTTGAAAATTCGAAACCCTTAGTAGTTCCGATTTGATGCTTTCGTTACAATTATGTAGTAACTTGCATCTGAAAATTCAACATCCACCTTAGTACTGTAGCAGATTTTGAGATTTACATTCCTATGTGAACATGTGGACACCATGAAAAGGTTGCAAAAAAATTTGAAATTGACAAACTTAGATCGCCATCAAAGTCACACATTACGGAAAAATTTGTTCCAATTAGCCAATGTTCTAATTATCAAATAAAATCGGGAAAAATAAGAATTCGGATAGAATTTCTTACATCTTTTTTGCACGAGAAGTCAGAAGAAAGAATGAAAGAAAAAAAAACATTCAAATTTTCAAAAACGACTGAATGTCGTCAGTATTCTAAATACAGACCCGATCTAATGTCAAACTTGCAAGTCGTAGACTGGTCACCCGTCTTAAATGCATCGTGCCCGAATATTGCGTGGAGTTACATGAAAAGGATCTTAAATGACGCCTTTAACGCAGTTGCTCCAGTGAAAAAGAAAAGGATTAGGGGCAAACCGACACCTTGGGTATCTTGCATAAAAAAAAGACCAGAGGATGAGCGCGACAAGCTATACCGTAAATCGGTGAAAACCAAATGTGAAACTGATGTGTCTGCCTATAAAAGTAGAAGAAACCAGGTCAATAACATGCTGAAAAGAGCGAGGAGAGACTACTATCATGTATTGTTGACGGAAAATGCATCTAACCCCGACGGATTTTGGAAATGTATATAACAAATCTACCCATCCAAAACAAATAAACAGCCACTATCTCAATTGATGATTATTGACGACATTCCATGCTCTGATAGCATCAGAATAGCCTACGGTTTCTGTTCATATTTCCTCTAAATTGCTCATTGTTTCAAGACCAAAAATATGCCCTTACGTGATTTCATATGGAACTTCAAACCGAAAATCAATCGCAGCACCCGAAATTGTTTTAAATTTAATGGTGTCCCAGTCTCGGAAGTCAATCGCTTGTTGAAATCTTTAAAACGAAAGAAAGCAACGGGATACGATAGACTTACATCATGCCTCTTAAAAGATAGTGCTGACATCATCTGTATACCATTTACTCACATCATAAATATGTCGTTAACATTGGGAATATTTCCAACCGAATGAAAAACAGCTTTGATAAACCCTGTTTTCTAATCTGGTAGACATGATTTTTTAAAAACAACAGACCAACTTCCATCCGATTGCTTCAAAAATCCTTGGGAGCATTGTCAGGAAGCAGGTCATGGACTACCTCACAGAGAACAATCTGTTATCTGATAGGCAATTCGGTTTTCCCTCATGTCGCTCTACTGAACTAGCAACAACGTTGTTCCTCGATTCCGTCTGCAAGAAAGTCGATGCAGGTCAACTTGTAGGGGCAATATTTATAGACATATCAAAGGCATTAGACACAGTAAGTCACGCAATGTAACGTTAAACTGAGTCAATGCTGTTTGGTACTGCCAGCGAATTGCTAAAACATCCCCGGTTGGTCGAAATTTGTCTCTTTGCAAGCCCTTTGCGGCCCGTGTAATAGTAAAACCGGTCACTTTTTCGCTCAATCCAGATCAGGTTCAGTCTTTGAATTTTGTGTTTTTTGAATATCTGGTATGCGTTTTATGTTTATTCGGCGCGAATTTGAGTCTTTCGCCTTTCGTCTTCCTGGAAATATAAAACATTTTTATTTTGCATTGGATACGAACCCGTCGATTGACCTTTTTTGTACGTTCAGTTTTTAGCGCTCGTTCACCATGATCCCTTTATGAGCTATAGAAAGTGATTTATTGTTTCTCTTTGGGGGTGTATTATATGTTGTTTGGAAGATTAATGATTCTTCTTCGAATCTATAATTTTAGTTTCCTCATTCATGCGCACAAGTAGGTGTTCTATACCTTAAAACTCTGGTTTTTTTGCAACAAATTGGTACCATATTTAATACAACTATTGTGAATTTGAGAACATGTTGTCTTTTCCAAGCCAATTTATCATAAATCTAGAAATCTTAGATCTGTGTTAATACTTATATAACTGTAAGATTTATATTGCGCTACAGTATTGTTTTGGATATGATATTAAGGGCCTATATTTTTGCGTGTACTACCTACCAACTTTTCAGCTATATCTTCTTCTAGATATTTTCATGTATATAATAATGTAGATACATGTATATACACCTTTTTTATCATTATTATTATTATTATTTACGAATTTTTAAATACGGGATGACCATTCAAAAATTAGCAATATATACATACATACATATTTACAAAATTTCTGTTCTCCCATGGGTCCTGTGTTAAAAACTAGCATTAAAGTTAGAAAGAGAAGAGAGAGAGAAGAAAAGGTAAAGAGAATGGAGAAATAAATAGTGGTAAAGGAAAAGAAAAAATTGTGAAAGCCTAATGTGTAGAATGAAATTAAATTGTTAAAACT
The DNA here is from genome assembly GCA_027922465.2 of Turritopsis dohrnii. Classification (NCBI taxonomy): domain Eukaryota; kingdom Metazoa; phylum Cnidaria; class Hydrozoa; order Anthoathecata; family Oceaniidae; genus Turritopsis; species Turritopsis dohrnii. The sequence goes on along the minus strand of BQMF02000066.1, from coordinate 486,678 downwards.
GTTAAAAATAATATCTTCCTATAAGTTAAAAACTTCATTATATATCTGTAAAAATTCTTTTGTCGTTGTAGCATTTCGCACTTTAATTGGTAGTTTATTATATTCACTTGCACCCGTGAATCTAAAACTCCGCTTTGCTGATTCCAGCGTCATACGAGGTAGCCTAATCAGTTTATTTGCATTTCGTGTATTGTTTGACATGACTTCAAAATAGTTCTTAAGATTTTCACAGACGTTTCCTTTGATGCAATTAAAAACTTGGGTGCAAATGCGACGTTTTTGCAGGCTACGAATCGATACCATTTTCTTGTTGTTCGGGGCGTGACATTTGAAGATGATGCGGTAAGCTCTCTTTTCGAAGTTTCTAACTTTCTTCTCGAATGTTTCGGTATATGAACTGGTAAGTATGGAGCAGTAGGTGAAGATTGGTAGTAGCATGGTCTTGTATAGCGTTATGGCTGCATCAGTTGTCAGTTGTGGACGTATCCGCTTTAACAAGTAGAGTCTACCAGCAGCCTTGTTATAAACGTTGTTGGTATGTTCTCGTAAGGACAGTGCTTGATCCAGCTTAACTCCAAGGTACTTGTAACTTTCAGTGGTCGAGAGTTGCTTAAATCGGTATCGAATATCAAGCACATTGTTGGCTTTGAGTTTTTGCATGGTACCAAAGAGCATTACTTCAGTTTTTCCTTTTTTCATGTTGCTTACCAGATCCATAGACTCTAACCAGTCAGCTACCGCGGTAAAGTCCTCTTGTAGTAGTTTCTGGATTTCCTCCGCCGATTTTCCTGGAAGATAGATGACTGTATCATCTGCGTACGTAATGATTTTTGAATGTTTCAGCACTGATTCGATATCGTTGAATGTTAACAAAAATAGTAACGGGCCCAGAATGGAACCTTGCGGGACACTACACATAACGTTTTCTGCTTGCGAGACTTCCTCACCGATTCGAACAGATTGCTTGCGGTTAAAAAGATAGTTCACGAACAGTTCTCTTTCATTACCATTTATACCATAATTCGACATGTTCTCGATGATTTGGGCGTGGCTCAATGTGTCAAAAGCCTTACTTAAGTCGATGAAGATGGCACCTGTCATTTTACCATTGTTCATATTCTCACGAATCTGGTCTAGAAAAATAGTAGCTGCATTTTCGGTGTTTCTGTTTTTGCGAAATCCAAACTGGGTTTTCGAAAGTAAGTTTTTCTCCTCTAGGAAATCCGAGACTTGTTTATGTACACATTTTTCGAACACTTTTGAGCATATAGGCAAGACAGTAACTGGCCGATAGTTGTCCAGTTCTTGCTTCGGCCCAGATTTGTAGATCGGTGTGATGATTCCATACTTAAGTCTTCAGGAACGATTCCTGTTTTCAAAATGGCATTTATGACGTGAGTGAGTGGTTTAGCGATTGATGTTGCAATATCTTTGATCATTCCGGGGGGTAGGTTGTCGTGGCCAGAGGACTTTTTCCTTTTAAGACGTTTAAGGTGTTTTAGTACGTCGTTAACACGTACTTCTTTAAAACGAAAAGTACTGTACGTCTTTGGGAACGTTTCTTTAGGTTTCGACCAAACAAAGTTCTTTAATAAAATCGCTTTGGATTTCACATTGGCAGCCATGTTAGTGAAGAAGTTGCAGAATCCAGATGCAACTTTTGAGGCATTCGAAATTAATATGCCGTCTATCAAGAAAGTCTTTGCGGTGGAAATATTTTCCTTTGTTGGGAAAATCTTTTTCAGGGTGTTCCAGAACCTGTTTGGGTTATTTACAGACTCTTTCAGGATTTCTTGGGTATGTTTGTTTTTCGCCTTCCTCACCATAATGTTGACTTTGTTGCGTTGCCTTTTGAAAGCTTCGAAATCCAAGAGAGACTTAGACTTACAAAATTTACGATGAAGTGCGTCACGGGAGTTCATCTCTTTCTTGATCTCACGATTTAACCAGGGAGACTTTTTTCCTTTCACTCGCTTTGTTATCATAGGAGCATGGTGGTTGAATTTCTCTGACAGGATACTTTTTAATAATATCCAAGCTTTGTCGGGATTTTGTTCTGAGTGCACTGAATAAAAACAGTCGTCTGTTAATTCGTTACGTAAGTCTTCAGGCTTGTACTTCGAGTAATCTCTGCAAGTTATAGTTTCAAAAGGTTCCTTTCTGTTATTGATTTTTCTAGTACAACAAACTACGTCGTGGTCACTAAGCGTGGATGGTATCACTCTAACGTCCATTAATGACTCTGGTTTGTTGGACAAAATAACATCAATTAGCGTTTCTGATTGCGGTGTTATGCGCGTGGGGCTTTTGATCGTTTGTATAAAGCCATAAAGTGATACAAGATCTTTAAACGGTTTGTCACTTTCGTTGTCAAGGTAATTGCAATTTACGTCTCCAATAACAATTATTTCTTTGTTTTCGGTTGACAATTTTGATAGCATAGTTTCAAACGTTTCCATAAAGTTTCTGTTTGTGTGCTTGGAGCTCTTTGGTGGGCGATATAAAACACATAGAAAATACGGTTTTGTGTGTTTTGAAAGAATCTCCAAGCAAATCAATTCCATGTCTGGTTTTTTCGATGTCCTGCCTCCTTATATAAGCGATATCCTTTTTAACATAAACACCAACACCTCCACCAGCACTAGTTCGGACTTTTCTTTCAAATATATACCCAGGAATGTCAATAAGCTCTGTCGGTAAGCAAGCGTTTAATAAAGTTTCAGTCACTCCAAAAACATTGAAGTTATGTTTAGTCATAAACAAGGTAAACAACTCAATCTTTCCATATAAACCACGAATATTTAGGTGTCCAAGAGAAAACTTGTTTCTTCTAATAGGAGTTGCATTACAACTTTCAGCATTGCCAGTCAAAAGTAGTATAATAAAAATCCGTATGACAAAAACATTTCTGCACGCCATCTTGAATATAAAACGGATATTTGTTATTTACGCTCAAAAATCAACCACGACAAGGGTCCAATTAACTCCTGCCCCAGTCGTAATCGAACTTTGAGGTAAAATGTCAACAATTTTAGTAGTATTGATCAGTATTTGCAGTAAAATCACCAATAAATATGAAGCGGCGTCAAAAACGCGTCCGTTGCCGAGGAAGCCTCTGCAGTGCTGTGAGCAACAAGTTTTAAAGCAACATTAGTAAATTTTCTCTAAAAGGTATATAATAAGCAACAGTACTAGAAGAATCATAGATAAATTAAAATGAAATTTTGAAATATATGCAGCACTAGCATAGCTACAGCAAATTTCTTAAAATTGCTTCACGAGGTTGTTAGACAAGGTTGCAGTACTTAGGTTGTGCACTCTGTGTAAAGATTTGAATATCTTACACTTTATACCTTGATAAAATTTATTTCAATAACTAAAACGTACAAAAAGATTTTTGATACAGCACATATATGTATTTTCGAATAATTCTTAGCAACAAATTAACCAACATCACTGCAAAAAAATGGTCAATTTTTAAGCAATACAAACGTCTGAACTTGGTTGCTTATAAAAATTATGTACAAAACAAAACCGTTGAAAAACTGTTTGAACCTTTACCTTCACATTTTTTAGTATTTCCAGGAATACATACTAGTCATTTGCTCCACTGGAAACATATGATGTGTTAAGAAGAAAGAATGTGCAGATTTCCAACATTTTGCAGTTCCATTTCCAGAGAATTTTATAATCAGTTCATCGCAAAATTTCTTTCCATCAAAAGTACCGAAATCCTTGGGTGATTGAAGTTACGGAATATATCTGTCCATCAATATATTACGAATTTTTCAGAGCTGTTCGGGATTATAAAATTAGCATTGGTTTTGTAGCCCGAATTATAAGGGATTCACGGGGACTCCCCAAAGAATACATCTTAGAATTTAATCATTTTCGAGTGTTCAAATACGGGTTTCCCGAGATAATTTTTTTCTACATGAAAACGAGGCGGAGTGTGATCAAAATGTAAACAAACATACGAAGCGAGCGAAAATGAAAGTAAAACGTTCTTGAAAAAAAATACATCTTTCCCAAAGCTATTGCTCGTAATAGAAATATCCTCAAAGTGATTGTAATCCAATTGTGTTTACTCGTCTCCATCCCCACTACGAGTCTTTTTTTTCTCAAAACACGCATTTGTTATAAAAGAAATAATATCAGTGAATGTCTCTTCGATAAAAAAATCACCTGTAAACTGATGTGTGTTGTTGCGTGATATTCAAGTAATGAGTGCAGAAAACTATCCAAGCTCGTCAAAGTCGAGGCCAGAAAAGGTTTTGAAAGGTGGAAAAGGTATTTACTGCTGTGTACCAAATTGCGGAAGTGCATTTTACGATGTAGATAAAGTTAAAACTGGCATTGGTTTTTTCAAATTTCCTGTTGAAAAATCTTCGAGAAAGCTATGGTCTCGTGCTATCAGTCAGGTTAGAAGAAAGGGCAGTGGTGATCACTTTCAAATTACAAAATACACTAGAATTTGTGAATTTCACTTTCAACCAGAAGACATTAATGTTTCACTTGGGATTGGTCGAAAAACCTTAAAAAAGAATGCTGTTCCAATTTTCAAAACGAAAGATGAGCAGAAATCTTTGAGGAGATCACCAAGAAAACGTACACTAAACTCTTTCGTAAATCAAAGTGTTGTGGCTGAAACAGCTGAACCTGAAGAATCTGAAGAACCTCAATTGAACGAAGTGGATGATTTAAAAAAACAACTCAATGATTTACAGAAAGAAATTGTTTCTCTCAAAAACGAAAATGAATTACTAACAAAACGTTTATATACATATAAAAATATATCTGAAGATGAAAAGCTGTTCAAATCGGAAACAGGATTTGAAACTGAAACCTTTGAAAGTTTGTTTGATTTTCTGAACCCTGGAGAAAACTGTGAGAACATTAAATTTTATGAAAGTAAAATGAAAAATGATTCACGGATTCATTCTCCTACTGCAATGACATCTCCTGAAATGCCAACAAAAAATTTCTCTGGTAAAAAGCAAGGACCAAATAGCAAAACATCTGCAAGAGATCAATTATTTATGTATCTTACATGGCTAAAAGGAGGTTTTAGCCTAAAACATTTGTCCTGGCTTTTCAAATTACCTATATCAACTGTTTCCAGATATATAATTACATGGTCAAATTTCATGTACTTTTCACTTGGTTCTATTCCTATCTGGCCATCAAAAAATGTTATCCAAGAAACGATGCCTGAGAGCTTTAAAAGCACCTATCCTAGAACGAGATGCATTATAGATTGCACAGAATTGTTTTGCCAGCGACCGTCATCGTTATCAAGCCAAAGCCACATGTATTCTCATTACAAAGGTCATGTGACATACAAAGGACTTATTGGTATTGCACCATCTGGAGCTATTACATTTGTGAGTCAACTTTATGAAGGATCAATATCCGATAAAGACATTGTCAAGCGATCTGGTTTTCTATCAAAACAGCTTTGGGAGAACGATGACGCTGTTATGGCAGACCGCGGTTTTACTATAGCTGAAGAATTGTCCCAACTGAAAGTTGCTCTTAACATTCCTTCATTTCTCGGTGGTAGAGAGCAACTAAGTGAGCATGAAGTGAAGGAAAGCCAGACAATAGCATCAGTCAGGATTCACGTAGAGCGAGCAATACAACGTGTAAAGAAATTTAGACAAATCAGAAATGAGATTCCTCTTACACTTCATGGCTCAATAAATCAAATTTGGACTGTAGCTTGCCTTTTGTGCAATTTTATGTCACCACTCATTCAAAAGGATCTGCCTCTTAAATGATTTTTTAATCTATACACTGTATATATATGGCTTAGTAAAATGATGATAATAATACACAGGAAAGACCTGGAAAAGTGAAGATACCAACAAAAGATATAAAAGGACTCCTGAATTAACTATTTCTAGGTGTTGCTTTCCAAGTCATTCCTATGTAGGAAAAAGGTCTGCCATATTACTAGTTTGGAGTTTGTTTATATACATTTATAATTTGCATAATGAAAAATACTAAATGTGATGAAAAAAGGAACTGGAATATAAATAAAATATGAAAATTAAAAGTTGATTATTTACATAAAATGGCTAAAAGATACATTCTATAAAAATCATTCAATTTCTTTACTAAGTGCGTGAAATATGACTCATCAAAATCAACTTTCACTATGATCAACCCTTTAAATGTATATACAATAAAAAGACATAATTTAAGTTGTGATAAGCCCATTGCTAACTGTACTTGAGAGAAGTACCCAAAATTTCCTCAAATACAAAACACCATCTTTCTTGCAAATATAAAATTTATCATCATTTAGAATATCTTGGGGGCTCAAATGTCGTTTAGTGTATGGACATTTGATTTCAATTAGCGCCGGTTCATCAGATCTACTATCAATGAGTATGCCATCTGGACTTGCACCGAGCCAAAATAAATACGGCTGTACAACAATTCCAGTTTCTCTTATCATCACATTTCGCTTTAGTTTATATGTCAAGTAGTCAAAGAATTTTGACTTGGCAACACTTTCATAAGATTTTCCATATTGCATAGCCTCCTGTGCAAATTTTGGAATTTTCTTTGAAACACTTTTTAAGGATGATGCAAGGGTTTCGAAGTTCCTTTTTCGGATAAAGATTTGATGAGCATCAGTTGATGTAATTCTTAATGCACGCTCAGCCTTCCATGTATTGTTGTTGCTCTGACCTATAGTCTTACGTTCTAAATCTTGTGATCGTTCAAGTGTTTCAGGGAATATTTTACTTAGGAAAACCATTTCTTGAAGAGTGAGGTTATCCCAGTTTGTTGGAATGGTTAAATGACTTTTATCAACCAATTTGTAAGGAATGCTTATGTCAACTACATCCCTCTTTACACTGTTTGACGAAAATAAACATGAAATTATGTCAAAATCAGCATCAAAAATCTCCAGTTGATATGATAGTGGAGAACCAATAATGAACTCCCCAAATTTTGTGGAATTGAAGGGAAAGTTGGTATTTATAACATGAGCAAATCCAATTCTGTTATCTCTTTGACTCAGTTGCTGTTTGAGTTTCAAAATGTTCTCAACTTGTACACTTTTGAGAGTATTTTCATTCAAACGTGGGTCATAACAGGTAGATGTAATGCCTTTTTTTTTCTTGCTTTCCCCATGAATGGAAATTTCAGAAATTGGTAGTGGATATTTCTGCTTATCACTTGGTATGCCCCATTGCCTTTTTTTGCTTGTGCACGACACTTCATTGGGTATATTCTTGAGTTGGTGTAGAGAGTAGTCAGCGATTTCAAACAGCAAAGCCATCACATAGTTGCAATACCCAGATTGACCAGCTGGACATGTGCAATGCCCTTTAACCACTTTGCTTGTTTTGATATTCATCACAACATTCATAGCTCTTGTTTCCTGCTTCATACTGGCTTTACATTTGCCTTTTATTATAATTTTATTGTGAAGCAGTTTTGTAAAAATATCATCTGAACAAAGATATCTCTTTTCCATAAATTTACGTCCTCTGTCTCTTGTTTTAATTATTGCTCTACTGTTTTTCCCACTTTTCAGTCTGTATACTTCTATCTCTTTTATTGTAAAGAGTGGAAGAGAATCCAGAGATTTCCCCCATTCAGGATCTTGTTCCAAAATTATTTCTAACTCACATTCCTCAGTCACCAAATAGTTAAAAATAATATCTTCCTCTGTAACTACATGCGTCTCAGCCATGTTTTTAAAGTTTGTTTACATTTTGATCACACTCGGCCTCGTTTTCATGTAGAAAAAAATTATCTCGGGAAACCCGTATTCCATTTCAAAGAATTGCTAGAAAAACATGTTGATCACTATTTACTGAAGGCGAATTCAATTGGTAACAATGGCTGTGTTGTAGTGACGGATGAAAAGAAAGCAACATTGAAATTTAAAGTTAAGACTGGGACATTTTCTTGACCATTCATTATACTGTAATGAATAAATACGGTACAATTATAAGTTTTTAAATTTAGTTCATCTGGTTTGTTGCATTTTGTTCTATGGATTTTTGTTATGCCACCTAAAGGAAGTAAAGCACAAAATAAGAAAAACAGTTATTTGGGAATATTCCAAAGTAACAAAAAAATTATTAATGAAATGGACAAAAAAATTGAAGTACAGAAAAATGTTATCTCAGACAAGAAGAATGAAATTCAGCAAGAACTAGATAAGTTTACACAGTTAAATGGAGAATTAAAAGATATTTCCCGTCGTATCGATACCCAAAGAAGAAAGTTGAAACATAAGAAAGTCAAATTAGAGTAGACAGATAGAGAGATTAATAGTAAAGTTGATAAATTTGACAGATAAATCTACTCTTGACGCAACTGATCCTGATGCAAAAGGTGTATATCGAAATCCAGCTGAGTTTATTTTGAGATTGGCAAAGTTTTATTTTATCGTAAATGAAGGACGTGTGGATAAGTTAAAGAAATTTGAAAGTTTTGTTGAAAAGGACAATGGGTCTTCATTATTCGCTTTGGCAGTTGGTGGTGATTCTGCACGTGGCATGTCTATCTTATTGTCTGTTTTAAATGTTTTAAATGTTGGTAAAGGCCGTGCTCCACGTATAGATTTCTTGTTAAAGATATCTTTATAAAGAAATCTATCACAATGTATATCGCATTGCAGCATATTTCGCAATATTGAAATAGAAATTCCCACCTGTCTTGAAACATTTCAGCTTATAGATATTTTTTCGAATCGAGCTCGTAAAATTTTTTTCTTCTTGTGCTCTCCTGAAATATTTTCAAAAAAAGCCGACATCCTTTTCGAATACTATCGAATACTGTCTGGAAATGTTCATTCATTTTTTCAAAAGTAATTGAAGAAACTTTATTGCGTTGTGCAGTCGATGAAAGCAACTTTTTTATTATGAAAAATATGGATATTAATAATGAAGTGGACTTCAACTCAGACTTGGAGGATGAATTTAATCCTGTGGCAAGATTTAATGTGCGTCGGCTGAGTTTGCAAGAACAAAGACAGAAAAGGTAGGCGTTTAATTTTATAAAAATCATTTTTGTAATGTGAGTGTTTCCAACTGTTCCGTCCTAAGAGGGACATCAAATCATGACAATAAAGGGAATATTAGTGGGTGTGGTGTGGTGTGGTGGGGTGGCACCGCTATTTTTGAAAAGTTCTCTCTATTTTGTTTATAATTGTGTTCTTGTATGAGCGGTGGTGGGGGAAGTGGTGGTGGGTGGCGGTATGGATCTCCCTGTCGATATTCTTTGGAACATTTCTCTAGGAAAAATCGACTGAAAGAATTTATTCCTGGTTAAAAGACAATTTTCATTTGATTGATTTCAGAATGGAAGAGATAATGAGACAGAGCGAATCAGTGCAGCGCTGTATGTCCCAAGAGGCCATAGAAATAGCGGAAACTGAAGCAGCCGAGCTTCAGCAAACTACTGATTCGTAAATAGGTAATATGCCATCATGCCATCATGGTTAGACAGGGAAAAAACTAATTCTGTTGATATTGAAGACTCTTTTGAGCTAAATGTAAGTTCTTTAAATGAAGCACAGAGGAAAGCTTACGACATCATATTGGATCATCATAGATGCCGTGATAAACAGTTGCTTATGATGATTACAGGCTTAGCAGGAAGTGGTAAAAGTTTCCTTATTAATAATATCAGAGCTTTACTGACAGGAAAATGTATTGTTACAGCTTACTTTGGTATTGATGCCTTTAATGTTAAAGGAAAGACATTACACTCTTTTTTAAGGCTTCCTTTTAGAGGTAGAAACATGCATGATTTGAAAGGGCGTGCGCTTTCACAGCTTCAAGAGCAATTAAGTTCTATCAGATATATTATTATTGATAAGTACTCTGTAGTCGGGCAGAGTTTGTTAGGATGGATAGATAAGCGATGCCATCAAGCCACTGGTAATACAGAGAAACCTTTTGGAGGAATATCTGTCATTCTTGTTGGAGACATTACACAGTTGCCACCTGTAGGTGATAAAGTATTGTATCATAAGAAACCAAATAGTGAATTAGATACTTCAGGATTCTGTATTTATAGAATGTGTACTACTGTGATTAAGCTCAATGTCAATGAGAGATCAAAAGGAAACAGTGTTGCTCAAGAAAGATTTCGCTCGGCACTTTATAGATTAAGAAATGGGGATTCATCAGAAATTGATTGACAAATGTTTCTTTCTAGAACACCTAGTAGGATCACTAAAAATATTGATGTGAAATCTTATGTTAAATTGTCTTTTTCAAATGTGAAATTAGCTAAAGATAACCATGAAGCACTTATGAGTCCTGGTGCCCATGTAGCACAGATCACTGCAAGACATAGTAACTAAGCATCAGCAAAATTACCTTCAGACGATATGGGTGGACTTGAAAGTAAGGTATTTTTAGCTAAAGAAGCACGAGTAATGTTGACAAGAAATTGATGGACCAATAGGGGCCTATGTAATGGTTCCATGGGTATAGTAAAAGATATTGTGTTTCAAGAGGGGGATATGCCTCCTAATTTGCCTATTGCAGTGATAGTGAAATTTGATTGTTATTCTGGACCAAGTATACTTGACAATGAGCCTTGTTGTGTTCCTATTGTTCCACTTACAAATATGTCTGATTTGTATGGTTCAGTTTATGAGAGACAACAGCTGCCACTTCGGTTATCTTGGGCTATTACAATCCATAAGTCTCAAGGACTCACATTAGATAAAGCTTGGGTTGATTTGGGAAAAATCATAAAAATTTATCGGTTTAGCATATGTTGCAATCTCAAGAGTAAGAAAACTGGAAGATCTTATAATTGAACCAATGACATTAGAACGCTTACAGGATATAAAGAACAAAAAGAATTATTAGTTTCGTGTTGCTGAAGAGGAAAGGCTACAACAATTAGCACTGAAAGGAATGACATAATAAGTATAAATTTTGGTTAAGAGCTATGGTTAGTCAGCTAGCAATGGTAAAAAATTTTTGGTAATAAAATCAGACAATATTCCTATGTAAATAAATTTTTTATTCAAAGTAATTGTTAACTTATTGTAGTTTATAAATTTTATTTCAAGATATCAGCAGTGGACAATGGAATTTTTCTGAACAAATCACATCAATTCTGCTCCACTACAATTTCAATGTGATCACTAGATCTGTAACATGTGAGTTTTTCTTTTGTTTCATTATTTTACACGCTTAAAAAATAATTGGTATTCTTATTAACTGTGCGACGATGTTGACCTTATTCAGTCATAACTTCTGCCATGTAAGGTTTTCCGATTAAATGGATAGTGTTAAATAGATTTTATTTTTTCTAAAAAAATTGGTCTGTTCTACAATTTGTATTTTCCTTTTTGTTATTTTCATTGCTATTGTTGTAACAATTTCTACTGGATTTTAATGGGTTTTTTTTAGGTCAAAAACATTATCGGAAATACTCTTGCCAAGGAATTTACACATTTTTGGATTCATTTCACGAACTCGAGAAATCTAAACTTGTTTAATAGATACTTTATCTATTGTTATCCACGAAAGTGTGCAAGCAATCGACTTAATATCTCATTTAACATTAATACTTGTAATTCAATGTAGCCAAGAAGAAGAGTACTGATACGCCTAAACATTCGCAACCAATAGTTAGCTCAACTGAAAATTCTGGAACCGCGTTAAATATTATTCTTTTGATGTTCATGATGATCAGAGATTTGGAAAGTGGGTGTGATACTGAGAACTTTTACAGATTTTATTATAATCGAATAATAACAAAAATAAAACACTTTCTTTGTTTGGAATGCAATGGAACAGCCCGTAAAGTAAGATGAAGGGATGATGAGAATAAATCTTTATAAATAGCATTATGATTCAATGCAATTATTTATTGTGAGTAGATTATAACAGTATGAACCGGACGAGACTTTCCGTTGTTTTTCTAATGTTTGAATGTTGTTCACTGATCCTTGTCATTTTTCACGATATTAGAGTTTCAAAAACATTAATTTTCAGTGAATTATGAAAAGGTCTATCCCTTTGCACATTAAGACATTTCAATCTTTATGGTTTCATATATAAGACTGGCTTTGTCGAAAAATTTAAAGTATGCCACTTATCAGGCCCCAAATCAATCTAAAACATTTTTAAAAAAATCCTTAAATTACAAAATGTTTGGGCGGAAGGTTTTCTTTTTTAATGTATAGCTTGCGGTGTGTACAAATTGGAAAGCTTGAGCGCGGAGGCATTTTTAGCTAAAGCTACATGCTAGTATTATATTGTATATTGTAAAACTTAAAATGCTATTTTTCAAAATTTACCTTCAGTCATACAATACGCATTTCCCCAGTTTTATGTTTGTGTTGATATAATAATAATGTTCTCATTAAGTTTTTCTGGAGAATCACTGATATCACTGTTGGAAGTTTGTGCCCTCAGTCAGTTTCAGTGTTCATAACTTTCCATTTGTATTAAATTTGTGGTAAACATTTTTGAAATAATTTTGAAGGAATCAAGTGTTATGAAAAATGCCTAATTTATCCACTTAAGGTATCTCTCTTCATGAAAAGTGATTGCTTAAAATTATAGCTATGTATTCCACACAAGTCAGCACACCTCTCTAATTCGTGCTTGGTTACAAATTGCTAAAAAAGAAAACAAATAAGTATATACAGCCTGTGTGAGTAAGAAATTACCTATTATTTATGAAATTATTTTCGATGGTAATACAATGAAACATGTAGGCCTTGAAGCCACAGCTGTGCTAGCCAGATCAAGGAGCCTCATCAATCGACATCAAGTTTTCACTTCGACTCGATTTTCTCAGCCATCTTTATTTTCAAAAATTGATCGGTATCTCAAGGACCGCTCGATGTTTCCATATAATCCGCAAAAGAAAGTTGCGCATTTTGAGGTCCAGAATAGCCCGCCGTGATCTGGGCAACTGAACCGTGTTTTATTATTGTTTACCACATCTAACACACCAGGCCCTTTTACACAAGAGCCTTTAGATCTACTCCCTTTCTGAAAGGATAACACATCATTAACGAGTGATGAGCATAAGCTGGTGGATTAGTTGCTGGATTTGGGGCGTGGTAGCGTACAACTAACTTGAGTCGACAACACTTCATTTTTTCCCTTGATGACATGAGAGAAATTGATGATAGATACTACAAAGAAACATTTTTGTCATCATTTAAAAGTATTTCTGGTTCATAATCACTTTCAGCTGTCCAACATACAAGATTTTCCTCATTAAATCAGCAAGGCATATTTTTGTATTTCCTGCAAGAATTTGAATGTCTATGAACTTGATACTGATACACTAATTTGTGCAATTCTGGCTTCTCTTCTGGATCAAGAAAGTCTGCACGTAACAAAGTATCCACAAATTCTAAATATTTGTTGGTTGTTTCTTTGCTTAAAACAGGTGCATTAGGAAACCACAAAAAAGGGTGGATATGTTGGCTACCACGAAATTTGAATTCAACCTTTATAACACAATATTCAATTTTTCCCAAAGGACCGTGTTTACGTAGCAGTATTTCTTTAAAAAATGTTTCAACTCTAGTCTGAAAGAGTCGTGAAGTGAATACGGGGTTTTGATTCAACAGTTCACACTTATTTAAGTAATTCAATTGTTCTTCTGTAAGGTTGTTATGGGTCAGCTTGTCAAGAATTGCTAGCAGTTCATCCATCTTAGGTCTGCACGTGACAAGGTCAGGAAGAATGTAGGTAAACCTAATTTTTTAACCATCGCAAGATCATCATTCAGGAAGCTTTTCCAATATGCAGGTGTTTTCTTTACAGATTTCATAAATAAAAAGCCTTGATCTTCTGACATGAAAAACTTAAAAGTTTCCTTAAAATTATTTTTAAGTTATCTCCCCATGAACTTTACGTGTTGATAAATATATTTGGTTAAGCAAATTTATTTGCTGCATAACATAATGCGCAAAAAAAATATAGGCAGTGTTTGAGGAAAATGTTTGCCTACAATGCAGCAGCTGCTGGTTGAAATATTATGTAGCTGCCAACCCAAACAGCACCTTTAATTTTATATGATAACTATTAATACTGATTTTTTTTAATAAAATGCGTTTTCTAGGTTTTTTCCAATCGATTCAAACACTCAATTTCTCTAGGTATTGGTATGACCTCTTATCTGTTCCACACTGCTTGACATGGCACAGCTCCTTTCAATAATTACTGATCACAAGTGACACAAATGGCAAAACCTTTTTCTTTCCCTACATTTAGCTTTGGAAGAATCTGTTGCATTTCTCTCCCTGCATTTAGTTTGTTCAATAGTATTTTTCTTTCTTTTTCGATCTTTTGCCTTCTAATATTGATTTTGAAGAATTTCTAAAATAACATCTTCTAAAAAGTCTACACAGATGCTTTGTATTTCAAAAAGGACATAAACATCAGTTTCATCAGCATATGCAGAAATCAAATACTTTTCAAGGTCAATTTTTGATTTAAATTTCAGTAACGTTGAGAAACCATCAGCAATTGCCTGATCAAATACATCTTTACTGTGTCAATCAAACTAAAAGTGACATTTTTAATCCATATCACAGAAATACAATATCCTTTGATAAAAAAAAATGAGAGCACTTCCGACTTGATCTTCTGAAGTTAAAAAACCATACAAATATCCATTACTTAACAAGCAACTTCTATTATTTAAACATCTTAACAAGATATGACTTCCAAGTAGGCTTATTTGTTATGGAAGTTCTGATGCCATTAAGTGATCTTTCCTACGTAAAAAATTATAGAGGTCATCCTCTTGTATAACAATGAAATCCAAATCATCAGCATTCCATCGGCCAATATGCTTTATTGCTGAGACACAGTTTGAAATCAATGCACAACAAGAACACTGTCTGCCAGCTGTGCTACCAAACATTACATCTCCTTGGTGAAACCTTCCTTGGACTGAAGTCTCAATTTTTATATTTCCCTTACACAAAGACGGCATTATAAATTCAGCAAATATATAGCAACAACACAATGCCTTATATACTATGTATAATTTATATAAGGATTATTTCATCTACATTAAGGGCCAGAAAATAATGGAAAACAAATACTCTTATTGCTTGGGGTTAATACAAACCAGTCAATCAGTTTTGGTCGCACAAATAATTGATCATATAACAGGAAACAAAATAAGTTTTTTAAAGTATTATGTAAAAAGCAATTACGAGGTGTTTCACAAAAAAGCAATAAATTTTAAGTGCTTTTACAAAAAAGCACAGAGCAAATAGTGCTTGGGGAAAGCATAGAACAAGAGTTGCTTCCAGAACAAAGCAGAAATTAAACGGTGCCTCTGACACATGGCACAAAACAAGAGGTAAAGCACGGAACCCATTAACAGCACAAAAAATACCAAGGATGGTCAAGAGACTTGAGCTATTTTTGATTTAGCTGTTTGCTTCATAGAAGGGCAAATTATAACCATGTGATAACATAGCCAATCACAAGCTGCCAACCAACATATGTACGTGACCTACAATAGACAACTAGACTGAATAGGAGCGTAATATCGAATGTAACCAATTCACGTAAACAATGCACGAAATCATTCATAACTTCGAGCAGTAGTAGTAGGAGTAGTAGCAGGAGTAGAAGGAGGAGGAGCCACGGGTATTTTAAAGACTTTACTCCACCAAACTAAGTTTAAGTGTTGTCACAATGGTAAAGTTCATTTAGATAACATTCAGTATCCTAATGACCTTAAAGATCTTTTAGTAGGTGATAACAATCAAGCAAAAAACTTTCAAGAAAATATCTGAAAGTTCAACAGTTCGGTTGCTTTTGCTTCTATGGGTGCGAAATTGGCTGTACCACCAGGTCGTGGTCCACCAGTTTTTCGTATCAATGGCCACGTATGTCACCGAACAGGTAATTTACACCCACCGCCAGGTGTTCCTCCATCATATGGTCAACTATATGTTTATGATGGTATGGATGCATTCAACGAGCGAATGGCAAGACCAGAAAATCAAGGTTGCTCCCCTGAAATCACGCAAACTTGGCAAGATATCATTTTACGGGAGAGTCCTTATGCAGCTGCTTATAAACACATGAGCGAGGTAAAAGCAGAGGCACTGCATCGCGCAAATGAACAGAATCGCCAACCATCTGAGGTAAGTCGAAAGATCTTATTATACTAAATACTGATCTTTCAACTGCTTTTGATAATTTGCTTTTGATTTTCAGGTTAGAATGCACTTGAGAAGTGGCGGTGACAGGCGTCGATACAATGTATCTCATCATGATCAAGTAGCTGCTGTTTTTGTTCGTGAAGATGGTGCACCACCATTGGCTTGAGACATTGTTGTTTACCCTCGAGCCATTGCAGGATTTGCTTGTTCATTCGCCTAATCTTGATCCTATAGTGTATCCTGTATTTTTTCCAAGAGGAGAGTTGGGTTGGAGTTCTGACATTTCTCACGTAGCAGAACATGCAACAGGCCAGCATTGTCGTACTACCATGTTGCAATATTATACTTATAGATTTGCATTTATAGATGAAAAGGTAAAAGATTATTTCAACAATTTGCTGTAGATTAAAGTAAAGTTGAATCTGACAGTCTCAACTACATTCGTCGAAATCAGGGTAATTTCCGGGTTGAGCAATATCAAGGGCTCATTGATTATCTTGAAAATGTTGCAGAAAATCGTGGCCTTCAAGCAGGCAGACCGGTTATTCTTTCTTCTTCTTTTCAGGGTGGTCCAAAGGCCATGCAGCAAAATTATCAAAATGCTATGGCTATGGTTGCTAAAATGGGCAAACCAGATTTGTTTTGCACATTTACCTGCAATGCAAAATGGAAGGAAATCACAGAAAACTTAGATAATGAGCCTGCACATTATCGTCCTGATTTGATTAAACGTGTTTTCAATTTGAAATTAAAAGCACTTTTTGATGATATAAATAAAAATGGTGTTTTGGGAAAAGCCATTTCTCATTTGTATGTTATTGAATTTTAGAAACGTTCTTTACCTGATGGTTATATTCTTATCCATTTAGCACAAGAGGACAAACTGCGTAATGCTGATGACATTGACAGCTTAATTTCTGTTGGAATATCAGATCCTGAACAGGAACCAGAACTTCATAATATCATCAAGGCATGTATGAATCATGGTCCCTGTGGGAATGCTAACCCTAATGCAGTTTGTATGGGAGATGATGGCAACTGCACCAAGGATTTTCCAAAGTGATTTTGTGAAGCAACCCAAATGAATGCAAATGGGTATCCACTGTATCGCAGACGTAACAATGGCCGTACAGTGAGAGTAAGAAATTTGAACCTAGATAATCAATGGGTAGTTCCATACTGTCCGTGGTTGTGCAGGAAGTATAATGCTCACATCAATTTGGAAGCATGTACCACAATCAAAAGTGTAAAATATCTCTTTAAATACATTTGTAAAGGACATGATCGTGCTAACATCGAGATTATTGAACGTTTGGAACATGACGAAATAAAAACGTTTCTGGATGCTCGATATGTCAGAGCGCCCGAAGCATTATGGAGAATATTCGAGTTCTCTATGCATGAAAAATCACATACTATTAAGCGATTAGCTGTTCATTTACCTGATCGTCATCAAGTTTATTTTAGAGCTGGCGAAGAAGAGGAAGCTTCTGAAGAGGCATTGAATGATAGTCACCTTACAGCATGGTTTAATCTGAATGTAGAAGATCCTGATGCTCGGCAGTATCTTTACTCAGATATTCCGTACCATTATGTCTTCCATGGCAAAGAAAAAAATGGGCAAAAACCAAAAAGAACATTAAAGCCTATAGTTGCGCGGTTATATAATGCACGACCATCAGAAGGAGAACAATTTTTCCTTCGAGTTTTGTTGCTGCATGTTCATTCGAATATCTACATACTTTTGATGGAGTGGTTTACAACACATTTTGAGAAGCGTGTACTGCCAGACGTCTTCTACAAGATGACCAAGAGTGGCACAATACGTTGGAAGAAGCATCAACCTTCCAGATGCCTCAACTGCTTAGACAACTGCTTGTCACGATATTGACACACTGCTAATCCACCAATCTTCTCAAGTTGTGGAACACATTCAAAGGGCATCTGTGTGAGGACTATGCTCGAACATTAGCTGTTGCTCAAGCAGAGCAAAGGGTTTTGGGTTACATTGATAATGTCCTAAAACAATTTGGTATGTCGTTAACAATGTTTAATCTTTCAGAGTTGGCTCAGCAGATCCCTGAGGAAGAAGTAAATGTGAATATTTACATTGAACGGCAGTTAGTTGTTGCAGATGCGATTTTGTCTGCCTTTTCAAATGTGTGCAATGGTATAGCACAACTTGAAACATTATTTTATCTGGATGGACCAGCTGGCACAGATAAACATTTACATATAACTATGTTATTACAGCATGTAGAGCAAGAGGTTGGAAAGTTGCTACTGCTGCATTCACAGGTATTGCAGCCACTTTATTATCTGATGGGTGTACATTGCATTCCTTATTTCGTTTGCCTGTTCCTCTTTTAGAAAACAGTGTATGTAACATAACCCCGACATCTAAACATGCAGAACACCTTTGAAGTATTGACCTGTTTCTGATCAATGAAGCCACAATGGTTTCTACGCACATTTCCATGCTATCGACAGACTGCTTCGTGACATTTGCGGCAGTGACACACTTTTCGGTGGAAAGGTACTTTTGCGGGGCGGACATTTTCGTCAGTGTTTGCCAGTTGTGAAGAAAGCAAAACCAACTGATGTTATTGAAGTTTGCTTGACAAGTTCTGCTTTGTGGACATCAGTGGTAAAGTACTAACTTACCGAGGACATGAGAGCCAGGCCGAAAGAACAAGAAGTCTGTGCTTGGTTGTTACAACTTGGTAATGGTGAACTGCCAACAAAACAAAATAAACCGGCTAAGGGTTCCATCGAAATCCCTGCATTGCAGTTGTTTAAAAGCAGCTTTTCCTCTATAGCGTCATGACTTTTATACTGTCATATATACTGTCATGAGTTTTCCTATAGTGTCTGTTGCTCAACTGTTAATGATTGATATTATAGTGTTAATTTGTTAATTCAATGTCATTTTCTTTGTTGCAATACTGAATATGGATGTAAAGATATGCTTTTCTAGTTACTTAATTATTTTGCCAAAAAAACAGTTTATTTCTGTATATTTGTTTTTTTAGGTGGAGTACAATTCCCATTTACTTACGTTCAAGTCGTGTACTCTGTTACCATGGGTTGTGCAAGCATTAGTCTCTTGCATCTTAATTTTGTTTATTATGAAAAGTTCTTGCATGCCCCATCCATGAACCAAAAGTCAGGGCATTCATCCTTTTACCTTTGTGAAAATTAATTCTAAGTTGTTTCTTTTTTTAGTGAACTAAATAAAAATAATTAAAAAAAAAGATGGCAGTGGCACGTGAAGGTAAATATTTCTATGCTTTTTATACTGTTGTTTTTGAATACAAAATTAACTTTACACTGTTTTATTCCAGGTCTTAATTTAACTGATGAAGCGAGTAAGTATATAGAGCTTTCCCATATGTTGGAATTATTAAATGCAGTATAAATCCATGTGAATATGTATTATATTTTAGTGCTTCATGATGGGGTTTAAGAACCTGGTAAGTTTTCATAATAAAACTGTAAATATAATAAAGAAAAAGAAAAGACGGTCTATTTATACCTTCTATATTTTAGAGAATGATGAAATAACACCGGAAGGTAAAAGGAATTATTGCTTCAATAGAATACCATTAGTGTCATTTAGAATTACTATTGGTGAATATTAAATTACTCCTTTCATTTCAGAAGAGAAGGGTCTACTGGGGGAAGGTAACTTCTTATTTTCATTTAGCCAATTTTTGCTTATCAGTCATGTTATTGTAATTTCATTATATTTTATTCATAGGGAATGCTGCAGAAAATGGTTTGATATTTTCCTTTTTAACATTTTACTTAAACACATGTATTTAACTTTGACAGATGAAGTAATTTATACTGTTTCTCTTATTATCATTATAGTAACGACTTCTGTTCGAAATTTGAAAAGTAAGGATTCTTTCCCTAATACATGTTACCTCTATCATATCATAGAAATACGAAAAGAGATAGAATAACATCGATGAAATTTCCTTTGTACCATCCGTGTTGTAATTACTGGTGGCCGTATACAAAGTTGAATTTTAAAAATTTAAAATTTCGCGCTATATATGGAAGTCTATTGTTCCCCGTAATAAAAGTCGTAATTCAGATCTCGAGATCTATTGTTAATTTTTCAGAATGTGGGACTTCAGCTAATGTCTTTTTATCAATTCTGCATAATTATGAAAATTATTAGAATTATTCAGATGGTAGCATAACGAAAAATAAGTTTGTGTTTCACGATTTGACGAGAATAATATTCGTATTCATTGCTTTCTTGTGATCAACTAAACAAATATGTAAAATCATATTGAAGATTTTGAAATTGATGTTGATATAAATGACGACAATAACATTGACGAAAGTACACTTGACTCTCGTAATGAACATGTATGTTTTGAAGTGGAAATATTTCTGTTTGAACGAACATGAACAATTTTAAAAATTGTTCTCCGGATAAGCTGTCAGCTTTCTGATGAAACAGAGATCATCACTGCTTTGTCGTAAATATGCCTTGATATATATAAATGGCATTAAAAGCATATTTATGTATAAAATGTATATTCCGACTGCCTAAAATTGGAGAAATATACTTCAACTTCTTTTTCTGGAAGGTTTCCGTAAAAGTATAGCAAATATCTTTATAATCTGGTTTGGCAGAAACATAACTTTTTTCTCACTCAATCTCTGCACAATAGAAGATTGTTTTTACAAACTTAAAAATATACAGCTGTGCACGTGTGCTATTATTATATACCAGAGATTTTGATTGGTAGATTTATTTTTTCGGCGTGATAATTATTCGCCGACAATTAAGAAAGTGTAAACAATGTTTATGACCATAATTAAGAGGACGCCAATTAGTTTCGGTCCCGATCCTTACACCACAACATTCTATATTCCTTAGGAGGTCGTACTAGTGAAAACAACTTGAAAACGCTTTTAGTTCGTAAAATAATGAAACAAACGTCCGAGTATGTGAAATGAAAAGTCGAAAATATGTTTTTCATTATAGCATAAAAACGAAAAAACGAATTCAGTTCCGATTTTCTAAAAAAAAGTAGCTTTTAGAAGCCCTAATGAGGATAGCATGTTTGTTTTTACGAATAAACTTGTTAAGTATACTCGTTTTTGATTTAAAATTTTCGGTTTTTACTTCAAATTTTACCAAGTAGTTAAAAAATAATAAACATTGCATAAAAGAGAATGAGGCGAGGCAACACGCATGGATTCTCATTGTTTGAAAATTGAATAGAAATTTGAATAGAGCTAAGGTGAGCTAAAGTTTGATGTTATTCTATCTCTTTTCGTATTTCTATGATCATATTCACTATTGAAATATTCTTACTAATATTCTTTCTGTTTAGATGCTAAAGATCCCAGCAGTTGTGAGTTATGAATTGTTTTACATAAAACATCAGTATTAGTCTGTGTTGAACTTTGCACTTTGGCAGACTTAGTATTTATACTGTTTCTCTTTTATATTATAGTAACAACATCTTCCCAACATTTGGAGAGTAAGGATTTTTTTCCCTAATACAAAAATTTCTGAGAAAAATCAATTGAATTTATTGAATTTATTCAATAGCACATATTTAATCTGTGTATGTCGTAATTCCTTTAATGCTTCACTGTCTTTTTTAGAACGAAAGGAGGCTAAAGAACCTACTTGCTGTAAGTTGCACAAATATTTCTCATAAAATTCATAATTGAATTTATTCTTGGAGATATTAATTCTCAGCGTCAATAGTATAATCTATCAATGTGCTAATTCCTTTATTTGATACCTATTTAATTATCTTAGTTAATTATCTTAATTCATTAGTAATCATTTTTTGTTCTTACATTATAGTGACACGAAAAGATTGCAATATGTTTCGAAAAACCCACCCAGGACCGCGGTCTAACCGCGCGTTCTGGGTGTGGAAAAAAAATGGGGGGCGAGACCACGAAGGGTTCGTCCCACCTAAAAAAAAAAAATCAAAAAAATCAAAAAAATCAAACAAAAACATTCATCCCCAAATATTCGGGGTTGAATACAATTTTTTTCGTTGAGAATGTTTATTTTAGATAGTTGAGTTTTTATATGGTATGGAACTACCGTACATAGAGCTCAAGCTTTTTCATTAAAGTTAATTTTCTGCGTTTTGGAAAACATCTTTGGCTGGTAGAAGTCTAAATAACTGCTCCTGTGAATGGTTGATTAATGCCCATTGCCCATTAATAAGGAGTTTTAAGAATTTTGTTTTTGCTTAGATCGATTCTGTTACACAAGGTGTAGAAATTCCTTTTTCTAATAAACTATAGAGCTTCTACTAACAAGAAATGCATAGGGTATTTAATCAGTTATTCACGGTCAGTGTATGGTAGTTCCATACCATCGTTGTATATGTTAATATTTGTTGTTTTTAGTTGGAATAAAAGTTGTTACATACTTCCTTCGATCTTTATTTTACTATCCTGTAGCCTGTTTTGTGAAATGACATTACAGGCTATGGTTTAAGAGAAAACTTCTTTGTCAGTTTGAGAGATTACTATTCCTAAAAGTTAGTTCATTTAGTTTATTGAGGATAAAGAGCTTATTGTTTGTGTGTTAAAGATAATGAATGAAATATGCTGATGTCAGCAGAAATAGAACAATTGAGAAATTGGCTGGGAATGAGCAGCTGTTTATTAATAACAAAGCGAACTGTAAATAAATAAATCACATCTTCTTTCCTAACTAACAAAATTGATTAACTGCTGACACAAACAATCGATGATAATTCATTATCTTTAACTTATATTTATTCAGATTCTTTAGATTTATAGTATAGTAGGGGTCAACTTGGTGTTGGTAGTTCATGTGAAAAACCTTTTTTGACAGTATCCTATGAATAACCGTATCTGCTATAGTCTAGATAGCATTGTCAAGGTAATTGTGAATGAAAGTTTAGTTCGAAGATATATTGTCGGCTGCACACTTCGGATTTTAAATTCAACCTTAACTTTATTTATTTATTTTTTTTAGATTCTTTGGTTTCTCTTACGAATGATATGTCATCAATTTTTAAAAATTCACTTTTCGGAAGATCCGATAATTCCAACTGCATGCTTACATAGATGGAATGCGCTCGCTATTCACCGAGAATTATTATTTCCAAGAATAATGGATTAAACCATAAAAACGCATTGGAGGACTGTTAACGAAGTCGATATACACTTTTGCAAAAGTGATTAAAGATAACCTTTATTTGGTTTATTTATTTATTTATTTGTTTGTTTATGCTATCTTAGGAAACTTTTTTGGTGTAGTATTGTCAACACTTCTTCATGTGAATTTATGTTTCTGCTGAACATTGTATGACATTTTTTTCTCACCCTTATAGTCAGCATTTTCGAAATTAAAACCCGTAGAAAACCATCCCATACACTTTTGATCTGTTTTTGAAGCCAATTCCTTAATTTAATTGTTCGTGAACTGGACGCATACTGAACATGGGTGAAAAACTAGAAATTATATATATAAACTAAAACAATTTAAAACTGTATAAAATAAATAAAATGATAAAATATCTTTTCAATTAATTGGATTTCTGCGTAAGCAAGAAATACATTAAAACCGGCTCTGTTTTTCTTCTTTTTGGATTTCTGCGTAAGCAAGAAAGCCTTTACGATCGTCTTTGTTTTTCTTAGTTTTTTTGGTTTTTTTCATCTTACTGTCCAAACCTAGCGATTTTTTTTATTTCGAAGTTCATTGGTTCATACAGCCGCCGTCTCAAAGTTCATTGGTGCATGAAGCGCCACTATTACGAAAGGGTGCTAATTAACTTTAATAGCGCTAGTTTATTGGCTTGAATTTTTGCCATGTGATCATCCGGGTATTTTTTTCGACTTACATTTGCACGCCGTTCGCATAATGGTACACTACAGCGTGACCGAAGAAACTTCCAAAAGTTGATTGATCAATCGATGTTGAATAGATTTACAGTTCCAAGACCGAGAGTAGAGGGTAAAAATTTATGATTAATCTTACAAAGATTCTACTGTGTCTTTTAAAAACAAGTTCTCAATGTTTTATAAAAACAGTGTGTCAAAAAAGAAAGGTTTTTTTTTTTTTTGAAAATGTCTGGTATTCTTTTGAGCTTTTCTAAATACAAAAGCTCGTTTGTTTCATCTGTGGGCTGTAATGCCTTTTAAGTTCTGGATACGTACAGCTCAGCTCAGTTTCCTCTTCAGCTCCAACAACAAGAATATCTGTCTAACCTCTGCCTGCATCATTTCATGTTTGATATTTCTCTAGAGATATGTTAGCATATTTACTTGTATAGTTCTTGGCTGTATTATCATTAATGCCCTTAATTAGGAATAGGACTTGCTATTTACGATAGCAAATAGGAAACTTATCTCGACTGTCTGTAAATTTTAACTGCTTTCAGTTATGTTTGCTAATTTGGATCACATATTTAATTAATCCAAATCTTTGTTTACTTTTTTTGTTGGGGAAGTCTTTTCGTTATTAGGAAGATTGGCCGTATATATTGAAAGACTTACGTAATCAATGTGATATCTTACACAGCATCTAATTAGATTTATTGTTCTTTTGTTCATTAAGTTTATTGGCAGTTAACGTAAGTTTCATATTGTGTCAGCTGTGCTTTAAGAATTTCCTGGGGTGTATGCGTAATTAAAAATTTAATGTTTTTTCAAGTTTCTAAGTTTTTAGGTTTAAGTTTCAGTTATGTATGTTGATTTTGTATGTATTTCGTATCATTAAAATCTACGCTTTCATTTTTGTGCTTAGGAATTCTGTTAGGAAGATTGACAATACATATTAAATTCATAACATTTACACTGACTTACATGCATACTCATTGTCTTATCTGAATTGATCACTGAATCCTTAATATCATTTCGTAAGTTTATTGATGTTTATTGGTATAAAGTTTTGCATAGTGGCAATTATGTTTTTCCAGATTTTTGAGGAGTACATGATCAGAAATTTAATAAATCTATATTGCGGATTAAACTTTTCTTAAATTTCAAGAATGTCGTAATCTTTCTTTTTTCATACTTCAGCTGATTTTGCAGAAATCCTTATGCCTGCAAGGGCATCTTGTTCTTCTTTTTCTTACTGTCCAAACCTAGCGGTTTTTTGAAAATTCATGCGTGCGATTACATGAAACCAAAGCACCGTGCCATGCATGTCAGCGGGAAGAAAACCTTTTAGATTTACCAAGGATTTACAGCGAATTAAAACATCTTCCAACTGTCTGTAAATTCAGTGCACATGAAACACGATACAAAACTTTCCTTTCAGTTATATAATTTATGTGTGTGCTTGAGCATACGTATAAGTATACTTTCAAAATCTTTATTTTACTTTTTGTGTTTTCAATATTGAGAAATCCATTCATAATTAAGAAGATTGACGGTACATATCACATGTTTAAAGAGTACGATTAACATACGAAATCACTGTGATATCTGAAAAGATCAATAAAAGGTTAATATTTCGCTCCCCAAAAATATAGGATGTTTATGTCATCACACAGTGTCGATTACACTTTCCCAATGCCCTGGAGTGCCTATAAAATCAGAAATGCAATGCTGTGTTGTAAAAATCATTCAACCTTATTTTCAAATTTCTTAAAGAATTTTTATAAACAGGCCACGAATGTCAACTTAGATTAAGAATGTTTGTGAGTGTAAGCCATATCAATCAAACTAAAACAAAAATGTCTGATTTCAGTTGTATGTTGATTTTGGTCTATGTAGATGTATATATTTTGCATGACCAAAATCTGTGTGCCTTTTTGTGCTTGTGATTTAGGAAGATTGACACAGAGTTATCAAATTCAGAAATTCATATCTTTTAGAGTTTATGAGTTTATGAGTTTATGAGTTATGTGCTCATTCATTGTGATATCTGAAAGGATCAATATATCCTTGATATATTGATCATTGGGGGGGGGGGGGGGGGGGGGGGGGGGGGGGGGGGGGATGAAAGATGAAAGGATTTAGAGAATGATACCGCAAGCATTTGAATTACAGAAATATAGCAGAAGATACGAGGGTGGAAAAACCACGATTTACGTCACAATCGGACTTTCGATTGAGATTACAGGAAAAGACAAGGCAAGGAAACAAAAACAAATAAAAGATGTAGTTGTTACTATATATATATATATATAAGTAGATATAAAAAGTTTTAAATAATCTTATTATAATAATCCGCGATTGTGCATACCACTTTTATTTTAGAGAGTGATATATTTGTTTTTTTTTTCACGGTCAAATCCTTCTTATTTTTTCCCTTTTCGTCGTAAAACCACGCCAAAGCGAGAGCGATTTTTTTGATTAGTATATGCTCCTCCGTTTTGTTATTTTGGTTTGCGCAGTGGAAATCAGCCGAAAAACGTCTTTGGAGGAGTGCGAGCAATGCAACGTCTTCGTTCGAAATTTGTCAACGATCATTTCGTGAGCAAGAAACTTCGCGAAGAAGACGGGTTTCTTTTTGTATACGAATATTTCAATTTAAATTTGATTGTTTTAGGCAGCAAATCGACGAAAGAACTGACGAAGAAACACAGGTTTGTATGCACGAAGGTATTGTTATTATTATAAAACGTTTTATTATCGTTTGTTTACAATGAAAAATCATATTTAGATATACAGAAGAAGTGCAGTGAAGTTTTTAAAAATTAGCTGCAGAAAGATCGAACGAACAAAAGGTATTATTATAAAACTTTTATACAGAAGAAGTGCAGTGAAGTTTTTAAAAATTGGCTGTGCAGAACGATAAGACTTTTATTGTTTAATATTTTAGATTAATAAAAGAACAGGTGTTTAAATGTTTGTTTACGTTTTAGTTATCAAATATCGCTATACAGAAGAAAGTGCAGTGGAGAAATGCAGTTTCATGTTTATTTACACAGTAAGGAATGGTTTTAATTAAGTTTTGAAAGATTAATTGATTTAGCTTTGAGTGGATGTCTCAGTTATTCTGTCGTTTAGAATGTGTATATGCTGCTGGATGAAAAGGAAGCCGAGAGAAATTATTTTGGTAACGCGCGCTATTATTACATTAAAAATGGTCCTACAGCTATGAATGTTTTTATTTCTCATGACGCTGTGGAAGTGGGGAATGTGTTATGCTGTCTGATTGTATCTATTGTATCTAATTTATATCGATGCTTGATGCTTTTGTCTGCCTGCCAAAAAGTGCAAAATCTACTGGAAAATACAGAAAGTTTAGCAGTTTTTCCAAACGAAGATAGCAGTTTTATGTATTTCACTTAAAAAAAATGGTAGCGAAAGTGTTTTATAAATACCTATGTATGTTTGTGCTGGAAAGTAAATAAAGTATTAGTAATTTGTTTACAGGTATGAATATAGAAGTAAAGAGTTTAGAAGTGTTTCAAAATGTCTACAGAAGATGATCAATGCTGTTTAGTTTACTAACATGTGAATTGGCAGTGAAAGGTATCCCATTTTGTTTGAAGTTCAGCTAAAGTTAAAATAGTATAAATCTATTTAGTTATAACACAGTTGGTATGCTGGATAAATAAGAATAAAGGGTTGTTTAACTGTTGTGAATTAGCCAGAGGAGATTTTAACTCAGATTAAAAATGTGGTTGTTTTCAATTTTTTATAAACTCTTTAGATATATAAATTCTGTCATCACGTTTGTGTTTTTAATTATTATTCATAAGGTAGATGTGAATGAATTATGTATTTAAGAAGTTCATTAGTTATTACTGTGCAATGAAATGTTTATGCATTATTTTGTGTTATGGTAATCGTTTACGTACCTGGGTATATATATAAGTTTGGCATTATGATTTTATTTGTGACTTCTGGGTAAATTTTTGTTTTAAGGATAAATGCGTAGTTGAATTTCACTTTTTGTTGTTGTTGTTTATTTCAATATTCTAATAGCATGATTAGGTTTTCGGTATTACAGTATTACAATTACTATTACGGTGTTTTGTTGTTTTGAGTTATTGTTTTTAGGATAAATGCGTAGTTGAATTGCATTTTTTTGTTGTTGTTGTTGTTGTTGTTTATTTCAATATTCTTATAGCATGATTAGGTTTTCGGTATTACAATTCAAGTATTAATTTTTTAGGTAATAATAAAAAAAATCATAAAGAAATGAAACTCATGGTTTTAATCATGACGTTGATGGTTTTGGGAAGAACAGACTATATATCAAAATTCATTAATGGTTGCTGTATAATGTAACTTCCGCACGAAAGAAACACAGTTGGAAGGTATCAATTTGTTTTCAATTCACATTTTGTAATGTTATTCAATGTTTGGTTTCGTATGTCTGGGTAAACAGTTCTGTGTTATATATTGCCATTTTTTTTACATTAAAGTTACTTCTCTTCTGCGTATAAATATATTATTCTGAGCCATGTTGCTATTTGTTTCTGTTTTTAATCTTCTGAATGTAATAACAAATTAATGCCTGAAAAGAAACTTTTACACGAGTTAAATGCTGTGACACAACGCATACTGAACATGGGTGGCGAGTGACGCGTACGTAACACAGGAATGGCAGATTTGACCTAATGTTTCCAAAGTTAAGTTCGGTAAAAAGTTTTTACCCGGGATACTAGTCTATATAATAATCCGCGATCGTGTGTCACACTTTTATTTTAGAGAGTGATATATTTGTTTAATTTTTACGGTCATCGTCCTCTTATGTGCGCGTAAAACCACGTAGAAGCGAGAGACACTTTTTTCACGATCATTCCAAAAGCACGTGGCATCATTTGACGTCAGTTTTTTATGATCACGGGGAATCATTGCATTGCATCCCCAATCGAACGCGACGTTTTTGGGGAAATATCTCGAGAACCAATAGGGAAAACTGACGTTTTTTAGGGACCGCGACACGGGTGAGCAGGTGACGCAACATTTGGGTCAAAATTTTATTTGGTACTGCGGATATGACGTCATCAATATCTTTGATTGATGATATCTCTGCAACGGTTGATCGTAGCGAAACGATCTCATACAATTTTTTGATCAGTTTTTCGAGCTCTACAACATGGGTGCACTTTTGAGTTGCGATTCTGTGATTTATTTTTTCGTCACGGGGATCGTTCACGGGAATGACAATTTTGACCCATCCTTTTCGAAGTTAAGTTCGGTAAAAAGTTTTTACCCGGGATACTAGTATAGATATAATATAGATAAAACCATCTGGACATAACTGTTGATGTCAGAAGCTTCGATGTGTACAAAGTTAGACATGAAAAAGGTGTTGCAATGCTGACTATTGTAAGGATTGAAGTCACAGTGAACTATTGTAAGGATTGAAGTCACAGTGAACTAAGAGGAAGGTAAGGGGAAGTGTAAGTTGGAAATTTCCGCTGTTATATAAATTTATAAATTGTTGTAGGTACAAATAGATAATTCTATCTAGAATAGTTTGATTTTTTGGTACATGATTTTTGAAGGCTTCGTAATCCAACTGCTTGATGTGGTCAGGAAGTTTATTCCAAATTGACGAGCTACGGTATGCGAATGACGTTTCATATTTCATGAAATTGAAACGTCTTTTTTCAATTTGTCGGTTGTTTCTTAGATTTCGGGAAGTTTTTCTTTTCGTAATCAGCACTTTGTTTGGATCGTTTCTATGATATAGGTTGTGCGTAATGCAGGCTGTTCGTCTTTTGCAGTACCATGAAATTGAACGCCAGTTTGCTTTTTTCTAAAACTTCATTATCAGCTGTTGTCTTTTTATTCGCTGTACAAATCTAGCTGCCTTGATGTGGATAGAGTTGATTTCATAGATCTCATTACCAGGACAGCCACCCCATACTGCGATGCAGTATAAAACTGATGGTAAGATTCCTTTGATGTAAATTTCTTTCAGGTGACTTTGATCCATGAATCTCATTTTGTATAGGTTTTGTAGCTTGAGTTTAAAGTTTTTCAGAATTTTCAAAGTATGTAGTTTCCATGATATGTTATCATCTATTGTAACACCAAGGCACTTGACACTCTTTGTTACATTTATTGCGTTGGTGCCAAGCTTGAATTCTGGAATAGGACCGATAAAGGGACTTTTAGAAATAAACATGATTTCAGTCTTCCCTACATCTGTGTGGATGGCAAATCCATTTTTGTCAGCCCATTTTTGTAATTGGTTTAAGATTTTCTGTACTTTTTGAAAAGCATCAGCATAATCATCGCATACTTCATGACAAGTGGAATCGTCAGCGAACATATCATCTTCAACATTTTCAGGAAATCGTTAATGTCAATACTGAAAAGTTGCGGTCCTAACAAAGAACCTTGTGCCACACCATTTTCGACTTTTAATTTATCAGATTCGCAGTTATTCACAACTGTATATTGATGTCTTTCTGACAAGTAGGAGTCAATAATTTTGTATGGACTCCCTGATATTCCACATGCTTGAATCTTTTTTAATAGTGGTTGGTGTGGGACTACATCGAACGTCTTTTTGAAATCAATAAAGATACAAGCTACGACTTTTCTCTCGTCAACGGCCTTATGCCATTTTTCGGTCATGTTCAATAATATCGATTCAGTTGAACGACCTGATCGAAAACCTGATTGCCTTTCGCTGATTAGACAAAGGGAATCAAGGTGGGATTTCCTTTGGTCAAGTATAACTTTTTCAAGTACTTTACTAGCTATACTCAGTAGCGTTATTGGTCTGTAGTTGTTGCAGTCAGACTTTGAACCTTTTTTGTGCAGGCAAGACACTCTTCCAACTTTCCAATCACTTGGGAACTTAATTCCTTCAATCGAGCTCTTTATGACTTTGTATAGACCACTGGATTATGGTCCTATCGCTTTAATGTGGTCGGCCTTAATATTTTCAGGACCTGAAGCTTTTCCTATTTTATTGCGCATTTGAAGGCATTTTCATATATCGATTCGTTGATATGGATAACATGAGAAAAGGGTGTAACACGATATATGTGACTATTGTCATTATTACTTTGAGTGTTCAGTTTATTTCCAATGTTTGCAAAGTGATGGTTAAGTGCATTTGCCTTTTCTTTACTATTTGTATAGTGAGTATTTTCTACAGTAACTGTCCCTATAGTTTTTGAATGTTGCTTTCCCTGGAAGGAATTTACAGCTTTCCAGAACGATTTAGTTGATTCACATTTAGCAAAAGTTTCTTTCCAATAACTTGTTTCTGCAAGTTGTAGAAGACGTTTGCATTTATTTCGTTGTAATTTATAAGATTTCCAGATATTTGGGTCCTTCGAACGTTTCGCTTGCATAAGTAGTTTGTAGCGATGGTTGAGTTCTTTTCGAATCTCTCTAACTACCCATGGCTTGTTTTTTGTCCTCTTTTTCAATTTCAGTGTCTTAGTATGACTCTGTATAACGTCAAGGTATAGTGTATTCCATAAGTTGTTCACATCGTGCACATCTTCAAAAATCTTTAGAAAATGCCATGAGACCAACTCAAAATCACGCTTAAGTTGGTCAATATCTTCAATTTTATTGACAGTGAATTTTTGGAGGTTGTTTTTGTTTTTTGATGTTAGTTACAGCGTAAATCAAGTGATGGTCAGAAATCCCTGTATCGTAGGTACCAGAGGATAGGACGCTAAAACCGGAAACGTTTGTTGATGTTATTATTAGGTCGGTGGTTGTTGAACTTGACATAGTCACTCTAGTTGGACCGTTAATTATATTCTCCAGGTTTTGGGAGAATATTATGTCTTTGAGTTTAATTGTTTGGACTGAACTGGAATCGTGCATATCTTATTATAATAATCCACGCTGTGTGTCACACTTTGATTTTAGAGAGTGACATATTTACTTTTTTTTCAACGGTCAAAACCTTCTTATTTTTTCCCTTTTCGTCGTAAAACCACGCAGAGGCGAGAGCGTTTTTTTACGATTAGTAAATGGGGAAATCTCGCCGCTGATCGATTTCATTGGCTAATAAAGGAAAACTCTTAAAATGCGCAGTTTTGATTGGCTGACAAATTCCAAAAATTAGTTCGTTTATAACGGCTTTCATTTCTTCGTTGTGAACTTCACGAAGAAACACAGGTTAGTATACATACGAAGGTATTGTTATTATGAAACTGTTTATTGTTAAACTTTTACTGTTATTGTATTTTAGATTAATAAAAGAACGGGTATAACCACATGCTTAGGTGAGTTTTTGAACCGATGTTTGTTTTTTGGTCAGCGCCGCAAGGTAGCTGATCTTTCATTTCCCCGTGTCTGTCAGTCCGTGTGTGTGTGTGTGTGTAATGTTGCAGTTCTTCACGCCCCAGGTTAAACGCCCGTTTTTGCTAACTTTCAATTTTGCAGTTTAAAATCCGAAAGTTTAAGCTGACGTAATTGCTTTTAGAAGATAAGAGTACTTGAATATTAATTGTAAGTATATTACAAACAAAATGTGTTCAATTTCAGTAGTTTATAATAAAAAGAAATTGTTTAAATGCGCCCTTTTTCTCAACCGAATTCCAGTGCATGCTGGGATCAAACCATGCCATGCTGCTTTAACTTTCATGGCGAGGAGGAGCAATTAATACATGCTATTATACTGCGAAAGAAAAACAGAATCAGAAACTATTATAAATATTTATCATCGAGTAACTATCAACACTTCTGCAACCATGTGTCCAAATCTGAGATACGATTTTAAAAAGGAGGAAGAAAAAGAGCCAGGTAAGAAAACCATATCATGATATATCATAACTAGCTATGTGACTCTTGACTACTTGACCTAAAATATATAATTTCTGTTGTGAAGTAAAAATGCCTAGTTATATTAAGATTTTTATAACAGATTTGATAGGAGCTTTAATTGGCCCCCATATTGTTTTAAAGTCTGACATTGTGAGAGGTTGCTCTCGTTACACTTAAAAACGTTGTGGGGGAAAAAGAAGGTGAACAAAGCAGAAAAATTGTTTCTCAGAGATCTAGGATCGTTATATTATCTTAGGGGAAGAAATCATCAACTGGTTTCACTTTCAAAAACGTCATTTGTACAAATTTGAAATTTAATTTGGCAGACAACAGCAAACCATCAAATTTGGTGGGAATTTAATTTGGAACATCCCAAGAAAACGTAAATTATGGCAGGAATATAATTTAGCGGTGCAGAAACGGAGAGAAACTTTCGCGAATTTTGCAAATTTGACCCTTTTTCACGAAAGTTTACAGCGCGAAAAATTTAAAATCACTCATTCGCGAAAGTTTATCTCGCGAAATTTTGCTCTTATTTCCAACTCGCGAAAGTTTATCCAGTAAAATTTTGATTTTTTTTTTTTTTTTTGCAATTTTTTAAATTTTAAAGCTGAATTTTTTTCTGCATAGAAAATTCCTTTGTTTTCTGCCCTAAAAACTGCCCTTACTTATTTCAAAAAATTCCTTCATTCGAGAAAGTTTATCTCGCGAAAATTGATCAATTTCTTCATTCGCGAAATTTTGCGACTTTTCCAATTCGCGAAAGTTTATCCAAAACATTTTGCGAATTTTTGACCTCGAGAAAGTTTCTTGCGCGAACGTTTCTCCGATTAAAGTAGTAAATTTTGTGCACCAAATAAAAATATTTATTCTGTGCGTATTAATTTTCGTGCAAGTCATATTTTCCGAAAAAAGAAACAATAAGTACTAATTTCAAAAGAATGTCCTTTATTATGGCTCTTGGGGCTAGGGCTAAGGTCAAAGCACAGTTAACAATGACCCATTATAGGCGTTCTCTTCTCGTCCAGAGTGGCTTAGAAATTCCATGTTCCTTGATACTTACAGATGCCAGCAACAAAAGCACATTATTTGAAGCAAAACACACAGAG
The DNA here is from genome assembly GCA_027922465.2 of Turritopsis dohrnii. Lineage (NCBI taxonomy): Eukaryota > Metazoa > Cnidaria > Hydrozoa > Anthoathecata > Oceaniidae > Turritopsis > Turritopsis dohrnii. Next base: position 452,727 of record BQMF02000066.1, on the reverse strand, counting down.
CCTCAGGAAATTATAATTATCGGTACATTATACAAGACGGTGAGTAGGCTACAGTTTGAAATAATGGACGTTTTGCATGGATTAATTTTTGCGAGTCGGAGCTTTTCAAGGAAAATGTTTGGATTTATTTTTGAGAATGTGAACAAAGTGCAATGCGTGTATTTTATAATATAGCTTAGAGAAATAGCAACGAAAATCACCATTTCCATGCCTGCCACATTGCAAAACCGATGGGTGCTTGATAAGTACAAGGAAATACAGGGTTGGAATTAAGAAAAAAATATCGCTTCGTGAAAAAATTAGAAAATTTTTACGTTTTATGCGAAGTACAAGTATGATCGCTATCTATTTGTTTATGTTTTTTGTTTTTCATAGGAGTCTCTGTTTTTATTATTTTAACAGATCCTACCATCATCTAAAACAAAAATTTGTTTGTTTATAGCCCAGGAAAGATAAGATCTAATGTTTTTGACAGAAATGGATCACCGTTTGAAAACACTTTCGCAAAATACAGCTGTCATTATTACAGCATTTTGCAGCCATGGAATTTCAAAGAAGTGTTGGACGGCACGTTGTACCGTATATCATTTTTCGTTATTGTTACACGTGCGCTAATGCGGCACGTGGGAACGAACGAACGAATGAAATATTCTCTAAAGCTGCATTTCCACTTAAGAAAAAATCAGTCGAAAAAGAAAATTTCTACTAGAAACACACGTATGTCACGGGTTGCTATGGTAATTTTGTTTCGACTCGAAAACTTCAGCATGATCGAACAAGTTGAAAATTTTCAACTTTTTCTGTGTTTTTCGCTCGAAAAATCATAGAAAGCCATTCAAGTTGCTTTAAATAAGCTGACTTGCGCATTTTTTAAAGATCAACATCAAAACAAGATGGCGATGTGTAGAGATGAGTACGGTGTATCTTAAAGTAGTAACGCACAAATCGCTCTTGAACTGAAATACACTCCTGTCTTTAAGATGATTTTGTTATCTTTTGTGCTACATACTGCAACAACTTTTCACACAGTTAGAAGGCGAAATAATTTGAAAAACGATTCATGGTCAAATAATTTCCTTCACTAACCGATGGAATTCTCCTTTCCAAGATCTTTCCGCAAAAATTTTCCTAACCCAAAATCTTCTTTTTAAACGTTTTTGTTTCAATAGTTGTTTTTGTTTCAAAAAAATGATGTTTATCGCAGCCACATTTTGTTTACATTTAAAATTGAAGCTTTCTGAAGAGAAAAGAAGTAATGGAAATAAAGAAAAGAAAATTTCGGGCGAAAAATACTTTTAAGTAAACAGTATTAATTATCATGCACAGCCCTTTTGTGCACTTATTAAAGTATTTCAGACTTTTTTTGCGCAAATGTGCGAAAATTGGTACACACAAAAATTTCTACCAATAAAAGGTAATTATAAGTTTCTTCTATAAACTTTTGTTTTCATCTGAAAATATGTATATTTAAAATCCATTTAATATTGATCAAAGAAGCTTAAAATCTAAAAGTATTTCTTCACTGATGCAATACATCGGTGCTTTGGTTTCATGTAAATGCATGCACAAAATTTTTAAAAACTGCTATGTTTGGACAGTCAGAAAAAGACGGGAAATAAGCCGGCCTGGTTTTAATGTATTTCTCGCTTTCGCAGAAATCTAAAAACCTTTTACTTAACTGGTATAAAATTTTTGTGTAAAGTGACAGGAATTTGTCTTTTCAGAGGGAAAAACATCAGATAATTACCATATTGCCTCAAATTAATGCTACGGTGCTTTTCATGTTAGCACGCACCGCATTTATTATGGGTAATTCTGATAAGTGCCTAATTTGAGGCATGACACTTAATTGGGAGCGGTGTTTATTTAAATTGCATGTTATAAAATGTGGTGCTTATTGGAGGGCAGCACTAAAAAGAGGAAATGTGGTTAGGGATTGCAAAATGAAAAGGTACAATTTCTTTCTAAATTTAAGATAGACTCTGTATAACCCTAAAGATCTTAAAGTCACAAAACAAACTGAAAATAGTTTGAACCAAATGTCTGTTTGAACACAATAAATGAAATTGTCTTTTTTTAAAAAACTCACATAACAAACAATTATATATAATAAAATCGAGGTTTACCTTCTTTTTACCCACTGCAAATCGTTATCATAATTCATGAAATAAAAATCAGACTGAGTGATGTGATATGCATTTGAAAAATTCTGCAAATTGCAATCCCATCTATATACTAATGCCGATGCTTCTCTGTTTTGTTTAACATGTCTAATAGCCCATAGCACATACCTTAATGGAAGAAATTTTCTCGGAATTTAATTTCGCGGTTGAGAAGGTAAAAATGGCCGATTATCGCAGAATTTAATTTTGCGACTGACAAATCAAATTATAACGTGTTTTGAGGAATTAAATTTCACGGTTTTCGATTTTGAATCATCTTTTCTTTTATTATTTAACATGTAAAACTAAAATCGAATTTTCGCGGAAATTAATTTCGCGATTATTGGCCAAAATCGCAAAATTAAATTCTGCAAAAATTTCTTCCCGTTAAAATTTCTTCCCTTAAGGTATTTAATTACCGTAAATATCCGTTGTCTTTAATTTATCTTTAATTTGTACAAAATTATAAAAGTTTTATAAGCGCCCAGCATTATTAAGCGCCCCCTCGATCAAGCGCCCATGCAAAAAAATCCAAAAATTTAATAAGCGCCCAGGGCGCTTGTTCGGATATTTACGGTAACCCATTTTTCTGAAAACGTTTGTTCATTGTGCAGTTAGATATAGCTGTTATCTTTTTTACTTTTAGGAAACGACAACTACACTTGGCACATCTTCCAATTTCACCTCATTTGAGGGCCGCCTGAATTGGCGGAAGCGAAGGTTCACGGACGTGAACAGCCAAAGCACAAAGCTCAGTAGATCTCAAAGCCCAAAAGTTCAAAGCTCTAAAGTGCAAAACTCAAAAGCTCGAAAGTAAAAGTAGTAACAGAGTAACTGAAGTTGAATATTGATTAAAGTGTCAAAGTTGTTGTAGTTGTTCTTGCTGCCGATATGATTTCCGTTGATGCATATCGTATCACTATAGGTAGTTTCTATGGCGCCACCCAAATATCCCGGGCCAATAAGGAAAAGGATTTAATTAATTGTTATGGAAATGCAAGGGCGACCTGTTTTTTGTTAAGAAGTTGCCCAATGTTTTATTCTTTGCTTATGTGCGCTAATATGATTTTGTTAATGGCCGGCGATGTTGAATTAAACCCGGGACCTGTTCCTAGTGTCACAGTCGGTGGCTCATTTAATCAAGGCGATCCCCGCTTCTATGAATCCGCTGGTAAACAGTGCGCATGTAACGCTTTATGGTCGATTTGTTATTCAGCGCTAAAGAATTTGCGGTATTGGTCTAGATGGGATTTAGATCATATTTTAACATTAGGAAATGATCTCTATAAAACGTTAGGCTTCTCCGGTTATCTTTCTTTTGACGACTTACCTGACAGCGTGCAATTCAACAGTTATAACGTAATTCTTGAGAAGCATGGTGTGGTCACAGGGATTTTAAATTCGAACAGTAATAATTCGCTCTTTCGTGTCTATTGTGAAAATACTACGGGAGCTCTTTTCATCACAAGTGGTTTTGCTACGGCTTTGTTTTGGGCGAATGGGTTTACTTACATTTTCGATTCGCATGCCCGTGATCCAATCACAGGCTTACCAGATTCTAATGGTGTGTCCGTCTTAATGAAATTCGATTCCGTCAGTTCTGCGGAGGAATATATTAAAACTTTTTATCTTGATGTTCATAGACAAACAGACAGCGTCTATTATCAGGTTCAGAGTTATGATGTGCGGATTAGGGCTGATTTTTTAGTAGAGATTCAAAGACTTCTGAGAACTGAAAAGTGTCGCCATGAACGTAAACGTAAAGTACAAAACCCTGCTCAAAATGAAAAAAATCGGGCAAAGGAAAGGGCTTATATGCGAAGTTATCGGGTTGGCATTTCATCCGAACAAAAATCAAAAATGTTGGAAAAAAATCGTAATAGCATGAATAATCAACGGGCTTCATTTACTGATGAGCAGAAATCAAAACAAAGGGAAAAGAATCGAATAAGTATGCAAAATCGGAGAATTGGATTATCGGATGAACAAAAATTGGAACAAAGGGAAAAGAAAAAAACTAGTGAGCAAAGTCGTAGGATCGGATTATCGAATAAACAAAAATCTGATCTTCGAGAAAAGAATCGAACAAGGAAACAAAAGCGAAGAAATCTATTATCAGATGAAAAAAAGTCAGAATTGACAAAAAACACCCGAATGTATAAGAAAAAACAACGTGCTAAGCAATCTGAAGAAATCAAGTTTGAACTACGCCAAAAAGATCGGGTTGATAAACAAAAGAAACGAATAGGATCGATAGATTCATTTAAGAAAGTTGTCAAAGAAGGTCCTTATTATATTTGTGTATGTTGTAACAGAACATTATATAAACAATCAGTTCGAATCTTCGACGATAACATTTATACTGTGGATCAAAAAGTGTTTGCCTTTCAAGTTCTCAGTTTTGACGACAGTGAATACATTTGTCAAACATGCCATCTAAAGTTAGTAAAAGGAAAACTTCCCTGCCAAGCTGTTGTAAACGATTTGGAAATATTTGAGATGCCTGGTATTTTTAATGATGTTTGCAAACTTGAAAAAACGATTATTTCCAAAAGACTGTTATTTAAAAAGATCACTATCATGCCTAAAGGACAATCTCCTAAAATGAAAGGGGCTATTTGTAACGTTCCAATACAAGCCGATGACATTTGTAATATTTTGCCAAGAGGATTAGATAACAATGGCATAGTCCAAGTTGCTTTGAAGAAGAAAATGTCATTTAAATCAAATGTTTTTTTTGAAGCTGTTAGACCCGATGTTGTCAGAGGAATTTTAATGTATTTAAAACAAAATAATGCATTGTACTCTAATATTGAAATAAACATAGAAAATGTGCCTCGCTGTTGGATTGGAGAAATAAACAATACATTTGAAGAAGAGGTCCACTTTGTAAACGAAAGTCAAATTCCGCATGTCAAACAAGAAGACGAGGAAGAAAACATGAATCCTTTAGATGAATTTCGACTGGCTGTTTCTGAAACTGCATACGTACCTGAGCTTGCATATGAAGTTAGAGATGATGCAAACGTAACTATTGCACCAGGAGAAAATAAAGAACCTTTGGCTTTAATCTGTGATGATGATTGCGAACTACTTGCACACCCATGGTTGTTTCCGACAGGAAAGTTTGGGTATACACATGACAGAAAAGAAAAATTGAGTCCTTGCAAATATTTCAACCAAAGACTGTTAAACTATAAACAAAAGTTTGCTTCGGACTCGGATTATATATTTTTTGCTCAATCACTAATGCAACATTTGAATTTAAACAGATCTATCAATATTGCTATGAAAAAAATAAAATCTGACGGATTGACAGCAGGTCAAATCTCCCAAAATTTTAAAGAAAAAATTGGAGAGCTGATAGCTAGTGACGAAGCATTTAATTTCATGAACACTTTAAAAGGAACTCCTGCATATTGGAAAAGATTTCCTTTTGAAGTACTAGCCATGGTTAAACAGCTGGGATTACCAACTTATTTCATGACCCTTTCTTGTGCGGATCTTAGATGGAGTGAGTTAGTTGAAATTATAGGGAAATTAAACGGTATGAATTTAACGGCAGACGAAATTGAAAATTTGAACTATTTTGAAAGAACAAACATTCTTAATAGCAACCCGGTGCTCTTAGCACGGCATTTTCAATTTCGAGTGGAAAATATTTTTAAACATATAGTTCTGAATGGACCTTTTGGAAAAGTTATTCATTATGCTATTCGGGTTGAATTCCAAGTGCGAGGTAGTCCCCATGTTCATTGTTTATTATGGGTCGAAAATGCACCTATTTTGAGTGAACAAAATAAAGACGAGTATGTTGCATTTGTAGATAATGTTATTAAATGTGAACTACCTGAACAGCAAAGCAATGATGAGTTGTTTCGCTTGGTAAAAACATATCAAACACATAGTCACTCCAGGTCTTGCCGGAAGTATAAAAATATTGAATGTAGATATTCGTTTGGTAAATTTTTTACAAACAGGACGCGTTTAGCTAAACCAATCTCTGACGAAGTCCCTGTGGAAGAAAAAATAAGAATGCTTCAAACACGAAAAGAACTATTAGATAAAGCTCAAAAATATGTCGATGAAAAATTAAATCCAAAATATTGTAACATGTATGATCATACAAAAGAGAGCTATAACCCACCTAACTCCATTGCAAAGATATTACAGGAATTAGATATTGAAGAAGCAAGTTACTATCGTTCACTAGAGATGTCACCTGATAGCAGTTATCAGATCCATTTTAAACGATCTCCTGGTTCCTGTTTCATAAATAATTACTTCGAAGATGGTTTACTTGCATGGGAAGCAAACATTGACATACAACCTGTTTTAGATTATTACAAAGCTGTAGCGTACATGTGCGCATATCTGTCCAAATCAGAGGATGAATCTACAGAAGCAATGAAACAAGCAGCTAAAGAAGCACATGAAACATGACAAACAGCTTATGAGAAAATGAAATCAGTATCCAAAGCTTATAGAACTCACAGAGAAATGTCAATCCAAGAAGCAGTTTCAATTGTTTTGCCAGAAATTTGGTTACGTAAAACATGTCCAGCAGTAACCTTTGCAAATAGTAATCTTCCTGAAAACCGTTATCGAGTTTGTCGGAGCGAAGAAGAAATAGCAAATATGCCTGATAACGAAACTAATATTTTCAAAAGAAATATGTTAGACCGTTACATTGATAGACCAAACTTATCTTTTAAAAAAGGAAAATACGCCATGATGGATAATCTCTGTTTTGCTAAATTTCTGTCTAGTTTTGTACTAGATGTAAGAGTTACTGATGAAGACGAAAATGACTGCCAACCAGAAGTTCTTGAAGATCTGTTGCTCGATGAAAAAGACACCCGCCTACCGACTACTGTCCCACTTATGTCATCAAAAGAACGTGTTAAATTGCGGAAAACCAAATGTGTATTAAGATACCATGTACCTAACAAAATAACGAAGCCAGAGGCCTATGCTCATCATATTTTGTTCATGTTTTACCCTTTCCGAAATGAAACTGAATTAAAGGCTAGTACATCCGGAACATATACAGAAAAAATGTTAGATCCAGAGGTTTTAGACGTCATAAACAGTAACAAACATATTTGCGAACCTTACGGTGAAATAGTCGACAATGCATTCGTTCATTTCAATGCAAACAACACTAAAGGCTTGGATGCATCTGGAGAACAAGAAAACGATTCTGTAAGAGATGAACTAAAACAAAACGCAAACGAAGATGAGGAAGTTGACGATTTTACTGAAGAAAACATTTTTGGAGCGCCAGCTCGTACACCAATTACAATTTCTGATGATGAAATGAATGAAAGAATCCGCTCTTTAAACAAAAAACAAAGAGAGATATTTAACTACATTAATAAATGGGTGAGAACTTCAATGAAATCTTTGCAAAGCAAGGAAACAACAAAACAAGAACCTTTTCAAATTTTCATTACTGGGAGTGCTGGATGCGGAAAGTCACATCTACTAACAACTATCAAAATATACTTGCATAAAGCTTTGTCTTATGGTTCAGGTGAACACAGCAAAGAAAGAATGTTAATGTTAGCACCAACTGGAGTTGCAGCTGTGAATATTGATGGTTCAACTATTCATTCAGCGTTAGGAATATTACCAGATCGAACGAGTAGTAAATGTGTTTCCAAATTAAGCGACAAAAAAAGGAGTTCGCTTAGACAAAAGTATAGTGAACTTAAAGTGATAATTATTGATGAAATTTCCATGGTCTCAAACAAGCTACTTTTGTATATTCATCAAAGATTATGTGAAATATTTGGTTGCACTGAAGATTTTCCATTTGCAGGAATATCAATAATTGCCTGTGGTGAATTTTATCAATTACCACCAATTCAACAAAAACCTGTTTTTGCAGAATTTAATGATCATATGTTGAATATCTTTCACTGTTGGCGATACTTCAAAATTGCTGAACTTACTGAAGTTATGAGACAACGAGGTGATCAAACATTCATCGATCTTTTGAACAATATCAGAATAGGTTTACTGTCAGACAGAGATAGAGAAACACTGAAATCAAGAAGAATTGAAATAGACGACCCAAACTATCCAAATGATGCTATTCATATTTGGGCTGAAAATGCTTTAGTTAATGAACATAACCAGAGAAAATTACGAGAACTACCAGGTTTCGAGTACGAAATTGAAGCCATCGATAAGCTGCCTGAGAATATTGCAGCAAGTATTCTTGAAAAGGTGTATCAACGAAGTCAAATGGATACTGATGGATTAGCTCAAAAACTTTCATTAAAGATAAAAGCAAAAGTGATGCTAACATCAAATCTTGATGTCGAAGATAAACTGTGTAATGGTCAAATAGGAACAGTTGAACATCTGAAGTTTGATCAAAGAGGTAACATAGTTACTATATATCTGAAAATGGATGATGAAGATATAGGAGTAAAAGCCACTAATGGTGATCCGTTTGGAAGAGCTCACAACTTAGTCCCAATCAACAGAGTTGAAAAGGAGATAAAAATAAGGAAGAATAGTTTATCATCACCGATAATAAAAAGACTTCAATTTCCATTAGTTCTTTCATGGGCTTGTACAGTACATAAAGTTCAAGGTAAAACATTCCCCAAAATAGTATTCAGTCTTGATATGCTCCGACAAAAGCGATTTAATTCTGGTCAAGTTTATGTTGCTTTAAGTCGTGTAACTTCTTCAGCTGGATTGTATATCTTAGGAGACATTGATAAGAAACATGTTACCACCGATGCAAGAGCAACTGCTGAGTATGAATTTATGAGAGAAAATCTATCTCTAGGTTATATAAATTCAGAAAGTTCAGAAGATGTCCTTTCAATTTCATTACTTAATGTTCGTTCTCTTTCGAAACATGCGATCGATATTAAGAATGATAATGTGCTTATGGAATGTGACGTACTTTGCTTTACTGAAACTCAATTGACATCCAACATTGACACTACAAAAATATCAAGAACTTTGACTCCTTTTTCATTGGAATTCAACAACACTAGTAATGATAAGTTTTTAAATATTGCATTGGCATATAATGATAGTGTTACATTGATCAATAATATTTCCATTCCAGGAGCTTCTCTTTATACATTGTTCAAGCCTGATACTTGCTCTGATCATCTGAATATTATCCTTTTATATCGAAAAAACAACCTTAGTCTTGCAAATTTTTTATATCATATCCAACATTTGAGTAGCCAAGTTGATTTGGTTCATATAATTCTGGGAGATTTCAATATTAATACCCTGCAATCAAATAACACCATGTTGCATAATTATTTAAATGAGAATTATGTATTAAGGAATGAAACTGCTACTCATATTTCTGGGTCATTAATTGATCATGTGTACATCCACAAAGATCTTGCTCAACATACTGACACTAAGATTTCTATGCATTTTGTTTACTATTCAGATCATGACGGAATTAAATTGCAGATAAAAGAAAAATAGGTTGCGTTGTGTTGTGACAAAGCTTGAATTACATCTAAAAGCAAGTCAGTGCTCCAGGTTTACTACTTGAAATGTGCCTTAAAAATCTAAACATATGTGTATATTCTATATTAAGACCAAAAATATCCCGACAAAAGTCATATAAAAATTTTCGGGTTAATAATTTGTTTGTCAAGTCATAATGCATATCTTGCTTATTTCCAACTAAGATCAGTGATCCACTGATCAATGATTCAAATGCTTGCCCTCTGCGTTTGAAGAGCCAAGGCTAAAGGTAATCGTAAAGAGGCCAAACGAATTCCAACGAAAATATGAGTTATTTCTAGATGTCTTTAATGTCATGAAATATTTTTTCGTTTGAAGCATTTACTTCTGAAAACTCCGTTAGCGCTGACCTTAAGGCCTATGGCCTCTTGTTTATATATATATAGGTTTTTTCAGAGGAAAACCAAACGAAGAACGAGTGAAAGAAAATCTATTTTTACGACTGAAACGTGTGCTGATTTTACGTATTTCTTTTTATAGTTATCCAATAGTTATGAGAGTGCAGCAGTGAAGTAGTGTAGTTGAAGTTGTTTAAAAATGGCGGCAGAAAGTATGATGTTTATTATTTACATTGGTGAAAATGGTTTTACTTTTTTCGGTGGGAAAACGTTTGGAAAAGATACAAAGTAATATACGTAAGTACCTGAGTCAAACGCATTTATAAATACAGCGTTAAGAGATAGTAAAAACAGAGTTAAAACGATCAAAAAGTTGCATGCCCCAGGAGCAGTTTTGTTTTGGTAACGAACTGGCTGTTCTTTTTTTATTTATTTCAAAATGGCTCCACAGTTATGAAGTTCAGAAAATAACACGCCACTGTCTATCACTGTTATGTATTGAAATCTTTTTCTTTATTTATGCCTTTCAGTTTCAGGAAACTATGCTGGAAAGTAAATCGAGTGTATTAATTTGTTTACAGGTATGAAGTATAGAAAGTAAAGAGTTTAGAAGTGTTTGATACAGAACATGATCAATATTGTTTACTAACATGATGATGTGAATTGGTATTGAAAGATAAAGTTAAAATAGTATCTATGTAGTTAAAGCACAGTTAGTATTCGTGGATAAATAAAGGATAAGAGGGATGTTTACTGTTGTGTTTTGAATTTTCCAGAGAGGAGCTTTGAACTGGAAATAAAAAATGGCTCCACAATGTGAATGTTTTCATATGTTAACAATTCTTTTTAGCTATACTAATTCTGTCATTAAGTTTGTGTTTTTAATTATAATTTTTAAGAAAAAAATATGTTTTCAAAGTGTCTTTTAGTTTGTTTTGTTTTTCTTTTGATTTCGTCATAGCATGATTAGGTTTTTGTATGTTTTTTGAATATTTTCATCTGTTAAAATAGAAATGAAGCACATGATGGGTTGAATTATAATGTTGAGAGGGCAACTTAAGAGAAGAATGGATTATGTATTGAAGAAGATCATTAATTATGACTGTGCAATGAAACTATCCTACAAAAAATAAGCGTTATTGGGTGGATTTTTCTTAAGTTTATATTTTATCATGTTTATGCATTATTTTGTGTTTTGATAATTGTTTACGTACTATGCCTAGGTATATAACTTTGGCTTTATGATTTTATTTGTGACTTTTTATCTTCTGGGTAAATTTTTGTTTTTAGTTACATATTGTTTTTAGGATAAATGCGTACTACAATTTCTTTCTTTGTTTTTTGTTGTTGTTGTCGTTGTTGTTTATTTCAATTCTTATAGCATAATTAGGTTTTCGGTATAACAATTGAAATATTAATCTTTTAGGCAACAATAAAAAAAGCATAAAGAAATGAAACTCATGGTTTTAATCATGATGTTGATGGTTTTGGGAAGAACAGACTATCATTTTAAAAATTCATTAATGGTTGCTAACCAATGTAACTTTGGCACAAAAGAAACAGTTGGAAGGTATCGATTTGTTTTCAATTCACATTTCGTAATCTTATTCAATGTTTTGTATTGTCTGGGTAAACAGTTCTGTGCTTTTGCTATTTTTACACAAAAGTTACTTTTCTTCTGCATGTAGATATATAATCTGAGCCATATTGCTATTTGTTTCTGTTTTAAATTTTCTGTTTTAAATGTAAGAAATGAATTAAAAAATTAATGGCTGAAAAGAAACTTTTACACGAGTTAAATTCTGCGACACAACGCATACTGAACATGGGTGGCGAACATGGGTGGAGTCCTCTTATGTGCGCGTAAAACCACGTAGAGGCGAGAGACACTTTTTTCAAGATTATTCCAAAAGCACGTAGCATCATTTGACGTCAGTTTTTTTTATGATCATGGGGAATCATTTCATTGCATCCCCAATCGAACGCGACTTTTCGGGGGAAATATCTCGAGAACCAATAGGTATTACTGACGTTTTTTGGGGTCTGCAATACAGGTGATGGGGTGACGCAACATTTGGGCCTAAATTTAATTTGGTACTGCGGATATGACGTCATCAAAATCTTTGATCGACGATATCTTTGCAACGGTTGGTCGTAGCGAAACGATCCAATACATTTTTTCGCTCAGTTTTTCAAGCTCTACAACATGGACACACTTATCATTGCCAATTTTTCATTTTGTTTTTCGTGAACTGCACGCATGCTGAACATGGGTGGCGAGCGACGCCGCCTTGGCTAATTAATATTAAAATCTCCAATTAGCATAACATTTTTCCTTTTCATACAAATATTTGTGATTGTCTTTTCGAATTTGTTTAGGAAATGAATGCAATTTGGTGGTCTGTATATGCAACCGATTAGTAGTTGTTGGTTTTTATATAAGACACTAAGCCAGGTGGATTCAAAGTCAGTTGAGATATTTGGTTCAAGTACATTTAAGTTTTCTTTAGAGTATATCATAGTACCACCTCCTTTTCGTCCATCGTTTCTGTCATTTCGTTTCGAACAGTAGCCTTCAATGTCGATTTCACCATCTGATATACTATGTGATAGATGGGATTCACTCAATGCAAGAATATCGAAATTAACTGTGTGTAGCAGAGTAGAGATTTCGGAAAGTTTCGCCTTCAATCCATTTACGTTCAGGTGTGCAATACGTAGTCCTAATTCATTTGATATGTCCTGTGCCAAATTCTCATATGGATCATCCGCCATTCTTGTTATTGTTTAGTATGTATCTATAAAAGAAAGGGTAGAGCCCCCTCTTCTGGGATTCGTGGGAGTGCCCAGTTTTGTGTGGGGATTGCCCTTTTACTGACTTATGCACAGTTCTAAGATATTATTATCTGTGTATTTTTTATCATTAATAGCAGTAGTAACAGTAATAGCAGTAGGAACTGCAAAAGAAGATGCTTCAAAATGGGGTTCACGATAGCTGTTTCTATAGTAAAAATTTATTGTAAGTCAAAATGAATTCGAAAGGAACTATAATGAAAACTGATTATGATGAATCAGAATTAAAACATAAAGTATTTGTGATGCTCCAGAGGGTTTTGATAAGAAACTATAAAACGTTACATAAATAACGTTGTAATGTTAAAAAGAACAAAAGAAATAACAAATAAAAACTGTGACGTTATTAATAAAATATCAACGCTTTATAAGTATGTAACGCTTTACACGGTTTGTTATTAAAATACCTTTGAGCGTTATATTTATTAAAGATAAAAGAAAAACACAAAGTACAAAATATGAAATTGTTTTATTACCAGATGATTACAAAATTATCCAACAGAAGATGAAATCTATACATTTGCAATAAAATGGTGTGCTTCCTCCATTAGGGTATAAAAGAAGATGTTGGTTTTCCCTTATGTTGGCCGGTAGTTAGAGGAAAATTCAATATTCGTAGAATTATTTAATGAATAAAAACAAATCTTGTGGAATAAGGATGACTGTAGAAAATAGTTCATGAAGTAGTTTCAGTTGTTTTTATTTACATACCTTGGTAAAGTACAAAATTTAGATGCATTTTCGTTAGATATGGTGGATTAGTCAATGACATTCCTCTCTACAAAATAGTAGAAAATAAACATTATTCATGGCGACATTTAGTTTACCCGATTATATCGAAATATATACGTGACATGAAATTATTGCTTTGTTTTTTTTGTCTGATTTTCCCATTAGCACTATCAATTGAAAAATTTTCACACAAATATTTTCAATCATCAATTTTCTCAATTTTCAATGTCTGATAACTTTTGAAAATAACACATACATTATCTATCAGTTTATTATGTTAGTGGCTACATCAACATTCGTGTATTTCTATTTTAAATCACATTCCCTGGATATCACTATGAGGATATATTTAAGTTTACAGTTATATATATCTAAGATGCTGAAATATTGTTTTAACTGTAACGGTTGTGTTGCCTATGTTTGCCATAGCAAATGTAGTTAGAGAGAACATCGGCCATAAGTGTTCCCATTGGAAATTAATATTTATGAAATAATACAGTCTTCCTCACTGCTACTGGTTGAAGAATTCCTCCTTACTGAAGCAGCTACAACGACACTCTTTGACTGTATAGGTTTATTCTTGCTCTACCGAGTCACGGTTCTGGTAGAATTTGAAGTTGGTTGTTTTCCATAGAGGCCCGTGCCTTTATTTTGTTTGGGTGCAACACCAGCAGACAACGATGCAGTCTTGAATGCAGACGTTGAGGAAATTCCAGCAGATTGATTACCTGATTGTAACAAGTTAGATGCGTAAGGATTTGATGTTGAGATTCCTGTGGTGACCTGTGTACTGTGTAAGTTGCTGTTTGAACGTATATGGTTATTCATGCTGGATGACGTAGTTCTGGTGGAATTTGAATCTGGTTGTGTTCGGTAGAGGCCCGTGCTTCTAATCTGGTTGGGTAAAATACCAGCAGACAACGATGGAGTTTTGGATGCAGACGTTGAGGACATTCCAGCAGATTGGTTACTTGATTGCAACAAGTTAGATAGGTAAGGATTTGATAACGAGATTCCTGTAGCAATCTGTGCACTGTGTAAGTTGTTATTTGAACGTATATGGCTATTCATGCTAGATGACGTGGTTTTGGAAAAATTTGTAGCTGACTGTGTTCCATAGAGGCCCGTGCTTCCAATTTGGTTGGGTGTAATGCCAGCAGACAACGATGGACTTTTGGATGCAGACGTTGAGGACATTCCAGCAGATTGATTACCTGAGCTACAAATGTAAGACCACGGTGATGATATTACTCCAGTGGCTTGTGTACTGCTAGAGTTTGTGCTATTACATCTGTCACCATGACTTTGTATGCTGTTATTAGACTTCAAAGAAGATGTTAGGATTGGCTTTGGATACGGCTTTTTCTTGGAATGAATGACCGACTTTGTTGCCTTGAAAGATGTAATGGAAATACGACGATCCTTATCAGTTACATGAACTATTTCTTTGTACTTGATCAAATATCTAGGATAACATTGATCTCTTTCGAAAATCACATATATGGATGGATTTTGGATATTGTTAACACAACTATCATACAAGTCAAGTGTTGATGCATTTATCTGAGGAGGTCTCTTGAATGACGAATTTCCCTGAAAAGGAATTCTATATTGAAACTTCTGATTTATATAGTTTTTCAGGTTGACGACTAAAAAATTAACTTCGGTGCAACGTTTTTCCAAACAAAAAGATAAAGAAATTATAAGTTTTTTATTTAATTCTTATACCATCATTCTTACATCATCAACAGTATCAAATAGCGAAATAGTTGACAAGGCAAAAAATGTTAAAAGCAGCAATGGAAGAACAGCTTCGTGTCCAGGTGGCACACAAGAGGTACTGCGTGCGCACCCAATTCTTGAAAACACGAATTTTCAATGACTGCATCTCTAAAGTAATGCTAACCAGCCTTTCCCCAGTGACGATATTTTCGAGACAACTTAACCATTTCGGCTATACATAAACAAATGATGCAAAATTGTGACGACTGTCAACTGTAGTAGGAAGTAACCACTCTCCTCGTATTGGTACACAAATAGAAAATCGGACGTGGAAGAGGCGAATTAGAATTAAACAAGGAACAAACGGAGGAAAATGGAAGCAGTAAATTTGCTTTGAGCTCTAAAAAGTTACTTAAATGTTTTTTAAAGCTTGATAGATATAATGTTAAGATGATAATTAGTGTAAATAGGGTCTAATCGTAGTAATTATTAATTCATTAAAGACAAAAGAATTATAGATGCTTAAGCTGTGTAGGCTATGTTTTTCATGACAAACTACTACTACAAGTAGTAATAGTAGTAATATTAGTAGTAGGAGGAGGAGGAGGGCGCTTCATTCGCTTTTATTGCTACCGTAAAAAAATACATATCCAAGGGGAATCGACATTATAAACAAGTACAAAACTTTAGTCTCACCACAGCGAATCGTCCAGCCAAAACTGAAGCAACAAACATGTAGTGAACTTTGTCAATATCAGCATTTGTGTACCCATGGCTATATGAAGCAGTAGTGGAAAAATAGCTTCCTTTACCGTACTTAGTCGCATTTTTACCAGATAGTCTCCAATCAAAGTTCTGGACACAAATCGGTTCGACAACATCATGATGAGTGCCGTGATAAAGTAACTTTTCGTTAACATCTCTTAGTTTTTCCAACAAGATAGCTTTCTTTCTGAAAAAGATATAATTAGAACAAAAAGTATAAAACATATTCGTAAAATTAGAGATTTTTATCAGTGAAGTCCTAAATTCTTTTTTTATATATAATTCGTAAACTATAAAAGATATCACATGTTTTCCTAATACAGGGGATTCCCTCCCCTGCAAATTATTGTTTATTTTAATGAGTCAGACGTAAGACAAGTAATGTTATTATTCATAAGGAGATCCTCTTAGAACAGAAAGAAAGTACTGTCAAAATCGAATAACCTTTCATAGCTGGTGTAGTGGTCTTTGTTGCATATCTCTTTTATGTCTAACACAATTACTCCGCGACCTATGGAATCCATAAAGTCTTCATGCAATTTGCTATACTTCGCTGATGTCAACGTGATTTTTTCACCAGGCTTGTGATTTTCCGGCCAGTGTGATGGTATCTGAAGCTCAGTAGCCACTTGATATCTAGAACAGTACACTATAAAAATGAATCTTTTCATTTCTTTGCAGTCAGAATACATTTATTTAAATTAGAATTTCAGCGTAAAAGTAAGATTGGAGCTGAAATCTTGATAGAGTCCATCAAGAGTTTCAAAATTTTTTGTTAGGGTAACCTCTTCATGTTTTCCTTTGTTTTGTAAACAGGTCTTCGGCGAACGTTTCTTTTTGTCATATATTGAGGATCTTGATTCTGCTGTTCCATTTTGTCAAATGTTATGATGTAATCGTATTCATTTGTTTTGAATTTAAATGTGGACTTGTCATTGAGAAATGCTAACTCTATCTCTTGGCTGTTGGTCTAAATTCAATTAAATACAAACAAATTGAAACAGGCAAACTAAACTACTTGCATTTTTGAAGCACTTTGTAATGATAGTCGATTTTATGACAGTCGATAAAATTGTGCAAACAATGAAAATAAACGGTTTGCCATATCTGGTGTGATCAAAGACTCAAGTTTTGTTCATTATTTAGTCATTGTTTGCAATTTTTTTTATAAATAAAGGAAATTTTAAATTGTTTATTTTCAATGGACCGGCACTAAAATTTTAATAGTTGTGTCATAATTGTTTGTGTTATGATATACAGTGTGTCTCAAAGAAGTTTAACCCGAAACTTCAACAAGTAATAACTTTTTATACACTTGTCAGTTTTTAGCAATTCAAACACCATCAGAAAGGTAATTCTGTAAACTATCTTATAGTTCAAAAAAAAATTGTATTTATGGATGGTTAAGAAATTAAAAGGGATTTTCTAGAGGCAACGGATCATTTAAACTATAATGATCGATTAACACATTTTTACAATAAAAACTACAAAATGTTACAAATGTAAACAATAAAGCTAAAAGTCATTTTAACAAAGAAACTTCATAGTTATTTAACACATAATTTTTGTTCCCAGTTGAAAAGCAAAGATTCATTATTATTTGAATAGATTCATGTTATAAAACAAAGAGACATAGACTCATTAAAGAAGGTGTTAATCGATTTTAAGAAAGCAGTGATGCGTTAGATACCAAAAAGCTGTTATAACTTTGAAAATATAAATTTTAAATGTCTAATTATTAAATCTCCAGAAAGCCAACAAAATGCACTTTCTAATGGTATAAAAACCGCTAAAAACAACTCCCTGTATGAAAATTTATTAGATCTTAAACCTTCATTCCTAAGTTACAAAATCTTTTAAATATCATGTATAACTGGAAGACAACAACACTGTCTTCTATAAATCATTACACTTCGAGTAACACTTTAGCCCGCTCACCCATCTATCATATTCAACCCAATCAGATTTGCCTTTCTCCCAAAACCAGCACCAATCTGTCTGCCCAATATCATCATCATTTTCCTGTCCCTTGACTGACGATGTTGTTGAAAGTCGACGGATTCGAACTTTTCGGTTCATATGGTTGACCTTGTACGTATTCCTTAACGTAGGATGATCCAAGTGCGAAAAAGAGTATGAGTATACACCAATGTCACTAGAGAGGTGAACCAAAACAATTAAATGCAAAGTATCTGTTATAGATAAGTTATAATTTAAAGGAAATGCTTTAATATAATGCTTTATAAACTACATACAAAAACCATGCTGGGATTGAAAATAACAACAGTTCTGAGAAAAAGATATTACTAGCCATTTTTCCAGATACATAACTTTAGGACATGGTTGCTTAATTAATTTACTTCTTCCTTTGAATTAAGTAAAATGTACGAGAACAAGACTATTTCGTCTTTTAACATGAATGCTCTTGGAAGAAGGATGATAGATATGTTCTTAACTTTTCATTTCAATCAATCTCTATTCATTTATCTACAAATCTCAGAAAGACTTACTCGCTCCAAGTGTTGTTGGATGGATTGCAAAATTCTTTTTCCATGTTTGCATTTAAATCAGGTGGAAAGTTCCTCCAAACTTCATCATCATCACCTTTAAATTGCCACAAGTAAGGGAGTTTGCCTTTAGGATGCAGCGAGTGACACGATGCTGCATCTTCACACTGTCCGGTGATGAAATTAATGCATATGGCTTCTTGCTTCCACGGATTAAAGTTATCTAAAAGAAAGATTTTCGAAAAGCTTCTTATAACTGATTTTCTGACGTTTTCGTGTTTCGAAAACATCATAACATTTTTTTCTGGAAACTGAAAAAATTTATCAGAGATTTCATTGGATTTAAGAAAAATTGATTTTTATATTCATAATGGAAGAAGACAATCACAACATAGAACTAGAAATGCCTTAACTGAAAATGAATAAAAATTAAATGAGAGAAGACATAATTCAGCTTCCAAAGTCGAGTTAGTATTTCTGGTAAAAAAAAAACACTCACCTTCAGGAGGCCAGAATACTCAAATAATCATTATAGGCCTTTTGAGATTAGAATGCACTTACTAGGAAATACTTTCATACAGCAAAAGCAAAGGATGACTAAATACCCAAGCCACAGCAAAACATTTCAAGGGGAAATAAACTAAAAATGCCACATGTTTGCTTTTCGTAATATTTGAAACAACTTTGATGAAATTTAGTTTTCTAATTTTTAGTTACGTAGATAACGTGACATCACATAGTTCAAAACGATACTATTTTAGAACTCATAGAGTTTTAATGATATATTGATATATTGATGGTAAATAACTACAGTCGTGAAAGTAGCAAATAAATTTGTTGTTGTTGTTAGGCAAGATCGGTTGCATTATATCAATTTCTATGGACATATATTCATATATCAGCGTGCAACACTGTCACAATCCTAAACTTTGATTTAAATTACACGGAAACTGATTCGTTTTGCAAAATTTTGTTCTCCATTTACAGGTTTTTCTGCAAAAAACTATGGATACCTGGCAGCAAGCCGCGGTAACTACTATGGTTTTTCATTTGTAGCAAAGTTCAAGATTATTAGTTATTTACATTCACCTTCAAGAAACTTTTATTCACATTCAACAAAATTATATGTACATTCAAGAAATTGTTATTTACAGTCAAGAAAATTTTATTCACATTCAACGAAATTATATTCAGTTTCCAGAAACTTTTATTCATGTTCAAGAAAATTTTTATTCATATTCAAGACATAAATTATATGCAAGGTGTAAAATTACTATTCAAGGAATTTCGGTAACTCAGATCTGGTCAGAAGGTTATCGGTCACTAATGGAAACTGATTAGCGATACGTGAATAGGCGAAAAACAGATTTGTTTTTGAAAAAATACGAGATGTGAGGGGAATGAATGAGTGAATTATGGAAACTTTTGAGATGGGGTACATTACGACAGTAAAAGCAAAATGAAATAAGTACGATTACATCCTAGAAAAGGTTCGTCAACAACATAAGGTTATATTCATTTTATGGACAACAGTTGTTCCAGTGTAAAAGGGAATGTAATAAAATGATATCAAATCCGACCAAGTGTGAGAGGTGGGTTTGGGGACTAGCCAATCGAAAGCTATTGTTGGTAAACTTTTTTCTTTTCTTTTATTAGTAATGACAAGAAAAACTTAGAATCCCTCGTTTCTAAAAATACCAAACAAAATGTCCAGAAAAAATTGGGAATGACTTTGATTAATTTTGAGGACTAATAAAAATCTGCACATCTTCTGTAAATGAATTCGATACGTCTTCAACGTCTACAGATGAAAGATCATCATCAGAAGGTGCTCTTGGATCAAAGCCGTATCAAGAAAGGTCATCTGATCACAGGAGTGGAGAAAGCATCTGCAACTTGATGCTGTTCTCGATTTTGAACATCCATTATTCCATTCATCCAAATCTTTTGTAACGACCAATTCATTTCGGTTCTTTTAGCGGTGGCTGATTTAACTGTTTTGTTCCTCTCACATTTAACGAATTCGAAGTCATTGCTAAGTATCAAGGAAATTTTATCTTGAGTAACTGAACCAGGGCTTCTCTGATAGCAACTTCATTCATTGAGGATGATTGTATTTCAGGCAATATTTTACATTCCATATCGGATCACCTTCCACAATTCCTTCTGTTTTGCTCTACCAATTACCCCACTGATGATAGAAATATGTCTAAAACTATCCCCATATGGTCTCAATTTAACCAAGAAAACTTCCTTCGCGATTTTGATAGCTTGAATTGACAAGAGATCCTTTGGAAGAGCAAAATGTTAACACCTCATTTGACTCCCTTTATGAAAATAAATTGGAACTTGTTGATCGACATTTACCCACTAGGAAATTGAATAAAAAGTACTATAAGTCCCATAAACCTTGAATAACGACAAGTATTTTGAAGTCAATGTCAAAGCGAGATTTATATTTTCGAAAATTCATGAGATCAAAGTCTCTTGATGTGAAATCTGAGTTCCATCATAGCTACAAACGCTATCGAAACACTATTGTGTCCTATGTAGATATTCATGATATTTTACTATGCGCTCGAATAATGTGCACAAAATTTGGCAAGGTGTGAGGGAAATTATTGCACTAAAATCCTCCAGGTCCACGAAATCTTTTTCCTTGAGAATTGATGGTGTTGTGTCATCAAACCCACTAAATGTGGCTAATCAATTCAACTCTTACTTTACCACTGTTACGAATACTTTTGGGCCAATATCCCTTTGAGCAGAAAACATTTTACTAGTTATCTAAATCGTCTAAACCCTAATTCTATATTTCCTTCTCCAGTCACATCGGCTGAAGACACGAAAGTTATTACTTCAATGTCATTGAACAAAAGAACTGGCCCTATAAGTATTCCAACAAAAATTTTAAAGTTGATCACTGGAAAAGTTTCTCCACTAATCTCTGAAATCATAAACCTGTCCTTTCAAACAGGCATTTTTCCTTCCGCTTTGAAGATTTCTAAGGTCATTCCTGTTTTTAAAAAGGGCTTGCCATTGGAAACCTCTAATTATCGTCCTATTTCTCTCCTTTCGAATATAGAAAAAATATTCGAAAAACTTCTGCACTCTCGCATTATTTCCTTTCTTGATAGACACGATGTAATCTTTTCTCGACAGTTTGGCATCCGCAAGTCTCACTCAACCACGCATGCTCTTATTAACATATTAGAGAGAATAAGGCAGTGTTGAGATGAGGGCCAATTTGCTTTTGGTGTATTTGTCGATCTGCAAAAAGCTTTCGACACAGTAGATCATCACATCCTTTGCCACAAATTGAGCCATTATTGTATTAAAGGGGTTGCGAATCACTGGATTCGCTCATACCTTGATAATCGATTCCAATTTGTTTCTATTTCTGATTTGAACTCAAAACTAAAACGCGTTCTTTATGGTGTCCCTCAAGGTTCCGTTCTTGGACCACTGTTATTTTTGTTATATATAATTGACCTGCATTGTTCTATCGTAACTTCGGAAGTCACACTTTTTGCAGATGACACCAATATTCTTCAGTTCGGAAAATCATTAGAGCCCCTTTGTGAAGCTATTAGTAGAGATTTTTCTCGCTTATCAGATTGGCTAAATGCCAATAAAATTTCCCTGAATTGTGCGAAAACTGAGTTTGTTCTATTCAGAAGCCGTCACAAACGTCTAAATGTTATGCCTTTATATTTTTATCATTGTTATTGGTTTCTTTCTTTTTAATTATTGCTGACTTTAGCTTTTTTACTTTAGTTTGTTTTTGTTGTTATTCTTTGTTTTGTTTTTGTTTTTTTGTTTTTTTGGGTTTTTTTCATTTATTTTTTGCAATTATGTATTTGTTTACTGTTAATTTTTTCATTCCAGGGTGGCCTCCGTCTAGTAACTACTGTTGCAGTGATCTCCCTACCTTAATCTGTTGTTTTGTAACTATTTAGGAATTTTAATTTTAGTAAATAAAGAGTTACTATTGAAGAGTCCAAATTTACAATGACTTTGATGATGACCATATCCTCTTCGAATTGATGTTCTTCCAATTCATCTTGCAGACATGGATGGAGCAGCCTAACATTTACTGCTTTTCCAGTTGGTGCTTGCTCTTTTCCTGACATTCTTGGTATTCTCGTCGTCCAGCTGCTGTCACAGGACTGCGTGTTACAATATCAGAATTTTGAATAGATACAGGCGTCTTTTGCTCTTCTAATCATGTTAGTTGCTGTGGCGACCGGACTGGATTGAATTTGATGAGATTGAGTTTATTTATCTCCTCTTAAACAATGTTTCGGATATGTTAACCAGCTTTTTGATTTCAATTGTAACAAAAACAAAATAAAGGAGGGTAAATGTTATACATCCAGAATAATCACACCAACTGTCCACCTAAATATTTATGCGCCATGACATGGCGCCGTAGTATAGCGGTTATCACTCTCGGAATTCATGCGAGACGTCGGGGTTCAATTCCCCTTGGCGGCGATTCACCATGCGCGAGTGAATGTACCATAGTGCCGGGTCGACCCATGCGATGTGAGGGAAATTGGGTAGATGATACATCGGGTGTTGCAGGAGGTCATCCAGGAGAGCACGGCCTTGGTTGTGGTCGTGTCACTCATGAGAGTGTTAAATACTTCGGAGCCTCCAACCTAAGCCGTGGCTCCACCTGGAAAACAGATGCAATAGCAACTGAGTGTGGCCAGCCACGTAAAATAATACCTAATAATAATAATAAGGTATTTTCCACATGTTAATCCTGCCATTTTCATACGCCATACGCTTATCTCATTTTTAAATTTGCAGACCAGATTTAGGTTACGGAATATCCTTGAATATAATTTTGTCTTGCATAAAAAAACGCCGTTGAATATGAAGGCATCACGTAACTTCTTAAGGGTTCATGAATCTTTTGTTTGAATGCGAAAGAAAATTTTCTTAAGAACGTAAAGTTTCTTTAACATAAACAAAAAATTCCCTGAACATAAAGAACAGTTTCTTGAATGTGCATATAATTTTGTTGAATGTGAATAAAAATTTCTTGAATGTGAATGCAAATGCATATCTTGAATTTTGCTACAAATGAACAACCATAAACTACGGTCATAATTAATTTCGGTGATTCGATATTTATGGGTGTTTATTACTATAGCTACAAAAGATTATTATTTTTTTGTAATTCTTCCATAAGGTACAATAAACTCAAATTTGATTTTATAAGAACATTGCTTCTTTGTATAATTGCAACAATTTTAGTAAATCATGCTAATTTCAGAGAATGTAAGTAATGGAAACGGAACGAATTATGTTAGTTCTTATAATTGAATAATTGGTAATACTATTCTCTTTGCAATCACTAAAAATAAGATTACATCCTGTAGTTTATTAGCGTATGATGGCTTCTAATCTGATTTGATTGATAAAAAAATGAAGTAATACTTTTTTACTTATTCCAGAAGGAATAAAAATGAACAAAATACCATGTCATTACATTATAAAGTATGTATTGCATAATTTGATGATCTTTAAATTGAAATTGACTTTGTAAAGAACTTTGTGACTTCTAACATTCATCAAAGTATCTGATTGGATGCAGAGACCCAATTAAGTTCTTGCGTTGAGATTCACACTGAAGTGATGATACAAAAGACTTTGTGCAGACGAGGGAAAACATAACAAATTAGTAACATATATCAAATCTCTCAACAGCATTACACTGATTTTGTTTTTAGAGTGAAACTGCTTTGATAAAAAGTTTTAAGGAATTGTTGAAGCGTAGATGGTAGATAAAATCATATTTCACATACCTTCCTCAGCTGCCTTGATTTGCTTTACAGTCAACTTCCGTTTTGGTGAGATAACACAAAACTTAAATTCTTCTGGTTTAATGTGGTAACTTTCCATCATGTCTAGAGCTTGCTGGCTGCTAAATGCACTCTGATGCTTGAATCCACAAAGGCTTTCCACTTTCTTACAGTTATCATTCAGGTAATCATAACATATATGTAACTTTTCACAGGTTTTGTCATTTGACAATTTGCATAAGCCATCATTATATTTCATGCAAACAAATGGGTATCGAACCTTTAGCAATCTTTCTATATGAAATTCTAAAATTTTCTCAAACTTTAAATTAGACAAAACTTTGTGATTGTGAGAATCCATTAGGTTGTGACTGAACCTGCAGGTCCTTGTGTTATGTGTTTCGTAAAATAAGAATTCATAGCAAACATGAAACATTTGACAGTTACTGTTAGAACACCCAGATTTTCCATTTCTGGCCCAATAAAACGGACATGGTCTTATTTCTTCAATGCAAATATGATATTTTTTGCGTCCTCCAGACTTACTTACACGAAACGCATACTTATTGTTATCAAGCCATCGTTCTGCATCGTTTTTGTTGGTAAAATGATTCGACCAACAAAGTGAATCACTGTAAAAAGAAGTCAGGCGAGGTAATAATTCAGCTATCACATCTTCCTCTGTTGGTTCAGTAGATTCTGGAGAATTGCTCAGGTCTATAAGATTTAATAAAATCATGAAAAATAGAAATAATTATACATTATTTGACTCTTTTGGCAATGCTCTTCCATGGGTTAAATGAAAAACAATTTGATAAATTGAATTAATATGAAAAATATTAAAAACATTAACAGCTAAACTATATTAGAATACTGCGAAACACAACCAACTTGATTTTCAGACTACTGAAATCTTTTAACTCTTAAAAGGTTTGTTACATTTATTTATAATCTTAAGAATTAAATAAGGCTGAGTTACTTTCGTTTAGCGCTGATGAATGGAATACATTCGAACAGAATCCAACTTTATTTTTTGTTAATACATAAATGTAATAGTAGACAATTATGAAATGCGTTTTTGTGATTCAAATTATCTGTATGTATTAGAATCAAGATACTGCCTTTATGAACAGCTGATCAGAAAAATATTGGAAACAAATGGATAAAAACACATAATTACACAAGATTATCCGAACTGCTGCAACCAGTTCACTGTTGAATGGGAAATGATGTATGAATTGATTGGGAGAATCAATTACACCAAATTAAATTCATAAAGAAGATGCAGATTTTTTCTTTCTCAGAAAAACAAGTTCACCTGTAATTTTATTCTGATAAAAATAACCTTAATGCATTATTTAAGAAAGAAAACTATTTTTGTATTGCATCAGGATGGTGACTGATATAAAGGAGTTCAAAAGATTACAAGAGAAATGGCCACACGATTTAAACAGAAGATTTGTTTTCAATGTAGAATTTGTTTGGAAGGAGATTCTACTAATTATGACATGATTCAGAACATTTTTCAATAAAGTTTCATCATAACATATTTGCACGTTATATGTTCAGCGTGAAAATCCATGTCCTGCTGACAATACTTCTTTGTCAGTTACTTAAATATTTTTTTTTGATTTTGCTCATTCCGTTGTTCATGTTGAAGTCTCATTAAGCACACTACTGTAACCACACATTCGCGTCAGACGGCATAGCGTAGGGTCATGCTCTAGAGCTGTGAAGTTAAAGTGGGCGTGAAAATTTGTTCTAGAATTAACAAGTATGTTAAAAGGAAGCAGCAGCACAAAATAAATATTGCGCTTTGAAGAAATAGATAGAAAGCTATCCTCACTGGCTACTAAAGATATCATCGACGATTTAAAAAAGTTGATATCTGAACAAAATGAGCTGATACTCAATCAAAATAAACGAATCAACGAACTCGAAAATGTTGTTAACTCTCAAGAAGATCAAATACAGAAGTTAGAAGACTGCGTTGCTGTTTTAACAAGCGTTGTGGGAACAATAAAAAAAACCTAAGACGACAACGATCAATGTTCTAGACGGTACTGCTTAAGGTTCGTTGGCTTAAAAAAGGAGAAAGATGAAACGTCTGAAGATTGTGTTAGAAAAGTGCTAAAGGTATGTGAGGATCTTAATGTGGATATTGTGGATAGGGACATCGATCGTGCCCATAGAATAGGCAAAAAGGAAAAAGCAATTATTGTCAAGTTTCATTCCTTTCGAAAACGAACATTTTTATATAGAAACAGAAAGAAATCCGATTCCTGCAAGATTTACCTAGATCTTACAAAAGCTAGACTTGATCTTCTTGACCAAGCTTCTACTCATATATCGAACTCTGATACGAATGTAGACTATGTTTTTGCTGATATTAATTGTAACACCGTGGCAAAGTTAAAAGATGGAAGCTTCAAATTTTTTGAGACCATGGATGAGTTTCTTGAAAGTATTGTCTCAGTTTAATGAAGTTTCGGAAGCACCGTAACATTTTACTTTTTCCCGTGTTAAAATACTACGTTTGAGGCCAACTTTATGTCGGTATGTTGTTTTTGTTTTATTCTGGTTTGCTTTCTCTCTCTCTCTCCCTCCCTCTTTCTCCCTCTCTTTCTGTTACTTTTTAAACAGTTTAATATGCCCCTCTTTTAACAATCACGTCAGTCTAATTACATCCGCGCAAACTCCCAAAGGATCATTTTGCAATTCTTTTCTTTTTTTCACCCTTTGTTAAACTTAATACTACATTTTTGTCTTTTTAATTTCGTTAATCTATTACTCATTAAGTGAAGCTCTTTCCTGTACGACAGTGCAGCTGTTAATAATAACTCTTAAATTACTAGTAATAGTTAAGTTACTTGACTTTATAAGTTGTGTGTTGTGATTTTATTTTTTTGTTCTCCCTTCTACGACAGTTTTCAAACTTCAGTGAACATTTCTGTGTGTGAGTGTTGCTGTGAGTGTGTTTCACAACTTTTGTGGTTTTGACTTTCGTTTCTTATTTCACAGGTAGACGTTTTATTTTACTCTTATTTACTTTTAATTCATTGCGCTAGATGCAAATCATTATGTTTTAGGCATGCTGGGTTTTTAATTTAATCTTTTGATTTTTTTATTTCTAAATGGTTAGCTGTAGCAATTTTATTAACAGTGCTCCCTATGGATCTCTTATAGGTGACCGTAACTGCAGTGTGTATCAAAAAGACTTATCCAAGAACTTTCAAAGCTTATTTTTCAGCGAATAGTTGTGATATGATTTAACTTTTTATATGAAACGAAAGCGCTGGTTGAGATGTATCCGAAAATATAATTTTTTTCCTAAATAAATTTTTAAATCGGGAGTTATTGAAGAAACAAACTTTTTCTCTCCTCATTATTTTGTTAAAGATTAATTAAGTCACTACATAATAGAAAGTGTTTTTGAAAACAATGACAATGTTACAACGTTTTTATGGACAAATTAACAAAATAAAGTTAGATCTACACTTAAAGATTGAAATCTCGCTCTAACCATTGCGTAGTGTCAAAAACAAACTTGTTCTTAAGGCAAATTCAGTGTTTTCTATAAGAACAATTTTATAAGCACAACGAGGCTTTAACTGTCCAAAAAAATAATAAACACAATGTGAAAAAATAAAAGTAAGTTCTAATGGCCTTCAACATGCTGTCCTCCTAACTGGATACATTTTGCAGCCCTTGTGTCCATTTCTCGAATTGCATTTCTTGTGATTTCTGGATGCTGCCGCAACCAGTTGAAAGCGTTAAGAATGCGCCTTCTCAAATCAGCAATACTGGCTGGAGGAGTCACAAAAACTTTTTGCTTAATACATCCCCAGAGAAAGAAGTCGCACGGTGTTAAATCCGGAGACCGTGCAGGCCACTCAATGTTATGGCCTAGTGCAGCAACACGGGCTCCAAAAACTTCATTGATCCGTCGCCTAACATTCCTGGTTCTGAGGGGTGTTGCACCATCCTGAAACTACCACAGACCATGATGATTGGCATTCTGTATTTGTAGGAGATTGTAGTTTTGTGCTAGATTTGGAAGCACAAAGTGATTTATCATGTCTAGATAAGTTCGGCCATTTACGTTTCCTTGAAAGAAATAAGGCCCGATTACTGTATTGTTTCCACAAAGCACTGCCCATACGTTCAACTTTTGACGATTGCTGTTTTTTTCGAAATAAAAATCCGGAGGTTGCCCTTTTGGTGCATACATCCGGACGTTTTGGGTGGAAACTGACCCATTCATGCCAAATGAGCACTCGTCGCTTATCACGATATTATGAACAAACCGTGGACTGTGGAAGGAATTACAAAACCAGCGACAGCAGTGTAAGCGACGATCAAGGTCCCCTGGTTTCAGCTCATGTCGGACAAAAATTCTGTATGGGTGCCAGCTCAAATCTCACCGCACTATCCGGTTGAATGTGGCACTGGACAGACCAAGAGTATTATTACGGCAAGAAACTCTTCCGTTATTCGCAACCAACTGTCTTACAGCAGCAACATTTGGAACGGATCTTCCTGTTCTGTGTCTTCCAAAACGTTCTTTACGAATATTTTTTACCGTCCCTTCTCTCTTGAATTTTCTAACATTCTATTGTATTGTTTTCCTGTGTGGAACTGGTCTTTGAGGAAACCTTCGCTGGAATTCTTGAGCCACTAGATCGTAACTTCTTGTTTCCAAAAAACGGGTAACCAGAAATGTTCTCTGTTCAACAGTTAAATGAACCATCTTTCATATGCATACACTTCACTGCGTGTGTCTACACTTTTAACTCGGAGCAATCTTTTTTCACACATTTTTTATGCAAGTTATTCGGGGAATTTAACTCCCAAAAATATCGTTATTAAATCAAAGGGTTTCGCTTGCTAAAACAACAGGCAATTATGTAATTAAAACTTGATTTAATTGATCTTTAAGGATTTAATGAAGCAGATAAATGTTTTCTTCTTCAATAACTCTTGATTCGAAGGTTTATTTGGAAAAAAAGTTATATTTTCGAATAGATCTCAACCAGCGCTTTCGTTTCATATAAAAAGTTAAATCATATCACAACTATTCGCTGAAAAATAAGCTTTAAAAGTTCTTGGATAAGTCTTTTTGATTCACACTGTATGTAAGCTTTAATGGTAACTGTTTTGCTGACGATGATCAATCTAATTTGAGCTGTAAGTATTACGATTGCCTGGAATCCAGTGCTCTTGTTGCTTGTTCTAAATTTACTTTTTCTGCACTACATTTGAATGTGTCATCTCTAGACAGACATTTTGACGAACTTAATGCACTATTGTCTCTCCTTAACCTGAAATTTAACGTAGTTGGGATATCTGAGTTTAGATTTTTGAAACATTTTAATATCGAAGGTTATTGTGTTGAACATACACCAACTGAGTCCACAGCTGGTGGAACCCTTTTGTATATATCGAATCACTTGTCCTATTTTCCGCGATCTGATCTTTCTGAAATTTTATATAAACCCAGAGAGCACAAATCTGATTTTTGTTGAAATTTATCTTTCTAGTAAATCTAATTGTATTGTTGGATTTGCAATCATCCTGGCATGAGTGTAAACACACTCACAAATGATAAGTCGGTTTTTCTGCTTGGAGAATTTAATATCAATCTTCTTAATTATGGTATCAATGTTGATGTTTCTAATTTTCTAGACACCTTAGGCTCTTATTCGATGTTACCTCAAGTCCTTTTGCCAACAAGAATTACAGAGACGTCTCAAACCCTAATAGACAACATTTTTGCTACCACCTCTGTTCGTGAATGTTCCGCTGATAATCTTTTGCACTCAATCTCAGACCATCTTCCTCAATTCCTTTGTGTTTCGTCTGGAATATTTCAACAGAGTGGTAGTAATAATTGCTCTCAAACTTACAGTAACTAGTCCAGATTTAAACGTCAGGATTTTGTTCGTGACTTTGGAGCACTAAACTGGCGTGAAATTCTTGACTTAGAGAGTTGGAATATTGATACTTCCTTTGATGTTTTTCTTCTCGAAGTCAATACTTTTGTGAATCAGCACGTGCCAACAGTCACAATGACTAAGAAACAACGTTCTAAAAAGCCTTGGATTACATCTGGGATTCTGAAGCCTATGTCTTAACGTGATTTTTTCTCAAGTCTTTGAGTTCTAAAACAGATGACAACAAGGCTTTTTATAACAGCATTTTCAAGCGCTATCGTAATCTAACTGTTTCTCTTTGTAGGCGTAGTAAAGCCAACTACTTCACAGGTTATTTTCGTCAACACTCCAGCAACACGCGTAAGATTTGGCAGGGTGTAAAGGAGATCATATCTCTCAATTCCTGCTCAATTACAAAACCAATATAGCTTATAATGGATGACAATGTCACCTCTTATCCGCTTCTAGTCGCAAACTCTTTCAAATCCTTTTTCCCTTCTGTTTCGGACATAAGATCTAATATACCAGAAAGTGAAACAAGAACTCAATATTTCTTTGGCCAGTCACTTCTGATGAGGTTTCAAAATTAATTTCCTCTATGCCTCTTTCGAAATGCTCTGGACTTAATAGTGTCACAACGAAAATTCTTAAAATAGTTTCCACGGAAATCTCTTCCATTCTAGCTGATCTTGTGAATCTCTCATTTTCTTCTGGAATATTTCCAGGTTCCTTGAAGATTTTGAAAGTTATACCCGTTTTTAAGAAAGGTTTACCTCTTGAACCTTCAAATTATCGACCAATCTGACTACTTTCAAATATCGACAAGATATTTGAAAGCTGATGTACTCCAGAGTTATCTCCTTCTTTGAGGCTAATAGCGTCATTTATTGTAGGCAATTCGGTTTTTGAAAATCTCATTCCACTACTCATGCTTTCATCAGCATGGTAGAGCGCTTAAGACAATACTTAGATGACAGTCAAGTCGCTGTTGGAGTCTTTGTTGATTTACAAAAGGCATTTGATACCGTTGATCACCAAATCCTATGTCATAAGCTCAATCATTACGGCATCACAGGTATTTTGAATCAATGGTTCTCCTCCTACTTGTCTTTTCGCAGCCAGTTTGTATCTGTTGCAAGTTCTAAGTCTATTTGTCGTCTTATCCGTCACGGTGTTCCTCAAGGTTCGGTCTTGGGACCCTGTTATTCTTGATATACATAAACCACCTGCATTTCTGCTTTAGATTCTCGGAAGTTACACATTTTGCCGATGATACAAATCTAATTCAATTCGGCAGATCATTGGAGTCTCTTAGCACAATGCCAACAAAATTGCCTTAATAATGCGAAAACAGAATATGTTCATTTGCAGAAGAAAATTCAAGACCTCTGGGAATTTGAATATTCTCTTGAATGGGTGTCAATTGCAACAAAGCTCCCGTTTAAAATATTTGGGTGTTCTTATTGATGAGCATTTAAATTGGAACCAGCACATTTCAAATCTTTGTGGCAAACTTAGGAGAGCAAATGGTGCATTATCAAAAATTCGTCACTATGTTCCATCAAGCATTCTTCTAAGTGTATATCATGCTATGTTTGGCTCTCATTTGAGTTATGGGTGTCAACTCTGGGCTTAAACCAATAATCTTAACTCCCACCGTGCCTTTCTTTCTCAAAAATGTGCCATAAGGCTTATCTCTTTTCTCCTCCTCGTTCTCCTTCAGCCCCCATTTTCAACAAACTTAAAATTCTTACCATCTTTGATCTCGTTAAATTACTCAATGTTCTCTTCATTCATCAACATGTAAATTACAGGCTACCTTCTGGCATTTGTGATTTTGAAGTTTTGATGAGATTGATCATGGATATCCTAATCGTAAGCGGAGTTTGGGTCTCCTAAAGAAACCGAGGGTGAGTACTGTAGCATATGGTTTTCATTCCCTTTGTTACCTGCCGATCACTCAGTGGAATTATATTAAATGTTTCCATCCTCACAGAAACCTCACTGAAATGACAGCTAAAAACTTAAAGTTACTCGATAAATCTCACCTATTGGGTCAAATCCATTCTTTTTGTTGTAAAAGTGGCCACCACCTCTGATTAGTTTTTACTATTGTGCTGGTCTCCTGGCATTTAAGTTTGCATGTAATTTTGTTGCTTTGTGTTAATGGCAAAGCCCTAGGCTGGTACCAAGGATAAACTTACTTACTTAGATTTCCACAACAATTACGCAAATTAATTGCATTAATGAATGACGATTTTTATTTATAATTTAAGGACCTAAGGAAAAAGTCAACACTCATAACGGTGTCATTACGCATTCTATCAAAAGCGTATTGGTTAAAACCGCTTTTAGAATTGCCTATTAAATTCATCCTATTTCAACAGTTATTACTTAATTCCTTATAAAAGATGGTAATGATTCATGGTGTTATTTATCAGAATACTTATTATTAAAAACAACTGCTCTAGTTGTGTTCAAAAATTGTACCGACATTTACTTCTCAAATCTCACATGACAAAGTTGGATTTTTCTGGTTTCATCTAGTTGAAATTAAACTTTGTGTTGAAACATGTGAAGGAAAGATAAAGATTAATGATTTATTCCATAGACTCCACTACCATCGTAGCCTTTCTTTATGTATAAAGATGCTCTACTTGAAGAAGCATCTCGCTTACAGAAATTCTCCTAAACACTGTTAAATAAACAGGAGACCTAATAAAGAAATTACTTTCAATTCTGTTCAACACCTTTACAAAAACTATTGAAACTGATTTTCAGTACCGCTTCAATAATTAAAACTTTTACTTTCATTTTCTTATGCTTCAGACAATACTTAAGATATAGTTACATCATAGGTAAAGAATCACCCAAATCATCGAAAGGACATGCTGACAGATCATAATTTAAAAGATGTGCAAATAAAAAAGACGCGCAATTCATTTCATTCTACATTAACTTTCAGTCAAGATCTAACGTTTTTGATCTTTGATGTGAGATTTTAAATCTTGTAGTGACGTCTTCAGATTTTTGTCTGTCAGAAAGTGTTAGACCTATAAAATCGGCTATGTTAAAATCGCAGCAACTTAACCATATTCAAATTTTTCTGGATGATTTTCAAAATTAATATACCACTGACATATACATGAGGATGAAAAATAACATATTGATTCAATTGTCAACAGAAATTAGAAATTTGCTGAAATTTGCGTTGAAATTAAGAACTACTTAAAAACACTAGGGCATCATAATGTTGCAAATAATGGATAAAAGATTAAACTCACTATTTGTTTGACCAGTTTTCTTTCCATCAGCTATTATGAAAATGTTATTGCTCAAATTCTGAAATGAGGAATGCAAGCTCGGTTTACGAGCATTTTTCGTTGATATGTCTTCTCCCCTTGTAATGTCACGATCTAAGAGAACATAAATGTACATTGGTTTTTAACTTTTTGTTAGTTCTATATGGAGTTCGCATAATTTTTGTTGACTATTTAAGAAACTCAACAAGTACTCTTAAGTCCATTTACTTTGTTCCTCTCCATGGTCATTACAGCAATCAAATACTTATTAAAATATGAAGATGCTTAGGCCACTAAACTCTCAAAGCTATCAAAATGTTTACATTATTTTCTGAAAATTATTGTAAGTAAAATATCTCAAAAAGCATAGAAAAGACATGCCGCAGATTATATTTATTCATTAATTAAATAACACATGTTAAAAATGTTAGATGACACCAACTTGATATTGTTAGCCAGATCATACCAAAAGCTTTGTATGTTTACATGTAAGAAAGGTTTTTAACTTGTGTTTTAAATGAAGTAATTATTCACTCCATCTTATTTTCTAAAATGACAGATTATAATTCAAGAAATATTGAAACGGAAAAGACACACTATTCATTTGATCAGTGTTTATTCTGAATGCTTCAGCTGAGTCATTT
Source organism: Turritopsis dohrnii (assembly GCA_027922465.2). Classification (NCBI taxonomy): domain Eukaryota; kingdom Metazoa; phylum Cnidaria; class Hydrozoa; order Anthoathecata; family Oceaniidae; genus Turritopsis; species Turritopsis dohrnii. The sequence continues at coordinate 418,432 of BQMF02000066.1, read as the reverse complement.
TCAAATCTCAGTCAAGATATAACGTTTTTGATCTTCTGTGAGAGACTTTAGATCTTCTAGTAACGTTTATAATTTTCTTTCCGTCAGAAAGTGTGAGACATATGAACACGGCTATGTTAAAATCGCAGCAATTTAACCATATTCTAATTTTTCTGGATGATTTTCAGACTTAATGTACCACTGAAATTAGCTGAAATTGCAATAGAAATAAAAACTTCTTAAAGATACTAGGCATCACAATGTTGGAAATAATTGAAAAAGATGAAAGTTGAAGATAAACAGTTTGTTTAGTTCCATTAAAAGCAGAAAATGTTAACTCACTATTTGTTTGACCAGATTTCTTTCCATCAGTTATGTTGATAATGTTATTGCTCAAATTCTGAAATGAGGAATGCAATCTAGGTTTACGAGCATTTTTCGCTGATGTGTCTTCTCTTGTTGTAATGTCAGGATCTAAACAGAACATAAACGTACATTGGTTTTTAATTTATTGTTATTTTCATATGGAATTCGCATAATTTTTGTTGACCATTTTAGAAACTCAAAAAATATTCTTAGGTCCATTTGCTTTATTCCTCTCCATGGTTATTACAGCAATCAAACACGCCTTAAAATACAAAGGACGTTTAGAACAACAAGCTTTCAAGGTCATCTAAATGTTTACATTATATTTCTGAAGTAAGTATCCTGAAGTAGTATTTCCTGAGTAAGTTCAAAAAGCATCCAGTAGGTATAATGCAGATTATATTTATTCATTAATTAAAAAAACACATGTTAGAAATGTTACAGGACGCTAACTTGACACACTAACGTGATATTGTAAGCTTGACCTTCTTACCAAAGGCTTCGTGTGTTTAAATTTAAAAAATGGTTTTAACATGTGTTTTAAATGTATTAATTATTCACTTTATGTCATTTTTTAAAATGACAGATTATAATTTAAGAAATGTTGAGATGGAGAAGACACATTATTCATATAATCAAGTTTTTTCTGAATGCTTCAGCTGAGTCATTTTCCAAATCCCAGTCAGGACATAACGTTATTGATCTTTTATGTGAGATTTTAGATTTTCTGATAACGTCTTTAATTTACATTCTGCCAGAAAGTGTGAGATCTATGATAACGTCTATATTAAAATTGTATCAATTCAAACATATTTTATTTTTTCTGAGTGATCTTGAGATTAAATTTAACACTGAATTATATTTAAGGATGAAAAACAACATATTCATTCCATTGTCTACAGAAAAAGGAAATTTGCCGAAATTTACAATGAAATTAAAAACTACATTAAGGCACTATGGCATCACCATGATAGAAATAATTGATAAAAGATTACATTTGAGGATAAATGGAATGTTTAGTTCAAATAAAGGCAGAAAAATTTAACTCACTATTTCTTTGACCAGATTTCTTTCCATCAGCTATCATGAAAATGTTATTGCTTAAATTCGGAAATGAGGAATTCCATCCAGGTTTATGAGCATATTTTGTTGAAATGTCTTCTCCCGGTGTAATGTCAGGATCTAAAGAGAACATAAATGTATATTGGTGTTTAATTTGTTATTAGTTTTATGTGGAATTCGCATTAATTTCTGTTGATCATTTACGAAACTGAAGAGATATTTTTAAGTCTATTCGCTTTAATCCTCTCCATGGTTATTTCAGCAATGAAATACGCAGTAAAATACGAGGATGTTTAGGACAACAAACTTTCAAAGCCATCTAAATTTTTACATCATATTTCTGAAACTTATTATAAATATGGTATCTCACAAATCATCGAACCGATATGCTACAGATCATATTTTTCCATTGATTAAAAAAACATGTTAAAAATGTTTGATGACACTAACTTGATAATGTTAGCTTGCCCTTAACAAAAGCATGTGTTAACAAGATGCCCTACCGGGCAGAAAGATTCCTGCAGATGACTGGAAGACTTTCTGGAGGCTTTTCAGAAAGAAATGAATGTTAGTTCACGCTTTAAAACGATATCCATAATGCAGAATGATGTTTGCAGTATTTTACATTTTACCTTTTAACAACGATAACAATAATTAAACTTTGTTGTCTCATATAAAACTTCAGTCTTGCTTCAATTTAGAGATATTTTAAAAAAGACTTTAATTCAAAGTTGTATTCCCTAAAGAATCTTCAAGAAGTAATTAAGTAATAAAAAGTTTGTCGCGTCAAGAAAAGTCTGTGCTTAAGAAGTAATAACTTCGAATTCATCTAATTACATTCCCGAGAGCATCATAAAAGTTAAGAGACTTTGAAAAATTTTGCCGGAGATCAAGCTTAAAAAGGAACACCGTCAGTTTAAAAATCCATTAGAGAACACTCTTCCGTGGACGTTTCAAAATACTCCTTTTAAAACTATACAGTATGAAAATCTTTATGTTGTTTGTACCTGAACTTCATAATAAAAACTTTTACTTGGCCTTGCGAAATAATAAAAATATCTGTGTTTCCTTTTTATCGTCAGCTTGATAGTATACAAATTTTAGAATCATACAATACTTTAAATTCGACTAGTCAATTAAAAAAGTGGTCATCTATTGATTAATAAAATGGATAAAAGCTGATGAGGAAGATGAGCTATGCTTCAAGATTCCAGAGCTTTATAAAAACAGGATAGCGTACCTAGGAACATGAAATAGAAAATTGTATTATATTTAGAAAAAGAATAATAGAAACCTTACGCATTTTTTTAAATCGATGTAAGCATGCCGTTTTTGTAGTCGTTCATATCTGATTTGAAGCATCAAAAACTGCTTATTTATCACGAATAACTACTAAGAGTATTAGTTTCACGTAGATTATCAGTTTAGATCATAAATGTTCTTGATTCTTTTAAGTTTGACAGCCGTATAACCTCTTCTATATCCATATATTCAACCAAGAAATTTTCTCAGATCAACGCGTGCTTCTTCGCTTCCAATTTTAAAACAACTACGGAAAACGTTAGAACGTTGCATAAGACTCACGTGAAACAACATTTCTACCTTGGCATCTGCGATTTAGCCATATGTCAACTATTCCTTTCAGTAGAGCTTATATTATACACCTTTAGAGTCTTTTCAAGCAAAGTACTTGCACACAATGAATGTAGTGTGAGTTAAGATATTTAAAGCATAAAAAAAATGTAAGTTTGGAACTTAGAGGATTTGAGTGGCTATTTCCCATCGACAAAAATCGGTCTAGGTTTGGACAGTGAAAAAAAAACAAGATGCCCTACCGGGCAGAAGTATTCCTGCGAATGACTGTAAGACTTTCTGGAGCTTTTTCAGAAAGAAATGAATGTTAGTTCACGCTTTAAAACCATATGCCTAATGCGGAATGATGTTTGCAGTATTTTACATTTTACCTTTTAGCTACGATAACTATTAAACTTTGTTGTTTCATAAAAAACTTCAGTCTTGCATAAATTTAGAGATTTTTTTAAAAAGATTTCCATTCGAAGTTGCACTCCCTAAAGCATCTTCAAGAAGCAATTAACTAATTAAAAGATTATCGCGTTAAGAATAATCTGTGCTTTAAAAGGTGAATGTTTGTTCACGGTTTGAAACAATATGCATAATGTGGTATGATGTTCTTTGTGATTTACAGTTTATCTTGTAGCTGTGAAAGAAGTACTATTTGTTATTTCATATAAACTGCACTGTTTTGCGTCATTTAGAGATTTTTTCAAAAGTTTTTTATTCATAGTTATATTCCCTAAAGCATCTTGAAAAAGTAATTAAGTAATGAAAACTTTGTCACATTAAGTTTTGAAGGGAAAATCTGTGGCGTAAATAGTAATAACTTCGAATTCATTTAATTACATTCCCGAGAGCATCATAAAAGTTAAGAGACTTTGAAAAATTTTGCCGGAGATCAAGCTTAAAAAGGAACACCGTCAGTTTAAAAATCCATTAGAGAACACTCTTCCGTGGACGTTTCAAAATACTCCTTTTAAAACTATACAGTATGAAAATCTTTATGTTGTTTGTACCTGAACTTCATAATAAAAACTTTTACTTGGCCATGCGAAATAATAAAAATATCTGTGTTTCCTTTTTATCGTCAGCTTGATAGTATACAAATTTTAGAATCATACAATATTTTAAATTCGACTAGTCAATTAAAAAAGTGGTCATCAAATGATAAATAAAATAGGTAGAAGTTGATGAGGAAGATGAGCTGTGCTTCATGATTCCAGAGCTTTATAAAAACAGGGTAGCTTATCTAGGAACATGAATTAAAAAATTGTATTATATTTAGAAAGACTAATAGAAACCTTACGCATTAAATCTATATAAACATACCCTATTGGTAGTCGTTCATATCTGTTTTGAAGCATCAAGATCTGCTTATTTATCAAGAATGACTACTAAGAATATTAGTTTCACGTAGATTATCAGTTTGGATCATAAATGTTCTTCATTCTTTTAAGTTTTACAGCCGTACTACAACCTCTTCTATATCCATATATTCAACAAAGAAACTTTCACAGATCTACGCGAGCTTCTTCGCTTCCATTTTTAAAACAACTACGGAAAACGTAAGAACGTTGCATAAGACTCACATGAAACAACATTTCTACCTTGACATCTGCGATTTAGCCATATGTTAATTATTCCTTTCACTAGAGCTTATATTTTACACTTTTAGAGTCTTTTCAAGCAAAGTACTTGTATACAATGAACATAGTGTGAGTTTAGACTGTTAAATCATAAAAAGAATGTAAGTTGGGAACATTAATGATTTGAGTGGCTATTTCCCATCGACAAAAATTGGTCTAGGTTTGGACAGTGAAAAAAAAAAACAAGATGCCCTACCGGGCAGAAGTATTCCTGCAGATGGCTGGAAGACTTTCTAGAGGCTTTTCAGAAAGAACTGATATTAGTTCACGCTTTAAAAAGCTATGCATAATGCAGAATGATGTTGCGGTATTTTACATTTTACCTTTTAACAACGATAACAATTAAACTTTGTTGTCTCATATAAAACTTCAGTCTTGCATCAATTTAGAGATTTTTTAAAAAAGATTTTAATTCAAAGTTGTATTCCCTAAAGAATCTTCAAGAAGTAATTACGGTAGCAGCGATAGCGAATACCGTATTAAAACACCCGCGGACTCCTACTCCTACTCCTACTCCTCCTACTCCGGCCGAAATGGCAATTAGTCTGTGATTTAGAGTCTGCGAGACTCTACTAATAACTCAATGTAAGTTTTAATGAAGGAACGCAGCCTTCGAATTTTGGAAGCTTTTCTGTAACAAACATTTAAAAGTAGATTGCGTTTTGTTTCAAAAGTACATAATCTGATATTTTGTAGCTTGATCCATGAAAGAATGAATTCTTATCAAATAGCCCTACAGAAAAATGGGACTTTTAGTTCATTACGCTAACTGAAAATACTTGATATGTTGCTTTTCTTGACGGTAAAGCTTATCAGTTCAAAATTTCATATTACCTCAGTTGTTAGCTAACTATACACTATATGTTTCTGTATTAAAGCTTTCAAAGATCTAGTTCGAAAAGGCAGTTATTTGTTTGAATTCATTTTTGGTTTCATGAAATTATAATTAAAAACATATTTTTTTTTTTCGAAACGCGTGTTTTTTTTCTACACATAGTCTTACAAAAAATTTTCTTATAAAAAAATCATATACAGCTCATATCAAGCTTGTATAATTCTTTTGTCTTTAATAAATTAATTTCTGGTGGTTTATGATTAGACCCCTTTTACACTAACTAATAATTTTAACAAATTTATCGTTTATGCCTGTTTTCCACCAGTGAAATATAAAAAAACACAAGCCTCAAAGAACTTTGTAGTAACTTTTCATAACTTTAAGTAAAATTGCTGCTACCGTTTTGCGCCATCTGGCTCTTGTTAAGTAATAAAAAGTTTGTTGCGTCAAGAAAAGTCTGTGCTTAAGAAGTAATAACTTCGAATTCATTTAATTACATTCCCGAGAGCATCATAAAAGTTAAGAGACTTTGAACAATTTTGCCGGAGATCAAGCTTAAAAAGGAACACCGTCAGTTTAAAAATCCATTAGGAACACTCTTCCGTGGACGTTTCAAAATACTCCTTTTAAAACTATACAGTATGAAAATCTTTATGTTGTTTGTACCTGAACTTCATAATAAAAACTTTTACTCGTCCTTGCGAAATAATAAAAATATCTGTGTTTCCTTTTTATCGTCAGCTTGATAGTATACAAATTTTAGAATCATACAATATTTTAAATTCGACTAGTCAATTAAAAAAGTGGTCATCTATTGATTAATAAAATGGGTATAAGCTGATGAGGAAGATGAGCTGTGCTTCAAGATTCGAGAGCTTTATAAAAACAGGATAGTTTACCTAGGAACATGAAATAGAAAATTGTATTATATTTAGAAAAAGAATAATAGAAACCTTACGCATTTTTTTAAATCGATGTAAGCATACCGTTTTTGTAGTCGTTCATATCTGATTTGAAGCATCAAAAACTGTTTATTTATCACGAATAACTACTAAGAGTATTAGTTTCACGTAGATTATCAGTTTGGATCATAAATGTTCTTGATTCTTTTAGGTTTTACAGCCGTACTACAACTTCTTCTAAAACTTTCACAGATCTACGCATGCTTCTTCGCTTCCATTTTTAAAACAACTACGGAAAACGTAAGAACGTTGCATAAGACTCACGTGAAACAACATTTCTACCTTGGCATCTGCGATTTAGCCATATGTCAACTATTCCTTTCAGTAGAGCTTATATTATACACCTTTAGAGTCTTTTCAAGCAAAGTACTTGCACACAATGAATGTAGTGTGAGTTAAGATATTTAAAGCATAAAAAAAATGTAAGTTTGGAACTTAGAGGATTTGAGTGGCTATTTCCCATCGACAAAAATTGGTCTAGGTTTGGACAGTGAAAAAAAAAAAACAAAAACAAGATGCCCTACCGGGCAGAAGCATTCCTGCGAATGACTGTAAGACTTTTTGGAGCCTTTTCAGAAAGAAATGAGTGTTAGTTCATGCTTTAAAACCATATGCATAATGCGGAATGATGTTTGCAGTATTTTACATTTTACCTTTTAGCTACGATAACTATTAAACTCTGTTGTTTCATATAAAATTTCAGTCTTGCATCAATTTCGAGATTTTTTTAAAAAGATTTCCATTCGAAGTTGTACTCCCTAAAGCATCTTCAAGAAGCAATTAACTAATTAAAAGATTATCGTGTTAAGAATAATCTGTGCTTTAAAAGGTGAATGAGAAGGAAGTAATATTTGTTATTTCTAGAAACTGCACTGTTTTCATCATTTAGAGATTTTTTCAAAAACTTTTTTATTCATAGTTATATTCCCTAAACCATCTTCAAAAAGTAATTAAGTAATGAAAACTTTGTCACATTAAGTTTTGAAGGGAAAATCTGTGGCGTAAATAGTAATAACTTCTAATTCATTTAATTACATTCCCGAGAGCATCATAAACGTTAAGAGACTTTGAAAAATTTTGCCGGAGATCAAGCTTAAAAAGGAACACCGTCAGTTTAAAAATCCATTAGAGAACACTCTTCCGTGGACGTTTCAAAATACTACTTTTAAAACTATACAGTATGAAAATCTTTATGTTGTTTGTATCTGAACTTCATAATAAAAACTTTTACTTGGCCTTGCGAAATAATAAAAATATCTGTGTTTCCTTTTTATCGTCAGCTTGATAGTATACAAATTTTAAAATCATACAATATTTTAAATTCGACTAGTCAATTAAAAAAGTGGTCATCTATTGATTAATAAAATGGGTATAAGCTGATGAGGAAGATAAGCTGTGCTTCAAGATTCCAGAGCTTTATAAAAACAGGGTAGCTTATCTAGGAACATGAATTAAAAAATTGTATTACATTTAGAAAGACTAATAGAAACCTTACGCATTAAATCGATATAAACATACCCTATTGGTAGTCGTTCATATCTATTTTGAAGCATCAAGAACTGCTTACTTGTCAAGAATGACTACTAAGAATATTAGTTTCACGTAGATTATCAGCTTGGATCATAAATGTTCTTGATTCTTTTAAGTTTTACAGCTGTACTACAACCTCTTCTATATCCATATATTCAATAAAGAAACTTTCACAGATCTACGCATGCTTCTTCGCTTCCATTTTTAAAACAACTACGGAAAACTTAAGAACGTTGCATAAGACTCACATGAAACAACATTTCTACCTGGCATCTGCGATTTAGCCATATGTTAGTTATTCCTTTCACTAGAGCTTATATTTTACACTTTTAGAGTCTTTTCAAGCAAAGTACTTGTATACAATGAATATAGTGTGAGTTTAGACTGTTAAATCATAAAAAGAATGTAAGTTGGTAACATTAATGATTTGAGTGGCTATTTCCCATCGACAAAAATTGGTCTAGGTTTGGACAGTGAAAAAAAAAAAAAAAAAACAAAAAAAACACGAACGGTTTCAAAGTATTCCTTGCTTACGCAGGAATACAAAAACACGAACGGTTTCAAAGTATTCCTTGCTTACGCAGGAATACAAAAACACGAACGGTTTCAAAGTATTCCTTGCTTACGCAGGAATACAAAAAAAACACGAACGGTTTCAAAGTATTCCTTGCTTACGCAGGAATACAATAACATGCGTTTTAAATGAACTATTCACTTCATGTTGATTTTGAAATGATAGATTATAATATAAGAGAGGTGGAAACGGAGAAGACACACTATTTATTTGATCAGTGTTTTCTCAGAATGTTTCAGCTGATTCACTTTTCAAATTCCAGTCAAGACATAACGTTTTTTGTGAGATTTCAGATCTTCTAGTAACTTCTTCAATTTCCTTTCTTTTCAGAAAGTGTGAGACCTGTTATAACGGCTATGTTAAAATTAAAGCAATTTAACCATATTCTAATTTTTATGGATCATATTGAGCATTTAAATATATATGGGGATAAAAAATAACATATTCATCCAATTGTCTACAGAAAAAGGGAAAACTACTGAAAAATACTACGGCATCAAAATGTTGGAAATAATTGAAAAAGACGAAAGTTGAAGATACATAGCTTGTTTAGTTCAATTAAAGGCAGAAAATATTAACTCACTATTTGTTTGACCAGATTTCTTTCCATCAGTTATGTTGATAATGTTATTGCTCAAATTCTGAAATGAGGAATGCAATCTAGGTTTACGAGCATTTTTCGTTGATATGTCTTCTCTCATTGTAATGTCAGGATCTAAAGAGAACATAAATGTACATTGGTTTCTAATTTATTGTTAGTTTTATATGAAACTCGCATTAATTTTTGGTGACCATTTAAGAAACTCAAAAAGTATTCTTAAGTCCATTCGCTTTATTCTTATCCATGGTTATTTCAGCAATCAAATACGCAGTAAAATACGAGGACGTTTAGGACAACAAACTTTCAAAGCCATCTAAATTTCCTAAAAACGTACCATTCGATTGGGGATGCAATACAATGATTCCCCGTGATCGTAAAAATAATTGACGCTCAATGCCATGTGCTTTTATACTTATCATGCAAAAAGTGTCTCTCGCATCTACGTGGTTTTACGCGGACATAAGAAAAACTTGACCGTAAAATTTAATTAAATATATCACTCTCTAAAATGAAAGTGGTATGTACACTATGCGATTAATATAAAAAGACGAGCCGCCAAGGCGGTGTCGCTCACCACCCATGTTCAGCTTGTGTTGTGTCGCAGAATTTAACTCGCGTAAAAGTTTTTCAAAGATCTAATACACCTTTCCCGAATTTCTGTTTAACTGCCGAGTTAATGCTTAGTTATCAACTTTAGCCTCGTTTCTATGTTTCTTATTGTTTTTCTAATTTCATAATGTTTTCAGTAAGTAACAGTTGCTCGTTCTTTCAGTTCCCCAGTGGAATAATTAGAAGTGATTAAGAGTTTGAAAAAGAGGCGAAACTTAGAGACACGGTGTTTAAACAGAAATTCGGGAAAGGTCTATTTCGAAAAGAATATATCGAAAGTAGGTGACGAAAAATTAAATCACAAAATCGCGACTGGAAAGTGTACCCATGTTGTAGAGCTCGAACACTGATCAGAAAAAATGAATGGGTTCGTTTCGCTACGACCAACCGTTAGAGAGATATAGTCGTTTAAAGATTTTGTGTGTGGATGCTAAAAGTCAACATATTTGTAGATGGTGTAAAGAAGTTATAGAACTGTAAGTGTTTAAGTACAAGTTTACTAAGTATATGATTGTTTATATACTGACGAAGATTGAATGTATAGAAGTATATATTGTATATATTGTATGTTGTAAAGTGTTGCTAGGTCATTTCTCTATTTGTTTCTATCAGGGTTACCAGAAGAACTTGAAAACCTTTAAAAGACCTGAGTTTAAAAAAGTGACTGTAATAACCTTGAATAACCTTGAAAATTTGGGAAATTTTTCTCATATGTGAGTTTGTTCGCAGTTATTTTATTATTTATAAAAAATAGAGAGTTGAAATATTCTGCATTGAAAATTACTGTTTTGTTTTAGTCAAACTATTTGAATCACTAGGTTTTTTCTGCAAATGACCTTGAAAATTACGAAAAACTGGCATTGAAAGACCTTGAAACGACTTTGAAATAGACAGTTTGTTCCTGCTAACAATACTTCGAAGTGATTCTGACTTTAACTTAAAAACCTATCTTTGTTTTTCTTCTAGTTTGCGATGTGAACTTTTTGTATGCTTTTTTGTTTTGAATGAAAGCTTATTGGTGATTGTTTTTTCGCTTTTATTTTTAAATTTGTTGTTATTTTGTTTCTTTTTTCTTTTGACCTTTTAAAAAATAAAGTTTTGATATAAAATATGTTTCCGCATATATGCATATTCTTTTGTTTATAGCAAATAGATTCTGGTGCTTTATTTTAAAAAGGTAAATTGCATTAGCGTGACTTATGCATTAGAGGGTGTAATTAACCACTCATCTGCAAAATGTGATGAGATGCTCTTTTCAATTGAAGCATAAAATTTAATCTGTTGATTTCAGTAGAAATATATTTATATATCCCATATAAAGTTAAGAGATGTAATTTTAACAAATTTTCTTCTAAACTGAATTGACTTTTTCTGAAATGTTCTCTGCCTAGTATATGTAAAAACTCCATAAAAACAATAAAACATATTTGGGTAATTGTTAGACTTATTCTCATATGAACCTTTTGAAAAATATCTGGAAAATTAATTACCCATGATGTCATTCAAAATTGACCAAAGTGACAAAATTTTCTAAATAAAATTATTTCCAATAGACATTTTTCTGTGGAGCAAACAATCATATAACGGAAAAATGAAGGAGAGGGTGATTAATGATATACTGCATCGCTACCCCACAGCTATCTTAGCTTTTCTTTATGCATAAAGATATTCTACTTGTAGAAACATCCATCTCACTCACAGAAATTTTCCTCAAAACTGTTAAATAAACAAGGGAACTAAAAAAGAAGTTACTTTCAATTCTGTCCAACACTTTCACAAGGAAGAACCGTTGAAACTAATCTTCAGTATCGCTTCAGTAGTGCACACTGTTAACTGACATGCTCACAGATTAAAGTTTAAGAGATGCTCAAACACAAAAGACTCACAATTCATTTTATCATACATTAAATCCCAGTCAAGATCTAACGATTTCGATCTTTGATGTGAGATTTGAGATCTTCTAGCAACGTCTTTAATTTCATTTCTTTCAGAAAGCAAAGTACCTATGGAAACAACTGTGTTAAAATTGCATCAATTTAACTCTTTACAAAGCTTTAATGATTACTTTCAGTCCTGATTTACCTTCGAAATGTATATGGAAATAACATTGGAAATGTACTGAGACTTGCAATGAAAATAAAAACTTCTTAAAGATGCTAGGGCCTCACAATATCGGAAATAATTGATAACAGATGAAATTTGAAGATAAATAGTTTCTTTAGTTCAACTTAAGATGGAATAAAGTAACTTACTATTTGTTTGACCATTTTTATTTCCACCAGTTATCTCGAAATGGTTATTGCTCAAATTCTCCACTGAGGAATGCGAGATAGTTGTGTGTGCATATTTCCTTGATATGTTTTCTCCCTTTGTACTGTCAGGATCTAAAATCATGTTCATATGTTTATAAATGTACATCGTTTTTGCGGAGTGGAGGTATGCTGAACGGAGCTCATTTGGCAAGATATTGTCATATTGTCATCAAAATACTAACAGAGAGATGCGTTCGGCTGCCGTCAATCGCTGAAATTTCTTACAGTGCATACCAAAAATCTTAATTTTCTGGCTTACTTTTAATTTTCGCAAATTGTGATGTAGATACTAATATGATTGACCAAGCCCAAAAGTGTTCAGTGTAAAACTTCAGGGCAAAATTGTCGATCTGTACGGTAGCGGGCAGGCCAAAGTGGTTGCATTTGGAGACAAGTAGACATTTTTTTCCGCAGGAATCCTCCGATTGCTCTGAGGTTTGTTATGAACTTCCAACTGGGGAAACTAGAAATACCTCTATCCTTTACGATAACATTGTAAGTTAAACATTTATAGATGAGAATATTGCTTCTACATACTTTTGAAAATTTAAATTCAGATCAAACGTACAATATACAGCAAATAGAAATCAACAACGAAACCGAAGAAAAAGAAAGATCATTTGGTTTAATCCCCCATACAACAAAAACCTAGAAACGGACATCGGCAGATACTTCCTAAAACTAATAAACAAACACTTTCCCCAACATCATAAATATCATAAACTTTTTAATGAAACAACATGAAAGTTAGCCACAGCTGCATGCCAAATGTCAAATCGATCATTAACAACCACAACAAGAAGATACTTCATCCCATGTGAACGTCGTGTATCTATGCCCACACAAACTGTTATTTCTTCTCCGTTCCTTTTACTACTATCTTTAAGCCATGGTTGTTCAACTGGGTATTGAATTTTGATCTACTTAACTGTTTCTATTTCCACACACAACACAAAGCATGACATAAAATTCCAATGATGATGATAAAATCTAATGTAATGTTTATGTTTGCTTGGTGCAATGATAAAACTACTTTTGTTGCCCCACAAATTTTTATTCATAGTAGCTCCTTATAAAGATTTACCCAGTTCGATATCTTTTTGCAAGCTTATTGTTGTTTATGGGAAATGATTTGCATGTTTTGTATAAATTTTATACTGGCATAGGGAATGTGTGTGCAGAAAAAAATTGGCTTTGATAATTTCTAATGTCTAAATAACGAGACATCAAAACAGTATACATCATCATGGAATTTGTCTATTTAAACGAGTACAATCTTAGTTCCTTTTTGTGATCAAATTGGACTGCTTAACAACAAAAAATGTAAACGATACTTATATATCCATCTATATTGAAAAAACATTCTCTGATTTGGAATTGAATATCAGTAAATACCGTTGTAGTATTTACATTTAATATGTGTGTCTGGGTGAAACTTTATAACTTCAAGAGAAATAGCTAAAAGTAAAATAGCTACAGCTTACAGATTCTTTAATTAGATAAGATAGTTAAAAGTAAACGACAATGAAGAGCAAATAAACAAAATCAATTAATTTTTTTTGTGTAATTGTTATAACTTTACATTCTACTTGAATTATTTCTAAAAATGTAATTATTGAATACAGTTTTTCAGTACTCAGAGTTTCATGCTAATAAACAAACACTTTCCCCAACATCATAAATATCACAAACTTTTTAATAAAAACAACATGAAAGTTAGTCATAGCTGCATGCCAAATGTGAAATCGATCATTGACAACCACCACAAGAAGATACTTCATCCCATCAACAAGAATGAAATCGAAAGATCCTGCACTTGCGTACAAAAAGAAGAATGTCCCCTAAACAAAAAATGTCTTACACTAAACATCGTATATGAAGCTACTGTAAAATCTGATCTGCCCAATTATAAAGAAAAAAAATACATTGGACTTTGCAAAACAACGTTTAAGAAAAGGTTCAACAGTCACAATACATCTTTCCGCCTGGAAAAATACAAAAACAACACGGCGCTTCCAACATAAATGTTGGAATATCAAAGAAAACAATGGAACACCAATCATATCTTGGAATATAATCACCAAAGCCAAATCATACACACCAGAATCAAAAAGATGTTTACTTTGCATAAATGAAAAGTTCTGGATCGCCAATTACCCTGGAAAAAACCTCCTCAACAAAAAGTCAGAAATTATCGCCAAATGCAGACACCGTCGGAAACATCAGCTGAAATTTACGTCTCAAAATTCCGATAACTGACGTCATGATGGATACCCTAACATTGCATTATATGTAAAACGGTTTATTTAGCTGAAGATTGTCGTACAATACATACGGCATGAAACTCTGAGTACTGAAAAACTGTAGTTTTTTTATTCAATACTCTGCTCTATTTCAACAAATATTTAGCACTTTTTTCGATTAGAAGAACTACTACTTCGACTAAAAATATGATTATAGTCACTGACAAGCGGGAGGTAAATCCGATAACTTTGCGCTGCAATTGGAAAGGTACATTGTGTGCAGGTATCATTGATCAACATATAAAAAACACAGTACATTGGTCTCAGTTTTCAACTACAGTTACGTAATTCAATTTCCGCGCCTTAGCGAAGGAAATTGTTTGATTTAGACATTCTATCTATTTCTCTCCGTAACAGTTTTTTGCCGTTTTCGGAAAGTCCGTTCGGATTTCGGATTGTTTGTTTATTCAGAATAGTTAATGACAGACCCAAACTCTATGCAAAATGTAATACAAAAAGGCCACTTTCAATATTAACTCATAAAAAATAATGAGCTTTTTATACTTTTGAAATACTTTTAGAAGTTATTTTAGCTTTTTTATGTTTAAAACTTCTCGATTCAATTATCTTTAAAATTTCTTTAAAAAGTCAGTAAAATATGCTCACCGAACACGTGAATCGTTCTCGAACCGTTTGGCTTATGCTTTGAGGAAATTGTAGGTAGAAGCTTTGAAGAAGAATTTTAAGACTATCTACTATTGTAATCGAAATATAATCATAAGAACATTCCTTATGGAGAAAATATTGATGTTTAGGTGACTCTGGGAAAAATTCTTAAAAAAGAAGGTGAAGGTTTGATAGTAAACGAAACTTTGCTGTAAAAAAAACTTTCAATATCGCAGCAGAAATGTATTATAATAGTATCAAAACATCACGGGAGAATACGTATTATCAATAAATGCATGAAACATGTTCATTTCATTTAATAAATATTACACCGAAAGTTGAAAATATTGAAAAAGAAAACAAACAAATGAAATTGTCATAGCAGCACAAATCACTAGTGAATGATTACATACATACTGAAAGTATAAACATGTGCAAGATATTGGTGAACGATATGTGTCTTATAAAACTGTTTTTCTGGCTCCGAAACGTCATAGTGAATTGAAAAGCGGTAATAAATTAAAGAAAGGAGTAATTTGGGGAATTCCAGACTGTTTCAAATTATTCAATGTGCAATGTACAATGCTCTGTCAAGTTATCACTTGTGTGGAACTGATTAGTTTTAAATTCACATTTAAAAGATTTTAAGATGACATTGTTCAAAATAATCCTGCAAACCGCTCAATGGAGGCACAATGATTCAGTTTGGATATATAAAACAAACTTTGGATGATGATTAGAATCCAACCAGTTATATACATACAATGAGATCACTAAAGCCTTATGAAAATTTGGAGTGTAACATGTTCTAGTAGAGATAGGAAAGTGCCGATTATAGGACAGAAATTGTATCATGGGAAATCATATGATTTCGGGTATTTCCCTACATAAAGTTTAAGCATCATAATGTACTTATAGGCTAAAGACCTTTGTTTCATAACGCGATACGAGTTATGAAATGTGTTCAGCTTTTTTGTTATGATTACACAGCATTTTTTTATTTTGATTACATAACAAA
Source organism: Turritopsis dohrnii (assembly GCA_027922465.2). Lineage (NCBI taxonomy): Eukaryota > Metazoa > Cnidaria > Hydrozoa > Anthoathecata > Oceaniidae > Turritopsis > Turritopsis dohrnii. Next base: position 402,454 of record BQMF02000066.1, on the reverse strand, counting down.
ATTCTCAAATAACAACACGTAAGCAGTTTTAATTATTATCATTATAACCACAAAGTACTCATAAACAATTAAATATCTCATAAAAACTGTCCAGGTTAGACATTCAGGTTACCGTCATTTCGATCGAAATTCAACAAACGCCAGGGCTTAGAAGTGTCAGCATGTGTCCACAATGCCGGCTATAATTGCAAACTACATGCGCTGATCAGCAAAATACATACCATCTGCTAAACATCATGGTTATCGCTAAAACCAAAGCAATTTTCTCGTCTTCATGAGATGGGAGTGAATCTGTTTGACTCACTACTCTTTTGTGAACTTCCTTTTGTGAACTTTTATTTTTTGTTTGTTTTTTTTTTGTTTGTTTTTTTTTACCTCTTACCTCTTACCTCTTACCTCTTACCTCTTACCTCTTTGTTATCTTATTGTATCTTGTAGTGTCCTCTCGTTAATGTTCTAATACCATCGACGATAATTCTTTTGTCATCATCCGCATTGAGAGCGAGTTTGATTGTTTTTATAGTGTGGACATCATGCTTAATCGATTGGAAGGTCATCTGTTCCCTGTAAACATTCTTACCATCGAACAAGCATCTCTTGTAATCATCAAACCCCATCGTCTTCTTTACTACACACTTCTTGACTCCCTTGCACTTCTTGTCTTCTTTTCCATCTAACTGTTTATATGCATAGGTCTTTGCTCTAAGAGCGATAAACTCTGTCATTATCTTACCACCCAACTCATCTTTCATTAGACCAATGACTTTCTTATTCAAACCTATGGGTAAAGGTCTATTATCTTTCTCATCGTACGCTGAAGTGTCGAATCCCAAAGCTACATCATCGGCGATATCTTTGTAAAAGTCGTCGGTTTTGATGTGATAGACAAAGCTGTCTGTATCCATATAGCAGAGCTTTAGATTGTCACCATATTTTGGTCTCATATAGTTATAGTGAAACGCATACATAATCGTCTTTGACAAATCAAGAACTGTAGGTCCCAGATAGATTGGCTTGTTCAACACGAGTTTGATCTTTTGCATTTCAGCAGCCATCAAATGTTCGCTGAAACAGATACTACCCTTGAAGTTAGGTTTCATCACCAGCTTCTCATATTGTTCTTTCTTGGTAGCCAAGCGTATGTCTTTATGTTTACGTTGATTCTCCATAGTTTTACCAAAGACTGAATTGTTCATGAGTTTGAAAAAGTCCTTTTCAAACTCATTCTTTGATTTGGTACGCAAATTAGTGTTGAAATCGATGTAAGGCTTCAACCATGCGCTTTGCTTAAATCTCAGTACTCTATGAACCTTCTCAAGAACAAGACCATGCTTCAGCGCTTGATCAAGCGCACGGATATGAATAATATAGTTCTTCTTGTCTGAAAGACATGGAGTTAGCTTTTCTACTCCATTGATCTTCTTTCGCTCAGGCATAAACGGAAGATCGTTATGTGAATCATGAAGCTCTTGAGGATAGTTCACATCAACTTCAAGAAGATAACCATATTTACCGTCTTTCTCAGCCAACTTTGAAATGAATTCAGCGGTAAATTTATTAGCATCTACCCACTTGAAATTCCCTGTCGGTAGCTTCTGAATCATAGCCCATCCATATAGATTATTTGCATCAAGATATTGGAGATAGCTACTTTCTTCAGTCTTCTTATATTTAGCATCCATATACTTGTTATTAGCTTTAGCATGTCTATGAACAGCCTGACAGAGACCTCCTCTAATACCTTGCTCTACGAACAGAAACATATCCATATCTGACAACAGATCCAGCTCAACCTCTGTCTTTTTCAGACAGGCTTGCCAAGCTAGTCCTGGAGCAGTGTAAAAATGTGCAGGATCCAGTTTATAGTTTGTTATACATGTTTCCCTAAAAGTCTCAAAAACATCAGCAAGCAATAGAACATCTGTCTTGAGGTAGAGATCATGATACGCACCCATATTTTTATTTTTCATGTGTTTCCACACATTCTGTGCATGCGTATAATCAGCATCACTGATACCTTTCATGTTCAACTTTCTGTAAAAAGCATCTTTTGGTGGGAGCTTAGTTTCGTTAAACTTATCAAAAGAATCAATGTATTCATAAGGATAAACTCCTTTTCTTCTCAATAGTTTGAATTGCTCATCACCCTTGAAGAATTTTCGAAGGTTTTTACACTGATCGTCAGATAGATTGTTTACCAAGTTATCCAGACTACTAGCCATGAAACGCACACTATCGATGAATCTCAACTGTATCTTTTGAACCCTAGTCTCCCCATTTTTGTCAGTGTATTCACCAACCTTAACATCCAATGAGAAAGAGATATATTTTTCTTTGTTTTCAGCGATGACGGCAATCCCTTCATCTCCATACTGTTTGGCTAGTTCTTTGATAAACAGATGAGCATCATATCCGCTCAGATTGTGAAAGACGATCGGGATGTATTTAGGTACTTTATAACGGAGATTACAAGACTGATGTGCAGCTCCACGAAATTTACCAGTAAAATGACAGTGATCTCTAACCTTAATGTTATCTTTTTCAAATTCTTTCATACATATGTGACATTTATCAGAATCGATAAATCCCTGTTCCTCTTCATATGTGAGGTCTCGCATTCTCTGTTTAGGAAACATATTGTATAGCCTTTTCACTTCACCTACCGCATGATCCACAAAACGTAAAACACAGTCTTCACCACGATAAAGCGTTAGAGGGTCTGAAACTTCACCATGAGAAAATTTGCTATAACAACAGAAGCCTGTGGGGATATGTATACCAACCTTTTTAGTGGATGATCCAATAACGCTACGCGGTTCTTTACAAACCTCTTTTGACAAAGCTTCGAAATCAGCATACATTATGAAAGGAGCTTTGAGCTGGTACTGACCATCATGAAACTTAACGGTGCTACCCTCATTTGGCATCTCGATCTTCGCGACATCATTATTCCCGCAATATTCAAAGTGATCATCTCGTGTTTTCTCACTTGAGAATCCATTGAGACAATTCAAGCAATAATGCTCCTTATGTTCGTGCTTCGAGTTGACCTTACTCAAGACACCGCTCAAGTTCTTTACAGCTATATAATGTCTCTTTTCCTCTTCACATAGTAAAAACAAAACAACAGTTTCTTTGCGATCAAGATGCTTCGACTTACGACACATATAGATACCATCTTTCTCGTCTTTTGTCAAAACATGCACAGCGATATCAGGGTTCCTCCTCTCAAACAAATCAATTTTATTTAGCGCCATCGGAAACGATAAACCGCTCCAATTATAGTTATCATACTTTTTGAGAGTTGAGATTCGTTCAGGATGATTATCGATCTTATCATGATTGAGAGCTGCGATAACAGCCCATTTGAAGCACTCTTCATCATCTTCATTATGTGGATTGATAACAGATCGTTTTCCACTGAAATTCTTAGGTAAAGGCAAGTAAGAGCTGCCTCTCGTTAATTTTAGCTTGTGAAAGTCCACATCAATATTTAAAATCTTGTCGATAACAAAGCCGGATTGAGGTAACGCAGGGTTTTCAATCTGCTCCATTATCTTTTTGAACATCTTATTAACAACATCAGATATATCGCTTTCATTGTGAATTGTTTCCATATTGCTATTGAACGCCTTATCAACATAGATTGTTGCTTCAGGATTGGATAAATCCTCCTTTCTCCATTTGATCCACACAGTTGCTTGAATTTTTATTGATTTTTTGTTTTTGAGTTCTCTCATAATCAGATCACTTAAAATGGGTCGAACCTTTTCGAGAAACAAATCAACGTCCTTTTTTCCATCTGAGTTTATCTTGAACCTTTTGTAAGAACCCTCAAACGCCGTTTCAATGGGGACAAACGCTTTTGGTTTCATCAGTTTTTCATCTTTTTCATCATCATCATTCTTCCTCTTGTAGAGATTAAGAATCTTCTTCTTCATCTCTCTGAAAGTGCCACTCACTTTCTCACGAATAGCTTTAGGTACATGATTTATTAACCAATCTCTCCATTCATTCAACTTACTTTTTACCTGAGGTCTACTTTTTGCCATTTCTTGCTGCTCAAACAAATCCATGTCATGTCGGTTAGGAATAATTGCAACAGGTCGGACCGGTTTGAATCGCCTAGTAGATCTTGGTGGTGGAATAGGTTGGTCATTCCTCGTTGGTGTTGGTGTGCCAGCTAATAATTCAATGAGCTCAGCCTTTCTTAGTTTCGAGTAGCCCTGTAGACCGCTTTCTCTTGCGAGAGCTTTTAATTCAACAACAGTATTTCGTGAAGTCATGTTGTGTAATATATAAGTGATCATGATCGCTTTAACCAATTTCAAATTTCAAATATCATTTTTTCAATCATGAAACGACTCAAACCCTCTAGGTAACTTTTGTTACTCGATTTAAGTAACAAAAAAAAACAACCTCTACAATGATGAACGAGCCAATCTATTTTGTTTGCGAGCCATCCTTCTCTTCTCGTATTGGCTCTCTCGATACCTTTGATATTTTTCTTCGTTGTCTCTTATCCAGTTTGAATAGCGTGTATAAAATAATTGTTTCGTATCAGGATCACAAAGAAACAATGGATCCTTATCATTCTTTTCAAGTACATCAAGCATTTTAGCTTTGTTCATTTGGTTAACATATTTTATTTTTCGTGATACACATAATGCTCGTAACGCATTAAAACCCATTGATCGGTAATCTGATACTGTTTTGTCGGTCATGTTTATTCTTTATATAAAAGAGATAAAACTTTTAAGCCACTTTTGTTTGTTTTGTCACATGTTATATCGTAATAAAATAATAAAATATGTATAAATAAAAGATGTCAAACTCTAAACTTCAAGAGATTTACTATCAACCTCAAAACTTATGGAAAGGACAAAAGGCTATTCACAATCTAAGAGGATTTGGTTTCAAACTGAAGGAAATTAAGAAGTGGCTATCAAAGCAAGCTTTGTGGCAGGTACATCTACCGGCACCGAAAAGGATCGAACGTCCACATTATGAGGTGACTAAACCGAATGAGATTCATCAATTTGATATATTGTATATGCCTAGTGATATGCTATATGGTAATAAATACAAGTACAGTTTATCTGGTATCGATGTTGCTTCACGCTATAAGGTGGCTCGACCTTTGAATACTAAGAGAGCGAAAGAGGTTGCTGCTATGATCGAAGACATCTACAAGGTTGGACCGTTAACTTATCCAAAAGTATTTCAATGTGATAACGGTTCAGAATTCAAAGCTGATGTATCAAAATTGTTGGAGAAGAATAATGTTGAAATTAAAAGAGCAACTACTAAATATAAGCATACCCATACAGCTTTTGTTGAGGCATTGAACAAGACACTTGCTGAAAATTTATTCAAAATACAAGATGCTCAAGAACTGAATGATTCGGAAAAGGTATCATCTACATGGGTCAAATATTTGTATAAACTTGTGGGTAGATTGAATGATACAAAGACTCAGATGATCGGTATGAAACCGAAAGATGCTGTCAAATTGAAACAGGTGCCTCTTCGCTAAACGAGAGAGCTATCCACCTGAAGTAGAGCTACCTCAAGATGGTTTGTATAGATATCTATTGCAACCGGGTGAAGAGCACGATGACCATCGAAAAAGAGCAACAGATAGGATATGGTCAAAGAGGACATATAGATTGAGTGAGGTGATAGATCAACCAGGTAACCGTGTAATGTATTACCTTCAAGATGGACCTGAACGAGCTTTTGTGAAAGAAGAGCTGATGTTGATACCTGAGGATACAGAGCTACCTCCTGATTATGTGCAAGGTTGGTGAACCGTACATACAAAGTATCTTTACTAGAAACAAGTAAAGATGAGTCGTCTAGCGACGAGGTTTAGCGCCACATAATGTCATAATCAAAGAATTGCCTTTCATGATTCTTTTGAGATTGTTTGAGCCCCTTCGGTCTGACAAAGGCTTCTCTAGAATTCCAACCATAATCCTTCAATTCAACGCAAAGTCTTGCAGGCAACCATGTCTTATATAATTTTCCTGTTCTGTCTTGGACCTCTGCATACATAGCTTTTCCAGACCCAAATTCAGATGCAGGTGTGTCTATCTCACCCACAGATTTAACATGATAAATCACGTTTTCAGTTAACTCTCTCCACTTTATGATTGGAACAAATTGTTCCATGTTTTGTTCAAATGTTGCAACTGTTGGAAATTCCATTGTCTATATATACTTGTGATCACATCTCTTTATATAAGTTTCATTTCATTTATCACTTTTTCAAATTAAGGAGCATATAACCACACATCCTAGTAACCATTTTCGGTTATGGATTTTTTCAGGTTTTATAGTTCTACCATCAAACTTTTTTGAAATTGATTTTGGGTTTCAGTCTCCATCTTTCTATCTGTAGAACTGAGTCTTTCTAAAGCTTTGTAATATGTTTCCTGTAAAACCTGGAATTCTTTGTAATTGATCCTTCCATCAGTCAGCGCCTGACTTATGTTAGTTTCGAACACAGCGATTGAGGATGTAACAATATCATATAATTTTATCACTTTTTCTACTTTCTTTTGATATCTTTTGATGACAGCTGTGGTAAGTCCGGTACAGATAGAGCCGGCTAAGGCTACACCACCTAATCCTGCAGAAATAGGTATTCCGATAATAGTAGCCGCTGTTGCAATTGAACCGATGCCAGAACCAATGGTTATAGCGCTTGAGCTAGCATTTAGTAGCATCGATCGTTCTATCGCCTTGTTGTATCTCTTGAGCTTGATGCTAAACTTGTTCTTCAGTTTTATCAACTCTTCAAACTCAGAATTTATTACGCTTGCGTTAAACTTTTCCTGCTCATTCAAATCCTCAGGAGCAGTGGGTAGTTTTGGATAAATTTTAAAACTCATATTTAGAGGGTTGTTATAACATAATAAATAATAAATTATCCTCTAAATAAATAAAATGGCAGACATTGACATTGACATTGACCCCTTTGGAGAACATGGGATGACGACAGATGAAACAACCGATGAGACGTTTCCTTTCATACCAACTGGAGACCGTACGGGTGCACAAATACATACATCAGGTGAACGAGAAACATCATTTGGAGATCACAGTCTGAATACTAGAGTTTTGAAAGAACTAGTTGAAGGGTTGTATGATAGATTATCCGAAAAATTCCAGTCAAAACCTGAGGTGTTATATACCGATCAGTTTGAAATTAGAGATGGTGAATTATACTACAAAGACAGTAACAGACCATTGACAACCAATGGAAGACTAAGGGCTACTGGTACTATAGCTGAAATATTGGGCAAGAACAGGTTACGTAGTTTAGGGTATGATATACCTAAGAGCAAATTTTCAGCCAGACAGGCAGCCGTACTTAACAAAATAGCAGAAGAGCTTCCTTCGACATCTAAAATCACAACAGCAACCGATGTAGAGTTGGAAGATATGTCCGGTGATGTGGTGAACAGTACAGAAGATTTAATTTCAATGCTTAGACAACAATCGGTCGATCATGAAACAACTCAGACCGGCCATCTATTTGAATATCCTGTGCGTGAGCTGTTAGGATTGGATAAAGCGCTGAGAAACATACGAGGAGGTCTTCAGGAAGAGGTTGCAAAAAAGATTCGAACAGAACAGCATATCGATAAGGAGAAAAACAAGTTGGAAGAAATGGAAAATGATGCAACATACACAGATGAACAACGAAAAGAGGTTGAAAAAAGAATGGAGGGATTACATGAAGAGTTGAAAGCTAGGAAAGAGAACATTAATATTCTCAAAGGTAAACTAAACAGTCAAGTTACGAGCATCAAAGAAACCATTGCTAAAGTCCTCGACAAAGATACCACATTAGGTGAAAGGATACGAACACTATTCCGTGAACAAGGTATAACAATCGTTAGCATTCTGACAGCGTTTGGTATGGCTATCGGTGTCCTTGTGGAAGCTTTGTTACCGGGAGGGTCAGCAGCTGAAAGCTCTTCACAAAATCCTGACAAAGGTGGTGATAAAAAGGACGATGCAAAGGAATGGATAAAAAATAAACTAAAAGCGTTAGCATCACTTCTAGGCAGATTGGCATCTAAAGCGGCAGAGGCTTTACCAGGAATAATTGGGTCTATCGTATCATGGATATTGAACAGAGCAAAAGAAGTTGTAGGTTGGTTAAGTCAAAATTTATGGGCTCTGATTGTAGGGGTTGGGGGGTTGATCTATACGTACCTTGTCACTAGACGGTAACCATCTGAAAGTGTATATGTTACATGTATCGTGTAACATAATTTTTGTTGATGGTCTTCAGCGTTTCTCAAAATACCACACAATTCCACCAATTCCAAGCATACTCATAGCTATAAAAGTCAATTCTCTTTCATGTTGATCATGACTCGGTGTATAAAAGTCGCTCAATACAGGCTCCCGTGGTAGCGGTTCAAGATGATTACTAAACACCCTATTGTACTCTCTCATTGCATCATTTAGCTCTACGAATTTTGAATCAGCCTTCTTTTCGAGCATGAGCTGCTTATTGATAAAATCGATTCTTTCCTGTCGTTTTTGCTGCCATTCAATCTGTGCTTTTTGTAATTTTTCTATGGCCAAATCATGACGTTTTCTTTCCCTATCGATTCTGTCTTTAGATAAACTTGAAAACAAATAGCTTGATCCTGTGAAAGCCAAAGCGTTAGCTAAAGCTCCACCCAACATCATTGCGATAGAAGCCATATTTAGATATTGATATTTTCAGGTAAAATCTTTTGTTTGGTTAAGTATTCCTTTGTTATTTCACTAGCGGCGATAACAGCAACTAGTTTCCCCGTATCTTCCAAGTCGAACTTTTGAAATGAAGGAGGTGTCATTTTTAACACCTTTTTTCCTAGCATAGAGTAGCCGATAGCGAAAACGCAGACGACTGATGCATGATATAAACCGTTGACGATACTTTTCTTGTCCATGTTTGTTACATATATTGCGAGATTATATATAGCATTATTTATCTTTTTATTCCATTTCATGTTTATTGATTTTCACCGGTATTTTAGATTTTTGTGGAAGGGGGGTGGATGGTGACCCACGGGGTAATATTTGCTCTTTCTTTTTATACATAAAATAAGCAAATCCACCAACTAAACCGAGACCGACCACCCCTCCAATAACATAGTTATCCATAGATGACTGTTTAGTTGACTCATCTCTATTCGATTTTGGTGTTACAGAAGCATTTTTCAATGCTTCTCGTTTTTTACGGTTGTATACCACCAACCTCTTACCCGCTTCAACCTTTTTAGGGTTCTTCGTTGTCACTTGAATGGGAGTCTGTTCTTCTGACATTTTTATTATCTGCTGTATTTATATTATCATCGGATTTATTTAAATTTCTTTCATTGATATAATGCCTCCCGGTAATAAGTCCAACACTGAGTGGTGCTAATAATGAGCCGAATTTATAACATAAGTCACATGTAAATCTTTGAAGGGCAGAGTTTAAGAAGGGGTCAGTTTCCAGGTCATTGCTCAGCGCTTCTTGATTGTTTATTCCTAACGTTGCATAAGCCCCCATCGAATAAATGCGTATCAGTGATTTCCCTAAGGATTTTACCATTTGACCTGATAGTTTAGCTCTTCATCTTTGAGTTTGTTAATCTGCTTTTCCGTGTACATTTTCCCTAAGTATAGCTTGCTATTTCCAGTTAAGACACACTCGAGCAATTTTTGCTTTTTACCATCTGAAGGTGGTGGTGGAAATTCACCCGGAACATCATAACTCTGGTTGATTAAATTATCGATCGCTGTTTCCGCCATTTTTATTAGGAGGAGGTATTTTTTTAACACAGAATAAAAGCAAAATAGCGAGATCAGCAGTATGCTTAATAACATGCTTAATAACATGAAGTTGACATATTCTATCATTTTGTTGTGTTTGTTATAATTTTCTTATATCTTCTTATAATTTTGTTGTAATTTGTTGTATAAGAGTTTGCTGTCTTCTTATAATTTTGTTGAAATTTGCTGTATAAGAGTTTGCTATCTTCTTATAATTTTGTTGAAATTTGCTGTATAACACTGCTATAGCACTCTTATAACAGTCTTGCAAGTCTTATACTTTTGTTACAAGAGTCATGTAACAAATAACGTCAACCTGTTCAGCAAATCGCATACGTTCTTGGGTGTTCCATTCTCATGACTAGGCACGCGTGTTTCCCTCCTTTCAGTTTTTCCTTGACATCTTTCAATTCTTCTTGCGAATCAATGACATCGTTCTCTTCATGAATGGTGGTTAGATCATTTCTATCTTTTGGGTACCACACATATAACATTTTAGCTTGCCGTCGTAAATTTTTAGGTATAGCTGTGTATGATTGTGTGAGTAACCATAGCGAATGATTTCGATGTCTGCCGCTAATTGCCAACTCGAGCAAAGGCTGTCTCTTTTTGTCTAATTTTTCATCAGCGATGATGTCGTCAATGAGGAATAAGGTTTTGTATCCAGCACAGAAAAAGTCCATTTTCTTAATCCATTCATACAAAGATCCTTCCGGTTCAATTAAAATCACATAGCTGTCATTCCAGAACCACTTTCGATCTCTGTAAGTCTGATTCCACCTCAAGGTGGGACATATAATCACGATGAAATCAAAGTGATCATAGTAATAGTTTTCTAATAATTTTACAACATGGGCAGTTTTACCGCACGATGTTGGTCCAACGAATAATGCTGTGTGAGGCTCTTTCATGTAAAGTGTGTTCATTTTACTAATATAATGCAGACATAAATTGACCGTTTTGTATGTTTAATTGAGCGTCCATTATTAGATATATATATGCGTTTAAGTTTCCTGCAGTTTCAGCGGTCTTTTCAATCTGTAAAGTGATGCCTTCACTCGCATTTTCAATCCTTCGACCGGTCCCATGTAATGCATTCTCATCAATTGTTCTGAAATCTAACCATAGAGCATACTTGTTTGTCAAGTAATCAGAGACTTTTACATCGTGTAATCCTAAGCGCTTTCGGTTTTCGCCGACGCTATTATCTTTTGGTTTTCCTTCAGCAAAATACTTGCAAATCTCATTGTATTGCTCAAACGGCTGCATCCCTTGAGCAAAAAGTTTGTTAGGCTTGCCCTCAACGATAACAGATACCTTTTCGATCTTTGGATTGTAGAATTTACAGATTTCTCGTTTGTAGGATTCTTCTTCTTCAAACAGAACTAAGATACCCTTCAAAGATTTGGTAGGTGTGTTGAATGACCAATTCCATGTTGTGTCTGACTTGTTTACTCTAATTTGTCTGTGCCGCAAAATCCTATCATAGAGCAAAGCCATGTTTTGATATTCAGAAGCGATTTGTCTAGCCAAAGTAGGTTGTGTCACAATCTCATATTCAAGTGAGATGTTAGATATTTTGTATTTACCATCTGGGTTACGTTTTTGACCTGCGGCAGTATCTGGGGGGTTAGAATAAATAACTCGGTTATAGTCGTTAAATGTGATCTCGTAGCATAGCCTATTACCCAATCCAGCTTGATAATAAGGGATCGTGCTATCTAGCATTTCAAAATCGAGTGGAATGACAAACTTGTTTTTATAGGTGTCAACAATGGCTTTGTCCGCTTCAACAGTGGTGGATTTATCAGAAGCACCAATCCTCAATTTCATACAATTCTCTGTACACCCATCATCGATGATGATACCCTGTCTTATCGCGTTTCTCTTTTCAAACTTGGTTAACCATAAATCTCTGTAACACCCAAAAAGATCAAAGTCATCGATGCTCAATATCTCGTTACCTTCGAACTTGACAGCCAACTTTTTAACAATAGCTCTCCCAATGTTACTGACCAATGTTCTTTTTGAGTCAGCTTTCGACTCGAGTTCAATATCAAAACTTAGATTAGCTGTGCCAGGGATAATAACATCATCGCTTCCTAAATTTGGAAACCTAACCAATAATAGCTGATTTTGATCAATCTCACTTGGATTGTGTGTGACAATTACTTTTTGACGAGAGCCTTTTACACCGCGGGCAGTTCTAAGTGAACGTTCTGGATTTAACCTCTTTCCGTACTCCATTATTAATTATGATATATAATTAATTATTACTTTTTATCTCGGTTTAGCGGATGTGCAAAACAACGGTTCTTCCTAGATCTTCTTTTAGCATATTACCATGCTGATCTATGAGTTTCAACGTGAGAGACTGAAATACACCATTTTTTAATTTTTTGTACTGAGGGTTTTTAGGCTCAACATGTGTGAAGTCGCTATGTTCAGCCATGTGATAGGTTAGTAAAATATCACTTAGCTTTCCATTCTCAAGATTTTGAGTGTTGTCAAGTTCAGAGAGATGCAAATTAATTTTGGTTACGTTAGCGAGCTTATTTGTTTTGATTATTTGAGGGTATTTGTCTAATGAGGTAAGTTTTACATCACCTGCTAAAAAGGCACCTGCTAAAAAGGCATTCAATTCCCTGCTAGTGTATGTTCCTTGAGGTACCAACTTTTCAGCTTTCCCATCACCAGACAGAGTCAGTTTTAGAGGAGCGGTTATTTCATACGTAACATTGTCTGCAAACATATCAACCAATGCAATTTCTTTTGAGCCATCCAAGTTTTGTATGGGGTAAGGCAAATAGATTGTCTTTTCTCCTTTTACGATATTTACTGTGATATACATTTCTTGTATTAGAGAATAGAGGATTATATTTTTAAATTGATATACATTTCTTGTATTAGAGTATAGAGGATTATATTTTTAAATAATGGAGAACATTTTAAATATGCTCCCAATGCGCTTTATAAGCCAAATGGAGGACAATACCTTCAGATATTGAATTCTAAAGATTTATACAAACAAACAATTATTGTCTCTGAAAATGGTTCTTTTCCTGCGAGCTTTCCCAATATTTTTACTAATTACGAAATGGACGAAAATGAACAACGCATGAAAATTTGGCAGGAACAACCATTTAAATTATGGCAAACCCAACTCAATTTTGTCACTTGGTGTGCTTCAAGTGCTTGTGGGGTCAGTTCTGAACATCTGAAAGAAGGTCGCTCTACTCCTATGATTAGATCAGTATATCGTTTTCACGTCTATTATCACATTAGACGAATCATTAAGCGCTTGCAGACACCTCTACCTTTTGAAGATAGTTTCAATCAATACGATAATCCTTATAACAAAGAAGAGTTTTTAAAAATCTGTAGTGAATATGGTGTCGATTCTGATCCTAAGAAATACAAAGGGCAATATTTTTACAGCTCGTATCAAAAAAGACGTAAAAACTATCCAACACCAGGTCTGAGTTATTTCACAGACGACTCCATGACACGATGGATTATAGAAAAATCTAAAGGCTTTACAAAAACAGGTCTTGTAAAGATTTCTGAAAGTGTTAGAGCATATGCTTATCTTGTTCTTAGTTCACAAGCCTCAGCTCGTTCTTCTATTTTAGGTAATAATTCAAGCGCTTTGACAGCTCAAAGAGTTTTTATGAACAACTTTGAAGACATTGTTAACCTCAGAGTTGATATTCAAGATGACATTAAACGTTATCAAGATACTTTAAATTACGCTTCAAGCAAAGTTGATTATTCAGTTGGACAAGGTATTTACATGTTACCTAGTGACATGAATCTAAACATCAAGTCAGGGGTGTCTGGTTACAAAATATAAAATTCTCATATCTAATGATAACTTGATCCTCGGAAGAAATAAAACAAGATGCCCTGACAGGCATAAGGATTTCTGCGAAACCAGCTGAAGCATAAAAAATGAAAGACTAGTGACATTCTTCAAATTCGAAGATTGAATGACGTCTACAATACAACATAACATTTTTGATCACACACTCCCTAGGAATCCATGAAAGCATAACTGATATATATATATAGATCAAAAATAGATAAAACGAAAATAGAACTATACAGTTAATCCCGCTAGAAGGTTTGTCAACTTTTGTTCGCAGGGATGATGGAAATTTACCTTTTAAAAAGTGTAAAATAGGACTTAACTAAAAACAACAGAAGCTTTTACATACAAAGAAAAGAAATATGCGTAAGGTGCGAATCGTAACCATGGATACACATTTTATATGACAGTTTTTTTAAAAAAGAAACGATGTAAGAGCTAAAAGAGAAAAAAAACACAAACTTTTTCGAAAAAAAAATTAAGAAACAAAGTAAAAGCAAAAAACGCATCAGAAATACTTTGTTTAAAATTAACTACGTATCTACCTACCTAATCTAGCTACTAAGCATTTAAAAATATAGCTTTTAAAAAGTTTAACTATGAACGACTTCGATAAATTTTTCTTAACTGCAAGAGAGCTTCGAACCACAAGATGTTACCAACATAGAAAATCATAAGTTTATTACAAGCGATGCTTCGAATTTGGTGAAACTGAAGTTCTCCGTTGTATTTTTAGTGGGAGAAATGTCTGTTTTTTCGTGAAAAAGTGGCAAAATACTAAAATACTTTATAAAAAATGTTTTGATAGTTTTCATGTAAATGTACGCACGAAATTTCAAAAAACCGCTAGGTTTGGACAGCAGAAAAAAAAAACAAGATGCCCTACCGGGCAGAAGGATTTCTGCAAGCTTTGCTGCTGAAAATGCCACAAAAATGCAACACTAGCACACTAGTCCTGCAAAACTAAGACAGTCACATCATTCAGCTCGAGAAGCATCAGCATTAAATAAACAAAAATATTGATGCGACTGACAATGTTCGTCAAGAAAGTCAGCCTACCATAACATAAAAAAGGGGCTTTTCTTTATGCTATCGCGGAGATCATTTATGAAGACCTGTTTTTTTTGTACGAATAAGCTGAATGATTGTTACTGGATATTTGCCACCCACGTACTCCAAAAAAGTGCATCAACACAATACGAAACTTTAATTTAACCACATCAAATATAACGAATCCTATAAAAAGATTGTGTATACTGGCGGTAACCAACATATCGTTTGGGCAGCACAAACTAATATATAAAGTTTCTATATTGATCTCCTCAGAATGAAAAATATAAATATCACAATAATAATTACTTAGAAATTAAAGCTCATATCTAATCTAAAAGTTAAAAAAAATACAACATACGTAGGGAGAAAAGAGATAAGCTGATATAGCCAGAATACATCCAAAAATTGCTACTAAATATAGTATAAATAGCTGTATAAAGTGCATTATGTTGGTGATGTTGGGGAGGAGCTGAAAGGAAGCTAAGCTGAGCTTTAAAAATCCAAAAGCTTCTAAAAATTGACTTCAAACATGCATACACATACAAAATACACGAAGGCCTTTCATATTTAAAAAGGCTTGGAGCAAAAATAAAACAAGAAATACCTTTTCTTCCACACACCATGTATTGACACTGTTTTCATATTTTAAACTTCAAGAAAACTTCTCTCAAAAAACAGAATAACCACACTGTAATTCAATTTTGTGAACATGATAAGTTCCCAACAGTAATGCAATTCTTTATATAAAATTATAAGCTGTATTAGCTTCTTTTAAAGCCATATTTCCATCAAAGAAACTTTTAGCAAACTACACACGTTCTTTCGCTGCCATTTTTAAAACGTTTTGAGGACGATCACATGGCATGGCGAAAATCAGCCAATAAACTATCGCTATTTAAGTGGAGGTGGCTAAATTAGCACCCTTTCGTAGAAATCGGGCATTATGCACCAATGACAATTAAGACGGCTTTTTTATGAACCAATGAATTTTAAGAAACAATAATGCGTAGGTTTGGACAGTAAGATGAAAAAAAAAAACAGAACAAGATGCCCTGCCGGGCAGAAGGATTTCTGCAAGCTTTGCTGCTGAAAATGCCACAAAAATGCAACACTAGCACACTAGTCCTGCAAAACTAAGACAGTCACATCATTCAGCTCGAGAAGCATCAGCATTAAATAAACAAAAATATTGATGCGACTGACAATGTTCGTCAAGAAAGTCAGCCTACCATAACATAAAAAAGGGGCTTTTCTTTATGCTATCGTGGAGATCATTTATGAAGATCTGGTTTTTTGTACGAATAAGCTGAATGATTGTTACTGGATATTTGCCACCCACGTACTCCAAAAAAGTGCATCGACACAATACGAAACTTTAATTTAACCACATTAAATATAACGAATCCTATAAAAAGATTGTGTATACTGGCGGTAACCAACATATCGTTTGGGCAGCACAAACTAATATATAAAGTTTCTATATTGATCTCCTCAGAATGAAAAATATAAATATCACAATAATAATTACTTAGAAATTAAAGCGCATATCTAATCTAAAAGTTAAAAAAAATACAACATACGTAGGGAGAAAAGAGATAAGCTGATATAGCCAGAATACATCCAAAAATTGCTACTAAATATAGTATAAATAGCTGTATAAAAGTGCATATGTGGGTGATGTTGGGGAGGAGCTGAAAGGAAGCTAAGCTGAGCTTTAAAAATCCAAAAGCTTCTAAAAATTGACTTCAAACATGCATACACATACAAAATACACGAAGGTCTTTCATATTTAAAAAGGCTTGGAGCAAAAATAAAACAAGAAATACCTTTTCTTCCACACACCATGTATTGGCACTGTTTTCATATTTTAAACTTCAAGAAAACTTCTTTCAAAAAACAGAATAACCACACTGTAATTTAATTTTGTGAACATGATAAGTTCCCAACAGTAATGCAATTCTTTATATAAAATTATAAGCTGTATTAACTTCTTTTAAAGCCATATTTCCATCAAAGAAACTTTTAGCAAAGTACACACGTTCTTTCGCTGCCATTTTTAAAACGTTTTGTGGACGATCACATGGCATGGCGAAAATCAGCCAATAAACTATCGCTATTTAAGTGGAGGTGGCTAAATTAGCACCCTTTCGTAGAAATCGGGCATTATGCACCAATGAACATTAAGTCGGCTTTTGTATGAACCAATCAAATTGGAGAAACAAATATGACTAGGTTTGGACAGTAAGATGAAAAAAAAACAAAGACGATCGTAAAGGCTTTCTTGCTTACGCAGAAATCCAAAAAGAAAAACAAAGCCGGTTTTAAAGTATTTCTTGCTTTCGCAGAAATCCAATGATTAACGTTATGCAAGAGCATCATATTTCAAACAAGGCGACTAGCTCTCCAACACAAACAAAAAATAAAAGTTCACAAAAGGAAGTTCACCATATAGAACATCCAAGAGTGAGTCAAACAAATTCACTCCCATCTCATGAGGAAGAAAAAATTGCTTTGATTTTAGTGATAACAGCGGCTTTTAGCATATGGTATTTGTTTAGATAATCGCTTAAACAAAATTCTTGTTACAAAAATAGATTTATTTCATAATCGAATAATAAAAGCAGTTTAGAGTAGATTAGATTGGATAGCAACAAGTTCATAAAGGTATGACATCAATTAGATGTCAATCATACTTAAATAACAAAAGAAAACAATGCATTCCTAGCATACCAAATATCCTTAGCAACGAACACTTTCGATTTAAACTTTTCTTAAGTAAACAACTTTCTGGTATGTAAAATTCTATTGTTATAAGCGTTTGATTGACAGATGGTTTAATTATATAACAAAAACTGATTACGTGTTGTTATTTGAGAATTTTGTTTCGCAATAAAAACTTACCACGTAATCAAAAATAAAAAAAAATGGTTTAATTATATAACAAAGACTGTTTACGTGTTGTTATTTGAGAATTTGACCTATGGATATTGGCTTTGAAGATCTTTTTGACTGCATCGATGATCCTCGACGTATCGCAGAAGCGTTTCAATATGCTTTTTTCAACAAAGCTGATGCCGAAGAACAGGAAGAATGTTCGCACGATAAAATTAAACGTTGGGCTGACGGACGTGGATACTGTATATCATGCGGTGAGACCTTTACCGACGCTTCTAATGTAAATTCTGTCATAGCAAACTGTAAACATGAACATATTCACAAGGATGATTCTGGTCTTATTGTCTGTGCTCAATGCGGACTGGAGCTCAAATCCCTCGATTTTCAACAGGAATGGCGGTGGTATGGTACATCAGACAACCGGACATCTCGTGACCCTAGTCGGTGTCATTATCCTCAAACCACACCAAAAGGTATTCGGTCGGTGTTCCATAAACATAACATCGAGATATCCTCGGCAATAATGGATATGGTGGAGGCTCGATATAATTGTGTTATAAAGGTCGAAGGTAAAGGCTGGTTTCCATACAGCAACATTTTGCGCTATAGCTCAAAAAGCTCCAGAGATTCATGCGCACTAAACAAAAATTACCGCTGACTCAGAGATATTTTTAAGCTCAGGAGCTTTTTTCAAAAGTTGAATTCATTCTACTTTTTCTACGCGATTTTTGTCGCCACAGAAAATGAGCCAATCAGATTTGAGAATCAGATAATAATTACATCATCCCCACGCTGTATATTTTTGAAAATACTCAAGATGGCTGCCAATGAAGACAGATTTTCTTCTCTGTTGAGATTCTATGACATAAAAAAGGCTGCCAATCAGGTAGAAACTCAAAATGATGAAAAGCAATTTAGACGATTTGGTAATGTACGGTGCTATCCAATTTAGGGCCTGCTCAAACCTAGCAGGAGTCGTTCGAAACGACTTGAAAAAATACTCATGATCAAATAACATCAAATCTTTTACTAGAACATGAAATAATCCTTTTGATTTTCTTTCTAAAAACAATTTTCTAACCCACATTCGTTTTCTTTTGATTGTAAGTTTTTCTCGTTGTCTACGGCGACGCCATAACATAATTAAAACTGATAATTTCAAATTTTTCAGCATAAACAATCTTTTATAATATGGCGGTGGTATGGTACATCATATTTGTATGCTGAAAAATTTGAAATTATCAGTTTTAATTATGTTATGGCGTCGCCGTAGACAACGAGAAAAACTTACAATCAAAAGAAAACGAATGTGGGTTAGAAAATTGTTTTTAGAAAGAAAATCAAAAGGATTATTTCATGTTCTAGTAAAAGATTTGATGTTATTTGATCATGAGTATTTTTTCAAGTCGTTTCGAACGACTCCTGCTAGGTTTGAGCAGGCCCTAAATTGGATAGCACCGTACATTACCAAATCGTCTAAATTGCTTTTCATCATTTTGAGTTTCTACCTGATTGGCAGCCTTTTTTATGTCATAGAATCTCAACAGAGAAGAAAATCTGTCTTCATTGGCAGCCATCTTGAGTATTTTCAAAAATATACAGCGTGGGGATGATGTAATTATTATCTGATTCTCAAATCTGATTGGCTCATTTTCTGTGGCGACAAAAATCGCGTAGAAAAAGTAGAATGAATTCAACTTTTGAAAAAAGCTCCTGAGCTTAAAAATATCTCTGAGTCAGCGGTAATTTTTGTTTAGTGCGCATGAATCTCTGGAGCTTTTTGAGCTATAGCGCAAAATGTTGCTGTATGGAAACCAGCCTTTACCTTCGACCTTTATAACACAATTATATCGAGCCTCCACCATATCCATTATTGCCGAGGATATCTCGATGTTATGTTTATGGAACACCGACCGAATACCTTTTGGTGTGGTTTGAGGATAATGACACCGACTAGGGTCACGAGATGTCCGGTTGTCTGATATTTGTTTTGACATTTCATATTTTACACGCGCTCTATGCTGCAAATGGAAATGAGTTTCGCTCGTGCGCAAAAATCTCTGGAGCTTTTTGAGCTATAGCGCAAAATGTTGCTGTATGGAAATCAGCCTTAACAAAGTTCTTCGCGGTCAAGGGCGAGAGTCAATCGTCGCTGCGTGTTTATTTCATGTGTATCAAGAGATGGGAGAGTTCCGAACCTCGAATTACATCCCTGAACTTTTCCATGTCAAACAGAAAAACATGTCTATCGGAATGACTAAATACTACAAGGCTTTCCCAGACGCTCGCACTCAACATACCACTCCGGAGAAACTTATCCCATGGATTATGAGACTTACTGGGGTAGATCGTAAACACTACCGTCGTATACTCGCTGTCACTCGATACATACAGGCTGCCAGTGAATTACTCGAACGTAGCAATCCTCAGTCGGTAGCAGCGGCGATCGTTTTCTTTTACTTGTGTCTCAACTGGGAGTATAAGTCGAAAATCGGTATTACTAAGTCTTTGTTTGCTAAAAAGGTTCGCCTCTCAGAAATCACTGTGACTAAGATTGTACGTGAGATTGCCATAGTTTCTCGCGAGATTATCGCTATGTAGAATGCCTTTCACATGTAACTATTTTTTATGAGATATTTAATTGTTTACATTTATGAGTACTTTGTGGTTATAATGATAATAATTAAAACTGCTTACGTGTTGTTATTTGAGAATTTTGTTATGTAATCAAAATAAAAAAATGCTGTGTAATCATAACAAAAAAGCTGAACACATTTCATAACTCGTATCGCGTTATGAAACAAAGGTCTTTAGCCTATAAGTACATTATGATGCTTAAACTTTATGTAGGGAAATACCCGAAATCATATGATTTCCCATGATACAATTTCTGTCCTATAATCGGCACTTTCCTATCTCTCTAGTACACAATACCTTAAGGGGATTTTTTTTCGTGGATTAAGTTTTGCATCTTTTGCGAATTTTGGCCAAATTCGCTAAAATAAATCCACGCCAAGTTTCATGATTCTATTTGCTCATTCTTTGGCTCTGTGTACCTTTAATATATTAACTATTTCTTTATGTACTTATCAATGGTGATTTTTGCTGCTATTTCTAAGCTATATTATAAAGTACACACATTGCACTTTCTGCCCATTCGCAAATATAAATCCAAAAATATTCCTTGAAAAGCTCTAACTCGAAAAAATTAATCCACGCAAAGCGTTCTCAAACCTTGGCTCGCAAAAATTAGTCCACGCAAAAAAAATCCCCGTAAGGTATATCGAAAAGAACATTTTCATACAGATCCTAACAAAGTTTTATTGTGTCATTTGTCTTTTCGTGCATATTGGTGTTATTTATAGACTCCATGTGATAACATGCAGACAGTGGTGGATTTACAGTGTAGTTGCAACTTGTGGAGAAGTGCATTAACATAAGTTGTGAATTCAGTTCATATTATCAATGGGATTATTTGAACCTTTTCCTTATGTTTGAATCGCTAACACTCTCCTACACAAGTTGCGGCTTACCTCTGGATCCGCCACTGGCAGGTTTAATAGAAATAGATTTTTGTATTTTATGTTATGTTGATTTAAGTTATGTTTATAATTTTTATCTTCTTGTAATCCTGTTAAATGTCATGGATTAAAATCTTTAAAATGTCCAAGTTTCTCCTGCTCCTATTAATGCAAGTTATGAACGATTTCAATGTTTACTTTAATATATTATCAACAATGTTTACTCAGATATATTATTACCAAATTCACATTTCTGACAAAATTTGGAAGGTGTACACAAAGAACAATTGGAAGGTCCTGATATTTAAGTTGGCAGTTACTTGCAGATTTTTCCCTCATTTTCCCCTCATTTTCAAATGATTTTGGTTCACTTCTATCGAATATCATTTTATTCTTCATGTGAACCATAAGTCATACTTTGGGAATTGTGATAGACCTGTTCTCACGTAAGCAACAAGAACAGAATGGATAGTCATTCAGATATCTTGAAAATTAGCCTAAACCTATTTCCTCTAGGCCTGATGCGGAAATTGTTCAAGCCCTGAGGCTTCTAGTTATTATTTATATATAATTATAATTACATGATTAATATGTTATATGCTTGGTATAAATATAAATGATTTTGCTTACTTTCAGTATCGTGAATGGAAAATTTCTGCTCTTAATAATTTGTCTGTTGGTTTTACTATTTAAGGTGTATAAGGCATAGCGTAATTGACTTTAGGACACCCGTGGTGGAGTAAAGTATTTAAAATACCCGTAGTTTCTCCTCCTCCTACTACTACTACTCCACCTAGTTATGAACGTTTTCGTGTAGCGTTTACATGACATCGTTGCCGAATTAGCAAATTTGGTCAAATTAGGACTTCCAGTTGACCAATTTTCATGAAACTTTGCACAGAGCACAATTGAAAGGTGCTGATTTCAAATTTGACAATGATATTGCCAGGTTTGACTAAAATTGACCAATTTAGGCCAAATTTGGACCAAATTTCGAAAGTTCTTCAATTTTCATGAAATTTTGCACGGATCACAATTGAAAGGTGCTGATTTCAAATTTGACAATGATATTGCCAGGTTTGACTAAAATTGGCCAATTTAGGCCAAATTTGGACCAAATTTCGAAAGTTCTTCAATTTTCATGAAATTTTGCACGGATCACAATTGAAAGGTGCTGATTTCGAATTTGTCAGTCATTTTGTCAGATTTGACCAGAAATGGGTAATTCGGGCCAAATTTGGATCAAACTTATAAAGTTCTGCAATATTCATAAAAATTTCGAGAACGCACAATTAGAAGTTGCTGATTTTGAATTTGCCAGTCATTTTATTAGATTTGAACATAATTTGGCAATTCGGCAACGTTTTATTTTGAGACTAAATATGCATCGTTGTGTTACGT
This sequence comes from Turritopsis dohrnii, assembly GCA_027922465.2. Lineage (NCBI taxonomy): Eukaryota > Metazoa > Cnidaria > Hydrozoa > Anthoathecata > Oceaniidae > Turritopsis > Turritopsis dohrnii. Next base: position 379,888 of record BQMF02000066.1, on the reverse strand, counting down.
CCTGAAGTCTTCAAGCCAAGCGGCTTCTTGTTGATGTTAATTTATGAATTGAGACAAATCACTATAGTCGTAGAATATCTGGTATATATTTGAAACAGTGGAACTGCTGAACCAAGACAGGATTGACAAATGTGACGTGTTGGGTTTTTCTAGCATATGTGGTTAGAGACTAATACTATCAGGAAACATTGATTCAAAATATCGGTTATCATTCGTTTGAAAAGAACATGTGACGGTTTCAAGAATGCTTTATGTAAATTAAATTTTATTGATTGACATTTCAAGTTGCAACATAAAACTGGATGGTGTTCATTCATCTGGGCTAAGTTACCTGAACATCAGACTATCAAACCCGACCTATTTTTCAGTTTTTAAAATTGCGACATAACTTGATATTAGGTTTTTACTAACTGAAGTTTGCTATGGGCCGATTTCTGAAAATTTTCATCAAATTACCACATCAAAACGAGGCAAGTGGGCACAGTTTGGTCTTTCGACATTTGAAGTAATAAGGTCTTTGAATCGCAATATACAATGTAACTGAAATGTACATTACATTGATAGGATACATTACATTAGTTTCAGGAAAACTAACAAAAATTACAGACATTTTTTCAGTTATGGATGCGTATTCATGCATTCAATTCGCTCGTCGGAATTTGTTGAATGAATATCCGGCTTTCACGCATTCCATATTTTCACTGGCGAACAGGTGATTCCACGCACCCACTCCGCAAACCTTATAGAATGATTGGATTTCTGAGAAAGCAAGAAATACTTTAAAACCGGCTTTTGTTTTTCTTTATTGGATTTCTAAGAAAGCAAGAAATACTTTACGACCGTCATTGTTTTTTGTCGTCTTTGACTGATTTTACGATCGTCTTTGACTGATTTTCTGCTACCATAGTTTCGTTTCTTTTTTCCTTTCTGGCACGATCTATTTTGTTAGTGTCTGTAAAATATCTGCAACAATTTAAATAACATAGCCATGGCTTTCTCTTCAATCTTTTTTATAACGTCAAGGTATTTTTTCATATTTTCTGCAATGTTTGGAATCGTTAATTTTTAACCTTTAAGCCCTACGCTCAATCATTTTCAACCATGTTTCTTGAGTGAAAAAAGAATATTCGCTCCGCAATTCCTTAAAAATATATAAGACATTCTCTCCCAACAAGCCTTTCCGACGGTGCCATTTTAAATTTTCTGTTTATCACGCGAGAATATATTTTGTAGAATGAATATTTAGTCGACTTTCTAATCTATTGTTCTGTAAAATAGAACGGGTCATATTTTCTGATGAAAGCAACAAAGTCGAAAAAGACGAATCCCCTCTTAAAGTGATTTTTGACTCATATTCTTTTGCAGTAAAGTCACAGTAAAGACCCAAAAACATTGCATTGCACTTGCACAACTAAATGGGAAACTTAAAGTGAAGTAAAAAATTCTTAAGTCTTTGTAGGATTGACAATTACCTAAAAAATTCAACTATCTATATTCTATATTCTATATTCTAATACGCGCTTTTAGTTTAGAGAGTGAATGTTTCGAGTCGTTTTTCACGGTCAAAATCTTCTTAATCGTGGTCATATAGCGGCAGTTAGACCGTGCAAGACACATTCACGATTAGTATAAGCGGAAACCCTCACAGCGCATTTTATCGTTCAAATGTTTTAATTGTTTGCAAGATCAAGAGTCGATAGCGTTGACGTTCGTTTGCCAGCTATTTTGAAAAAGAGGTAATGAAACATACGAGAGTAAGAAATATCAAGACAACGAAGTTAGTAACGAAAGTATTGCACGAAGATTTATTAATGTTTTTAGGTAAGTACGCTCTTGAACTTTTTTTGTTTGTTTTATTTTTCTTATAATATAAATAGGTTTCTGCATCATTACTTCTCCTTTAGGGAAGACCAATAAAAACAATGAACTTTGAAGAAATGAATTTTAAATCATGACGTTCTGGATTGGTTCGAAGGTATTAATTTGTTTTGACACGTTTACGACTTACGGTTTTGGCTTTTCAAAATAGGAAAATAGCTTCTGTTTACTTTGGATCTTGGATTTTAATCTCTCTGTTGTTTTCATGTGCGCACAGTTTATTTCTAGATCGTATCGTAAAAGGATGTTTATGATGTGCAGTGTTGATAATGAACAGGTAAAATGCTTTATCTGGAATACCTACAGAATTTTCAATTGATAGGGTGAGGAGCTTTTTCAACATTGACGTTACATTATTTAATCACGGGGAACCATTGCATTGCATCTCGAATCGTAAAGATATCGGAAGATATCTCGAGAACTACATTTTGATGGTCCGCACAACATGTGAACAGGGCTGTGATGTTTGATCCCAGACATCTCGGAAACGGTTACTGTATTTTTCAGATCTGTTGGATGTACTTTCTTAACATCGTTCCGTGATTAATTTTTTTGTGGCCATTTTCTAAGACGTTATTTTTTAAATCAAAACACCTAAAATATTTTACACAAGATGCAATTTATTTAAGAGAGTGAAAATAGCGGATGCACAGCGCGTATTTTTTATTTTTGATGGGTTTCAGATCTTCCAAGTAAAACGATTTTTTTAGCGCACTCCAGTGATGATTGCAAACTTGGAAATGTTTTATCTAGGTTGTATCTGTTTAAGAGGGTGTTTAAAATCAGGGGAACCATCGCATTGCCTCCTAAATTAGACTCGAAGTTATTTGGAAAAGATCTTTAAAACCTCTAAGAAAATAACTGGAATTTTATGGTCCGCGTTATTGACGAAGTGGTGACTGCAACACTTATGCACTTTCTGTTTATCATTTTGTAAATTAATTCTTTGACACCATTTTTGAGACGTCATTTTAAGAATTAAAACCCGTAAAAACTGTTTACACTGGTTACTAGTATTAAAACTAATTTTTGCCTCTGTTTTTTGTAAAAACGTAAGGTTTTTCAAAAAATGTCTTTGTCAACTTACTTTTTTACGCAGATTTATGTTTGATAACTTCTTTTTATGATCAGTATTTGTTCATGAACACATATGAAATTGATGAAAAATTGTTCCAATTTGTCAGAAGGACGTAAAAGTTTTGCATGGTGTTGGTCAAACAGTTCATTCAAGGAAAGATTCCATATATATTCAAATCCATTGATTTTGTTAGAGTGTTACATAAAAGAAGGTCTAAGAAAAGAGAAGAACACCTCCCATAATTGAATCTTCTGCAATGAGTGCTTATGAGTGTCATAGTTTCTGCTGAATTCGACAAAGTCGAAGAAAAACGAATTCCCTGGTGAAGTAATTTTTGGCTCAATGTTATCATTTTTAATTTTTTTTCTCAAAAACTGCAAGATGGAAACGTGCGAACTTTTTAGATTTGCAGAATACAAGTAAAAATAAGTCTTTTCTGAAATTTTTGGAAAATAGGACCTTTAATCAAATATCGACAGAAAAAGGAATTTTGCTCAAGAAGGAAATCCAATTTCTATTAAAACAAGATTTGAAACCGTAAACACATCGTCAATTTTCCTCAAAACTGTTAAATTAACAAGAGAGCTTAAAATGAAATTACTTTCAATTCTGTTCTCTTCACAAACACAAGTCGTTGATAATCATTTTCAGCATTGCTTCAGTAATTCATCCTTTCACTTTCTTTTCCTTAATGCTTTGACAAACACTTAACCACAGTTTGGCGATAAATACAGAACCTTCAAATTATCGAATAAATGTGCTGAAAGATTATAGTTTAAGAGTTGTACAAAGGTAGACTTACTATTCCTTTGATCACTGTTGTTTGCAAGTCCTTCACCTTTCAATTTGAAAAACGGGATATGACATCTTCTAGCAAAAACTAGGTAAAATAGACGTAAAATAAAGCAAAAAGAAATGAAAATGAAAAGTAAAAAATAGGTGATATTACTAGTGATGTTTGGAAGTGCAATTAACGATAAATCACGAGTAAGGAGAATAAAATGTTCAATGACAAATGACGCATATTCCCTTGCAGTTAAGTTACAGTAAAGACCCGAAAACATTGCATTGCACTTGCACAACTAAATGAGAAACTTAAAGTGAAGTTAGAAATTCCTAAGTCCGTATTTTACACTTTTACCTATAAAGCAGTGCAATTACATGTAATCTGCACTCCAGAAAGTGCAATTAGCGATTTAATTTGCACTCTTGAATGCCGTTTAGGCCAATCAGATTCGCGCAATCATGTAGAATTGACAATTACCTAAGAAATTCAACTATATTAAAACTAATTTCTGCCTTTGCTTTTTGTAAAAACGTAAGGTTTTTCAAAAAATGTCTTTGTCAATTTGCTTTTTTACGCAGATTTATGTTTGATAACTTGTTTTTATGATCAGTATTTGTTCATGAACACATATGAAATTGATAAAAAATTGTTCCAATTTGTCAGAAGGAAATGAAACGCATTTTCCATCCACGAAGACTCGACCTACTTGGAATGTGTATGATGGGTATGGAAAATATTTTTGTGAACCTGGGTGTAAAGGTGGCTACCAAAGATAGTTTAAAGCAAAACTCTGGTACATCATTGTTCCAAAAATAAAGGAAAGTATCCGAAAAAATATGTTGGATTTAAGCATTAATTCATCAAAGAAGAAAAGGAGCTATCAAGATGTTTGACCCTAAAACAGAAAACAGAATCCGTTTGTGAGTTTCATTTAAAAGCCGATGACGTAAAAGTTTTGCATGGTGTTGGTCAAACAGTTCATTCAAGGAAAGATTCCATATATATTCAAATCCATTGATTTTGTTAGAGTGTTACATAAAAAAAGGTCTAAGAAAAGAGAAGAACACCTCCCATAATTGAATCTTCTGCAATGAGTGCTTATGAGTGTCATAGTTTCTGCTGAATTCGACAAAATCGAAGAAAAACGAATTCCCTGGTGAAGTAATTTTTGGCTCAATGTTATCATTTTTAATTTTTTTTTCTCAAAAACTGCAAGATGGAAACGTGCGAACTTTTTAGATTTGCAGAATACAAGTAAAAATAAGTCTTTTCTGAAATTTTTGGAAAATAGGACCTTTAATCAAATATCGACAGAAAAAGGAATTTTGCTCAAGAAGGAAATCCAATTTCTATTAAAACAAGATTTGAAACCGTAAACACATCGTCAATTTTCCTCAAAACTGTTAAATTAACAAGAGAGCTTAAAATGAAATTACTTTCAATTCTGTTCTCTTCACAAACACAAGTCGTTGATAATCATTTTCAGCATTGCTTCAGTAATTCATCCTTTCACTTTCTTTTCCTTAATGCTTTGACAAACACTTAACCACAGTTTGGCGATAAATACAGAACCTTCAAATTATCGAATAAATGTGCTGAAAGATTATAGTTTAAGAGTTGTACAAAGGTAGACTTACTATTCCTTTGATCACTGTTGTTTGCAAGTCCTTCACCTTTCAATTTGAAAAACGGGATATGACATCTTCTAGCAAAAACTAGGTAAAATAGACGTAAAATAAAGCAAAAAGAAATGAAAATGAAAAGTAAAAAATAGGTGATATTACTAGTGATGTTTGGAAGTGCAATTAACGATAAATCACGAGTAAGGAGAATAAAATGTTCAATGACAAATGACGCATATTCCCTTGCAGTTAAGTTACAGTAAAGACCCGAAAACATTGCATTGCACTTGCACAACTAAATGAGAAACTTAAAGTGAAGTTAGAAATTCCTAAGTCCGTATTTTACACTTTTACCTATAAAACAGTGCAATTACATGTAATCTGCACTCCAGAAAGTGCAATTAGCGATTTAATTTGCACTCTTGAATGCCGTTTAGGCCAATCAGATTCGCGCAATCTTGTAGGGTTGACAATTACCTAAGAACTTTAACTACATTATAACCATTTTCAATAAGTGTTACAGAATCTGATTCTGAAACATATATTGATCATGAAAATAGCACAATGCCTGATAGGGATGTTTCAAATGAAGCACAAAGTTGAAACTTGTGCAACACAAGACCATTAGTATTTATCAACAGCATATAACTAGAAGAATTTCTTATAATGGCATCTTGTTAACGTTATTTTTATTAATAAATAAAGTAACTTACTTACTTACTTTTTCCAATCCCTGCTTCCTTTGATAGCTATTCATAAAGGTTTTAAAACGCTTTTACTTAATTTTCATTTTAAACTACTTTTTTATATTTTAAGAATCCTTCTTCTGGCCCAGATCAATTTTTAATTGTAAATTAAAAATGAAATATTTAATATATGTTTAATCTTACTTACTTTCCATTTATTTAAATGTTACCATAAAAAGAATATATGTGGGAATATGGAACCAACGTAAAAAGGGTTCAAACGTAGTTTCTTTGAATTTCTACCCTTTCCTTGTCCTTAATAATAGTCTGTAGTCGTTCAAACAGCTTTTCCTCAAAACTGCTTAATCATTTAGAGACTTGAAAAGGAAAGTACTTTAAATTTTGTCCAGCACTTTCACAAGGAAAATATTTTGTACAGAAACCCATTGAAGACAAATGGGTTTCAATACCATTTCAGTTACGCATACTTTCAATTTCAATTCTCCATGCCTTGGAAAACACATAAGCCATAGTTTGTTGTTAAGCAAAGAATGTCTCAAAAGATCGAAAGGCTATGCTGACAAATTATAGTTTATAAGATATGCAAACAGAAGGACTTACTAATCACTTACCAGTGTCGCTTCCATATCTTACGGTTAATCCATCTAACAAATCTCTGAAACGACTAATGGTCATTCTATCAGGTTTATTGAAAAAACTCATATTGCCAACTGACCAATGTAAGCAATGTAAGGTAATAAATCATTGATTTACTGGTAACTTCTTTTCTTTCTCTGTAGTGAAAGGATCTTCGAGAACATGCCATTTGTTCACGTGTGATTTAAAATTCAAGCTCTCTGGAAGGTCCATTCTAGAAAAAAGAATCCTACAGTGAGAAGTAGGTCCATCCAGTGCACATTCATAAAAAGATAAAGTGCGGTTGTGTATTGCAGAGTATTGTAGTTTTTCTGAGGGTTTTCTCCAACAAATCAAAGATCACTTGTCTTGTTTTTTTTATGAAAGTTGGTGCGGTTTTCAGGACATTTTGAAATAGAAATAATCATAAAGTATCGGCTAGAATTTTTTTGAATTATTGTGAAAGCAAGAAATACAATATAACCGTCTTTGTTTATTCTCCGTTTTTTTTTCTTACTGTCCAAAATTAGTGTCTCTTTTAAGGTTTTTGCGTGTGTTTACAAGAAACCAAATGACCGTGCTATTCATGTCAGAGAAGAAAGAGTAGGTGCTAATGGTAAAGTATTCCGTACTTACAGATTGATATCATATAATTTTAACTCGAAATTATTATAGCGAGAAGTGAAAAGAAATAGACTTTGTTTGAGTTTCGTTCTTTTTTATCAATCAACCTGTAATTGTTACTGTAGCGTATGCTACATTGACTATTTATTTTTGACTGCATAGGAAATTTCAAAAGCTTAATTTCAAAGATTAAATGGAGAAATCTTTCTATTTGGCTTTTGTTACTTTAAAAAATGTCTTTACGTATTTATGCAACGGCGTACTTCCACATATCTGAAAAACTTTAGTCAACATTCTTTCACAGCCTTTATGATACCATTCGTTACACGAATTACAAAGAACCGTAATAAAGCCTGTATCCTTTTTAATATTTTAATACATTCTATTTACACATTGAAAGATAGTTTTATCTGTTTTACAAAAGACAGTGAAATGCATCGTTTTCTCTTTATTTTAATCTACAAACAATGGAAAAACTGGAAACTTCTGCAAAAATAAGGATTTTAGATATGTTATGGCCAAATTTCCTTGCACATTGATACAGTTTTTGATGTTGTTGATTCAGCTGTTTGTGTGGGAATATAAGTCGCATTTTTGTCTTCTATTTTTAAGCCATGGTAATATTCCCCATTGTAATTGTTTTGCGAAGTGATACAAGTTTTCCTAAGGCCCTCATCACAACAATTGATGAAATTTCTACAACTTTGAACAATAAATCTGATAAGCTAACACTTGAGTAAGAAAGCTTGTGTAGCCGATACAAGACAGGAAAAAGAGGGGGAAAGCTGTTATCATGTCCAGATGAAAAGGACAGCAGATATAAATAAGACTGTAACAATAATCAACCTAAAAATAAACTGAAAAACAAAAAAACATAAACAAAAAGAAACCAAAAAAACATATATAACTAAACCAACACCAAAGGTTTTCAGGATTGCAGGTTATTGTAAAAGGTAGGCTAGAAAAAATGTGAATGCTTTTTTTTGCTTATGATTTCAAGGTTGTTTCTGAGATCAATATGGAACAGAGTATAAATCGGCATGCGAGCTGAAAAGAATCATGTTGTATCTTAAGAACAATTTATTAATCTAAATGCCGAGCCGTGCTAAGAAATAGCATATATACTGAAAAGAAATCCTTAGATACCATTATTTTGATAAATAGCACATTGATTTTCATTTTGAATCTCGATTCTATTAAGCTGGATTAAAGTCATTCATTTACGTGTCGATTAATGTACTGATGAGTCATTTGGACGTTGGACAATTCATTTAAACGTTACCAAGTAGCAGTAATCTGAGCGTCAGGGCCAATTAGAATTTCAGAAATTTTTGTTCAATACTTAAATAGCTAATACTAAAATGGGTTTACACTAGTGTATTTCAAACTGGATTAGATTACAAAATCCAAGGAGAGCTGTGTTTATAGCAGATGGGCGCTGTCAGCTTTGTCAACACTGTTTGCCCATGTTTTGCGTGTGCACAGCCATAATGAATTACAAATCACATGATACAATAACAGGTTCTAATTAGTGCAGACTGTTTTAATCCTAGTTGATCTCAGACATATCGAGAAAAAGAAAATGGTTAAAAAAAAACTTTCTTTTGATCACTTTAGATTGTCTTGGATCACTAAAATGACCATTGTACGTTTCAAACGGTCAAAGATCCGATCCATGCAGTCTCATTAATAGAAATGGAAACCCGGCTTCATGAAAAAAATGGGTTTTTTAGACTGACATTATTTATGTATTAATTGCTTTGTTATTTAGTAAAAAGGAAGATGAACGTGATTCTCAAAATATGTGTCCTATATAACTATTAGTAATCCTAATATTTGGTATATATGACAAACTATATTCATTTGAACATTTTCGTTCTGTTAGGCATTGCTCCCCATTGAAGGGAGTATTACAAGCCAAACATCCCCCACAAAGCTTATCCACAAACGTTACCGAGAAAAAAATTAACTTCAAAAGAAAGTTAAAACTTACGAAACTACATCAAACGAGCGATCGACGTCTTCAATACTTCATATTAGAACGATATCCAAAATATATCAGAAAACAAGAAAGTTGAATCTTATTTACATTTGAACAATAGCTTATAGAAAAAACAATAATGATTGGTTCTTAATTTACTAGTATTTTACTAACTTGCATCCTTGTTTAGTAATGCTTCAATAGTGGTATGATTGCCATAACAAAGGAACGGTATGGCACTTGTGCATTCGAGTATAAAATCCTACTGTTTTTTTTAGTTACGTAGTAATTAAACAATGACTTATGTTTTTGTTTTTGATTATTTTGCATGCTGAGTATCTCACTCATTACTTTCAACATGTGTTCTATCAATGGATATAATACAAATTTGTGTTTCTCTCCTGACTTTTAATTTTATCTTGTTATTAACTGACACTGTTTTACACTACATTGGGAAAAGCGCAAACAACTTCCGTGTTGAGCAAACAGGAAGGACAACTTCTTCCCGAAATTGAAGACATGGTCTCTAACAAACACAGTTTCGAATTGACATTTCACCAGTAACTGTAGTAATGTTTTCTCCGTGTAGCAAATATGGCACCACTGCTCATAGACGCGGTTGGTGGTTTCTTGAATTAGAAGATTTAAGTAAGATCCAAAATGAGAAGACGACAAGATAAGAGGGAGTGATGTGAAAGTGGCTTTTGTGTCGTAGGCGTGTGGGTCACTTTTATCATTACTTGCGCTCTGCATTCAAAAATTTATACACATGAAATTGAAAAATAGTAAAAAAGTATGATGCAGTAGTAGAGAAAGTGGATATGCTTTTTGATAGTTTATGATTATGATGATGATTATGATAATAAAAGATTTGGATAGAAATAATAACATTATTATGGTAGTATAAATTTGAAACAGGAGGCATATGGTTCAAAATGGTAGCTTTTCAAAGGTCACAGTATGCAAATCAAATAGCTCTTATCTCCTGGATTAAGTTAGGCTGATGCAAATATACATAGATTTACAGGCTTAACGAAGAAAAACCAGAAATATTTGGTACTAACGAAAGACATTTTCATAATGCGCGATTTGTAAACATGGTTTCTTCTGTTTATGTTACGGGGAATATAATAACTTGGGAATTCTGCATATTCCCCGGTTATTATCTGCGGCGCGAAGCAACAGCAGACATTGGTTTACCCGTGGATGATTTATTATTTATTTATTAGGTATTGTTTTACGTGGCTAGCCTCACTCAGTTGCTATTGCATCTGCTTTCCAGGAGGGGCCACGGCTTAGGTTGGAGGCTCCGAAATATTTGACACTCTCATGAGTGACACAAACCCAATCAAGGGGCTGAGCTTTTCTGGATTACTTCCTGCAACACCCGATGTATGATCTACCCAATTTCTCTCACATGGCATGGGTCGACCCGGCGCTTTGGTGCATTCATTTGCGCATGGTGAATCGCCGCCAAGGGGAATTGAACCCCGATCTCTCGCATGATTTACGAGAGTGATAACCACTATACTACGGCGCCATGATGATGATAATGATGATGATCCTGATACGGCCCAAAGTGACGTCACGTTGTGTGCTGTTTACATGGCTCTTATGATCCCTGGTCACACGACATCAAATTTCAGTAGCGTGAATTCCGGTCAATAAAGCATTGATTTATTTGCGGCAGTGTGTTTTTCTAAATCAATTGGTTTTTTGTGAAGAGGTATACATCTCTTCTCAAGACAACCTGGCGATAAACTTTCAATTTTAGCTGCCATTAATTCGGTAGAGGAAGTAATCACTCAGCAAAACACACTAGGGACTATATTTTCTTTTTGCACCTCCAATTTTTTCACTAAAAATTTCCTTCTTGCCTGAATCAAATGCGTTTTAGTTGGCTGTGCCTCGAGGACTGTTTTCGCTTCCTGATAATTAAAATTGGGGCTATGCATGGTCCTCACAACCCCGAAGCGTTGACTATTTATCAGATTCGTTTGTAGACCACAACCTCCATCATTTGTGGGGTCTAATTTTGACTTTGTATCCAGTTTGAGGGACTTCACCACACAGGTCAACGTTTGTTGTTTATAAATCACAAATCTTTAAGAAACAAAATTATGAAACTTTAGATTTCATTGTGATTATCCATATGAATTTGCATATTGTTGGTTTTAATACCTCCAAGCCCCACATGTTTCCCCTTTATGTTGTATATAATTTAAGCTACATTTTTATTTAGCAACAAACATATGACCCGCGACACAAATGAATGTGGCGGGCATCATATGGAGATAGCTATATTATATATTTCTATTAATTTCTAAACAAATTGTTAAACAACCTGTTGTTTTTTTATTGTTTTATCAGCTTTTAACCTTCTTGTATACACATACCTATATATCTATACGTTTCTACTAGTACATTATACTGTATATACTTGAAGTTTCTGGATAAAACTTTTTGCATTGAAATCAGGGATTGAAAATATTCTGGGACATATTGACCCGTTCTTTGTGAAAGTTGCGAATTTACAAGGGTAAATTTTCAATTCAATTTTCGTCATACTTTACAAAAGCATTTTATGGTAGTCTTCAGAATTTTTTAATCATAACACAACCACTGTGTTGTTTATCAACAGCTCCTATTATATAAACTCTTAATCACTTTCATTATGTTTTTGTGATCTTTGCTTTTGAAAAGAAACTAGAAGCCATTAGGCTTAAACAATTTCCGCATCAGCCCTTGAGAAAATTGCTTTAGGCTAATTTTCAAGATATCTGAATGACTTGTACACTGACTAATAATTTGATACAGTCTGGAATTCATCAAATTACTCCCTTCTTTAATTTATTTAACTTAATCTTGACAGCTTTGCAATTCACTATGATGTTTCGGGGCAAGAAAAACAATTCACCAATATCTTGCGCATGATGTTTATTCATGAAATTTGAAGAACTTTCAAAGTTTGGTCCAAATTTGGCCCAAATTGTCCAATTTTAGTCAATTCTGACAAAATGACTGTCAAATTTGAAATCAGCACCTTTCAAATGTAATCCATGGAAAATTTCATGAAATTTGAAGAACTTTCGAAATTTGGTCCAAATTTGGCCCAAATTATCCAATTTTAGTCAAGTCTGACAAAATGATTACCAAAATTGAAATCAGCACCTTTAAATGTAATCCATGCAAAATTTCATGAAATTTGAAGAACTTTCGAAATTTGGTACAAATTTGGCCCAAATTGTCCAATTATAGTCAAATCTGACAAAATGATTACCAAAATTGAAATCAGCACCTTTAAATGTAATCCATGCAAAATTTCATGAAATTTGAAGAACTTTCGAAATTCGGTCAAATTTGGCCCAAATTATCCAATTTCAGTCAAGTCTGACCATGTGACTACCAAAATTGAAATCAGCACCTTTCAAATGTAATCCATGCAAAGTTTCATGAAATTTGAAGAACTTTCGAAATTTGGTCCAAATTTGGCCCAAATTGACCAATTTTAGTCAAGTCTGACAAAATGACTGTCAAATTTGAAATCAGCACCTTTCAAATGTCATCCATGCAAAATTTCATGAAATTTGGATAACTTTCGAAATTTGGTCCAAATTTGGCCCAAATTATCCAATTTCAGTCAAGTCTGACCATGTGACTACCAAAATTGAAATCAGCACCTTTCAAATGTAATCCATGCAAAGTTTCATGAAATTTGAAGAACTTTCGAAATTTGGTCCAAATTTGGCCCAAATTGTCCAATTTTAGTCAATTCTGACAAAATGACTGTCAAATTTGAAATCAGCACCTTTCAAATGTCATCCATGCAAAATTTCATGAAATTTGGATAACTTTCGAAATTTGGTCCAAATTTGGCCCAAATTGACCAATTTTAGTCAAGTCTGACAAAATGACCGTCAACTTCGAAATCAGCACCTTGTCTAAATTGCCCAATTTTAGTCAAACCTGTCCTAAGTTCCTAGCATAGGTCAGTCATTAACTATTCTGAATAAACAAACAATCCGAAATCCGAACAGACTTTCCGAAAACGACGAAAAACTGCGACAGAGATAGATAGATAGAATGTGTAAACCAAACAATTTCCTACGCTATAAGCGCGGAAATTGAAAAATGAAGCTTTTATTTTTGAATTTCAATGATTTTGTGCTCCTACATTGGTGTTTGTAAGAATAATAGGGGATGGAGTGCATTACGTTTTTATATTCATTCACACATAGTGCGTTAGTCTCTGTTATTCATATTACAGGTATAATCATTATGGTTTGTATTGGAAAACAAATCACTTTTTATATCGAGGCACAAATAAATATTCTTAAAAACACACATGTTGCTCTGTCTGGCTTATTGAAAATGTTTACGTAAATTCTGTGATTTTGATTAGAAAGAAACGATGGCTAATCGAGCAGAATGTGTGCAAAGTAATGCAATTTGACCTTGCATGAACATATATTAGAAACGTTTCAGAGATCAGAAATCATGTTATATTTTTCTGTTTTTGATTGTCGAAAGTGAAAGTTGTTTTTCTTTCTTTTTTTTCTCTCTAATCTAGAAGAGTCAAATTTCAAAGTTTTCACTGGTGCCTCGGTCCCAACCTTGGTCGAGCCTCCTACTTCACTATATTTACCACAACGTTCACATTGGTACTCGAATCTGTCAATACGCCCCTGATATTCTTGATAAAAAGATTGTTTTTCTCCTATGAGAGTCCCAAAGGTATTTAAAAGAACAACAATGGAGACATAGACGTATCATATGGTTTGTGCGTCAAATTGCAACCATTAGACTTTACGGTGTAAACCTTATGAAATGCGTCTGGGTTAGTGAGGGTAAGGGTCGGGCTTAGCCTCATTTGTTCAAGCATATTTATAAGTGTTTTTACCGTTTAAATGTAATGGTTGCAATTTGTCACATGAACATACTCTATTCAAGGTCAGTCGCAAAAAGTGGAGGAGTCCAACATTACGATATTTCTTTTCAGTCTTAAGTATGCCTTCCTTTTCTACATAAATGACTAAATTCTCTTCCAAAAATTTTGACTAAGCTCTAGCTACGCCTCTGGGAGAGATGGAAGTTATCCGTTTAAATTAATTCTGTTGCTAAAAGATAACCTGTGTGACAGCTACTATATTGCATAATCATATATCTTGAAAAGTATACAATTATATATGTTTTGTGTATTGAAAACTGATTTTTCCACATTTGTTAGTTTTGAAAAATGTTGTTTGGGAATGTCACAATAATGATCTTATCGATTATTTTGAATATTTGTTTGGATTTACTGTTTCAGGCATATATAAAGCACTAATCAAGAGTTATCAACATCAATGTATGATTTAGGAAGAAAAATATCAATGGCTATAACAAAATAATTGAACTTTCGAGTCAGAGACAGAAGAAGTATACAATATCAACCATTAAGGGCATTTTTAGCCATATATGGTCTTAAAATGATACAATATTCAGAAATAATTGATTTTCAAAGAACTTCAGAGAATAAGTCATTTGAAAAGAACATATGACCCAATGCTTGTGAAAACCTCGAAACACTTGTTGACTCTGAAAAAACAACTATGATATGCAACAATTTTCCAGTCTATGGATACATTTTTATGGAGAATACATTTCATATATATGAGAGTCAGAACAGTGTACAGAAGTTACGAATCTGTGCTTATGCATAATAGAACTCAAAAGCTATTGTTTGTTTTCTATCGTTCCCTCCTTCTCTTATCCATCTCCACCTCACGTTTCCAAAACTCTTGAACTGAATAAGCTGTAACTGCTTAAGTTAAAGATAGAATAAACCCATAACAACAAACATGTTTGAAAAATGTACCTTTCCTCTGGGAACTAAAGTTTTATTCATTGTGTTTTCAAGGAAAATTAAACGTGAAGATATCCTTTTTTCCCGTTTTATACGAATGCTTATACTTCTTTAGCTCGTATGAATTTATTGAATGAAAATATCCGCTTACCTTAGGCCGAGTTTTTTTGCGTAACTGAAATTTTGGGAAAATGGATGAACACGGATTTAACGCAACCTAATTTTAGCGAATGACCGCTTAATTACGGAGAATTTCCAGAAGGTAAAAAAGGTTTTGCTAAATTTAACTTTTCCGCAACTTTAATTTAGCGAAAATAAGCTCATTCGCTAAAATCGCTGAAATTAGGCGACGCAAAAAAAAGGTCGGCCTAAGGTATTCTTTGTTTTTGCTGGTGAAAGGTTAAGCCACAGGCAATCACGATTCTTTGGATAGTGGTTTTGTCGGCAATTCGTTATCAGCATTAATTGAGTATTCTAAAATACTGTGCAGTCAACAGTCAATGACTTGGTGTGTCTGAAGTGTAATGCATCAGGAGTCGCACACTTCTTCCTTTTAGGTTACTTCTAAAGGAACTACTTTCTTTTGAGCTGATTTTTTTGCCGCAGATTTAGCGGCTGTGGTCGTTCTTGTTATGCATTGCGTTGGAAATGTCATACAATGGCAAATCATTGCTCCTATAAACGCTTTCAATTTGTTCATCTTTCAACCCTGTTTTGACATGCCGATTTCCGAATGTCCTAAAAACAAACAAACGGCCTTTGCTAATACTTCGACCAATCAGATTGTAATTTTAATCGGCGTTCTCCAGGGTCTTCTTCGCCGCCGTCCGTATATATCGAAAAGGCAAGAAACCCTGGACACGAGGTTGTAGAAGGCTTCGATTCGGCATACAGCCAGATTACAAAACGTTTCTGGAAATGTATATTTGAATGGCTTTCACAAACTTTTGAAATGTTGAGAAATGGAAAGGTTCTTGTTGGCATAAGAAGCTAGTTTTTCTGAACACAAAGATAACGTTGAAAATACTGTTCAAATGGAGTGAATGATGGTGATTATAATAATGAGTATTGATGATGAAAATGAAGATATTGTTGAAGAAGCGGTTATGAGTGATTTTGGCTATCACGGCACCCATGCTGGTTCTAGTACTAGATGCTTATCAAAGCTTGGTAAGTTAATTTTAGTTTATTTTTTATTTTGGAAGTTTTTCATGTCTATGATCAATAAAAGTCAATTTCAAGTGTAGTTTGCGCAAGCGTTCAAAGATATCATCTTAAAATAATAATATTAAGTGGTAATGTTACTTTTCAGTTTTCTTCAGTGTCAAGAATTGGTTGTGACGATGTGAGAGCAATTACAAAAAAATTATCTTGTTATGGTAAGTATATTCTTTTTGTCATTAGGAATCATAAAATTTTAGTCTGAAAGCAGAGGCGTAGCTGGAGCTCAGTGGAATTTTGTGGAGGACAGCTTAGTCATTTAAATTAGCAAAGAAAAACGTGCAAGTAACCTAATCGATACATAGACTGAAAAAATATTTATCACATTGTTGAACTCCTCCACTTTTTTAATTGACCCTGAATATGCCTATGGAAAGAGTAGTTAACTCAGTATCAAGGATATGACACTGAAGAACAGCTAGCCCCACAAAGTGAAGCTACAAGTGGTTTCTTCCTTTTTTATCAGAGACAAGGGAGGGAGGGATGTAAGAAAATGCTTCTACTTATAATGTATCTCATTTCCACAGAGTCTTGGTTAACAGTGTCATATTATATAACAAAATACTTTAGATTAATTTTTTTTGTTAATTCATGTTTCTGCATTTCGTTTTAAGGCCAACTAATGACCACCAAAGTGCTATCCGAGTATACCCTAGGTGACATAGAGAAAAACGAAAATTTGAAGGGTTTGCCATATACAGTGTTGTAGGTATGTATTTATTAAATTTTATGTAACCATAACATTTTATCCTTCACAATTTTTAATTGTGGGATTACTTTCTTAAGTTATTGAACTTGTGTAATGGTACTACTTTGTTTTGAATAATACATTTTTGTTATCATTTTTAAGTTTTATTACTTTTTTTTACTTTTTCTCTCTCTCTTAGGCGATTTGCTGGCTACCCCTTAAACAAAGCGATTTTTTTGATGTTTTGAAACATGCTCCTGAAAGATTAGGGAAGAGACAGAATAACGAAAAATTAGGCTTCATAAATCACCATATTCCTTTGTACAGCTACACGTTCTTGACCTCTATCAATTCTTTCAAAGCATTGTATTTATCACATTTTATCTGCAACACTTACAGTAGCCGAGCTTCATTTGGATGCCACTGGCCTTCGGGCAAGTTAGAGCAATGCTAACATATATCTGGCGGTAAGTCAACTATTAGTTGCAAGTCGGCGGGAAGAATGGCCAACCATTACGGATGAAAGCCCAAGGACTTAAAACTCCCAGTTACTTACTTACTTACTTACTTACTTACTTAACATAAGGATCAGTTGATTGTTAGTTGTTATTTATAAACAAGAATTTCTATAAGAACATTTTACAGTGGTATATACCAGAAGATGTTTCAAATGAGAATATGCATTAATTTTTTCCCATTATGCCTTCCATAAGAAAAAGATTCTTGCTTTTCATCATGGTTTAATCATTAACAATGAGGTCAGGACGCAGTGATATGACGTCTAAGTGACGTCTTAGTGACATCGTAGAAGAGTCTCTTTGAAGCACCTATCGTAAATGATGGAATTAGCGCCCCTTACCAAATAAGCGCCCCTGCCGGAATTAGCATCCCAGGATTAGGGTATCTTTTCCAAAAAACGCCCTTGCCCGACCATTCCCATCCCTAGAACAAAAACGGGGTGGTGTTTTCACCAAACAGTCATCGGTAGGGTCCAACTTCCCGTTTTGTTGGCCCACAACCAAAGCCGAAACAAAGCTTTCAGCCTTATTTTCATGAAATAGTTTATAGAGGCACGAGAGTTCGATTAGTATATAAGCAACGAGAGTTCCATCATTTCAAAACTCCAATTGAATGCTTGTTATGGCTGGTTTTTTTCGCAGCAAACCTTTTCCTGATTTCCTTGTTGGCGATTCTGACACCATGAAGAAGACGTAGATATTGACGGTTAGTTTAGTTTGACATAATTTCGGACATAATATTAAGAAAGAAAAATATTGAAAACATACGTTTTCATTGTCGTGATATGAAGATTTAATAAGCGCCCTTGCTTGAATAATCGCCCCTGCAGAATAAGCGCCCCCTCTAAAGACTGAGATTTTAAATAAGCGCCCTTGGCGCTAATTTTGTCATTTACGGTATTACTGGCAAACGATAATAATCAAATAATGTTTTCTATTGTTTCTAATTCATCATTGGTGTCAATCTTAGAATTTGATTCACTGGACTTTCTTTTTAGAAAATGGGCATAGGTTTGCTTATATCATTCAGCAGACAATCAAGTGATTTTGATTGCTCATTATGGACCCGTGTATCACTGTTTAAATGCACAAGATTATTTAGAATATTATTTGTATTCATTTCAATGCCATCTATATAAATGATTCTTAGCCTTCAAATAATTTAATATTCTATTCATAATATCGGGCCTAACACCTTCAAAGTAAACATGTCCTTTATATTCTAATTTTCGTCTAAATTTAATAAGGATAATTCCGTTGCTATCTGGCGGTCGAGATAAAAAGTTAGTCACATCAGTGTAATCTACAGGGACATTACAAAGGGTACCTTTCAGTTTAGGTGACTGTCCTGTTGGCATTATTGTTGTTTTTTTTAAAACTATACGTTTAGCTATAAGAACTCTTTCTAACGTCGAATTTACCTTAGCACTTTAGGAAGTTGAAAAAGTTGAAGCCTATTTGATACAGACTGGCATGGCACTTTTTTTCTTTAATTTTTTATCGCATGTGTAGCACACATAATAAAAACCATCATATGAAGACACCATATTTCAGAAGCATTTAATCCTACACCTAGGAGCAAACCTTTTAACAGAATGACGATAAAGACATCTGTTACAGCAAACACAAACATAGAAGGGGCCTGCCCTGATGTGAATTTTGAACTTGTTGTGTCTACTTTCTCTTTTCTTTAGATATATTAATTTATTTTTTGTTGTTGTTGTTTTTATACTTTTGTTTTATTTTCCCTTTTACATCTTGATACGTCAGTTTTTTGTTTTGTTGATTTTTTTCATACCTTTCCTTTCTTTTACCTTTAGCTTTGCTATCACATTGATACGAAATACATCACCTTAAATTACTGAAGGATGTTGTAATATCTAATTTCAATTCATCAGTGATATGTACATCTATAAATTGCAATTGAAAATATGTTATTTCACGATTTTGACATTATAGGTGTGCAACTTGTACATAGGCTTCAAGCTCAACCAAGTTTGCAAATTTCAATGATTTTCCGTCTTTAGCTGATAAACCCCGTTTATCTCTACTGTGAGAGACAAAAAGATGAGATCAATTGCTTGAAAAAGATTGGAATATTGCCATTGTAAAATCATTTATGAAAAAGAGACATGACATTTTATGAGAAGTTTCATCACACAGACTTCTTAAAAATGGCAAATTCATTTGCATGTTGGCTTCTCCTGTGCAAAGTTCTAACAAATTTACATTCGCAATTGAACCATTCACTTCAATGTAATTTGGAAGATCATCTACACTGAGAAAAGATTCCATGTTGAAAGACTTCTATAACGTATATTGAATACAGTGAGTTGCAAGAGTATTGACGGCCAGCAGTATTGTTAAAAATAGCATTTCCTTGATGGAAACTACCTAAGACAAAGTACTGGATATGACATGAAGGTATTTTTGATGTGATTAAAATTATTAACTGTTGATCTTCAGTTATATGACTTAAGAACCGTGGCTGATTTGGTTCATTTGTTACGAGTTTTAATAGCTGTCGCTGAAAGTCGTTCCAAAACTGGCGGCCGGCAGTTATAACTCGCGGCCGCTAGTTAGCTGCTGATGTTTAGCAGCTGGCCTGCAAAATATTGCAGATCTGGTCCTGAAGATTATTTTCTTTGTCTGCAGAATGTTTATTTTCTCAATTACAAACTCGCGGCCGCCAGTTTCAAATTTCAAAACAAATACTCAAATACAAATACTAGTTTACACAAATTCCTAGGATTATCACAAGCGGCATTGATTATGTCGGATGTTTTCCTGCCAAAGACAACACAGCTGAGTCTTAGATCAATGATAATTCATTATCATTTGGTACGACCATTGTCGTTTAATAAACACGTATGCATCAAGATCTGGATAGCACATGCTTGCTGCACAAAATAGATAACGACTTGTATTATATATATACCTTTTCGTATAGCTGATCTTCGGCCATCTTGTTGTTGATCAACATTAAAATTTTTCATAGTGATTATTTCACAGACCAGATTATCCCAATCCACCTTGGAAAGTGATTATTTCACAGACCAGATTATCCCTCCTCGGTTTTTACTGGCAGCACCTTCGAGTTCTGACAGTCGGGTGTTGTAACTGGCGGCCGCGCGTTATAACTAGAGGCCGCCAAATCAGCCACGGTACTTAAGTAATCCAGTTGCGTACCAGAAATTGTATGAATTTGGTTTAATCTTGTTACGTTCTGGAAACTGTACGACTTTATAAAAATTGGAAATTTTAACTAAGGCTGTATGACGTTTATTAACTAGCTGCAATTTTGTTTCAGTTTATACATTATATGTTTGTGGTTTGTAGAAATTATTGAAGTGCAACAAAAAAAACTGTTAAATATTTTATCTAGCTGTAGTTTTGGTTTGGTGTGTATGTTTATTGTATGTAAATTGTGCAACTGAAACAAAGAAAGAAGCCGTGAAGTATTTTATATAGGTTACAAATACACGCTTAACTTTTCAGTTTAGGATTCTATAGAAACGAATGGTAGAAAACATAATTAAAGTTTTTCAAAGATTAAAGAAAATAACAAAAAAATAACTATTTGTTCACCAGCGAAGTCCTTCGATACACGTGTCATCTTTTACCTTCGCCTCGATGGCATTTTTAAGATAAAGACGGTATCTATTCGACTATGGAAGTAGCTCGCATTATCACATTGAAGGAACTGATATACTGGTTCTTTATTGGGCGCATAGGATGGTGGAGATAAAAATGTCTTGTCTAGCCTCCGTACTAACAACTCACTAGTTGTGCATCACAGCCGGACGACAAAAAAGGGCTATTTTATTACTCAGCATCGTTAACACGGTCGCTGAGTAATAACCTGTATAAATTGTCAGGCTTCTCCCATTAAAATTCACTTACTTGTTCAATAGTACTGACGTAATCCTTGTGAAGCATGAATCTCTCCGTCACTCAGGGCTAGCCAGGAGACACAGCTACATTCTCCCAGAAGTCGAGAAGTAGCTGGGTTCAACCTCTCAATTCAAAATTTCACAAATTGGCAGTTAACATACATAGTTATTACGTCAACGGAATTAACACCAAAAATAACTAAATTCATCAAAATGAGAAATCTCGATTTCTAGGAAACCGCCGTGTAAGGTGTGTATTCTACCGAACAAGTTTTGTTTTGAATCAACGTGCTGATTTTCCGCCCGTGAACACACAGTCAGTATGAATTTTTTTTTCAAATTATAATACTATCTTCAACGAATAATAACATTTACGTCAGAATTTGTTTATATCTACATAATTTTTTCTCGTGCGCCGCTCCCGACGAGCTACAATGTAAATTAACCGTATCCCACGGTTCAGTCGAGATTATTTATTTTTACTGTAACGTCAAGAGGAATATCGTTCTTGTCAGCATCCAAAAAGTGTTGTGACATCTTCCTTTCTCCTCTCAGCGCACTCACTGTCTTACGAATCAATGTAAATGAAATCTTTTGTGGAAGCCATACAGTATAAACTAGTGGACACCATTGAGGAACAAGATTTTGGAATTGTCTGTATTTTGGAAAGTTTAACATTTTGGTCTAGTTTTCGAAAATTTTGTATCTTCATGTATATATTAGGTGGTAAGAGATGGACATTAGGATAACTTTGGAGGAAAGAAATAAGAAATAAAGCTGCATTACAGTGTTCCTTAATTGTGGTGTGGATATTGGCAACCTTCACGTGGTCCACCCTGTAGGCACCACTACCGGGAAACTACTGATGTTAATACCCGATCAACCGATTCAACCGACACATCATAGGCACTCCGATAACACATCTGAACATGAAGCTACACGAACCATCAGGTCTGGCTATCCTTCAACTCAATGTTGAAGGTCTTACATGACCAAAATGCAAAATCATTCAGGAAACTGCCACCGACGATTCGATATCACATAGAATCGCAACTCTCGTTCGTAGCGATTTACCTGCTTCTGTTATCGGTCGTATAACAAAAGGTAATGAGACTGAACGGATCACCATACCGATCGATGGATAGATAAGTATTACCAACATTTATTAACCACCGAACGTTCCTTTCGAAGTTTCACCCAGCTATATACGCCGTAGACTTCAATTGTCACCATACATCCTGGGGCTACTCCAGAAACGGTCCTGACGGTGAAACTCTCCATAAATGGTGGAACACCATTGACCTTAAGCTTCCATACGATCCGAACTAACCGAAAACGTTTCACTCTGCAAAATGGAACACTTTCACCAATCCAGATCTTACGTTCTATACGCATCGACCAACAGTCATCAATCACGCCTGGCAACGATTCCATCGACCAACAGTCATCAATCACCCCTGGGAACGATTCCAAGCAGCAACGAGAAATATGTGCGACAGTCAATTTGTGTTTTACCGCAATTTAAAAGAGATTCTCTAGAATTGCAAAAGACCCTATACTGAGATGGTCTCGGAAAAGTTATATTCCGAAATGGGACGTTACCTGCGCTGAACTTGCTTCCAAGTTCAAGAACTGGTTGGAAAAGTTAGATGCTCCTTGTAAAATAGTCTTTACATTGAGAAAAGTTAAAACTTTGTTACCATCTTTGAAGCCTGAAGTTGATATATCGATTAAAAGCAAAATTGTACATAAGACTACATATCCGTGCTGCAGTTCATGCAATGTCGGACAAACATGCCGACATTAACTTTGCCGTATTCGGGAACATCGACATAAAAGTAGCCCAGTGGGAGCTCATTTTCACGCGTGTAACGAAGAATTGACAATGGATAATGTCAAAATAATTGCATCAACAACAACATCGTTAAATCATTTGATGACATTAGAGGCGTTGTGTATAAAAGAATTATAACCAGCGTTGAACACTAAAGATGAATACAGATCACGAACGCTGGATTGTTTTTATATTTTTTTAATTTTTTTTCTGTATATGACATTTATTCAGTGTAGATAATGTGATACAGGTGTACGATATGTAAAATAGATTGTTAACTGTTTTTAACTGCTTTATGCTTTGATTTTAGCCTGATGATGATATAATAAATGTATCGAATTATATCACAATTACATTGTTGGAGTTATTGTCTACGCACAACACAGATTCATTAGTCTTACTTTAAACTTTGCTATTCTGTTTATACAGACCCCATTGGTAAAATAATACCCGCATTGGTAAAATGATAGGATTTCTTAGCCTGAAAGGGAATTTCGCAAACTATAAGCCTAAACTAAACCTTCCACGTTAATAACAGTAGAAACTGCACGAAGGGTGTTTCAAAATGAGGTTTGGGATAGCTGATCTTCTTAAGTGATCGTTAAGAAATCAATGAGTGTTTCAAAAGTTATTTTTCGATTTTCTATTCTTCTACTTGTCCATTTCCTACAAAAATTACATCACGAAAAAGACCAAAAAATAAGGATTCCATCGATATAAAATTTATACAAATTAATTGGATATTTTCTTCAAACACGCGATGAAAATGTTTGAAGCCAACATTTTGAAACACACTGTAGCGTTTTACAACGTAATACATGGTTTGTATTACTTGGAGCGTTATATTTACTAAAGATAAAAGAAACATGTAAAGTACAAAGTATGAAGTTGTTGATCACCAGCAGGTTACAAAATTATCCCACAGAAGATGAAATCTATACGTTTGCAATAAAATCGTGAATTAAAATATAATTAAATTAGCTTTCCCTAATAGAATATAAAAAATGACGTTGGTTTTTCAGTATGTTGGCTGGTAGCTAGAGGAAAACTCAATACTCGCAGAATTACTTAATGAATAATTCGAAAAAATCTGGTCGAATAAGGAAGATGGCTGCAAACAGTCAATGCACAGTCATTCGTTGTTTTTTTTTTCATATACCTCACTAAAGGTCATGATTAGTTATGGTGGAGCAGCCAATGACATCCCTCTTTCCAAAATGGTAGAAAATAAACATTATTCGTGGCAACATTTAGTTTAGTCGATTTTATCGAAATATACACGTGACATCAAATTGTTATTTTGGTTTTTACCCGATTTTCCAATCATAAAAGAATTACACCCTAATATTATCAATCACCAAAATGCCCAGTCTCAATTCTCATTGTCAAAGAACTTTTGAAAATAACACATATATATTATCTATCAGATTATTTCTTAGAGGCTGCACCAACATTCCTGTATTTCTCTATTTCAAATCATACTTACCGAATATCACTATGAAGATATATTAAAGTCTACAGTTATATATATCTAAGTTGATGAAATTGGCTATTTTTGCCATAGCAAAAGTGCATAGACGAAACATCGGTCATTAGAGTTCTCATAGGAATTGTAAAATTCATGAAATAATACAGTCCTTCTTACAGTTTCCGGTTGAAGAATTACTTGTTACTGAAGTAGCTCGAACGAAGCTTTTATTTTGGTTGGGTAAAATACCAGCAGACAACGATGGATTCTTGGATGCAGACGTTGAAGACATTCCAGCTGATTGATTACCTGATTGTAACAAGTTAGATGCGTAAGGATTTGATGATGAGATTCCTGTAGTGATCTGTGTAATGTGTAAGTTCTTGTTTGAGCGTATAGGCTTATTCATGCTGGATGACGCGGTTCTGGTAGAACTTGAAGTTGGTTGTGATCCATAGAGGCCTGTGCTTTTTATTTTGATTGGGTATAATACCAGCAGACGGCGATGGATTCTTGGATGCAGACGTTGAAGACATTCCAGCTGATTGATTACCTGATTGTAACAAGTTAGATGCGTAAGGATTTGATGATGAGATTCCTGTAGTGACATGTGTAATGTGTAAGTTCTTGTTGGAGCGTATAGGCTTATTCATGCTGGATGACGCGGTTCTGGTAGAATTTGAAGTTGGTTGTGATCCATAGAGGCCTGTGCTTTTATTTTGATTGGGTATAATACCAGCAGACGACGATGGAGTCTTGGATGCAGACGTTGAAGACATTCCAGCTGATTGATTACCTGATTGTAACAAGTTAGATGCGTAAGGATTTGATGATGAGATTCCTGTAGTGACCTGTGTAATGTGAAAGTTCTTGTTTGAGCGTATAGGCTTATTCATGCTGGATGACGCGGTTCTGGTAGAATTTGAAGTTGGTTGTGATCCTTAGAGGCCTGTGCTTTTATTTTGATTGGGTATAATACCAGCAGACGACGATGGAGTCTTGGATGCAGATGTTGAAGACATTCCAGCTGATTGATTACCTGCTTGTAACAAGTTAGATGCGTAAAGATTTGATGATGAGATTGCTGCAGTAACCTGTGTACTGTGTAAGTTGTTATTTGAACGTATATGGTTATTCATGATGGATGACGCGGTTCTGGTAGAATTTGATGTTGGTTGTGTTCCATAGAGGCCCGTGCTTTTATTTTGGCTGGCAGTAATACCAGCAGACAACGATGAATTCTGGGATGCATAAGTTGAGGACATTGCAGCAGATTGATTAGTTGATTGTGGCAAGTTATAGACGTAAGGATTTGGTGATGACATTCCTGTAGTGACTTGTGTACTACTGGAATTTGTGCTATTATATCTGTTACCATGATTCTGTATGTTGCTAATTGAGCTTAATAAAGATGCTGGGGTTGGCTTTGCATGCGGAATTTTCTTGGAATGAATGGTCGACCTTGCTGCTTCGTAAGATGCAATTGAAGTACGACGGTCCATATCAGTTACATGAACTATTTCTTTGTACTTGATCAAATATCTAGGATAACATTGATCTCTTTCGAAAATGACATATATGGATGGATTTTGGATATTGTTAACACAACTATCATACAAGTCAAGTGTTGATGCATTTATCTGAGGAGGTCTCTTGAATGACGAATTTCCCTGAAAAGGAATTCTATATTGAAACTTCTGATTTATATAGTTTTTCAGGGTGACGACTAAAAAATTAACTTCGGATGCAACATTTTTCCAAACAAAAAGATAAAGAAATTATAAGTCTGATATCTCAAATTCTTATACCATCATTCTTACATCATCAACAGTAGCAAATAGCGAAATAGTTGACAAGACAAAAAATGTTAAAAGCAGCAATGGAAGAACAGCTTCGTGTCCAGGTGGCACACAAGAGGTTCTGCGTGCGCACCCAATTCTTGAAAACAGGAATTTTCAATGACTGCATCTCTAAAGTAATGCTAACCAGCCGTTCCCCAGTGAAGATATTTTCGAGTCATAAAGAAATGATGCAAAATTGTGACGACTGTCAACTGTAGTAGGAAGTAACCACTCTCCTCGTATTGGTACACAAATAGAAAATCGGACGTGGAAGAGGCGAATTAGAATTAAACAAGGAACAAACGGAGGAAAATGGAAGCAGTAAATTTGCTTTGAGCTCTAAAAAGTTACTTAAATGTTTTTTAAAGCTTGATAGATATAATGTTAAAATGATAATTAGTGTAAATAGGGTCTAATCGTAGTAATTGATTAATTCATTAAAGACAAAAGAATTATAGATGCTTAAGCTTTGTAGGCTATGTCCCAGCGGGCACAAAGACGTCGTAAAGACGTCGTAGAGACGTCTTTCCAAGACGTCCCTAAGACGTCGCAAAATGGTCGTGAAGTGGGAATCTCAAAAGACGTCCCAATTACATCTTCACTGAGATGTCCCGATGACGTCCCAACGACATCGTAACGACATCGCAGGATTATGAAATTTACGTCGTAGAGACGTCGCAAAATGGTCGTGAAGTGGGAATCTAAAAAGACGTCCCAATCACATCTTGACGTCTCGATGACATCCCAACGACATCGTAACGACGTCGCAGGATTTACTTGTTCATCTTTGTAAAGTCGTCGTAGAGACGTCTTTCCAAGACGTCCCTGAGACGTCGCTCAATGGTCGCGAAGTGGGATCCTCCGAAAACGTCCCAATCACATCTTCACTGAGACGCCTCGACGTCTCTCAATCTCTGGCCTTAACGACATTGTAGAGACGTCCTATAGCAACCTCCTTTTCCTGGGATATCATCGAAAGAACAAAACATACAAATTCAATGGATGTCTCCCTTTAAATTCTTTTTAAAAGTTTACGACCTTCGAAACAATCATTAATTTAGGATCATTTTGCGACGTCGTAGGGACGTCTGAAAATGGGACGTCGCAATTGGGATCCTTTTACGATCAATTTGGGACCTGATAAAAATTTTCAAATTTCATTCTGCAGTCATTAAACAGTATAAATCGAGTAATACTAACATGCTTATATAGAATTTACATTCGTATCGAATTCTGTTTTTTGGTCGTGTGGGGGATGATTTTACGACGTTTTTGGGACGTCTTTATACAGATTAAATAACGACCTTCGAAACAATTATTAATTTAGGATCATTTTGCGACGTCGTAGAGACGTCTGAAAATGGGACGTCGCAATTGGGATCCTTTTACGATCAAGTTGCGACCTGATGAAAATTTTCAAATTTCATTCTGCAGTCATTAAACAGTAAACTTTGAGTAACAACAACATACTCCATATGGAATTTACATTCGTACCGATTCTTTTTCTTGGTCGTGGTAAGGGATGCTTTCACGACGTTTTTGGGACGTCTCTATGCAGATTAAATTACGACCTTCGAAAGAATTATAAATTTTCAAAAGCGATTAGTCAACAAAGATTCATCGAATAGGTTTTATTACAGTTGCATGATTTAAAGAAATTAAAATAGACCAATCACAAATACGTAAGACAAAGAGAAATTCCCGGGTTATAAAATTCACATGTGATATAGAAAGTTTCAAAAGCAAAGACTTTCTTGCAAGAAAAGGTTAATACTGTTAATAATGATACATGTAACATAAGTTTCGATAAAAGACGTTTAGATAAATCTTAGAAGAATTAATCAAACATGGCGTTTTTTCAAAGGTAAACTGGCAAAGTGTAAATGAAAAAACACCTTGAAAAGATACGATCCTGTTCGATGAAATTAACGGTGAGTTTCTGTTTTCTGAATCCATACGGTGGGTATATTTATACATATTTATACATTGTTGTTGAACTTAGTTTCAGGATTCAAGCATCAGAAGAGCACTGTAGATGATGCTCAAAGATCTCCTGATCGATAATGAGGTTGGCGAAATTTCAGAAAGGCTAGCCGAAGGGAGTCTTAAATGTGGAAATACATGTTATTCAAAATTTTATAACTTGATGACAAATTAGCTAGTATATGTTGAACTGTAAATTGTTGCGTTGTAAACTTTTAAAAAGAATTAAAAAGGAGGCATCTATTGAATTTGTATATTTTGTTGTTTTGATGATCCCAACATAGATGGCCTATGATCCCAGGAAAAGGAGGTTGTTAATCGGACCTCTCTACAATGTCGTTACGACCAGAGATTGAGAGACCTCGACACGTCTCAGTGAAGATGTAATTGGGACGTCTTTTGAGATTCCCACTTCATGATTATTTTGCGACGTCTTAGGGACGTCTTGGAAAGACGTCTCTACGACGTCTTTACAACGTAAATTTCATAATCCTGCGACGTCGTTACGATGTCGTTGGGATGTCATCGGGACGTCTCAGTGAAGATGTAATTGGGACGTCTTTTGAGATTCCCACTTCACGACCATTGTGCGACGTCTTAGGGACGTCTTGGAAAGACGTCTCTACGACGTCTTTACGACGTCTTTGTGCCTGCTGGGGTGCTTTACTTTGAATCTTTTTCTATTTTACATTCTATGCTTTTTTGTACGCCTGCGCGGTTGTATGCGTTTTCTGTTTTCTATGCTTTGTTTTAATTTTTCTTTTCTCCGTGTTTGTCATGTTATGAGCCGACGCATTTATAATGTTTACATAAATCCAGCCCTTATCAAGTAGCATAAGCCAGCTTAAATGTCAATTTAATGGTCTTTAATAAAGGTATTTGATCACACATTCTCACTGTGAGAAATACAACAAAACAATCTTGAAAATTGTATAAAAGATCCTCGAAAACGTATATAAGAACATTTTCATAAATTGATAATACATCCTTAACATTAACTCAACAAAATATAATCCTTAAAAATCTATCGACCATATATGTATCCGAAAATTAGATACTTATAGCAATAACTCGGAAAATTTTATCTGCTATACGTTTTTAATTTTTAGTTTGCTTTATGTTTTTCGAGTTAGTGGCTAAAAACTAAATCACAAAATGAAATAAAACACTTCAAGTTCACCAAATGATGTATCCACTGTTGCGTATTAAGAGTTATTTTTTTAGTTAATTAAAACTTGGAGTAACTCAATAACAGTAATATTTAGCTTTTATTACCTTTTCGTTAGATTTGATTGATGGTGGAAATAAACTCCACTGTGGTCTACTTATGTCTCTCTTTTCAATCATCGCTTTTTGTTAGTTAAGAAAGAAGATTTACCAAGCACTTTTGTAAGTCTTCAAATTGCGTCAATAATAAGCAATTTCCATGATGATGTTATCGTTGAACTTTTTGGCAATTTTTTTAGTCAAAAAAGGAGCAAACTATAAAGGTGCTTCGACGTTCGTGAAAATGTGCATTTTAGGAAAAATTGACACTAAATTCTAAAAGTGCTTCGATAGTAGAAACTAAGTTCAAACCAAGGGTGACAATTTCGATGGGGGTCAATTTTTACACTTTGCTCAAAAGTGTGCTCGGGAAGTATAAACGAGGATTTTAGTGACCGACTGAAATGTTGCCCAACCATGTCGTTCTTCTAATGTGCATTTTTAATTTAAATATATAGAAACATCTTCATGAAAATTTATATTCAATAATACTGATTGCATTTATGTCTCGTATATTTTCAATTTGGTGATAACATATAATGTGATGATATATCACTTCGTTAACATAGGTCCCCATTTGTAGTTATGCTACACATAGTCAATACAAGTGCGAATTTGAAGATGAAGCACTTTTAAAATTAAGTGCACCTCAGGCACAAATAGCAAATTCGTAACCAGCATAGTCAAATTTTCAAATTTTTTTTGAAAAATTTAGGCTCATAATGAATTGTTTGAAAATTTGGTCCGAAATTCTCTTTTAATTTCACTTTCATTTCAAGTCATTTTGTGATTTAGTTTTTAGCCACTAACTCGAAAAACATAAAGCAAACTAAAAATTAAAAATGTGTTTCACATAATATTTTCCGAGTTATTAACTCGGGAATATTCTATAAGAATAAAATGTCTGAGTTAGTAACTCGGAAAAAATAAAACAAAATAAAATTTCCGAGTTAGTAACTCGAGAAAAATTAAAAATTTCCGAGTTAGTAACTCGGTTTGTGACGTCATAATGCGTAACTCGGGAATTCCGAACCTCTCTTTAAAGTTGCCCGCTATGCTTCGTTTCAAGGACAATAAATTTAGCATTTTTCGAAGAAATTTTCCTTCTAACCGAGTTTTCTTTCAAAAGGGTTTGAGTAGAACTTTCTCCAATTCAGTAAAACAAAACCAAACAAACAGCACTTAAAGTTAAAATTATCGTAGCTATCAACATGTCGAATAACCGCTACAGGGAATTTGAATTTTGTGGTATGTCATCTGTAGGTACGGAAGTTCAAAAGTAATCTTGCAATCTTCAACTGTATACATCTGGTTGGCTACTATTGATCATTTATGGCAACAAAATCTTACATTTTTAAGTACAGTGATACCAAACACAAAATGATTGAACTAATAAAGCTTTTCGGAACTTATCAAAATGTTCTAAAAACCTGCAATTATTTATTGTTGAAAGAACGAAGAATGAGGTAAGTTAAGAAGAACGATACGACCCAAATAGTAGCCTAATTTACATAGACGCCATTTTGGTTAAAAAGGTCTGCATGGGTTAAGAGGTAGGATTTTTCAGTCTGCGTTCGTTGGACTTTATATGTGACCTTCCCAGGGATCTTTATGGTTTGTTATCAAAATCCCATGAAGCGTCACATACAGTTCTGTCAAGGGATTTTTCGCAAACTGTACACGTAGATTAAACTTCCAGCCTGAATAGTAGTATTTTGAACTGCAAGGTGTTCCAATAGCGGGTCGAAAAGGATTCAAATTACAGGGGAAAATAACAATATTAAAAGTCTAACCGAACATAAAGTATTTCTTAAAGATAAAAAAATATTATGTACCAAATATATTAGAAAATTACCCCAAAGAAGAGAAAACAATTTAAATTAACGCAGGGAAAATAAAAAAAATTTAAAGGGGAACTAAACTAAAAAAATTACAAGTTCATTTTTTTGCCCTATTTGAAACAGCTTTAAAAATGATGAAAGTCAGTTTTTGAATTTTCAAAAAATCTTTTTTCGTTCTTGAGATATTGCCGTTTAAAGTTTTTTCCCGAAACATGATCTCCATGGCAACGTGACATCACAACGTTCAAGAAGATATTGCTGACATATAAATATGTGAATAACTCAGAATGTTTTAATGATTTATTGTTAGAACATTGCATGTAGAGTGGTAAATAACTGCAGTTGTGAAAACAGCAAAGAAATTTATTGCCACTGTTACCCCGACTCAGTTCCAGCTCTCTGTCAATTTTTGCTGACAAAGCTATAATAACATCATCCAAAACTATTACTATGATGAATTTCACTTTAACTTATGCCCAGTGAAAACTGTCCCATTTTCTAAAATTTCGTTTCCCTTACCTGAGTAGATCTCCATTTGTAGCTTTGTCAGCAAAAAACAGAAAAGGCCTGGAAACAAGCCAGGGTAACTATGGCAACAATTATTTTTAGTGACTTGATACCTGTACGGGTTTGTCACTATACATACAAAATTTAAGCAGTGCATCACTTATATTTCTTGAGTTATTTACATATTTGTATGTCAGCAATTTCTTCTTGAACATTGTGATGTCACGTTGCCATGGAGATCAAGTTTTGAGGAAAAACTTTAAATGACAATATCTCGGGAACGAAAAAAGATTTTTTGAAAATTCAAAAACTGACTTTCATCATTTTTAAAGCTGTTTCAAATAGGGCAAAAAAATGAACTTGTAATTTTTTTAGTTTAGTTCCCCTTTAAAAGAATAAATCTATACGCTTGGAATAAAATAATAAAAGGTTGACTTGCTCTTTATGTTAACTGACAATGAGAAGAATATTCAAAATTATAAAAATTACCTAATGCATAATCAAAAACAACTCTTATGGTTTAAGGATAACTGCGGTAATTAAATCGATAAAAATCTATTGTTGTTGTTCATATAACTCACTGAAGCTGAAGATTTAAACAGATTTTCGTTAAATACGGTGGGACAGACAACAACATTCCTCTTTACAAAATAGCAGAATCGAAACTTTATTCATAGCAATATTTCACTTGGTCGATTTAATAAAAATATACACATTACGTCAAATTATTCTAAGCTCTATTCTATTCCTGACAGAAAATTTGCGGCCATAAAAACATTGGGCGCTAAAATTTTATACAAGCGAAATATCTGAAATTAAAAGCGTTCGTAATAACATACTTTGTATAAAAACTTTAAAAACATTAACACTATCGAAAAATCAAAAATACAATTATTTAAAATAAGCATTTCCATTATTTAATAACCATCATCATCAGTGCTATAAACTATCTGTGTACATTTAACCTACTATGGCGAAAGATTTATTGAATATATAAAAACAAGATTAAGAACATTGTGATTAAAAATTCACAATTTTAACCAGAGATATCTAGCCTATGCTTTTGATCCATATAAGTTCTTACATATAAATCGGTTCATATATATATATATATTCTATACCTGTGTCAGTATTCAGTATTGCTAGTTGAAATCTTATTACATGAAAATACTGTAAGGATATATTTACTTCTACCGTTACATATATCTAACATGATGAAATATTTTTATAAATGTAATCTTTTTCTTTTATGTTTGTCATAATAGAAAATTTGGATAGATGGAAAATCTCACAGAAAATGTGAAATTCATTGAATATGACGGTCTTGTTCGGAACGCAACATTCGGTGTGACTGCTTTTCCCTAAAACTTTATGTCGGTTGTGTTTGGTTTTGATGGTGATTGGGGACAGTACCTGCAGACAACGATGAATTCTGGGCCACATAAGTTGAGGACATTTCAGCAGATTGATAACCTGATTGTGGCAAGTTAGAGACGTAAGGCTTTGGTGACGAGATTCCAGTAACGCATTGTGCATTGTGTAAGTTGTTGTTTGATCGTATAGGGTTATTCATGCTAGATGGCGCGGTTTTGGCAGAATTTGAAGTTGGTTGTATTCCATTGAGGCCAGTGCTTCTAATTTGGTTGGGTATATTACCTGTAGACAACGACGGAGTCTTAGATGCAGACGTTGAGGACACTGCAGCAGATTGATTACCTGACTGTGTCAAGTTAGAGACGTAAGGCTTTGGTGACGAGATTCCAGTAACGCATTGTGCATTGTGTAAGTTGTTGTTTGATTGGATAGGGTTATTCATGCTAGATGACGCGGTTTTGCCAGAATTTGAAGTTGGTTGTCTTAAATTGAGGCCAGTGCTTCTAATTAGGTTGGGTATATTACCTGTAGACAACGACGGAGTCTTGGCTGCAGACGTCGAGGACACTGCAGCAGATTGATTACCTGACTGTGTCAAGTTAGAGACGTAAGGCTTTGGTGACGAGATTCCAGTAACGCATTGTGCATTGTGTAAGTTGTTATTTGATTGTATAGGGTTATTCATGCTAGATGACGCGGTTTTGGCAGAATTTGAAGTTGGTTGTCTTAAATTGAGGCCAGTGCTTCTAATTTGGTTGGGTATATTACCTGTAGACAACGACGGAGTCTTGGCTGCAGACGTCGAGGACACTGCAGCAGATTGGTTACTTGACTGTGGCAAGTTAGAGACGGAAGGCTTTGATGATGAGATTCCGGTACCGCACTGTGCACTTTGTAAGTTGTTGCTTGGTTGGGCTGGTTTTACAGGGGGCCGTTTCTTGTAATTGTTGACTGATCTTGTTGCTTCGTAAGACGCAATGGAAGTACCATAGTCCGCTATTGTTGCATGAGCCTTTTCCTTGTATTTTATCAAATATCGAGGGTAACACTGATCTCTTTCGAAAATGACATACTTGGATGGATTTTGGATATTGTTTACACAACTATCATACAAGTCATGTGTTGACGTATCTACTTCAGGAGGCCTCTTCAATGTAGAATTTCCCTGGAAATTAATTTTATATTGAAATGTTAGAATATATTCTCGCTTTAGTGAGAGTTGAGGGATAGATTGATTTACAGATCACTGTAGTAAACAAATAGATAAGAAAATGTTTATACGAGCAAACAAACAAATAAGTAAATGAAAAGTTGGTGAATTGTGCAGCAAAAAACTTAAGTATGAAATATACGAGGAACATGTAAAGATATTGATTTTAAAGAAAGCGACGAGAGGGCTTTACCAAAGTAAATCTTCCAGCCAAAATTTGAGCCACAAACATATAGCGAACGTTGCTATCATCAGCTGTTGTGTACAGATGGCTGTATGAAGCAGAAGTGGAGAAGTAGCTTCCTTGACCATACACAGTTGCATGTTTACCAGATAGTCTCCAATCAAAGTTCTGGACACAGATCGGTTCGACAACATCATGATTAGTGCCATGATAAAGAAATTTCTCGTTAGACCCTCCCAGTTTTTCCAACAAAATGGCTTTCTTCCTGCGGTAAAATTAAGTAAAATGGGAATAATTGAAAATATTTTAACATAAAACAAGAACTGTACAGCTTAAAGACTTCAGGAAGTGGAAAGCAATTGCACAACTACTTTCACTGAAAGTAACACATCTCAAAATGCAAGATTCTTTGCCAGAATTACCTGGAAATGACCACCAAACTAAAATTGAGCACCTTCTTTATGAAAATTTTTATGTGACAATGAGCATACTTTAAAGTCAGAATTTCGCGAATGGACTTTCAATTCGCGAAATTAAATGCCCGCGAAAAAATCTTTTTGGCACATTCGCGAAATTAAATTCCCTCGGAAAACAATTGATTTTGCACGGATTAGCGAAATTTCGCGAGAATTTTCAAAAATCTTAAAAAATGTTGAAATCTGTTTAAAAGTTGCATTTACAGTTCTTCCGCGCCTAATATTTGTATGTAAGTCCACCCTACTGTACCAGGTTCGGTATTTTCTCTGCGGAAGATTCATTATTTAAACATTTCTGTAGTCATACTATAGATTAGTTATTCGGACAGATTAATTAATGAATAACGAAAGCACTATCCGCGAATTTAAAAGGAAGTATCAAGCTGAACTGATACGTCCCAGAACCAGCAAGAATGGCGAGTCAAGCAGAGAACTAGTTGAGGCGAAAAGAGGCCGTCCACCTCTCCCAGGAGAAATAGATCAACTGGTTCAACAGTACATCAGTACAAACAGCTTCAAACAGAGGAGCCGTTGTGACAAAATCGATGGCCGTCTCAACAGCTAAATGCCCTTATGACACGGTATCCAGATAATGTTGAAAAGAACGACCACGACAATTCTTAATGGGCAAAGAGTTTGTTTGTCCGAATGGAATACTCAAGACGAAAAGCCACAACAGCAAATGTGGAATTACCATCAGGTATACAAAAAGAAGCTCGACTTCTTTTTCATCACCAAATCATTGAAAAGATCGAGACCAGTAATAATCCTGAATCACTCGTTTTGAACTTTGATCAAACTCCTAGCAAATACGTACCAGTAGCTAGCACAACTTTAGCCAAACAGAATTCTAAGCAAGTATTGATCAAAGGATCCGATGATAAGAGAATAATACTACTATATTCACAATCACACTTGACGGAAGGTTCTTGGGTATGCAGTAAAACCAATCAAAGCTTGCCACGTTTCAAATTCCCACAAAACTTTTCCTTGAGTGTAAATAAAAAACATTATAGTAATGAGCAAGAGCCGCTCAAGCTTATCGACGAAATTATCGTGCCCTACGTCAATGAGGAACGAAACAGAATGCAACGACCAGATCAAAAAGCCCTTGTGATTTTTGATGTTTTCTGGGGACAAATTACTGACGAGGTATCGAAAAAATTTAAAGAAAACCGCATCGAAATCGTTTTTGTCTGAGCTAACATGACAGGCTTGTTTCAGCCTCTAGATCTTACTGTCAATGCCTATGCAAAGAAGTTCTGCAAGAAGAAGTTTAACAACTGGTACATATGAGTGAAATCTACAACCAACTAGATGCTGGCAAACAAATTGAAGAAGTTGATGTAAAACTTCAGCTGACGAAGCTCAAACCACTTCACACTGAATGGTTAACAGATCTATACAACCACACGACGAAACCCGAAGGTAAAGCAGTAATAATCAATGGATGGAAAGCTGCTGGAATTTTGGATGCATTCGAAGGCGGCGTTAGTAAAGATTAAGCAGCTATATATGTATATGTCTCCACCTCCATGTTCTATTTTACAGAAGAAAAAAATTTTTTGACTTAAGGTGTGAGTACGCGAAAAAAAATCACTTTTCTGAATTCTTTTTTTTTTTTTTTGCACATCAGGATGAAAGGAACTCTGAATTTCCCAATGGTGAAATTATTTCTTCAGGAAGTGGCTGGGAAGTCTGTTTATTTTCCAAAAACGTTGTATTAGCGGCTAATTTGTGTACATTAAAGATCATGAAAAAATAAAACATATTCATCATGTTGCGTATTGATCCTTTTATTTCAAAATTCCGTGTCATAAATAATTAATTACCTTAAGGGAACTAATTTTCGCGGGTATAAATTTTCGCGAAACAAATTTTCGCGGTTGGATGGGTCCAAATGGCCAAGTTTCGCGGAACTTATTTTCGCGGTAAGCATGTCATGAAGAACTCTTATACTGTCTACTTTAAAGCTTAAAGTATCAACCAACCTTTTTGTTTTCAAACAAAATAACATAAACAAAATTCAAAAATACTTGTTTTCCCGATTACATGATGTTTATGATTTCGGAAACGGTTTGAATCTCAACTCAAATCTGAATCATGACGTTGCAAACAGAGTGTCGAGTGGTGCTAAAAATCGAACCACTGCTTTAACGGTTTAAAAATCTTAAATTTCATGGAACTGATTTTCGCGGTAAAGCCATTATTTTGTATTTCGCGGAACTTAATTTCACGGAAAGGGCCAAAAAACTCGAAAATAAGTTCCGCGAAAATATCTTCCGCGAAAAGTAGTTCCCTTAAGGTAGTTCACGCAAAAAAGAAAAATCTTTGAAGCTCTTTTTTTCAGTGTTCATTTTTCGTGTCAGAGCCATTTACGTTTGATGTTCCATTTCCAAAACTAAAAAAGCTCGTATATTGAGATTTGGCTTACTGAAAAGCTAAAGGATAGTTCTAAAAACGCTTTTTTGTATCTTTTAATTTTGAACGGAACAGGAGTTATACTCTTGTAAACGAAAGAAATGAAAACAAAAAACAAGGTTTTAGAGAAACTGAAAATAACTCTAAAAATATTTATTTAAACCAAAAAAAGCGTTTTTCACTCTGTCTTGTGATTATAAAAGTGTAAAACACGTAAGTAAAACTGAACTCGTTTTGTAAATGGAGCTACGTATGTACAACAAGGTTAATTCTCTTTGACTCAACTCTAAAATTTAAACTTTTAGTTTACATCAAAATTTTTAACATGAGCTTTTAGAGATGTAAATAAGCTTTCCAAAAATGTATCATACTTGATGTAAACATATTCAAAAATAAACAAGAAGCCGCTTGGCTTGAAGACTTCAGGACGTAACACAACGATGCATTATTTAGTCTCAAAATACAACGTTGCCGAATTGCCAAATTATGTTCAAATCTAATAAAATGACTGGCAAATTCAAAATCAGCAACTTCTAATTGTGAGTTGTAGAAATTTTTATGAATATTGCGGAAATTTCTAAGTTTGATCCAAATTTGGCCCGAATTACCCATTCTGGTCAAATCTGACAAAATGACTGACAAATTCGTAATCAGCACCTTTCAAATGTGATCGGCGCAAAATTTTTTGAAATTTCAAGAACTTACCAAATTTGTGACTGTCCAGGGGATTTTGATAACAAACGATAAAACGTTTTTTAAAGAAACGTTTAAACGTTGCAAAAACAATAGAAAAAAACGTTTTAAAACGTTTTTATAAAAACGTTTAAACGTTTTTGCCAGAAGTCAAAAACGTTTCAAGAATTCGAAAGAGAAAACGTTTAAACGTTTCTTTAAAAAACGTTTTATGCAGAACATTAAAAACGTTTAAACGTTTTATCATTAAAAATGTTTTTATTGTTAAAAACAATGCCTCATAATAAAGAGCTGAAGAGCTCTTGCTTCGGCTGCTATTGAGCAAGGAAGATGGAACTATAGGCCGGTTTTCACATCGTTTGCTGTCGTCGCACGTATAAGCGAACTAATTTTTGATTTAGATTTGAGTTGAGTTGAATAAAGTGGAAACTGGCCTTTAGTTGAAATTTTCGGGAGGTTTTAACTTCAGCAAGTCATAGCCGTTGATTGGGCGAATCAAATCATATGACAGCCAATCGCCCCAGAACCTGAAAACGTTATCAAAATAAAGTCCATAAATATATAAATATAACTAAAAACGTTACCAAGCAATTTGATTAACAGTGCATCTTAATTTTGTGAAAGTGAAATGTTTCTTAAAACAGAAAAATTAAGGTTTATCCAGATCTGTTTCTATAAAAATTAGCCGTTTTCAACTACTTTCACCGAGTGAAAATACATCTTAACGAAAATAAACATAAAACTTTTCCCCGAGGATTTACTAAAATAGCAATTCTATCAAATTCGTTCTATTATGGAATCAATGGAATTATAGCGGACGGTTTCTATTTGTGGAAACTTTGAAAACAGCTGTTGTTTCTTTAATCTTTAAATGAATGAGAACCAGGTAATCAACGTATTGTAATATACTAACATGTGTTACCTGCAAATGAATATTTAAAAAAGTACACACTTGAAGAACATTAAGGTCATTAAAATAAATCAAAACAAAAGAACGCACCTTATTCATTAAAAATCAAAATAAAATCAAAGAATTATGAAGTAAAAGATTAAAAGTTTTTTAATTATAACTGGTTTTAATAACGAACTTTCCAAAAATGGCGCAGACGAATGTGATTATAAACAAACCGCTGGACACTTCTTCAAACGAAACTTGTTTACGTTTGCAGAGAAATGCAACGATACTAAAATCCGCTGGACGGTTTAAGTTGAAAATGTTTTTTCGTAAAAAAATGGATTAATGTAAAAACGTTTTTTATAAAAACATTTTTAAAAAACGTTTTTCAAAAACGTTTATAACGTTGCACACATAACAAGAAAACGTTTTTTCGTTAACGAAAAAACGTTTTTCAACAAAATGAAAAACGTTTAAACGTTTTTAAACGTTTTACCGTTTGTTATCAAAATCCCCTGGAAAGTCACATTTGGTCCAAATTTGACCTAAATTGCCCAATTTTAGTAAAACCTGGCAAAATAATTGTCAAATTTGAAATCAACACGTTTCAATTGTGATCTTTGCAAAATTTCATGAAAATTGAAGAACTTTCGAAATTTGGTCCAAATTTGACCTAAATTGGCCAATTTTAGTCAAACCTGGCAATATCATTGTCAAATTCGAAATCAGCACCTTTCAAATGTGATCCGTGCAAACTTTTGTGAAAATTGAAGAATTTACGAAATTTGGTCCAAATTTGGCCTAAATTCGCCAATTTTAGTTAAACCTGAGAAAATCATTGTCAAATTTGAAATCAGCACCTTTTAATTGTGATCCGTGCAAAATTTCCTGAAAATTGAAGAACTTTCGAAATTTGGTCCAAACTTGGCCTAAATTGGCCAATTTTAGTCAAACCTGGCAATATCATTGTCAAATTCGAAATCAGCACCTTTCAAATGTGATCTGTGCAAATTTTTGTGAAAATTGAAGAATTTACGAAATTTGGTTCAAATTTGGCCTAAATTGCCCAATTTTAGTCAAACCTGACAAAATCATTGTCAAATTTGAAATCAGCACCTTTCAATTGTGATCCGTGCAAAATTTCATGAAAATTGAAGAACTTTCGAAATTTGGTCCAAATTTGGCCTAAATTGCCCAATTTTAGTCAAACCTGACAAAATCATTGTCAAATTTGAAATCAGCACCTTTCAATTGTGATCCGTGCAAATTTTTATGAAAATTGAAGAATTTACGAAATTTGGTCCAAATTTGGCCTAAATTGGCCAATTTTAGTCAAACCTGGCAATATCATTGTCAAATTTGAAATCAGCACCTTTCAATTGTGATCCGTGCAAAATTTCATGAAAATTGAAGAACTTTCGAAATTTGGTCCTAATTTGGCCTAAATTGCCCAATTTTAGTCAAACCTGACAAAATCATTGTCAAATTTGAAATCAGCACCTTTCAATTGTGATCCGTGCAAATTTTTATGAAAATGGAAGAATTTACGAAATTTGGTCCAAATTTGGCCTAAATTGGCCAATTTTATTCAAACCTGGCAATATCATTGTCAAATTCGAAATCAGCACCTTTCAAATGTGATCCGTGCAAACTTTTGTGAAAATTGAAGAATTTACGAAATTTGGTCCAAATTTGGCCTAAATTGCCCAATTTTAGTCAAACCTGACAAAATCATTGTCAAATTTGAAATCAGCACCTTTCAATTGTGATCCGTGCAAAATTTCATGAAAATTGAAGAACTTTCGAAATTTGGTCCAAATTTGGCCTAAATTGCCCAATTTTAGTCAAACCTGACAAAATCATTGTCAAATTTGAAATCAGCACCTTTCAATTGTGATCCGTGCAAATTTTTATGAAAATTGAAGAATTTACGAAATTTGGTCCAAATTTGGCCTAAATTGCCCAATTTTAGTCAAACCTGACAAAATCATTGCCAATTTGAAATCAGCACCTTTCAATTGTGATCCGTGCAAAATTTCATGAAAATTGAAGAACTTTCGAAATTTGGTCCAAATTTGGCCTAAATTGGCCAATTTTAGTCAAACCTGGCAATATCATTGTGAAATTTGAAATCAGCACTTTTCAATTGTGCTCTGTGCAAATTTTCATGAAAATTGGTCAACCGGAAGTCCTAATTTGACCAAATTTGCGAATTCCGCAACGATGTCATGTAAACGCTGCACGAAAACGTTCATAACTTGGAGGAGTAGGAGGAGGAGGAGGAGAAACCACGGGTATTTTAAATACTTTACTCCACCACGGGTGTCCTAAAGTCAATTACTCCGAAAAAAATAATTTCTTCCCGTGAATATTTCTGACTTTAAAGTATATTCTTTGAAGTGTGTATAATAATATGTATACTTCCTTAATAGTACTTTCTCTGTGATTCTTCAAAAATTTTGTCCACTGGGTAGTTACACAAGAACATACAGTTATACAAGAACGTTCCTGCAAAGACTTTTTTTATTGTACTGACGATGACTTTAAATGTCATTGAAACTTTAAACACATTTTCCTATAGAATGAAGCAATTATTTCAAGAAATCAATAAAAAATCATGTAACCTTTCATAAATGTTGTAACTGTCTTTGTTACATATCTCCTTTATATCTAACACCAATACACTGCAGAGTATGGAATCTTCAAAGTCCTTCTGCAGCATTTTATACTTGGCTGTTGTCAAAGTAATTTTCTCACCAAGCTTGTGATTGTCCGGCCAATGTGATGGTTTCTGAAGTTCAGTTACTACTTGATATCTATAAAAATAAATTACATTAATAATCTTGTTATGTACCTATTAATAACACTATGACTATTATCTCTAGAACTTTAACTTATGATTGAAAAACAAATTTAGAAGCTAAAGTCATTATTACCTCTTCATGTTTTCCTTTGTTTTATGCATAGGTCTTCGGCGAACTCTTCTTTTTGTCATGTATCGAGGACCCTGATTTTGTTGTATCATTTTATCAAATGATATGATATAACGAAATTCATCTGTTTTAAATTCAAACGATGCCTTGCCATTTACAAATGCTAATTCTATCTCTTGGCTGTTAGTCTAAATTTAATGACAGTATGCAATCAATTCATAGCAACAGCGATTCTTAAAGGCAGATTCAACTGCACTAACAAAGACTTTCCAACAAAATTTGGGACGGAATCAGCGTCAAAAATTAAAATTCTAATCAATCTAAATTTTGTCACACAAAAAGTCTTTCTTATAAAATTTTAATATCCTTCAATAGTGTTTTTCTACTTAACACAATATCTTGCAGACCAAAATTGTTATTATGTTTCAAGGATATGATTGGATTTTAATTACAGTAACTAAGGATAACAATTTCGATCCTACTTCGGACTCAAGAAGTAGAGTTACGGGAAATTAAACATTTACGTGGGGTCTCAGGATCATTTCGTGAAATACAAAATAAAAGCTGTATTGTTATTGAGTATTTGGTATGCATGATAGATCATTGTGATAACAAAACAGAAGAGAAAGAAAGATGGCGAATTAATTGTGAGAACTGACCGCAGAACTTCCAATGAAGATACCAGATTAAAACGTAAAATACTTCCCTTGTTCAATACCAATATGTTTACTAGACTATGGGAACTACTGTATAAACCTTTTTGGCTAAAAGATACTGAACTGTTACAAATTAAGGCTATTGTGAAAATATATATCTCAAGAGTCGAAAACCATATGGGCTTCCAACACATGTTTCCTATGAGTGTGAGTTTTACATGAACTATGAAGAAGCCAAATTTCTGACCTCACTTCACCAAACCAGAGAATCAATGGAAACAGGCCCATCTATGTTGATTAAAAGCCTTGAATCATTGAATTTTTACTGACCGGTGTCACCAAACAGTGGACATAATAGAAAAACCACTACAAAAGTTATTGGAGACAAATATAAAGATTATTTAATTACTGAATGGGCTGGAACACTGCTGATGTTATTTTTTCATTTATGATAAACATTTTACTCTAAAATAAGTATTATTGCAGATTTTTTTACATTAAATATCAGATACTGTTAATATATTAAGGCTAAAATACACTATGTGATTAAGCAATGATTTGTTATATGCAAGAAATCAGACAGTGTATTTAAAAAAATCACGTTTTTTATTTTCCATGATTAAGCATATATGATTTTTAAGATGTTGCACAGTGCTCTACTTATGATTAATCACAACGTTTGAACTAACAAGATTTCTTCATTGCAATTGTGTATGTAGAAAAACAAACAAACTATATCTTGATATCTTTCAACATTCATTTTGAAAACGAGAGAAAAATGTCAGTCTGTGCAAGTTGAAAGAGTTTATCTCTGAATATGGAAAAAAGAATGCTTATGGAACATTTGCGAGGCAGGATAC
Source organism: Turritopsis dohrnii (assembly GCA_027922465.2). Lineage (NCBI taxonomy): Eukaryota > Metazoa > Cnidaria > Hydrozoa > Anthoathecata > Oceaniidae > Turritopsis > Turritopsis dohrnii. Next base: position 335,989 of record BQMF02000066.1, on the reverse strand, counting down.
AAGGATAGAAACTTAAAACAAGCTGCATTAAAAAGATTGTTTAAGAAGTTTATTTTTCCAAGGTAAAAAAGTTTTCAAAGTTTCATGTACTATTTTTATCTAAACAACTTTTCTAGTCATTGCCAATCTTTGTTCCTAATATTCATGTGAACTTGCAAAGGAAATGGCTAGCAAACAAGGGGAAATGACCGCATTTTAAACATTTGGAATTCTTGCCAGATCTAACAATGCCAAGGAAAAGCTAATCCAACATTGTTGCAAGTACTTCAATTGATTTAGGCACATGCATCTTGCCAGGATGCTTTCTGTTATATTTGAAACAAGATGCCCTTATGGGCAGAAGGATTTCTGCAAAATCAGCTGAAGTATGAAAATGACTAACAATAACATTTTTGAAACTTGAAAGATTTTGAATGATTGAACAATACAATACAACATTGACTGCTGCTCAGTGTAGACTGCACACAGCAGGTGGGGATTGTGACACACAAATTAAAATGAGCTTTGTTATTGAAATTTTGAAGTTAAATATGTTCAAACAGCTGGCCAAAGGTGTGCTACCAGTGAAAATTTTCATGAATAAATTATTTGAAATTATATGTTGACTCTTTTGAATGTTTGAATGAGAGTGAGAAATGTAAAAAGTACTCTTATATATAATTACATAAACAATACACAAATTATATATAAAAGAAACACATGACATAACAATCAACCCAAAATGACCTAATTTAATCTAACAAAATAGAAGAAAAGTTTATAAAAATTCTTTTAGAAATTCGAAAAGGTTGAATGATCTTTACAAGGCATGCCAAAAGTGTAATTGATACTATGTAAAACTTTATTGCATATATATATACATCTGAATGACATGAAACATTGTTTATTTTGGGTATACAACATACGATTAAGTTTATATTGATCTTTTCTGATATCACAGTGATTACGTATGAAAATCATGTAATATGCTTTAAACATTTGATATGTACTTCCAATCTTCTTAATTATATACAAACAGAATTCCCAATGTTGCAAATACAAAAAGTAATCAAAGATCTTGATCATTAAAAGTATATGCTCTATAAATTTATACCAAAATTTATCAACAAACAAATCAACAAACATAAAATAATAATAAATACATAATAGTTTATATGACGCTCGACCCACACACAAGCCACATACAAGCAGGAATAAATTCACAACAGATAACACAAGCAAACACAGGTCCACACAGCACGTAAAAATTGAACACAACGTAATTGTTCATTAACAATCGTGATTAGGAAGAACACTCATAAATAGGGGCATTGTCAGTATAACTTAGCTAGAAAACCATCAATCAAAAGTGGTGCAGAGCAGACAACCACTACTTAATGTTAGAGCTGAGGAGGAAACAGTATTAAAGTATTACAACCCAAACAAGAAATAAAAAAATCTTTTGTATCTAGAAAGGCTTAAACATTGAAACATTTTCCCCTAATACCAACACATAGCTCTTTGACTCAAAACTTCTTACTTTACAACTTCTTAGTTAGAAAAGAATTATCACACTAAAGTAGAATATTATACGTACTCCTCAGAGCTTCATAAAAGCATAATTGACACTACAAAAACTTTATTGACACTACGAACACTTTAAACTATATATACCATCAGACTATATATTTCTTTACATCTGAATGAAAAATACTTACTTTATTTTGGAATAAAGTATACAGAATAATGAGTGTACATTGATCATTTCTGATTTCAAAGTAATTACGTAAGTAAACCATACACAAACTTCAAACATTTAAGATTGCTATCAATCTTCCTTTTTACGAATGGACTAATTGCAAACAAAAAAGTAAACAAAAATTTTGATCATGAAAAATACAAAACTGAAAGTTGAATGTTTTTTACAGGATGTGAAGTGTTTCGAATTGTATATCAAAATTAGGAAGGTTGTCCATAATTAGAGACATTGATAACCTAAAAACTACTGATCACCGACAAAAAAAACAATACTGCATTTCAAAGCATTATTATACAAGCACATAAGCTTAACATAGCTAGAGTGAAACATTAAAGATATAAAAAGTGATGCTGAGTAGGCAGACAGTTGGAGCTGATAAGGAACTTAAGCTGAGCTGTACGCATCCAGAGCTTAAAAAGCATTACAGCCCACATTTGAAACAAACAATGATCTTTTTTAGAAAAAATCTCAGACATTAATCTCAAAAAAACAAAACATACCTTTTCATTCTGTTTATAAAATGAAACGAAAAATCACCATTGAATCATAATAATATAATATAAGATAATAATAAATTACTGCTACAAATTTTATTCTTCATCTTCAGTTTTGGAAATGTGCATCTTCTTTAATTATACTGACTAAAGCTGCTTTGGTATCCTTTTGGTGTTTCTTCGACTGAAATGCGTGACTTAGGCTTCGTGTAAACATTCGCACGAGATTTTCAAAAACCGCTAGGTTTGGACAGTAAGAAGAAGAAAAAGAACAGAGCCGGTTTTAAGGTATTTCTTGCTTACGCAGAAATCCAATAATAAGCATTCATCATGAACTAACTTGGCTTCCTTGAATTGAAATTAGAACATTGTGCTTCTGTTGAATTGAAGCATCTCGTATTGCCATTGGCTCTCTATTACAGTTCTATCAACAGAACCATGTGGAGCGGATCGAACTTGTGCTTTCGTTCTGAGATAGTTGTGCAAGACACAGCTGGCTAAAACAACTTTTTTAGTTTTATACCTACAAATATATGCCTTTAAATCTTTCAAATATTGCTTCACAAACTACTGGTACAAATTTCCCTATTATAAGTTTATGTAAGTGAAAGCACATGAAAGGTTTAAATAAGAACTACTAGTTGCCAAATATCAAACTTGACTTCAGAGGAATGGTTTCACACATCTGGGTATATTCTTTTGAAATGCCCCCTCTGATTCATGATAAAATTTCATCAAAATTCTCTGCCCCCATATGTAGATAATTTTTTTAGATTTCATTTTCTTCTATATGCAGCTCAGTGAGAAGGAAGCTGTGTGTAAAATCCATGACTAGTTCTACGTTTCAGCCAAAATTTCACCAATTTTTTTCTATCATTTTCTTGTACTTTTTTTATCAATATCGTCACATATTATTACTGCTGCAGCCACAATTTCCACTTCATCATCAAAATCCATTTTTTAATTTTCTTATTTTTTGCTGTCAACTTTATGTTCATTTTATATTCTTATGACTTATCATATGATCAGAATAATATTAATTTAGATCACTTAAAATTAATTTAATTTAAATCCATAAAAGTCTTTATACATTTTACATTGCGTAAATTGAGCTTGGAGAACCACTTTTGGTATTGTAAGATATGTTCACCATGCAGTTAAGATTTTAATTAATTGGAAGACTTTCAACATTGCTATGCCGGCTTTGGAAAGGTTGAAGATTCTGGAACAATCAAATATATTGATTATATTCGTTTCCAGCACACAACTTCAGCTTAAACAGAACACCATTAATCCTTTTTCAGCAATAGTTGATTCATTAAGGCCTGAGAGCTTCTCGAATTTATGGTATTGGTGCACTTTGTAAGTGATTTGGTCTTTTTTTCAGCTAATGCCTTTTTTACCCTGAAAAAGTGTTCATCTATGTGCACTCAATCTCATTTATATCTTCAGTAGACTGTTGTCAAATGCTTTTACTTAAGACTTCATTACAGGTTGCAAACGTCTTAGAACTTGATAACGCGCTCTGTATATTGACCACTTTTCGTTGAATTGAATTGAATTTATTTCTTTTCCTGGTCACATCCTAGCAAATGTTACAAGTGACTACTGTAAAATAAATTATAAATAAATTTACACAAAATATCTTTCGAGACAATGGCTATTGATTTTCTTAAGAGGATGACTAGAGGGAGCTTTTTAATACCACAAGGATAATAAAGTAAAAGCCACCTTAATATTTTAACTTGCCTATGCCAAGTCTTGCGACAAAAAATTGAAAATGGGAAATAAAATAAAATAATGATTTACGAATATAAATCGAATATTTGTGTAAAATGAGGAGCTCTCATAGGATTTCATGATCTGTTTTTTAAGAGCCTGATTATATGAGGCGGGTTGACCCAGTTCTGTCCTGCCATGCCGGGTTGGGACTGATAACGTTTTTAGATTATATGACAAAAATTCAACCCGGGACGGTCCCGGGTCAACACAGGGTTGACAAAACGAAAGCATGAATTTAAAAAAAAAAAGGTGGATGCAAAGCGTAAAAAATGCTTTTGGAATTGATATTTTCAAATATAATGATATTTACTGGACTGTTATTTCAAATGCACGGTATCCTATCCTTGTACGTGCTTCATAGGAAGCAATTGATTCAAAATATTTCGACTTATGTGGCTTTGTGTTGCAGCAAACAGATCACTAAATTAAAACATAGCAGAAGAAAGATCCGCAAAAAAAACATGATCTGCTTGGTATAAAGAAGAACTGAACAAACATGGATAAACATGTATTACATTTATAATGATGATTTCGCATAAACATTTTCGCATCACTCTACTTGAAGTTTTCATCCATGTTTATCATTCGATAATGTTTTGGTGGTACTGCGTATACACTGTTAGAAAAATTATATTTTCCAACCCGGGCTTCCGGGTTGGAGATATTACATGAAGCGAGTCAACTCGCCAAATCAACCCAACCCGCCTTGCCGGGTTGACTCACCTCATATCATATGGAATATAATTTCTGCATGAATTTGCCAAAATGCCGAGCTAGCTGATTTTCTTCTACTGAGCTGCAGCCGGGTTACAAACGGGTCAACACGTCTCATATAATCAGGCCCTAAGTCTATACTTGAGAATATTGAAAGAATTTGAAAATAATATTTCGGGATTTTGATTACCAAAAAAATTACATGTTTCGGGTCCATTTACAGAATGAGATTTTTCACCAAATTTGACATTTTGAAATGGGGTGTTCGCAAAAGATGAACTCTTCTAGTATCGTATTCATGAGAACATTTTTTTCAGAAAAAAACTCACATATAGCTTCCGGCAGATTTCCGTCAAATAGACATTATTAGTTGTAGTTTTTGGATCAGTAAGACGCCATCAAATTTAAAAATATTCATTGATTTGAACAATGGAGTTAAAGGGCTATCAAAATCTGAAAATGACATAATTCGCAAGCATTTCTTTTCTATATTGAAAATTCGATCCAGATTTTCTTTACTTGAATAACACCAAACAAGACACCCATCCAAGAGATGCGAATAAAATAGACAATAGTAAACAGATTTAGTAATTTCAACAGTAGAAAAGTCTAAGTTTAGCTATGACACCTACTGCAATATTAAATTTTCTACACATATTTTCAGTGTGTTTGTTCCAAAGGACCTCATTTATCGTTAGACCAACGTATTTGATATATTTACTTTGCTCAATTTTTTTTCCATCAATTTTTATTGAAATGTCAGGACACAGACGATTTGGATTACGGAGTAAAATAAATTCGGATTTGGGAACATTAAGTGAAAGCTTGTTTGTATTTAGCCATTTTACAAGAAGTTTTAGTTCAAAATTGACGACATTTTCGGTTTCTCCTGCCTTTTTACTAGCAAAAATAAGATTAATATCATCTGCAAAGTGATGAGTTAAGCAATTCTTAAAAATTCCATGTAGCTAGGTGATTTATGTAAATTAAGAACAAAAGAAGCCCAAAGAGTTGATCCTTGGGGCACTCCACATTTAATAAAATCGGTTTTTGACTTTACACCTGAAATTGTAACAAATTGTTTTCTGTTTTTAAGGAAAGACCTTTAGCCAGTCATTAGGAATTCCACGGATGCCATTATGACTCAGTTTGTAAAGAAGAGTTTCATGATCGACAGTGTCGAAAGCCTTTTTTAAATCAATAAAATTATATTTGTCATTGTCAAGGTGTTTCTTCACAGTTTCAATCATACTAATCAAAGCATGGTTTGTTGAGTGTTTTGAGTGAAACCCAAATTGCCTTTTAAAAAAGAAGTTATATTTACAAAGAAAATTATACATTCGTTTATAAAAACATTTTTCAAAAATCTTGCTAAAGCACGGCAACAAAAAAATAGGCCGATAATTATTACAATCAAACCAGCTTCAAAGACAGGGGTTACGGAAGTTAATTTCCACAAATCTGTGAAAACACCATCAACAAAGGAAGAGTTTATAATAAAAGAAAGAGGCTTATAAAGAACAGAAGAGTTTGACCTTAAAATCGATATCGGGATACTGTTAGGACCACATGATTTTTGGATCTAATTCATTTGATTGTTTTAAAATTTCAAATTCATCAGTGGGCGTTAAAAAGAACGATGGGGTGTTATTTTGTTTCAAGAATGTCTTAAAAGAAGTATTGGAATTTATTTTTGAAGCTAGTTTTGGACCCATATTGAAAAAGAATTCATTCATAGCATTACTAATTTTTTCAGGGTTTGTAACAATTTGATTATCAATAACACTTATTGGTTTTGCTTGAGTTCTTGATGAGCGTGTTTATTGGACTCGAGATTTTAGAAGTACTTTTTTTAAAATTCAGAAAAATAATTTAAATAATATCTTTTCTTAGCAATTTTACGCTCTTGTTTCAACTTATTCCTAAGATCTTTAAAATTTAAATACAGTTGATTTTTTTTGTCAGGTTTTGTTTCTTTGCAGAATTTTTTGTGTAGTTTGTCGTGTTTTTGGAGTTCATGGTTGATCCAGGGTTTTGATTGAAAAGAGATTTCTTTCTTTGTTAGTTTTAATGGTGCATGTTCATTCAACAAACAGTTAACAGTATTGAAAAAATAATCAAATATAAAATTTGTATCTTCATTATTATATAATGGTGCCCAATCAATACTTATAAGATCATTTTCGAATTCATCTGCAACGAATGTGAAGTCACGTTTTTGAACTTTTGATGTTTGTCGCTTATTATTTAAAATTTGAAAATCCTTACAAATGAAAATCTGAATTAAGTGATACAGTGCAAAATAAATTTCCCAAAAGGGTTTCATATTCAAGATTATTAACAAATATGTTATCAATGAGAGTTTTCAAATTTTCAGTCACACATGAAGGTTGAAAAATTGTTGGTGTGGAAAAGCTACTAGTCATTAAGTTTAAAAATCAGACACTGCTTTGTTAATGTTTTGTTTAAGCAAGTTAATGTTTTAATCTCCAAGTAGAAAAGAAGTTTTATCTTCTTTCCTAATTTTCTCAACCAAAGGAGCTAAAAAATCCTGATTAAATTGTTTGATTGGCATGTGTGGATGCCTGTTAATACAGCCACAAATTACATTTTTTTGTCTTGGGCGAATGATTTCAACAAATGTTGATTCCATTTGACCAGGGGATAAAATACAAAGATCATTTCGAATTTCATAATTGAAATTGTTTTTTTTTTAAAAAAAATCCCCCGTGGGTGCTTTTTGTTTCAGTAAAACAGAAGTTATATCCAGAAGACTGAAGCAGTTTCCGAGGTTTTTTGCATTGATTTTATGCTCAGTTAAACCTATTAAATCAAGTTCGTGATTTGTTGAACCTAAAATATTTACAAGATCATCAAAATGTTTACTCAAAGACGCAATATTTAAATGCAAAATACGAAGAGACGTATCATTATTAAAATCTAAATCGTTGAACTCATTTAAAGTATAATATTCACTGTTTATTTTGAATGCAAGTTCCAACTCATTAAACAGGGCATTAATGGAATTACAAAAAACTTAAGATTTTTTTCAGATGGGACTGTCAAGATATCTTCTGAAAAAATAAAAATTTTATCGCTTGTCAGAGTTGGTTTGAGGTTTGTGTCATTCAGTGAGTTCAATGGCAGACTCAATAAAGTGTAATGACGACAAGCAAATGTACTTGTTGCAAAATATTCCAGGTAGGCTTGATTACTTATTTTCAAATATTTTTTGTGAAAATACTTCATGCAATTATAATTCAATGCATTACATTGCAAGTTTTTTTGTTTTTTGATTTTTGTGGAGCATTTCTCGCATGTTGATTTGATTGATTTGCGCATGTAAATGGAAATTCTAGAGGGTTATTTTGGTCTGTACCTCTTCGAGAACAAAACAAAACAAAAAAACTTTATGTCTTTAAGATGTCTCCGAGACAACCTGTGCCTGTCGGGTAAAATCAAATTCAGGAAAAGCATTTCTTAGATCAATATCATGCGCGACAACAAAGAAATCGCCTCTGTACGCCTCTGTAACCTGTACTTTACTGTTCCATTTCTAACTCGATAGGAATGAATGAGATTTGCAGAATGGAGTTTTTACATTTGGACCAGAGTCCCTTTATAGTACCCACAAAGGCTTTAATTAATATAAATTCCGTCAGTAGCAGCATATTTCGTATTGTCTACCTTTTCTTTGATTTCAATTTTATTCAGTAGAACATGTCTGCAGTCCTTTCTTTTCGAGAATTTTACAGTAATTCTATTTTTTTCGTAGAGTACAGTGGATGACAGTCTTGAACGTTAACAGGATCAACAGCTACACCAAGATCAGCAATATTGACAATACCTGTTGTCACCTTTTCCTTTTCTACATTTGTACTATCAGCTACATTCTCTGGCATTTTAGTTTTAGCTTTCATAAGCGCTGAAAGGCTAACTTCTTCGTCAGTACTGCTCATGGTGCTTCTAATAGTAAACTATTACAATGTGAACTGGCATACAATTACACCTTTTTGCTTCGAATAACAATATTTGAAGAGAAGTTCAAACGTTTAAAAGCATTAAAATGAAAATCCAAATTTGAGTAAAAAAAAGTACCGTTGTTTCACAAGAAATATCTTTAGATTGAATAAATATGAAAGATAATCTTTTTCATTTCTGATTAGAGGAATCAGTTAAGTATATTTTTTTATATATAAATCCATTGTCTCTGCCGTTGCTACGACATAGCGTCCTTGCGGGTCATGGAGAAGATTTCTCTTCCTAGATCTCACTTATTTTCCTGGATGAATGACAAGAATCTCCCTTTTTAATTTATCTTATGCATTATGGCCCCTAACGTCAGTAAAGACGTTATTAAATCTAAATCACCACAGCCTCTCTCACTATGCTACTTGAACAGTCATGATTTGAGAACTAACTTTCCTTTTCTTAAGTCTTTCCTTGCTTCTCACTCACCTGACTTTCTTGGTATATTAGAAACTAACCTTATCCTTCTATATCCTCGTCTGACTTTCATGTTGATGATTACCTTCCTGTTATTCGTTTGTAAATAAAGGATTGTACTACCTTTATTTATTTCCTTTATATTGATCTCCTTATACCGAGGATTGATCCATTCTTAGATGCATTTCTGACAGTAAAACCTCTCCTGAGAGAGAGCAAGATGAAAACACAAGTAAGAATGAGCAGAAGCTCTCCAGGACATTTATAGTACACCTAAAAAGGTGACTGATCCTCTCAAATATTGTTCTATTAGTTTGCTTTCAGTTGTTAGTAAAGTTTTTGAATCTCTCATTAATTTTGCCCTAGAGTCTCATCTGGAACCTTATGTTCTTTTTTCACAGCATCAGTATGGTTTCCATAAGTCACTTTCCACTGCTGATCCACAGACTGTCTTTACTGAAAGAATCTACCATGCACTAGACAAGAATAGAGTGGCTGATGTTCTTGACATTTCTAAGACTTTTGACAGGGCTTGGCATGCAGGCCTCCTGCTTAAGTTGTTGGTCTTTAAGATCATTCAAGACTTTGTTCGTTACACAACTTCTGTGAAGTTGGCTTTTTGTTTCATGCTTGTGGATAATTAATGAGGCCATCTTTCATGCTTATCTATATATTAATAGCCGATTCTCCGTCTGTTTGTTTGTTTGTTTGTTTGTAAGTCACGCAAAATGGTAGATTGAGTTGTGAGCGAAATTATTTCTTTTTTGTGTGCGACGTGAGTTCGAAGCAAATACATTGCAACCCCAATCGAACGTGACTTTTTTTGGCTGATGAACTAATAGGAATAACGTTTTATTTTTATCATTATTGTTAGTTTTATATTCCACGTTGACTTGGCTTTGAAAACAGTACATCAACTAAATACAAAGAAACTAACTGATTAACCATTTTGGACAAAAAGCAGCAGTGGCGCAGAACGTGGCAGCATGTTCGGTTTGCCACTAACTCTTGCTGACTGTCTGAGACGGGTGAACTTTTTTTTTGAGCAATCAAAATGTTTAAAAACCGATAGGGGTAAAAAAAAATAAAAAATCATATAACAAAATGTTTGTTTTTTTTTTTTGCTTTTCTTTTAATAAATTAATTTCTTCTTTTAATTGTTAAGCGTTCTGATCGAACGTTTTTTTATTCATTTAGCACGTGCCTTTTTTCTCTCCTCCCGTGTGAACTTTTTAAGAAGAGAAACCATTTTCCCCCTGTTTGATAGCACCCATGTTAGAGCGCGTAACTTTTTTAAAACACTGATAAAAGATTGGTTTTACCAGAGGTTGTGACTTCGAATCTGCTTCTGGTTGAGCACAAGTTGTACGAGCCGTTTATAAGGAAATTTGACGTTTATTGATACAGTGACACAGAGCAGGTGGACATGGGCGGCGAGCGACGCCGCCTTGGCGGCTAGTAAGTCTGTTATTCTGCCTTCCATGAAGTATTGTTCTCAAATCTAGGATAGTGCTCCTGCCTCAACTCATTCCTTACTGTTTAACATTATTATTGATCGGGGTATTATCGTAAGGTTACAAAATTAAAGCACTACTCACCCATTTATCATATTCAACCCCAATCATTTTTGTCTTTCTCCCAGAACCAGCACCAGTCTGTCTGCCAAACATCATCCTCACCAATACGTCCCTTGACTGATGATACTGTTGAAAGGCGACGGATTCGAATTTGTGAGTTGATCTCGTATGAATTATAGATAGGAAGATCCAAATACGAAAACGAATAAGAATATACTCCCATGCCACTGAAAGGTGAATCAAAGGTGGTAAATGCAAAACACCTTTAAAACAACACTATTTCTTCATTCAACAAGAACGATCTTAAATAAGGATGATAGATCCGTTCTAAACTTTTCATTTCAATCTATCTCTATTCATTTATTCACAAATCTCAAAAAGACTTACTTGCTCCAAGTGTTGTTGGATGGATTGCAAAATTCTTTTTCCATGTTTGTATTTAAGTCAGGTGGAAAGTGATCCAAATGCCATCTTTATTACTATTAAATTGCCACGAATAAGGGAGTTTGCCTTGGGATGCAGTAAGTGACAGGACGCTGCATCTTCACACTCTCCAATGATGAAATTATGGCATATGGCTTCTTGTTTCCAAGGATCAAAATCATCTAAAATAAAGGAAGACATTGATTGTTTAAATAATAAAAGAAGCAATTGATTAATTTTCTTGTGTCAAGATCTATAGTAAACAGCTTCACATTTTGTTATGTTTCGCCATTTTGTTTTTTTATGAAAGAATGCTGAATAAGACAACCATTGTGGAATGTTTTTGATGAATGTAATAAAAATAAATTTTTGTATTTACCTAAGGCCGACTTTTTTGTGTCAGTAAAATTTTGCGAAAATGGATGAACACGGATTTAACGCAACCTAAATTTAGCGAATGACCCCTTAATTATGGGGAATTTCCAAAAGGTAAGAAAAAAGTTTTGCTGAATTTAGATTTTTCGCAACTTTAATTTAGTGAAAATACGCTCATTCGCTAAAATAAGGCGACGCAAAAAAAAAAAAGTCGGCCTAAGGTATGGCAGAAGAAGAAACCCATACTGATTCCTGACACTAAAAAAATCCAGGAACATGAAGATAAAAAACCCTGACCCATTGTGGAAGATTCTGTTGGAAAAGTTGCCTTCAAATTGTGACTGTCAAAGTACATTGGAATTACCGATATGTGCAAATTACTGGTAATTGTATTTCTATCTTACTATAATATTCACAAAGTGTGCATACCACTTTTATTTTAGAGAGTGTCATATTTTGTTTTTTAAACGGTCAACTTCTTCTTAGTTGCACGTAAAACCACATAGAGGTGAGAGCATTTTTTAACGATTATTATATAGTAGCATGTGGCGTGACGTCAGCTATTTTTAAGAGCACAGGGAATCATTGCATTGCATCCCCAATCGAATGCGATGTTATTGAGGAAACATTTCGAGAAACAGTAGAATAACTGGCGTCATTTAGGGTCTGCGATACGGGTGATGGAGTGACGCAAAATTTGGGCCTAAATTTTATTTGGTACTGCGACTATGACGTCATCAAATTCTTTGACCAAAGATATCTTTGCAACGATTGGTCGTAGCGAAACGATCCCGTACATTTTTTGATCAGTTTTTCTCTACAACATAGGCACACTTTTAGGTTGCGATTCTATGATTTATTTTTTCGTCACGGGTACGTACACAGGAATTGCGGATTTGATCTAATGTTTTCGAAGTTAAAATCCCGTGATCATGTAGTCAAATCAAGAATTTTACTATAAGATGCTACCTGAAATATACATATAGAATGACTCTGTTTGCTTTTTTCATCTACCTCTATACTTTTGTGAAACAAAAGTTGGAACAAATCAAGACATTCAAAGTTTTAAAAATGGTACTCAGCACTTCATTATTACAATGATTGATATGATTCAAATATTTGTTATCCCGCTAATTAGTCTGATATGAGTGGGGTACTTATATAGTAAATCTTGTAGTAAAAGCTAACTCTTGCTTACACAAACCTTAGTTAGTATAAAACAAGGGATTACTTTATGAAATTTGTGACACTGCACAGGATGTTGATAACAAACCATAAAATATTGTGAATTACATTAAAAGGCACCAAAGAAATAACAATTCAATATTCTTATAGCAATGCCATTACAACAGAATAACTTTAACTACAGTTGGTTGTCAAAATCCTCTGGAGCATCATATGCTACAGGGTTCGAATTAGCACTTCGCAAAATGCAAAGTGATTTTGAAAATGGCTCAAAAAATTGCGAAGTATGATATCAAGATTACAATATACATTACGGATTATAATATACATTTTTTTCTACAGATACATTCATGTTCTTCAACTGCAATGGTATATCAAAATTTATAATGTTGTCGCTACCTATATACAAGACTATTTCAAACAGGCAATGATATTGTGATCGCAATTTCTGAAAAAAACAAAGCAACCTTGTTACCAGTGCTGCAATTTTAAATATTGTTTTTCATTGGCTACTTTTGTGACATGTTTTTGTAACAGAAGAAGAATTGAAAAGTTTTAATTGTTTATACAAAATGTTCATCACATAATCCGATCCTTTAACAGGTGTATTAAGGTCGTGCTCCACCTATATATTTCTTGTTAAAGATATCTTTATTAAGCAATATATCACAATGTATATCACATTGCAGCATGTTTCACAATATTGTAACAGAAAATGCCACCTGTGTTGAAACATTTCAGCTTATAAATATTTTTTCGAATTGAGCTCGTAAAATTTTTTTCTTTTCGTGCTCTTCTGAAAACATTTTCAAAGAAAGCCGACATTCTTTGGGAATACTGTCGAGACGTCTGAAAATGTTCATTCATTTTTTAAAAGTGCAGCCTGGTTCAGACCTGGCAATTATGATGATTACAACGATTGAAAAAATTAATCGTCGCAATCATCGTAAACGCCAGGTCTGAACCAGGCTAAAATGAAGAAACTTTTTGTGTTGTGCAGTTGATCAAAGCAAGTTTATTAAAATAATTATTTATATATCGTAATTTTAATAAATTTGGATATTAAATGGAATAAATTTCAACTCAGACTTGGAGGATGAATTTAATCATGTGACAAGGTTTAATGTACGTCAGTTGAGTTTGCAAGAACATGGACAGAAACGACATAGGCACCTAATTTTTCAAAAATCATTTTTGTAATGTGAGTGTTTCCGCCTTTCCTCACTTCATCCGAAGTGGGACATTAACACATGACAATAAAGGCAATGGATTTTTACACAACAAATTTAAATTATAAAAGCTGCTGCCTCTTCAACATCCACTTTTATAAATCGAAATCAGTTGAAACAATAGATTGCATTTAAACATGTCGAAATATCACCTTCATTGTGAAAGGCTGAAATAGATTTCGTTATAAAGATATCTTTAACAAGAAATCTATAGGTGGACCACAGCCTTTAAGCAAAAAGAAATAAAAAAGATATCTGTAACTCATTGAATTTTATTGATAGAATTAAAACTATCTTTCTAACATTTTTTCTTTCTCCCGGTATCAAAAAGAATGGCACGAAAGTTCTCATTCAAATAAACTTTTCATTCCAAAAATAATTGATCTTCTAATCATCTTGATAAATAGCGTCATAGTAACATTCCGTCATTTATTATTTATGATGACTTATTTCTTACTGTCTCATTTTGTAAACAGACAAGAAGTTACACAAGCATAAATGACTTACTGGTTAATTCAACAACTTTTTTCATCTAAAGAAAAAATCTTTCATAATAATAAATACATATCCTCAGTGTGAGAGTGACTAATACAGTCAAAATTTCTCAGCACAATAGTAAAAATCATGATTCACAAAAGTGCATCGTTCTGCATCTTTTACAAGATTTCTATCTAACATATTAGAACTCACAATTACAGAACAACAAATATTATTGATACCTCACTCATTGACTGGTATAAATCATGCTTTAATCTTTTGTAAACGTCATTTCGTTTCTTTTCTTTACATTTTATCGGTTGTTTTTGAACTCCAGTCAAATAGTTGCTACAATAGATTGCAAAATCTCTCAAAAAGGCAGATTAATACTCAGTGAATATAATGTGACAGTTTATTGGAACAGGATAACAAACTAAAACTCGATTTATATCACTTTCCCCAACTAAGTGAATATTTGAAGCTAAAAATCGATTATTAAAAATTGATTTTTTGTAGTTTTAAATCACTTTTTCAATTCTAATATATCACTTTTCAATTCCAATAAATCACTTTTTTATTTCTAATGAATAGCGTTTTTGATTCTAGTGATTCTCTTTTTGGATTTTAATGAGCCACTCTTTAGATTGGTAATAAAAGAGCTGGATGTAACAATTTATGGGGAAAGGAAAACAAGCTGAAAATCGATTGTAACGTGTCTGTAAATGTAACAAATAGATTTAAGCAAGATTGAACTTCCACCTGATAAGATTGTGTCTAATATGTCTAAGAGGATCTAGACCAACATCACCATGGTCAAACAGTCATCTCAGCAATATAGATTAAAACCTGGTAATTGAAACAGCGAAACTTGTTCATAGTTCCAATTGAACACATTTGAGAAGTTGAAGATTCAGTTATCATTTGTGGTAACATTGGAAAGATTCCTTTGTGATAGATGACACATATCTTACTACATACTAGTGAGTGTTATATTCCCACTTTTATTTAAGAGTGGCTGTTTTAGCTAAATTTTGCAGTCAACATCTTCATATTAGAGACTAAGCCATGTAAAGGTGAGAGCCTTTTTTACCATTAGTACATAGTAGCACGCAGCATGACGTCAATTATTTTGATCATCACAGGGGAACCATTGCATTGTATTCCCAATCGAACACAACATTTTTAGGGAAATATCTTGAAAACCAATAGGGTTAACAGACTATTTCTCTATGATGGGGTGATGAAAAGTGGGTACTTTTCAAGTCGCAATTCCATGATTTAATTTTTCGGTCATGGGATACGCACATGGGAAGGAGGAATTTGACACATTTTTTATAATTAAGACATGGTAAATAGTTTTTTACCTGGGATGTTAGTGTCTAAATATAGAAACAAAATCAAAAAATCATTCCTTTACCTTTGAACATCAGCAGCAGTACGTATTTTCACTGTTGGTCCCATTTGGTACAGATCAATAATACAGAATCCAGTGAAATGTAAACTTTATATAACTTTTAAGATATTTATCACTAGAACAACGAAAGCAGAAAATGAAATATAATAGAATATACAAAGGCCTATTCGATGAAACTGGCTTTAGCTCGTAATTTTTGTGATATAAAAAGGGAGAAAGAGATGTGTCGAAACATATATACAGCATGTTCCCAAGTTGCTGTTTAAAATATCAAAGTGAAGGCTTTATAGATAAGAGCTTAGGAGTGGTAATTCAATGGCAACAATATTATAGGAATAGCACCCTACAGGCAATTCTGTGTAAATATGTGGGGCCACTTGGGAGAATGAAATAGACATAGTTGTGCTATCATGTGTATAATTAATCATTCGTTCATAGTTCATTTTTTATGCATAAAATCTTGATGGCGGGTTGCGGTATTATTTGATTATTTTTCAAAATTTGTTAAGATTTTCTTTTTTTGAAAAGCAAGGGTTAAAAAGATTATTTTTATAAATAGCCCCTTATAAAAAACATGAATGAAGAAGAAGAGAAAACTTTAACAACATTATGCTTATATGAAGAAGAGAGATAAACTTGATAACATCCGGCTTATCAATTTTTCTTTTATAAATATGTATTTTCGTCAATCATGCTGAAATTCTGAGTCACTCATAAATCAAGTATAAAATTGTACAATACGAGACTTGGCTGTTTCTTCGCAAGCATGAGTGACTCATAACCAGCATTAGTTTCGATGTATAGAAAAATATCTGATTATGGTTTCTTCATAGCAAGTGCTATGCTGTCTTTCACATTAAAGAGTATTTACGAAAAGATCTAGAACATATTGAATTTACAGAAGAAACAGGGTCCTTCCATTGCTCCTATTAAAAACTTGTTATTTACAAAATACAGAACATAAACTAATGGGTTTTTTCAAGGGCGCTTAAGTGCATTCTGTAAACAAATTTGACATTCTGTAAGTTAACAAAAGTTTTTATAAACGCGTGATAAAAAGTCGGACAGACGTTCATTGGTATTTTTTTTAAAGCTGTTGCTGAAAAGCTTACCAACAATTTTCGGTTATGCAGTTTATGAACGTTTATATCGTTTTTCGATTTAACCTCTCCACAGATTATATTGGTTACTTCGCAACAATAAAAGAAGAAAATCCTATCTTTTCATGATTTTATAACTTGAGTTTTATCTTTTTTGGTAACTGAAAAGTATCTCTGTAATAAACACTCATTTCAAGGTTTTTCAAGGTTTCCTATTAAAAAATACTTGATTTTAAAGGTTTTCAAGGCCACTTGGTCTGATTTCCAGGTTTTCATCAAGGTCCGGCAGACACCCTGGTAGCTTTAGCAGTTAGGAAAAATTAGTCATGATGGGGTTTACAAGGACTAAAAACTGTTTCAATTATGTATAATGACACCATAGAAAACTATTTCAAAATATTTATTTGTTTTCATTCACTTTTCGTAACCTTCTTACCAGGTTACCTCAAAATTATAGCCAGATTTCAGTAAATCTAGTCAACCTCAATCAAGCATTAACGTAACTTCACTAATTTTCACCTTGAGCTTTTGTATGGAAACTGATAAGCTTTTGCCTTTGTTTTTGTTCTGTTTTCATCACATTAGGCTTAGATCTTTTACACTTTGATTTTTCAATTAGATTTTCAGAATCAGAGTTGTATTCAAATATTTATGAGTTCTTTATTATTTTCAGTTTGAACCATTGAAGGAGTTACAAACACTTTCCTACCCAACTCAATTAGATCACATTCAACAAACTAAATCACCAGATTCAAGGGGACAAGTATCAATCATCAGACAGACTCAAACTCAGACAGGTTCATTATTCAACATTATTCAATGTAACAAATCATCAAATTCAAACTGATACCATCAATTGTCCTATTGAATACCGTATTTCCTCTAATAAATGTCGCCCTCTGATAAACACCACCGTCTATTAAACGCCGCACTTTTAGCCAAACATTTGTAGTAACGCCACCCTCTAATAAACGCCGCATCTTGGAAAGCGGCGTTTATTAGAAAACTGGCAAAACAAGAATTGGTTTAATAGTTTTATTTGTTTTCTATCAAGAAATCTTCCATGTTGGCATGAATATTTGATGTGTAATTAGTTGCTATAAAAGTTTTCATCTCATAGAAGAGAACAGCGATAGTGATATTGCTCTTCTTTGACATTTTTGTGAACATATGTTTTGTGTAAAAAATTTTCACACAATCTTTTGTAACCTTTTTAAGGATAAGGAAACATTATTGCGTAAGTTTGCTTCTGTCCAATTTTTCATTTCGAAAATAAACGCCGCCCTCTATTAAAACACCGCATCCAAACAAACTGGAATTTGCAATAAATGCCGCTGCGTTTATTAGAGGAAATACGGTAGGCGTGGTCAGAGAACCAACTATCAATTATTACACAAAACTGGACAACAATTTCCAATCACATCTGCTGAAGGTCAGAACCACAATCAACATGACTGGTAAAGAAGCTCCAAAACCAATCAGTGATGATGCTACTAATTTTGTCACAGACATTGTTGTTAAGATTTATGAGTTATTTAATATCATGGATAAACATGCCATCCAAGATGGATCGATCGAAAAAGTCCAAAACCTATCAAATCAACGTCTAAGACTATACAAGATGTTTGCAACCTATCAATACTTGTCGAGATCGAAAAATATCACAAGAGAAAGGAGATGGAAGAGAAAAGTTTGAAAAAAAAGAAAAAAGAAAATCAAAATCAAAAATCAAATTATCGAATTTTTTCCCCTTCCAATTTGGCACGAGTTTAGCGAAAAATTTCCTCTAATTATTTACACAGATTTTCGAAGTAAATGATTTCCTCTCATTTTTATAAGACCCCCTGAAAATAATTATTTTTGTTGACGCCTTAAATTATCATTACTTTTGCATAAGGAACAGATGAAGCGGGTTAAAAGACGATTTCAGAAGCCTTCTGAGTAAATTTCTGGTAAATCACAATGGTAGATCCAATAGCAATTGCTGTTATTAAACTTGGTTCTCACCTGATGATAAAACCTTATTGTATCGCCAAATGGAGATAAATCAAAAATTTTCAGCGAAATGGCAATCACGAGGGTTTGCACACCAAATTATCGCCAATTTTAGAGGTGATAGAAAATTGTCATATTATGAAATTAAATGAAAATGCAACAATTTTTCTATCGCCACATTCTGATGATAATTTAGAATGAATAAAATTTGGGAGAAAAACGTGAAGGTGGCACCTTTGATAGGCTTAGGTTTTATAAAACGTTTAAACGTTTTCTCTTTCGAATTATTGAAACGTTTTTGAATTTTGGTAAAAACGTTTTCTAACGTTTTTTTCTATTGTTTTTGCAACATATCCTTTGTTATCAAAATCCCCCTGGACAGTCCACATATAGGGATTTTCACGGACTGTTCACGTAGACTAAACTTCCAAACCTGAATAGTAGTAGTTTGAAACTGCAAGATGTTCCAATAGCAGATCGAAAAGGATTCGAAGCGAACTACAGGGAAAATTAACGAAATTAAACCTGAAGCAGAATATAAAGTATTATATTAAAGATAAAAATATAAAGTACAAATAATATTGCTAACCAGCAGATTAGAAAATTAGCTTATAGAAGACAAAATAATGTAAATTTACCTAGGGTAAATTTTTTACAAGAATAAATCTAAACGTCTGGAATAAAACAATAAAAGGTTGACTTAACCTCTAGAAGAATATTAAAAATTATAAAAACAACTCTTATGGTTTAAGGATAGCTGCCATAATGAAATTGATAAAATAATTCCTATTGTTGTTGTTCACATACCTCGCTGAAACTGAAGATTTAAACAGATTTTCGTTAGAAACATAAAAACTATAGAAAAAAACAAAAATAGAATTATTTAAAATAAGCATAAGTTTTTTGATCATTTAATAATCATCATCAGGGCTATATACTATCTGCCTATCTTTAACCTACTTTGGGGAAAGATTTATTGAATATATAAAAACTAGATTTTACAGATTACTTATGAGATTGCTATTTAAGAACATCGTGTTTAAAAATTCACAATTCTAATCTGAGACATCTAACTTATGCCTTTGATCCATATAAATACCTCAATATAAATCAGTTCATATCCAATAATTCCAGTCAGTATCATATGTGTTAAGTATACAAAAAAGCAAAGAAAAAAAACAAAACACACTTATAATCACAATATTTCGACTTCTGCTAGTCTATCAAGATACTATGGTTATTCAGGTTACTCAGGCTAGTTGGAACCGTATCAGATGAGAACACTTTAAGGATATATTTACCTTTACTGTTACTACATAATGTGTAACATGATAAAATATTACTATGAATTTAATCACTTTCTTTTACATGCTTGTCATAATAGCAAATTTGGAAAAAATGGAAAATCCCCAATCAGAATTTTCACAGGAAACACGAAATTTATTTTATACGGCAGTCTTTATCTGAACACAATATCAGGTGCGACTGCTTTTCCCAGAAAATTTATGTCGGTTGTGCTAGATTTCAATGGTGAAAGGGGATAGTTGTCAGATCACGATGAATTCTGGGCTGCATAGGTTTAGGACACTCCAGCAGATTGATGACCTGATTGCGACAAGTTAGAGACGTAACGCTTTGGTGATGAGATTCCAGTAACGCATTGTGCACTTTGTAAGTTGTTGTTTGATCGTATAGGGTTATTCATGCTAGATGACGCGGTTTTGGCAGAATTTGAAATTGGTTGTGTTCCATTGAGGCCAGTGCTTCTAATTTGGTTGGGTGTATTACCTGTAGACAACAACGGAGTCATAGATGCAGATGTTGAGGAAACTGCAGGAGATTGGTTACCTGACTGTGGCAAGTTAGAGACGTAAGGCTTTGGTGACGAGATTCCAGTAACCCATTGTGCACTGTGTAAGTTGTTGTTTGATCGTATAGGGTTATTCATGCTAGATGACGTGGTTTTGGCAGAATTTGAAATTGGTTGTGTTCCATTGAGGCCAGTGCTTCTAATTTGGTTGGGTGTATTACCTGTAGACAACAACGGAGTCATAGATGCAGATGTTGAGGAAACTGCAGGAGATTGGTTACCTGACTGTGGCAAGTTAGAGACGTAAGGCTTTGGTGACGAGATTCCAGTAACGCCTTGTGCACTGTGTAAGTTGTTGTTTGATTGTATAGGGTTATTCATGCTAGATGACACGGTTTTTGGTAGAATTTGAAATTGGTTGTGTTCCATTGAGGCCAGTGCTTCTAATTTGGTTGGGTGTATTACCTATAGACAAGGACGGAGTCTTAGATGCAGACGTTGAGGACACTGCAGCAGATTGGTTACCTGATTGTGGTAGGTTAGAGACGTAAGGCCTTGGTGATGAGATTCCTGCGGTGTCCTGTGTACTAGAAGAATTTGTACTGTTATAGATGTTACCATGATTCTGTATGTTGCTAGTTGGGCTTAAAGATGATGCCGGGGTTTGCTTCACAGATGGCCATTTCTGGAAATGAATGACCGACCTTGTTGCCGCGTAAGATGCAATGGAAGTTTGACGGTCGATATCAGTTTCATGAGCCGTTTCCTTGTACTTGATCAAATATCGAGGGTAACACTGATCTCTTTCAAAAATGACAAACATGGATGGGTTTTGCATATCGTTTACACAACTATCATACAAGTCATGTGTAGATTCATTTACTTGTGGGGGCCTCTTCAATTTAGAATTTCCCTGGAAATTAATTTGATATGGAAATGTTCGAAATTATTCATGTTTTAGAGAGAGTGAGGGATAGATAGAAATATAGACCTATATGTGACTGTCCAAGGGATTTTGATAACAAACGATAATACGTTTAAAAACGTTTAAACGTTTTTCATTTTGTTGAAAAACGTTATTTCATTAACGAAAAAACGTTTTCTTGTTATGTGTGCAACGTTATAAATGTTTTCATAAACGTTTTTTAAAAATGTTTTTTTAAAAATGTTTTTATAAAAAACGTTTTTACATTAATCCATTTTTTTTGCAAAAAACATTTTCAACTTTAACCGTCCAGCGGATTTTGGTATCATTGCATTTCTCCGCAAATGTAAACAAGTTTCGTTTGAAGAAGTGTCCAGCGGTTTGTTTATAATCACATTCGTATGTGTCATTTTTGGAAAGTTCGTTATTAAAACCAGTTATAACTAAAAAACTTTTCATCTGTTACTTCATAATTCTTTGATTTTATTTTGATTTTTAATGAACAAGGTGCGTTCTTTTGTTTTGATTTAATTTAATGACGTCAATGTTCTTCAAGTGTGTACTTTTTTAAATATGCATCTGCAGGTAACACATGTAAGTATATTAGAATACATTGATTACCTGGTTCTCATTCATTTAAAGATTAAAGAAACAACAGCTGTTTTCAAATTTTCCGCAAATAGAAACCGTCCGCTATAATTCTATTGATTCCATAATAGAACGAATTTGATAGAATTGCTATTTTCGTAAATCCTCGGGGAAATGTTTTATGATTATTTTCATAAAGATGTATTTTCACTCGGTGAAAGTAGTTGAAAACGGCTAATTTTTATAGAAACAGATCTGGATAAACCTTAATTTCTCTGTTTTAACTTTTAAGGATAGTCCATACCCTCCTAAGCATGATTTCAGTTTTTCCCTGATAATTTGAAATGTGTTGATTTTTTCTTATCAAAAGTATATATTTTCTGAATCCTTATTTAATTATCTGTCTAATGAGCCATATTTTGTTTATTAGAAGAAAAAAAGTAAAATTTAGAACGCATTGAATTAAAAAGTTCCAACTCCCCTCCATTACACTTTTTTTTCAAACAACTTGCACTTTTGAAATCCATGATCATTTGTCAAAAAAAGTTTGCCACAGTTTTTTTTAAAACTCATTACTTCCAAAAATATAAAGCTTTTTGTTCATGACCCAATAAAAACGTTGATTCTTTAACTTCAACTCTCCCTCACGGGGCGAATTTTGATTCTTTTCAAAATATGTGGCAAACGTTTTTGCGCAAAGGCCATCTGAACAAAATGAAAAAAACCGCATGGTTATATTTCGTTCACAAGGGGAGTTGGAACTCTTTAAATGTTGGTCATCAAGCTAAAATTACTTTCAGAGAAAATCAGATTTAAAGATTTTTTCTTCTTCCATCGCTTGTGTAAACAAAATTGAATAGCGATCAAATTCTATTGTGAATGTGAAATGTTGGAATGTATGAAAAGTTAAAAAGGTAGAAAACTATCTCATTGAATACTGATAGTGTGTATAATTATAAAGAAAACCACCTGGTTTTATTTTTAACGATAATAAAGCAAAATATTGAATACAAAAAGTAAACAAAGCCGAAAAAGTATGTATGGCGTCAGCCATTGAGAGAAATCTCTTTTATTTCAACGAAAGATTAATTACTTGTGTAAACAAAGATTTTTTTGCCTTTTGGTTTTTGCTAATTAACTCCATAATTATTTGGAATTTTAAAATTCTGATTGCAGAATCTGTTTTTAAATAAAAAATTGAAAGGAAATATTGAAAAAAATTTTTTTTCAAAAAAATTCACCTGGGAGGGTATGGACTATCCTTAAGAGACATTTCACCTTCACAAAATTAAGATGCACTGTTAATCAAATTGCTTGTTAACGTTTTTAGTTATCTTTATGGACTTCATTTTGATAACGTTTTCAGGTTCTGGGGCGATTGGCTGTCACATGATTTGATTCGCCCAATCAACGGGAGCGGCCATATCAGTTGCTGAAGTTAAAACCTCCCGAAAATTTCAACTAAAGGCCAGTTTCCACTTTATTCAACTCAACTCAAATCTAAATCAAAAATTAGTTCGCTTATACGTGCGACGACAGCAAACGATGTGAAAACCGGCCTATAGTTCCATCTTCCTTGCTCAATAGCAGCCGAAGCAAGAGCTCTTTAGCTCTTTATTATGAGGCATTGTTTTTAACAATAAAACGTTTTTAATGATAAAACGTTTAAACGTTTTTAATGTTCTGCATAAAACGTTTTATTTAAACGTTTAAACGTTTTATTTAAACGTTTAAACGTTTTCTCTTTCGAATTCTTGAAACGTTTTTGAATTCTGGCAAAAACGTTTAAACGTTTTTTTCTATTGTTTTTGCAACGTTTAAACGTTTCTTTAAAAAACGTTTTATCGTTTGTTATCAAAATCCCCTGGACAGTCACATATAGTAAGCATATAGATAAGAAAATGTTTATACAAGCAAACAAACAAACAAATAAGTAAATGAAATATTCTACCAAGTTGAAATGTGCAGCAAAAACTTAAGTATGAAAGAAATGAAGAACATATAAAGGTTGATTTAAAAGAAAGCAACGAGAGGGCTCACCAAAGTAAATCTTCCAGCCAAAATTTGAGCCACAAACATGTAGCGAACGTTGCTATCATCAGCTGTTGTGTACAAATGGCTAAATGAAGCAGTAGTGGAGAAGTAGCTTCCTTGCCCATACAAAGTTGCATTTTTACCACAAAGCCTCCAATCAAAATTCTGAACACAGATCGGGTCGACAACATCATGATCAGTGCCATGATAAAGAAACTTTTCGTTAACATCCCCCAGTTTTTCCAACAAAATGGCCTTCTTCCTGCAGTAAAATTAAGTGATATAGGAGTAGCTGAAGATATTTTAACATAACACAAAAACCATGTGGCTTAAAGATTTGTGGTCGTGGGAAGCCATTGCATAACTAATCTCAAAATAGAACATCATTACAAAAATTTGGTAAAATCTATAACTGCATGATTGTACCTAGATAACGGCACTTGTACCCCTTTGGTAACATGAATAAAAAAACGCAAATCAAACTGTGCAGCGTAATTAAAATTACCAACAGCTTTTCAATATACCTCAATTGAAATCATAGTTGCTGTGTGGAAGTTCACAACAGATAAATAGAACTTGTTACAACGAAACTAGGTTTCAATCTTTTTATGGTAGTAACTGACACAATTTCTTTCATGTAGAGGTGTCAGGCCGATAAATTTTTTCATGGAGTAGTTGGCACAATTATTGAACTAAATGCACGAAATACGTTTTTAAATGTGTAGCCAGCTTTAAGAAATTGAAATGCTAAAGATAACACAATTCCCAAATGATATTTAAATCAAATTGTGCTAGCAGTCAAAACAAAATGCAGCTGACAACTGAGCAGAGAGTATCTTGAAAATAAAAGCTATAAATTAGTAACAAAAGCATTTCCAGGATGGTTAAAAAAGAACCACCTAGAGGAGGGTTAAAAATTCCTTACAGAAGCAACAAGTAAAAATGAAAACAAAGGCCGAAGTGGCAGAATAAAACATTACTGACATTAGCAGATTACTCAATCAGCAACTAAATAATGACAAAATCCAACAAACATTGTAAAGTCATCAATCCAGGTATCATCAAGAAAGATCTTTGTTGGCATCTATACCATATCTACTTGGGACAAAAGCTTCTTAACAGTGATCATGCAAGAGGAATGGTTTGTAAAGATGGCGCCTAATATCTGGTTTAGATCGAACATTGTTATCTCAAAGGAAGAAATTTTTGTGGAAATTTAATTTCACGAATTTAAAAAAATGGATTTTAGTGTTACAAAATCTAAATTTTCGCCAGAATCACTACCAAGTCAAAAAACATCGAAATCGGTCAACGTCAATCGTTATAATTAGCATTAATACAAAAACGCTGTCCATCAATATGGTTGATTTATCGGAAATTTTGTCTATTGATCATCAATAACTTGTTGAAAAAGTAAAAATTGAAGTTAACGGTCAATAGAAAAACATTGTCGTTTATACAAATATTGACGATAAATAGGTTAATATTGATCGTCAATAAGGAAATTGATGATCAATACGTTGAAATTGACGATAGTGTATTTAAATTGCTCGTCAACGAGAAAATTGAGGGTAATTCTTTGCTATTGACTGTCAGTATAATATTTTTACGAACAATCTGTAAGAGCACTAAGATGTCGCCATTCCCCGCCTCAAACAGCTGTAGATAATTTTGTTTTACTTTTCATGCGTGCTAGTTGACTAACTGATATTAATTTTTAGCCTCGCACTTTGACTGATAGAAACTGTGCGATTGTGAGCGCTCATGGCTTAGCATTTTTGAGAAAAGTAGCTTTGTACGGTCGTTAGACTTGAGCGAGTTATCTTCTTATCAGCTGTTAATTAATTTATTTTCTGTTCTAGCTTTCGTTAAAAGAAAAATGTACGAGAAAGTAGACATCTAGCTAAATCAAATAGAAAGACAGATCCGATAATTGTTAAATCTATACTTCGAGAAATATGGAGAATTAAAGGAAACGGGCAGAGACCTACAGTTTAGACAAACGGATAAATAATAGAATAGAGATCAAGAAAAGACGCCGATGTTTGGAATCGTCTATTATTCCTTGATAATTCAAGTCAGAACTATGCTTAGAAATCTATATTGTAATTTTTACCCAGGTTACTAGTCTATATTGTAATACGTTACATTATAATATAAAAAAGTTAGGAATTCTAGTGTAGATATGTTGTACATTGATTAGAACTTAAATGTTAAATGGAAAGTCAAAAAGAAGGGGTCTTGTGAATGTCAAATGTTTGAAGGATCAGCTTACAAAACTCGCAAACAAAACAAATCTGCCTTTCGAAACATTATACCAATGAAATCTTTCTATGATTATTCATACAAGTATACATATTTTGCAAATCAATAAACTAATATAATTAATAAATAGAATAAGTAGGAATAAGTTAAAATTCCGAAAAAACATTTCCTAAGAAGTTATGTTTGTGCCAACTAAATGCTACTCTACTCGTTTTGAAAAGATTTCGAGCTAGTAAAAAATGTTGTTCTTTGTTTAAGCCTTGTATTTTCTGCCCAAAGCTTATCAAAAATTGAAATCATTTAAAAAAAGTACTTTTCTTTGTATTCAAGATACATATTTTTAATATCGTCAATATTCAAAATTTTAACCGAACGGTCATCGATTTTTTCGGTAACTGGAATGGCGAAAATGAACTGGCTTTGCGCAACGACTTTTTTCTTCCTTTCCTTGCATATGCCATTTGGTTTTAACTGCCACTCGTCCATCTCGATTTCTTTAACCTCCCCTTCTGCCAGTCTGTCTCCCACTCTGGCTATCGAATAAACGTTATCCCATGCAATTGCAACTAGGGAGTCAGGCTCGAAATTAGGGGGGTAAGATTTTTCATCTTCGTCTGCTGCTTCAACATTGTTCTGGGCTGTTGGGTTCTGTGCAACGGTACTTCCTGCCCTCTTCTTTGCGAAGTTTTTTCTAACATCTTCATACGTTGTTCCCAGCTCCTCGGCCTTTTCCCTGTTAATATAATAACATTTGCTCAAATTAATTGCACTTGTCAGTTGGAAAATACTTAAAAGATATTTGAACTGGGTGTATTAAAATAAAAAATCAACTTACTTCATCTGTGAACAACACTTCGAGTTTATGTACATTCGAAGTTTTTTGTCAAATTTCCTTAAATTAGGCGTATTTAAGGGGACGTTGATCTTCGATAATATCTATAATAAAATTAAGTTTTAGTAAGAAGTGTACAGCCAACACCTTCGAACCTCGAAAATCTTTGCGACATCAATGATAGTAAATGTAAAAATAAGTGTAATGGAATAATAACACCCATTACTTACGAAGTTGTTGGCGTTGCCAATATTGTAGGGGTTGACTTTATTCCAATCCTTGTCCATGAGATTAAATTTCTCGACAGCGTGAGCAGCCCAATGCTGGAAGAAAAAACAATAACATCAATTTAATAAACTTTGTATTATCTCATATATGAATCAAATTATACGCAAATTTTACGATGGAAGAGGAAAGATCCAGGGGGTTTAAACATTCTTAGTCGATCTTGAACGTTTGTTTGCTTTTTTAAAATGTACGCAGACGATCAGTTTTTATCGTCTGCAGACAAGAGACAAAAACAATTTTCAGCAATGGAATGGCATCCTTGTTTAATAGAATTAAGACAGATAAAATAAATAACAATTTACCAAATACATTCGATGCGCGTAGCTGTTTTTTTTGAAGCATTCTTCCTCGATCACGTAATTTTCCTTTTCACAGTCTTTGTGACGAAGCCAAAATTGGTACAGTTCGTCATATGACGGAAATCCTTGTTGGTTTTGTTGTTGTCTTTCTGGATGCATAGTATTGATGGATGGATGATGGATAGTAGATGATGCTTGTTGTATAGTGTCATGCGAATTTCCAGGCAAAGTTGAAAAGTCATTGAAATCACAAAACGAATTTTGAGTTGAACTTGAATTCAACACTGTTTGAAGTCCTTGAAGCATTATGACTGCAAAGTCCCACCAGAAACTGATAATGTCTATATGTGGAGGTCAATCCAGGAAATTTATAGTCAATACAAAACATTGACCGTCAATTTGTAAACATTCGAAATATAGGGCTTTCTCACGAAAAAATTGATCGTCAATTTGTAAACATTCGAAATATAGGGCTTTCTCACGAAAAAATTGATCGTCAATTTGTAAACATTCGAAATATAGCGCGCTTTCTCACGGAAAAATTGATCGTCAATTTAGAAACATTCGAAATATGGGGCGTTCTCACGTTAAATTGCTAGTTTGAAAAGTTACAATCAAATCCAGAAAATTAATTGTCAATCGATAAAATCCCATCGTCAACTAAAAAAATTTACTTTCAAACCATATAAATCGATTAAATATTTTTTCATAAACACATTGGTCTGAGATATCGTAAGAGCAACTACAGAGTAAATATAATGGCGTCTTTGATTTCCGTTAAAAAAGGTGAGATAAATGCATAGAGATATTTCAAGGGATATTTTTTCACTTGACACTCTCCTCCACTGATGTTATTTTTTGTTATTATCGCTTTCAGGTGTCAGATGCTATTGCCAGACATATCAATGTTCTGGTTCTTTTAAAAGTGAGGCAACAGTGAAAAGACATGCTAAGGCTGACTTTGAGAAACAAAGGTCGGAACCTATTCCTGAAACTCAAGGCCTACGTTTACAAAATGTTCCATTTTATCCGGCACTGTACGAAGATCTATGCCTGAAAACCCCACTCTATGATGGTGCATCAATATCTGTACTGGATCATGTTTTCTTAGAAATGCGCAAATTTGTGTCACACCCCAATCAAACAAAGATATCGGTAACAGAGAACCTAAAGTATGATAAAATGTACAAACTACCCAAACCTACCAATCATGTTCTTCTTTCGAAGAAGCAAAAAAACTCATAAAAAATATGCTTGTGCCACTCGAACGATATGATGTCTGCGTTAATGACTGTATTGTGTATAGGAAAGAACAATCAACTTTGGATACATGTCCAAAATGTATTTCTCCTCGCTTTTCGGGTAGCAAACCAAGAAAAGTATTCAAGTACTTTCCAATTGGACCTAGAATCGCCAGGATCTATCAAGACGAAAACCTTGTGCGAATACTTCATGCCCATGGTACCAGGCAAAGCGACGGTTTCATCAGGGATATTTGGGACACGGAGCGATGGAAAGTCGATTGGTTTGGGAAGGACGGGATAATGAAAGGTGATGGGAATGGCATTGTGTTAAACTTTTGTAGCGATGGAGTCAATCCATTCAAGACAATGCATCTAATTTATTCGATGTGGCCACTGATGCTCTCGATTCTCAATTTTCCAATTGCTCTCAGAAAATCTGTTGGGGGCATCTTGTTGGTTGGTATCATCCCTGGAAATGGCCGAAAAGAGGCATATGACTTAGATCCTTACATGGATATTTTGGTTGATGAGCTGATGAATCTCAGTGAATGTCACATATACCATGAACCATATAATGAAGGCTCCCCTATCCATAAAGGTCAAACTTTTACAGTATGTTTTAGACTTTCCAGCAATAGGAAAATTGTTACGTCAGCCTGGGGTTGGATCGATTAAGGCATGTCCGTGGTGTGGCATAGAAGGATGCTATTGCCATTCATTGGGGAAAACGGTATACATGGATAGCAGGAGATACCTCAAATCAAACGACCCATTGAGACGAAGCAATTCATTTAAGAGTGTTGAATTGAGAGCTCCACTTTGCGCGACATCTGTTGAGAATGAAAGATCGTTGAGAACCAGCTATGATGGTCTAAAAAACCAAAATCAAAAGAAAAAGTTTGCACCGGAGCATGGTGTGAAAGGAGTGTACACATTCATGAGACTTCCATACTATCAATACCATAAAGACTACCAGCCAGATGGAATGCACACCATTGCAGACGTCGTTCAAACTATAATCATGTGGCTGGTTGGAGGGTTATCGGAGAGTAAGTTGAAAGAGGCGGAAGATGAAATGCAAACGGTTAAAAGGAGAAAGATCGAGGACAAGTTCGTTGTATTAACAAAAGAAGAAAAACAGTTGGGCAATCAACGGTGTAAACAGCTTGTCTTCCCAAAAACCTGTTCTGGATTCAAGGGAGACATATTTAACTCACCAAAGGTTATACTGAAAAACACGCATGGTTGGACTGAGGTAGTTTAGATTTTTTTATTTGTTTTTTGCAAAACAAATTTTGGGACAATTTTTTAACCTTGAAATGGAAAAAATCTCTCTGCTTGCATTTCCATTTTTCAAATATCTAGTAATGCGTTTATGGAAAAAAAATAATTTTTTTTTCAATTCTAGTACTCATCTAAGGGCCTTTGGAAGTTCTTGATTAAAGATTGTTTACCAACCAAGCAAAAAAGGACGCTCACGTATTTTTTCGACACACTGCGAAAGCTCTATTCGAAAAAGTTTGCCAAAGTTGATTTGCAGAACTTGGAAGACAATTTGGCCGTAGCTTTGACATTATTGGAGCGTGATTGTACTGTATACTTGTCAAATGTCACGACCCATATCTTACGCCATATTGTCGAAAAGATTGCAGATAACGGTCCATTGTATAGTAGCTGGATGTTTCCGTTCGAAAGGTTAAATTCATGGATCACACCTCGTGCAATGAACCGAAGCAAAAAGGAGGAGTGCATCATGGAAACTGTCCAGGTAAGAGTTATACCTGAAAAAGCACAGTGGGGGAGATGGGGTTAATGTTACAGTATTCCTGAGCTTTCTGTCTGTCTTTAGATTTTAGATTGGGTACTGTATTCTCAGTACATTGATAGATTTAGCCATCTTCGTGACCAAGACAATAGTCTCACAGAAACCATAAATCGTGCATTTGAACGTGATGGTATTGTCTCAAGTGAACACAATGGAAAAGAGTATATCTTGAACAGACGACAACAACAACAAATTGAATTTCTGGCATCCGAGTCCATCTTGCAGTATGATCGCCTTGATAGCCCACTAAGATTGATGTGTGATGACGTGACCTATCGAGTTGGCGATATCATCCACGTGCACGGATTGAAAAAGTTTGGAGAAATCACTTCGTTGTTCGTAATCGATAAAGAAAGATGGATGGACATGGAGATATTTACGCATGTAAACCAAGATTTGGAAAGTGGTTTATATTTTTCAAACAAAATCCATAAAAATAAACCAATCATGCTACGTCTGGGTGATGAAATAAGTGATCCATTGATAACCTTTGCTGATGAATATAACGTGTGGTTCATCAGCTTTCAAAGCGAACCTAATTATCCCTGGTTGGAAGAACATTTAAATCTATAAACTTGCTTCAGTTTAATAAGCTAAGAAAAGCATTTTATATTTCGTCTCAAAAAAGACTTTTTAAAGCGCTTTTCCACGACCACTTTTGATCGAAATATTTCAACCCTGTCGAACAATTTAGAAAAAAGAATTATAACTGACGGTTTCTACTTGTGGTTGCTTTCGAAGTAACTTCTGTATCTCTAACTTGCAACTGAATATGAAAACCAGCTAAATAAAATCAATTTTTTTCATGTGAATTCTATGATCGAGATATTTCTAGCAGAAATTGTTCTATGCTAAAATTTCACTCAAAAAATTTTTCCCTAAGGTATCATTTCTCGTTTTAAACGGCGTAAACTAGACGAAGAGAATAATCTCGAAAGTTTGACATTTAAAATGTAGTTTTTTTGTATTTTTATATTTTCTATAACTACACCTGATGCTGTTTTTGATAAAATATATAATATTATATAATATATACTGTATATATTGGCAAAAGTACTATATTGCAATGACAACTTTTTTATTTCTATCCGGAATAGCAAGATAATAGTGAGAGGACTTTCGCAAAATCTCTCTTCTTTTAAACAAAAATAGCTTTGTTATTGCAAATAGTATGTTAACAGTCCCATAGTTCAACACGTTTTCTACATACTGTAATATTTCAATGAGTGGATCTAGCAATAACACAGGTAAATGTACTCATTACTTCTGTTACACCCTTTAGCACTTGTTATTTGCTAGATTCAATGTCATTACCAGTCCATTTAATTATACCTAGACTAGAATTTATTATTTTCAATACTATTTAATTTTTTCTGAAAATGAATTAGACTTCTAAGCACAGTTCCAACTTCAGTTATCAATGAATGATAAACGATTCCAAACAACATCAGTGTCTTTTTATGATCTCTATTCTACTTAACTGTAGATCTCCGCCCGTGGTTTCTCAGTTCTCTTTATATCGTTAACTTCTCGAAGTATCGAACCATTAGTGGATCTGTCTTTCTACTTGATTAGCTAAATGTCTACTTTCTTGCACCCTTTTTCTTCGAACAAAAGCTAGAACAAAAAATAAAGATTGAAGACTATATATTGTGAAGTTTGGTCGATTAAAATAAAAGCCCAGTCGGCAAAATCGTCAAAAAGTCACTGCGACGAAGAGCGTTCTCATTGAAATTATGTGTATATTTCTATAGAAATGCATTCCTTCGCACAGATTTTTGGGAGCAGATCTATTGTTTCGCCTAATGAAATACAATAGAATGCGTGTACATCCTTTTGTTGAATTCATAAATCTCCTAAATCCATTAACATCCATTACATTATCTTCCACTTCCGTAAAAAGTAACTCACGGCGGTCACGGCGTAAATTTATCCTGGAAAATGTTTGATTTTTGGATCACCTGCAAAAATTAATCCATGCAAAATTGGTTCCGCGGAAGGTGTCCGAGAAAATTAATCCAAGTAAAGGGATACATATACTAGCCGATAAGGGTACTACAAAAGTAAAGATTCAACTCGAGATACGTCATCTTTACTGTAAATACGCTTTTACCGCTGGTTATCAAATTTTTTAACATATTCACGATCAACTTTAATGCACAATTGTCAATTTTCTTGTTGATGAACAATTATAATTAACTGATCGTCAATTTCTTTATTGACGATCAATATTAACCTATTTATCGTCAATATTTGTATAAACGACAATGTTTTTCTATTGACCGTTAACTTCAATTTTTACTTTTTCAACAAGTTATTGATGATCAATAGACAAAATTTCCGATAAATCAACCATATTGATGGACAGCGTTTTTGTATTAATGCTAATTATAACGATTGACGTTGACCGATTTCGATGTTTTTTGACTTGGTAGTGAATTTCACTTCACGAGTTGCTTACAATAAACTTTTTCACGGGATAGGAATATTTTTGGAATTTGTTGAAATATTCACGCAACCGGGTCCATCTACAATTCAAACCCAACAAAAGTTGGTGGTGTGGTGCAGACCATTTTCGGCAATTGCAAGTGTTAAAGACGATGCATTTTTTTGCATAAAATATTATAAAATACATGGTTTCACTAAATTGCTAATATCTCATGATAGAAAAGTCTTTAGGAGTCCAGTAAAGGCTCAAAGTAAAGCTATATAATTACTTAACTAATTTTGAAAAAAAATTGTAATTTATCTATTTTTGAATAGACTCCTATCAAAGAAATATGCGAAAAATGTTGTTTTTTTGTGAAAAATCAATTTTTTTGTTGTATATATGTGACTGTCCAGGGGATTTTGATGACAAACGATAAAACGTTTTTTAAAGAAACGTTTAAACGTTGCAAAAACAATAGAAAAAATCGTTTAAAAACGTTTTTGTAAAAACGTTTAAACGTTTTTGCCAGAATTCAAAAACGTTTCAAAAACATTTCAAGAATTCGAAAGAGAAAATGTTTAAACGTTTAAATAAAACGTTTTATGCAGAACATTAAAAATATCATTAAAAACGTTTTATTGTTAAAAACAATGCCTCATAATAAAGAGCTAAAGAGCTCTTGCTTCGGCTGCTATTGAGCAAGGAAGACGGAACTATAGGCCGGTTTTCACATCATTTGCTGTCGTCGCACATATAAGCGAACTAATTTTTGATTTAGATTTGAGTTGAGTTGAATAAAGTGGAAACTGGCCTTTAGTTGAAATTTTCGGGAGGTTTTAACTTCAGCAAGTCATATGTGACAGCCAACCGCCCCAGAACCTGAAAATGTTATCAAAATGAAGTCCATAAAGATAACTAAAAACGTTACCAAGCAATTTGATTAACAGTGCATCTTAATTTTGTGAAGGTGAAATGTCTCTTAAAACAGAGAAATTAAGGTTTATCCAGATCTGTTTCTATAAAAATTAGCCGTTTTCAACTACTTTCACCAAGTGAAAATACATCTTTATGAAAATAAACATAAAACTTTTCCCCAAGGATTTACGAAAATAGCAATTCTATCAAATTCGTTCTATTATGGAATCAATAGAATTATAGCGGACGGTTTCTATTTGCGGAAAATTTGAAAACAGCTGTTGTTTTTTTAATCTTTAAATGAATGAGAACCAGGTAATCAATGTATTCTAATATACTTACATGTGTTACCTGCAGATGCATATTTAAAAAAGTACACACTTGAAGAACATTGACGTCATTAAATTAAATCAAAACAAAAGAACGCACCTTGTTCATTAAAAATCAAAATAAAATCAAAGAATTATGAAGTAAAAGACGAAAAGTTTTTTAATTATAACTGGTTTTAATAACGAACTTTCCAAAAATGACACATACGAATGTGATTATAAACAAACCGCTGGACACTTCTTCAAACGAAACTTGTTTACATTTGCGGAGAAATGCAATGATACCAAAATCCGCTGGACGGTTAAAGTTAATCAACGAAGATATATAGAGCTTGTGATAGATGAACAGCGGTAAATTCACGCATGCATAAGAAATGTACTAACACGTCCGTATACTATTACTATGTACAGTCTTCTACAAGTTTTAATGTAATAGCATTCAGCGGGTTGATTGTTTGCCTATTATTGTGTATATAGTCAATGGAATATAAACACAGGCGAAGAATTCAAACTTTTGATTTGATTTAGAAAGCAAGCCATGTGGAAATGTTGCTTGTATTCAAGATATCTCCGGCAAAGATTTTCAATTTCTATATGACTTTTTCACAGAATGGCGTGGAATTTACTTTCTCTCCAGACTGGTTTAGAAGAAATTTTCTGTATTTCATTTATCAATATTTTGGATTCTATGCTATTTCCTCTTATGAAAACTGTGGGTGTGCCTTGTTAACTTAACAGTCCTCTTATGACTGAAGCATTGTAACATAAAAGTATGACCGGGGCTTCCTAACTTCTTTTTTCACTGAAAAGGCTAGACCCTGGGAAGAAAAAAAAACATTTGATTTCGACATTTGTGTACATTTGAGATTCGTATTTTTAAATCAACAAAACAATGTATATGTATTTCGCTAATACACAACAATTCAGCATGTAATATTTTTTTTCTCATTTTTAACCAAAAGGTTATATATATACCAAAAAAGAACATGAGTAACATGAGTGGTAATCAACAAGAACAACACTGAAATTTCATTTTTGTTCTGAGATGACAGATGTTACATAATTTTGTTGAAATCTTTTGTTGATTCTCACCCCCTCAAATATAAATCAAGTTACAAATATTATTTTTAACTGCATGGAGAACTGCAGGAGAACACAAAAAATAACTTGTTGCAAATTTAAGGTATCATCCACACATCAGTCATCACTGCCTCCTACTACAGTGAAAAAGAGGATAGACAGCTGGGTTGGTAGTGTGATGGTAGACTTTCCTTCAAATATCCACTGATCTTCCAAAAAGCAACAAAGCATAAAAGGCATATGTGACGGTTTGAGGGAAAAACATAACAAGTGATAATTTCTGCTAAATTTATTAGTAAATTACTGATTAGAAAACAATAGATTTCGATGAATCAGTAATTCATTCGATTTATCAGTAATTTGTTTGATGAATCAGTATTACTGATAAAATAATTGGTAAATACTGATAAAGAATCAGTAATTTATCAGTATTACTGATTCATCGAACGAATTACTGATAAATCGAATGAATTACTGATTCATGGATAAATCAAACGAATTACTGATTATTTATCAGTATTACTGATTATTACTGATAAAGTTCTGATAAATTACTGATTAATTTATCAGTAATATCACTTGTTATGATTTTCCCTCAAACCGTCACATATATAAATATAATATAGGTACCATAAGATGAAATATAAGACAAAAAGAAAATAGTCTACATTGTTCTCCAACCTATGTACTGCCTTTGTTAACTTAACAGCAACATTTATTTTAAAATGTTGCTGAGGGAGGCTCTTCAGTATTCTGTTGTTGTCAATTTTTAAATAAAAGATAGTGTAACACAGGGAATAGGGTGAAATCTATTAAAGGGATTCCTGCGTCCAAAATGATAATTTACAAATATGATAGAGCTGAAAAAGTTGCTTAACAAGTCTCTTTTCAGTATTTCAATTATTTATAGTTTCTGAGATATTTCGTTTTTAATATCTTATATTTAATTTATGCAATGCATATTTATGATGTAATAAGATATTAACTTACACTTTTTATCGCAATAACTTAAGATATGATTAATATTACATCGTTGTAAGTTACTATGAAGTAGAGGCTTCCACTCTGAGTTGATTTATAGAAGAATGAAGTCACAATATTTACTAATTCAGAAGTTATACACACTAACAAAATACTATCTTATTACATCATAATTATGCGTTACATAATTTGAACATTTTTAAATTGAAATATCTGCCCAAGGAAACAAAATTTCCAAAAACTGTAAAAAGAGTTCTTAAACAACTTTGTGAGTTCTATCATCATCCCCTGAAATATCGTTTTGGACGCAGGAATATTTTCATAAAGGAGCAGGTTGATTGGCATAGATTGCTTTGATTTTTCGCGACTATTCATGTTTCCCCTAATTTAAAAAAAAATCAAGACACAGGACCCAGACAAGAAGAGCACTCTCTCCCTCTTCTCTTCTCTATATACTTTTTTTCATTTTTGAATAAGAACTTAAGCGTTATAGCAGGATACATATATAAAACAATCTATGTCACCCTGCAACATATCCATATCTAAGCACGGACAGTAAATCGTATAAAGAATGATTTTAGTCATATTATTTCTAGCCTCTCTACTACTGTGAGTTTGTCCTTCCAACAACTCAATGTTGTCCATATAATAAATTTTAAACATGACAATGTGTTAGGGAAGCTCATCGAGTTTTTAAAAAACAGAAAGCGCTCTGTTAAAGCCAAAGCCTCGTCACCTTCGCCCACATGTATTCTATATTTTTTTGCTGAGACCTTTTTCTTCTTTCTTACGGGAGAAGCGGTCGGAGCAAAGTCAGCTTTTACCGGCATGTGGTCCCGTCCTCGTCCGCCATTTTGTTTATTTTGATTTTTTCTATCTTTCTCCTAGCCGTCTCTGGTTTAACTAATGACGAAGGATTCCTTGTTGTAGATATTAATATGACTTTAGTGAGTGAAATCACGGTAAAATTTGCAAGTCAGCAGTTTTTAAAAATGAGGATCCTCGCTTCTTTTAGCTTCGTTGATTATCTTTAAAGTTGAAAATGTTTGTTGAAACATGTTTGTTGCAATGTTTGTTGCGAAAAAATGGATTAATGTAAAAACGTTTTTATAAAAACATTTTTCAAAAAACGTTTTCAAAAAACGTTTTTAAAAAACGTTTAAACGTTTCAAATTCAGCACTTTTGAGGAGTACCAGAGTAAAGAACAGTCAATCACCGAATACATATCGAAATTTGACCAAAATTACAACAAGTTGGTCAAAAAGGGTATGACTTTACCGTTGGAAATTCTCGTGTTTAAGTTCCTTAAACAAGCAAATCTGGAGAGCGAAGAAAGACTACTCGTATTAACTGGCATGGACTTTACGAACAAGAAAGAGCTTTATGAAGATGCAAAACTTTCATTAAAGAAATTTAAAGGGGACCAAGTCTCAGAAACGTCCAACAGCTTGAAAGCTGCTACACTCGAAATGGTTTGCTTGACAGATGAAGTTTTTTATACAAACAATCAGCAACAAAACAACTACCATGGAAGAAGAGGCCGTGGTGTTCCTCGTGGTGGTGCTCGTTCGAAACCACAAAGAACACCTCAAAAACAATCAAACTCCGGAACTGATTCAACACGTCCCAACTCGTAAAATAAACCCTA
Source organism: Turritopsis dohrnii (assembly GCA_027922465.2). Classification (NCBI taxonomy): domain Eukaryota; kingdom Metazoa; phylum Cnidaria; class Hydrozoa; order Anthoathecata; family Oceaniidae; genus Turritopsis; species Turritopsis dohrnii. The sequence continues at coordinate 297,545 of BQMF02000066.1, read as the reverse complement.
AGAACTCTGAGGGTAAGCTGCTGACGTGTGCAAGCTGTGGTTCATATAGACATTTGCTTATTGCCCAGATAGCTGGGAAAACCTTGCTAAAAGCAATACAAACAATTCACCGGAATTCTGTCTTTATACTGGGGCAGAAACGTCCACACCAGAAATGCACTTCTAAGTTCTGAAGCTGCATTTTGTGCTGTTCTCGACTGTGCTTGTTTAAGCACTGTATATGGAACCTCGTGGTTTCAAAACTACCTGCAAATGCTGAATGATGATGAGAAGAAGAAGATCAAGGAGTTCACTGGTGGGCGTTTGTTCAAGTTTGGTGGCGGTGAAGTCCTTTCGTCTGTTGCATGCTACGAAATTCCGGCAGAACTTGCTGGGGAAGAAATAACAATTACCACTGATGTTGTTGACTCAGACATCCCAATCCTTATGGCCATTAAAGCAATGAAGAAGGCAGGTATCGTTCTCAACCTGGTGAATGATTCAGCAGAGATTTTTGGGAAAATCGTCTCTCTAAATCACACATCATCAGGACACTATTGTGTTTCAATTGCTAAGGAACTAGATGTGTCCAAGGTGTTTGCAGTCAAAATTGAAGAACTAGAAGATTGTGATCGCTACAAAGCTTTGCTAAAGCTTCACAGGCAATTTGCACATCCATCAATGTCAAAGTCGGACGAATTCAAGCCATTGTTGGTTGAAATCCACCAACGCTGTGAGCTTTGCAAAATATACCCAGCAACACCACCCAGACCAGCAGTTGCTTTGCCATTAGCCACTCGATTCAATGATAAAGTCGCACTTGATTTGAAGAAATGGGGAAACAAATGGATTCTTCATATGATTGATATGTGGTTGTGTCTCACAGTCTCAAAATTTATCACCAGGAAGAAACCAACTGAAGTTATCAACAACAAAACAAGAAAAACGACAAGACAACAGCTGCCATTGATCTCAATAGCTGTGAGTGGAAGCAGCAGTCCGAGCCGCCTCAAGAGGTAAATATTGTCATCATTCCAAAGAGTCAACAAAACACACCTGAATGCGAGCAAGCTAAACAGGAAGAGATTAAAAAGCTTGAGCAATTCAACACGTTCTCAGAAGTCAAAGATGAAGGACATTTTAGAATATCGACGACATGGGTGCTTTGGGAAAAGAATGATGGTGTACATGCACGTCTTGTAGCCAGGGGCTATGAGGAATCGTTCAAAGATCGAACGGATTCACCTACAGTCACAAAGAATGTCCTTCAAACGTTTTTGGCAGTAGCAGCAAACACAAACTGGTACATAAAAACGACCGACATCAAGTCTGCATTTTTACAAGGCAAGCCTTTATCAAGAGACCTTTATGTTGCACCACCTAAAAAAGCAAATGCAAAGGGGAAGCTGATGAATTGTCTTTACGGATTAAATGATGCAGCTCGACAATTCTACACAAGCGTCGCTGATGAGCTAACAGAGAGAGGATGTACACAATCAATCATGGACCCAAGAGTATTCTTCTACATTGTCAACAGCTCACTTCAAGGTTTCATCATATGTCAAGTTGACGATTTCCTTCATGCTGGGAACGATAAATTCCAGCAAGACATCATCAACCCGCTGCACAAGAGATTTCATGCTGGAAGGTGTGAAGAGGAAACATTCAACTACGTCGGATTCCATCTGGATCAATCTTCCAACGGGATCATCATCTCAGAACATGCTTATGTTGCCAGCTTACGTGAGATTCAAATGTCACCAAAGCGAATATCCCAGAAGTGTGACAAACTGACCCCAGAAGAGACAACAATCTTCACGTTATAAATATTTTTTCTGCATGCTTTAAAACTTTTCAAAAACCTTCCTCTTTGCAGTATTTTTAATCTCTAGTGCCAAGACTTTTTCCATTGTTTAAAATTTTGTGACGTATGATTTGAGTAGCATTGAAATGTCTTTTATCAATGTAAATACAACACTTGCTTTCACTAAGAAATTTTCACAACAAAAGTGAGCGATTTATAACTCGGTTTTTATTATACGTAAAATTCCAGAGTTTCAGAAATGCAGAAAAAGTGAAAGATAATAAAAAAAGGTGATGCAACCTGTTATTAAAAAAGTAAATAAATATTCCATGTAATAGATTGAATATTAGTCGTGAAGAAATCATAGTCGAAAATGAGCCTCACTGTGTTGCTCATTACTGTAATAATCAATCAAGTAATAATAGTAAAAGATCTTTTCATACTTTTCTTCGACTTCAAAAAATACGTTGTAACCTGCCGAACGAAATAAATATATTCCTTTCAAACCATTTCGAAGAAATTTGTTTCGATAAAAGTCATGACATGCGGTTGAAATATTCTCCGTCAACAAAGCAACAAATAAATAAGTTAATCAATAACTTAATTAACATGTCAATATTTACATTATCAGAACATGGTGAATCCAAGAACGTCAGTAGATCGATCGTATAAAGCACAACAATCTGAAGAAAGTGTTTATACCCACTGTGTGGTTATCTCCCTCCTCCATGTTTAAATCTTCATTTTGTAATTTCACTATTTTTACTCTATCTTTCTTTTTATTAGGTTTTGAAACATTGATGTGGACTAAACAAAACAAGTGTTGTTGAAGCAGAGAACTGTGCCGTAGAAACGATAACAGAATATCATCCATGATAACGGAATATCATCCATGATACAGTACAAAACATCCTTATTCAAGCATGTTGCCTGGAAACCATCATGTTCAGTTATAAACTTTTAATTCTAAAGCTGAATCTTGACTACCTTAAGAGCAGAATCACTCGCGTTTTTCGCATTTTTGGCTCTTTTTCATGGAAGTTTATGCATTCGGAAATTTCAAAACAGCAAAACGCGGAAGTTTCTTCGTGAAGATAGAGAAACCGATGACGAAACCGATTCTGACTGGGAAGTTCAAGAAAATTAGTTATAGTTTATTACTTTTAAGGCCGACCTCCACTTGTGAAATCTTGCCCGTACGTACGTACACGGCCAGTTTTGCGCATGCTCAGTGACAACTATTGCTTAACTTTGTTAGCCGTCGACGGTCAGATTTTGTGCGCTTGGAAGTAGGATTTGATTCTACTTTTTCAGGCGGCTGCGCGGCCATCTAGCGTGTGAGTCAATCAAATTTCAAGAAAAATGCAAGCTTTGCAAAAAATTGTAAACATTGCGAAAAAAAGAAACACTCAATACCTGGTGTTTCTTTATTAACTGGAGATTCAAATTAATTGGCCACATGGCGCCAAGCGGACATACGTATGCACAAGTGGAGGTCGGCCTTTAGAAAAGAAAAATTATAAAAATTTGGTTTCTTTTATGCTCATTCGCAAAAGTTTTTTCACACGAAAATAAACTTTTCCTTCGTTTTGCGAAAGTTTTTTCCTCCAAATCAGTTCCAAAATCTGCGAAACGCGAAAGTTTATTCCATAAATTTCGCGGGTTTTTTGACACGCGAAAGTTTCTGCCCGCAAAAGTAGCCAAAGATGCTGCAGCGGGCAATTGTTTCTGCCCCTCCTTCGAATGATGTCGCGGGGAAGATTGAACGAAAAGTACAAACCATGTCTACAAAGACATTTTTGTCTAGTGGAGATTCGCCTTAAAAGAAAGAATTAAATGACAGTAGGATGGAGAGTTTATCAAAGAATATGCACAAAATACTTTGATGATTTTTAGATTATAACAGGTATCAATAAATTATTTCACGTTTCGATGTATTTCAAAGAAGAAAAGTAATGTCTTGTGACGAAGAAAAATAAATTTTTATGTTCAGAAAAAGTTTTGTAATTTATTTCATCAATCTTTGTACAGCATAGACATTTCCGATCTGCAGACATGCAATGGGAAACGGCAATAACTTTGACACCAGAGATTCACGTCGCTACACACGATATTTTGTTGGTTATTTAAATCGTTTAATTAGTACATAAAATCATCTTCTACATTCCCAATATCTTCTCATTCATCATTTGATTTTCTTGTTTTTTTTTTTTTGTTTTACTGGCCCTTTTGGTTTGATGTCACAGACATTTCCTACTTATTATGAGAGCCCGTTACTCAAATGATACGTCACAACTACAAATTCGGCTAAGGAGACTGGCGCACAGAGTTGAAAATAAAGTGCAAGTTAAAAATAATGGCGGACAAAGAGCACGTAAAAAAAACGTGTTTTGAATCGAGTAATACTGGACTTCTGATAAATTAAAAGAGCAAAAATTTTAATTAACGTTATTTTTGGCTATCATTCTTTAAAATAGTATTAATTTATATTACGACCTTGGGATCCCTTTAAACCATATGCATATGTATTTCACTTGTTAAAATTAAAATGTCAGAAGCTTTCAAAATGTCTATTATCAGTAACAAAAACAAAATTGTACCTTCCTTTGTTGGCATGTTTGGAAAACTAAACATATTAGCAAATAGCAATGACAAAATCTGAACTGTGTGCTGTTTTCAGATTTGAAAAGAAACTGCAGCAAGCACTGCACAAGAACAAACAACTTGAGCTCGGAAAAAGTAGGGGCATTTGCAACTGTTCTTCTTGCAGGGCTCCCACTCATAAGCTACAAACTTTTTTTTATGATTTTATGCCAAAAAATGCAATATTTTATGCTTTTTTTATGCCACTTTTGGAGGCCAGAGAAGAAGTTATGTTTTCTTTACTGAGGCATTTTTAGTGTTTATAGCAAATATGGAGGACAGGAAATAAGCTATTATGAAAGGCAACTTTTTTTCACTGTCAAAACAATGGAAATATGTAGTATATGTGTACTATACTACACTGCCTTTTTTAATTGATTGGGCAATCACTTTAGAGCGGCCTATCATTTTATCAGCTTAGTACTCTATACTTGCATTGCTTGAATAATGGACAAAAGTTACACTATATCAAACAGGTTTTCAGAAGAAACTCCTTCATTTAAAATAAGCCACAAAACTAAAATAAGGCAATTTGTGAAAACATTGCTTTGCTTCCTCCAGTAAAAATAACTGGTTATGAACTATAAGTATATACAGCTAACACTATACGTTTAAACATTGCAAACTTTATATGTGGCTCGCTCGGTAATATGGTCAACTAAACATTAAACTGAAGGACTAAAAACCATTTCAAAGGTTTTGCAAGCTTTGTCAAGAAAAAAATAGAACAAACAATGAAGCAATCACTCGACATCTATGAGGCAACTTTTTATGTCAATGTGTTGATTAAGGTAATGTGTCCTCTTATCATAGTTAAATAGAAACAACAAATTGGATAAAAACACAAATTGCAGCAAGCACAAATTGTGTTCAGATGTCAATAGAATTACAACTAAAAGTAAACAACATAAAAATCAAAAACAGAGGACACAGAATACAAGACATAAACAATCAATATGGTATGCAAGTCTACAATTCACTTTTTTTATTTTCAACATAACAAGAGTCTCATAATTTCATAGATTAAGGGGGTGCTTACATGGAGGTGAGCTGGCCCAGTTAAACGGGCTGGTTTGCTAAGCCAGGATCTCACTTATATTAAGAGATGCATGTTTTTATTCGAATGTGTTTACATGAAAAGCAAGCCAGCCCGCCTGAGATCTTGGCTTAATATGCCAAGATTCTGCTTCAGTGTGATAAAAATTTTCCATTAACATCCACAAACGAGGCTAGCGCAGCTGAGCGGGCCAATTTCATAGCATGCACATACTATTTGATAAGCAAAAAAATAAAAAGGTGAGCCAACTCACTTCAATATAAAAGAGAGATGAAATTGTCTTGGCTTAACAAGTCAGCCTGCCTATCCGGGCAAGCTCACCACACCTCCATATTATAAACACCCCCTAATAGAAGCCCAGAACACTACATTACCTTAGGACAACTTTTTTTTGTGTCAGTAAGATTGCGAAAATGGATGGACATGGATTTAACGCAATCTAATTTTAATGAATGACCGTTTAATTAACGATTGGGAAATTACGGAGAATTGCCAGAAGGTAAAAAAACAACAACAAAATAGAACAACAAACATGATTTTCTAAAAAACTTCAGAGTTATATTCTTATATAACTTGTGTATGCAAATGGACCTTTTTCAATTTTGTTTATGGATCCTCTCACAGTTTGGTTTAGTAATCCCTTTGGTTTAGTAATCCCATTATTCCCTGTTTCAATATAAGACATCGAAGATGAGGAGCTAGAAGGCGACAAGCAGCAAAATGACGAGGCCATGTTATAGATGAGAAATAAAATATACATCATTAAAATTTTTTTTCTATTCTTATACCCTGTAAGAATCATCCGCTCTGTCAAGTTGCTCTCGTGGGTAAAACAATAAAGCGATGAATATTTGGTCTGGAAAAATTTTTTGCGAACATGCTCATCCGCTAAAACAAGGCGACGCAAAAAAAGTCAACCTAAGGTATACTATACTAAATCAAAGTAAAACATCATTTCATAGTCTAGTAGAAGCATAGCACACTAATACTGCAAATATAGTACATCTGCACATAATGACGAAAGCATCTGCTTCCTGAAAGGTATCTCCTATTCATGGACATGTTATATTCATAGCAGCGAAAAATTACTGAGAGGTGTCACATGGCTTTTTTTATGATTTTTTATGCTTTTAGGCCAATTTTATGCTTTTTTTATGACAACAGGCAATTTATTCCATTTTTTAGGAAATTTTATGATTTTATGCTGAGTGGGAGCCCTGTTCTTGTGGGCTGAGCCCTTGAAAATTTAGTGATTCTATTCTCGACGTTTGACCACAATCGCTGCCACTAAACGCGGCAAATTACCCTGTGACCTACGCGATGCGTAATGCCCAATAGTTCCCGAGAGGGACACAGAAAAGATTGTTAGCCAGAGGCTAGCATATTCGCTGGCCAACTATCAGTATGATACAAAAAAACCAGTAGGCAAAATCATCAAAAACTACTGTGACAAAGAACATATTGATTGAAATAGCGTAAATAAATTGTAAATAAATTTTTTATGGCATTGATAATGATGTAAATAAAAAAAGGCCTAACTTTAAATATCTTTGAAGCTCTATACACGCATTCATGTATAATGTAGAAATTATCGGAAGAACTCAAGAAATCATATTAACCTTGCATAGATGCCATAATGGTTTCTGTTACATATCTCCTTTATGTCTAACACCAATACACTGCAGAGTATGGAATCTTCAAAGTCCTTCTGCAGCATTTTATACTTGGCTGTTGTCAAAGTAATTTTCTCACCAAGCTTGTGATTGTCCGGCCAATGTGATGGTGTCTGAAGTTCAGTCACTACTTGATATCTTGAAAAATAAATCATTATAAATAATCTTGTCAAGCACCTATTAATAACACTAAGACTATGACTATTCTCACTTGATCTTGAACTTATGCTTATGATTGAAGAACAAATTTACAAAGAAAAGTCAATACTACCTCTTCATGTTTTCCTTTGTTTTATGCATAGGTCTTCGGCGAACTCTTCTTTTCGTCATGTATCGAGGATCCTGATTTTGTTGTATCATTGTGTCAAATGATATGATATAACGAAATTCATCTGTTTTAAATTCAAATGATGACTTGCCATTTAGATATGCTAACTCTATCTCTTGGCTGTTAGTCTAAATGACAATATGCAATCAATTCATAGCAACGGTTATTAGTACAGGCAGATTCAACTGCATTAACAAAACTTTCCAACAAAATTTGGGATGGAATCAATGTCCAAAATTAAAATTGGTTCAATAGTGTGGGTACAAATGTCATCCTGTTCCATGACACTTGCTAAAAGAAAACTTTTTTTGGAAGTTGTTTCCCATAGGGTAAAGGTCCCAAAAATATAGATAAAACATATAAACATATGTACAATTTTTCATATCACGTGGACATGTAATATGACGTCACGCAACACCCAGAAAGGAAAAAAAGTTTTATTTCCATTAGAAAGAGCATTGGAATAGCTAAAAATGATAAATCGTATGGTAAAAATTAACCTAAAAGAAGATATGAGTATTTGAATATACAGCAAACCAGGGGGTAAAAGACAATAAAATAAAATGGATTTGCCACTTTAGATACACTTGCTAAACATATGGCACCCCATTTCAAGAAATAGAATTGATTTTGATTAGCTTCTGTCAGTAAAGGACCGGGGTAAAATATTATTTTTTAGCACTGAAAATATGACCAAATCACTTTTTCCAAATTTAAGACCAAAAAATGCAACTTTTGAATTTATTTGACATATGTGACCCATTGAGGGAAAAGGGACCATTCGATTTCTCAGTTATTATATATTTCCACATAAGGGGAAACATATATTAAAACCAGCAGTTTCCTTCATCTTCTCCGTTCACTTTTATAGCCGCAGTTCAGTATTAAACTTTGGCCTAGCTGCTAAGGTAGTAAGAATAGAAGCTAGTCTTCAGCGAAGTAGTTCCCATGTTTTTTTCAGACAGTGCAGATGCATATTTTCTGCTAGCTTTTACGATCATTCAAGATATAAAGCATTAAATGATGGAAATAACTGTTTTTAGCTCAGTGTTGTCCTAAAATGTTCTGTATACATTTTGAATGAACGTGTGTTAATTCAAAGAGTATATATAACAAAAGCTGCAAGTAAAAACATGATGTCATGTACAACAAGAAGTTCAGGAAACGAATTACGTAAACAGTGTTTTAATTCTTAGCAGAGGATAGAGATGAGATTCATAAAACATAATAAACGTGACGGAATCTGGTCAAGTGTGCTTCCTGGATAGAAGGTTAATCTAATAACAGAAACATAATTTATTATGGATGAATTCCATGATCACATATATCTTGTTTTGATACACTGTATATAATAATCTACAATGTTTTATTTTGTAAAAATTAGACCGATGGAAATTTTAAATTAGTTTCGCATCACGCATCTCTTGAAAATGTCATGCTGCATTTTTTCATTATTCATTAATTTTGTTCTGGGCCATACATAGCCAGAGAACACAGCAAATACACCATTTTGCATTATTGTAATCACCAAGATCCTGCCGGTCGGAGATTCGATACTAATATAAAATTCGGCCTATACTGTCAATTTTCCTAATTATGAACATTATTATGAACAACCTCTTCTTATCACGAACGTATATAAATCAAAATACATTCCAACATAACAGTCTGTAAATTAAAAGCACTACACATTCTGTGTTGTCAATCAAGCCAGATAGTATGTTTAGGAGTTCTTATACTGAAGAAATAATTCGCGAGAACGTATTTTTTTGTATCAGAGATGTTTATTCGGAATACTTGAATTTAATTTTATAAATTGACATTCTAAGCCCTTCTTTTTTTTATGACACATTAGAATTGCTTTAATCAATTTTCTTTTGTTCTTTTGTAAACCTGTATGCGACTTTGATTGTATAATGTTGTAAGAAGTAACTCAAGCTACAAAAAGGAACTGTTCCGTTTAATTACATTGTTTTCCATGATTTTATGGTACAAGAGATAGGAAACTTGTCAAGCTTCTGCAAGAATAAAGATTATATGTTTATTATGATGGCATTGCCATACATTTTGATGCAGTTGTTGATATTCTGTAAAAAACTATTCAGTTAAGGCGAAATATAGGTCATATAATTTTTAGCAGTATCCATAGTAATTTTTCATTCACTTTTTAAATCCTCAGCAAGAATTGTAAGTGAAACCTTGTCATTTGACCATCTTCAGTTTATAATAAGTTCAAAATAAGTTCTTCTTCTGGTTTTCAATTCCACCCTGATTAGTAAGGACAACGTTTTCATTTGAGTATCAGGCTGACTTGTTAATAATGTTTATTTTGCTGGTAATTCTATCATTGTAGCTGTATAGCGGAAATGATACATTTTTTCTTATGGTTATCAATGTAAACAGTAATTTTTAAAACAGCAGTTTTGGGGAAATATATAGTCGCATTTTTGCGAATCTTGTTTTGGTGTTTAAATGCGTTTAAACATGCAAATAGGCGTTTAAATGCTTTTTGTTCGAAATAATGATGCATTTCAATGGTAAAACTACAGACGTGTAAACGCCATTTAAAGTCTTTCATGGGGACTTCTTAATAACGAAGAGAAAAATTAAAATTCACGTTTAAACCCTAAGAAAACGAGTTGAAATGTCAAAAAATGTATTTAAGTCGCCAAAATAATGTTCAAAATAGTTAAATGTGAACCAGTAAGTTAGTAGTGAGTACGGATGAATATAATCTTGAGAGATTTGAAGATTCTGATGAGGCATTTGAAGTTATTTACGAACCTCGTGAAATTGATTCAATTATTCAATTGACTTGTTGCTAATGTACTATCTTAAACGTACATAGACAGGTAGTACCCGTTGTGTATTAAAATGAACTGATTTGCTGGTTCTCGTTCAGTTGGAGATAAAAGATGCAACAGCTAGTTTGAAAGTAATGACAAATAGAAACTGTATGTAATAATTCTATTTTAAGTTGTACGATCGCTATTTTGGTAAATCGCTTAGGGGAAAAAATTTATGTTCATTTATTGTTTGGAAATATAAAATTTTGATAGAGGATATCAAACCTGTCACATTTCTCACTATTTATTAATTTCCTTCTTAGGACAAAAGATTCTACGATGGCAATAACAAAACCTTTATTTCTTTTTCAACAGATGTTTCACGTTCAGGAGATATACACTCCATGAATTTGATCATATCGCAACAATTTTAGTAATCTTTATTGACATCTGTAATTTCATAATGATAATGTTTTTAGGTTCAACATGATGAAGGATCAATGTAGGAAGAGACAAATGAAAACATTTTAACATCGGCTTGACGAGTTGCAAAAGTTATTGTCAGAGAGAGAGAAGAAATGGAGTTCATTACTTCATCAAATGAGACCAAGCAAATAAAAAAATAATTAGGATGTTTTAAGTAATCTATAAAATATTCAAGGTATTTGAAATTTTAGAGGAATTCGAGGTGATTAAAGAGATAAATGAGGATAAACAAGGATAGAGGTAATAAAATGAACTACTCACCCATATATCATATTCAACCCAATTTATCATATTCAACTCATAATTGTCCTGCTCCCAATACCAGCACCAGTCTGTCTGCCAAATACCATCCTCACCAATACGTCCTTTGACTGATGATACAGTTGAAAGGCGACGGATTGCAACATTTTCGTTTAAAGAATAGTTCTTGAACTTATTCATAAAGACAGGAAGATGCAAATACGAAAAAGAATAAGATTCTACTCCAATGCTTCTAAAAAGATGAACCAAAGGTGATAAATGCTGATAGGTTTATAGTAACAACAGTAATGTAAAAAATGTAGTACATTGTCTCATCTTAGGGATTGCCCGACTCCCGGAGATGGTCAAAAATTGGTTCTGGATACCAAACGTTCTGAAAATCAGTGCTTTGAATATATAGCAGATTGTTTCAATTTGTAGAAACTTTTGAAACAGCTGCTGTTTCTTTAATCTTTAACTGAATGAGAACCAGGTGATCAGTACAATCTAATAAACTGACATGTGTTACCTGCAATTTAAAATAGTACACACTTAGAGAAAAATACACAATTAGAGAAAAACATTGACCTCATTAAACTCAATCAAAACAAAAAAACGCACCTTGTTCATAAAAAACCGAAATTAAATCAAAGAATTATGAAATTAAAGATAAAAAGTTTTTAATAGCTGGTTTTAAAAACGAATTACAGCTGCCAGTTATTAATGACAATATGCGTTATGGATTACGCCCAATTCCAGTAGCAATTCTAATTTAAAATTGTGACATGGAAAGCGAAAAGGGACCATTTGCCAGAACATTACGCTTGCTTGCCGTAAAGAATTCTGCTGACTAGGCGTAATTTCCATAATAATTCAGAGTAAAATTACGGCGTACGGAAGACAAGCCATTGCAATTTTTCTTATGCTAGCGTAAGCACTATAGCGTAAGCCGTATAGCGTAAGCCGTATAGCGTAAGACGTTTAGTGTAAAAAATAGCCAATGAATTATTTTGTGTAATACCTGTCTTATAAGAAAGTAATAAAACTTAATTTTTCTAAAGCCCAGTAAACAGTTTTTAATTAATTCTATACAAAAAAACTATTATTATTTCTTGTGATCATTATTCATTATGAGTTTTAATCTTATCAAATGATCAGTTGACAAATTATTTTTCAATGGTAGGCAGCTGAGGCTTTTTTTGTTATTACAGCTACATTTACATCTTGCATATTTATTTGACTTTTACATATTCAAAAAGTGCACAAAGAATGATACATCTAATGCAAATTTGTGACAAGGAAAGCGAAAAGGGACCATTTGCATATTACGCGTAATTTTATTTTTCTTACGGCGTAAGAAATTTATTTTATTAAAAATTACACTTACGTAAGCGTAATTCTTCTTACGCTAGTGTAAGAATTTCAAAGTTTTTCTTACGGCTTACGCCGTAAGAATTCTAAAAATTACGCTTACGTAAGCGTAAAAGTAAATTTCTTACGCCGTAAGAAAAATAAGTTCATTGTCTTTAATTTTAGAATGTAAACAAGTGGGGACGTTAAACTTGTGAACCCCAAACACAAGAATTGAGCGCCAATGCAAAGCTCGACTCTCAATCTTAACTTCCTTGTCTGCATGACCGAAACAATAAGTGCAGTATATTGAAGTTTCATAGAGTTTGAAGTTTCGTAAAGTGTGGTCAAAAGTGTCTTGTCATTGATTGACTAAAACAATCAAACGAATGTTTTGTTTTTTTTCAGTGGAGCACGGAAAATGTATGATTAAGTATACAAAATACTAAAGGTCCGTTAAATAACTTTAACAGTACATTTTAAATAAGCAAACAAACCCTTAGAAAAGCCCTTTCACTTTTTTTGGATTTGCCACTGATTACAGTAAAATGTTACACTCAAGTTAATTATGCTTGAGTAATCATTTCTTGTGTTACACTTTCGTAAAAAAAAGGAGTAAAGTATTATGCTTGATAACATCTTATTCCGATTACGGATTTCCACGACTTTCAGAAAAGCGTCTTCAACCTTATGATGAAAAACTGAAGGAAACAGGTATTTATTTTTATTTAAATGAAGGTGAGTATTTCAAAAGAGAACTTTTGCAATTCGTCAAGCCGACGTTAAAATGTATTCATTTCCCTTTCCTTCCATTCATCCTACACTCACCCTGTGTCCCAGACTGTTATCGGAATAAAGTTGCAGAAGTCAATAAAAATCGCTAAAAACGGTGAACATACATCTTTATGAAAACAAAGATATAAACGTTTTACACAAGGGATAATCAAACAACTTAAAATAGAATTAAGGCAGACGGTTTCTATTCGTAGTAACAACTGGTTGTATGTTTTATCTTTAACTGAATGAGAACCAGGTAAAAAAGTTTTCGAACATCAGTGAAAAATACGATGGTTGACAATGTTGACATGTGTGTGCAACAAAATATTAAATTTGCATAAGATGTATCATTCTTTGTGCACTCTTTGAATATGTAAAAGTCCAATAAATATGCAAGATGTAAATGTAGATATAATAACAAAAAAAGCCTCAGCTGCCGACCATCGAAAAATAATTTGTAAACTGACTTTATAAAATTAAAACTCATATTATGAATAATGATCACAAGAAATAATAGTTTTATGGACTTGTGTTTCCCCCTTTATAAAGTTTTATTGCTGAAACTTTTTTTCCAGGAAGTGGCTGGGAAATCTATTCATTTTCCAAAAACGCTGTATTAGCGGCTAATTTGTGTACATGAAAGATCATGAAAGATCATAATCATAAAACATATTGATCATGTTTACCTCAAAATTCTTAACGTGAGCTTTTACAGATGTAAATAAGCTTCCCAAAAATGTATCATACTCGATATAAAATTTATTTTATTAAAAATTACGCTTACGTAAGCGTAATTCTTCTTACGCTAGCGTAAGAACCGCGTTCGAATTAGCAGATCGCGAATCGCGATTGAATTTAAAATATTAGCAATGCAAAATTATCACGAAATGCTTAAAATGGCGATCTTTGATTTTCTGGAAATGAATAAGTAATATTAATACAAAAAACTTTCTAACGATCTATAACAATGTATTTATTATTTGGAAAGGAAGAAACATATACACGTCCGTAAATCGAACACTTTTATTCTCAATTGATTTCCAAAAATAACTTGTTGAAAATAGAATCATTTAATATAGCGGTTTCTATTCGCAGCTACAACTTTAACCTGTTTTCTCAAGAAACCTTTCATTTCAGTTGCTACGTCAATTTAAACCAGTTTATTATAGTTTATACGGCTGCCACATGTGAATTTGCACGAGAGCAAAGATCAATATGAATGGAAAACATCTGTTTCAAATTGTGATCAGTAGCGACATCATTATTAGGACCTGTGACACATCATTAAATTATTTCCATTAACAGTTTCAGGGTTTCCTGTGCTGCAAATGTCATTCTAAGTAAGGTAAAAATTAATCCTATGATAAAACGAGAATTTTTGGCTTATCTAAATTTTTCATTTCATTTTATTTACTGATTTCTGTCAAATTTAAAAGTCACGCAAAATGCAAATCAGGCTTTAATCATGTTTTCGCTTTCGCTGCAAAATTCTCTTTCACATGAAAAAAGTTGTTAAATTGAAGCAATGGCTACATCGAAAGACCACAAGTGCAAATTGAAAACATTAAAAAAATGGGAAAGTGATCTCGGCGTTCAGCTGGAATACGATTTATCTGGGGATTTGGTTACGTGTTTACGGTGTACAGTCTGCAAGAAATGGGAAAAGCGGATCAGTAACATCAAAGGGTTTTCGTTGAATTGGATCCGACCAGGAACTCGCTCAATCAAAAAAGATGGAGTTCAAACGCACATTGCAAGTAATCAGCACAAAGAGGCTGTCCAATTAGAAAAACAAAGCCAAATGGGTGCACTACCTTATTTTGAGAAAGTTGTGACACAAAGCTCAATTGGACAAAGCATATGAAAAATCTGTGTAAAAGATCGTGAGTCACTGCGAGTCAAGTTCAACGCAGCTTATTATCTTGCGAAAAAGGAACGCCCTTTCTCAGACTATCCAGACTTGCTTTTGCTCTTACGAAAAAGCGATGTAAAATGTGTGGGAAAGAGTTACTCTACTGACCGTGCTGGGGCTAACTTCACAGATTATATCGGTAAAGTCACTCAAAAATCATTAAAAGATGATATTCTCAAAGCACGTTATTATTCCGTTCTCAGTGATGGGAGTACAGACAGCGCTACTGTTGAACAAGAACTTGTTCATGTTTTGTATTTAGCTGAAGGAACACCAACTGTTAAATTTTTGTCAATTGAGAGTGCTGGAAACTGTGATGCTAACGGTATAAAGGAGTGAATAACCAAGGCTTTTGAAAGAATAGGAATTGTTAATATGTGACGTTCCAGGGGATTTTGATAACAAACGATATTAACGTTAATATCGTTAATATCGTTATTATCGTTAATATCGTTAATGGAACTACAGAGTATCGTTATTATCGTTAATATCGCTAATATCGTTAATATCGTTAATATGGTAAGAGCACAGATTACCGTTACTATCGTCAAAAAGTTTTGTTCAAGACGTTTGTTTGTACATTTCACATACGTGTGTCGTTTTATGAAGTTCTAAAATAACCGTGATTTAATTATTATTTCGCCAAATAGCAATCAATTCAAAACAAACTCGCTTGTTTATGACATGATAAACCTGATTCATTCAATTATGACACACGGACATATATATTTTTCTAGAAATAACAAAGCACTTTTTTTTCATTTGTTATTCCTGTAACTTCAGCACAAATTTGAAAAGCCACTTTAAAATACCGTTTCATTCGATTTGGTAATGTATTATTTTGAAATGTACATTTGCAGGTAGCACGCGTTTGTGTATTAAATTGAACTTAATTAGCTGGTTCTTATATTCATTTGGAGATTAAAGATACAGAAGTAAGTTCGAAAGCAGGCACGAGTAGAAACCGTCTGCTATAATTCTTTTTTCTGAATTGTTCGACGGGTTGCCATTCTATAAGCTCTTGGGAAAAAAACTTTACATTATTAAAGACACGTTACATTAAAGTTTTTTTCAATAGCAAAACCTTTATTATTATTCTTTCGAAAGACATTTCACTTGCACTGGGTGAAGATGTACCCTTAATTAAATTGATCGCAACGTTTTCAGTGAAAAAAAACTTTACATTATTAAAGACACGTTACATTAAAGTTTTTTTCGATAGCAAAACCTTTATTATTATTCTTTCGAAAGACATTTCACTTGCACTGGGTGAAGATGTACCCTTAATTAAATTGATCGCAACGTTTTTAGTGATCATTATTGATTTTTGTCATTTCGTCGATAATGTTTTCAGGTTCAACATTGGGATGAGGGACGAATGAAAACATTTTAACGTCGGCTTGACGAGTTGCAAAAGTTCTCTTTTGAAATACTCACCTTCGTTTAAATATAATATTACCTGTTTACTTCAGTTTGTTATGAAGTTTATGTGAAAGGTTGTCTGAAAGTTGTGTTTACACAGGGCTCTAAAACTTTACTTGAGGGTAATTCTAAAAATATTGAATTTCTTACGCCGTAATCAAGCGAAAGAAAGATTAATATACACGAAATGGTTTCCTTGTCACAAATAAAATGATCACATGTTTAATATTAATGTTATTATCGTTAATATCAAAAATATAGTTATTTTCTTACTATAATTTCGTAATTATAGTATATATAATATATATAACGATAATAGCGATAATAACGATATTAACGATAATAACGATATTAACGATAATAGCGCTATTAACTATAATAACGCAACGATAATTATTAGCGATAATATCGCTAATTCTATTGTTTTATTAACGATATTATCGTTAATAATTATCGTTAATATCGTTTGTTATCAAAATCCCCTGGAACGTCACATATGTCTCAGCACTTACTTGGGATAAATGTTGATGGGGCCAGTGTGAACACAGGAGTTCACGCTGGTCTGGGTGCACTTTTGAAGGAATCCTCTCCTTGGTTGGAGGTAATTCATTGCTTCAATCATAGGCTAGAGTTAGCTGTAAAAGACGCGTTCGAGAATACTGCTTTTGAGAATATAGACGACTTCTTAAGGCAATTGTACTTGTTGTACCATAAATCAGCTAAGCGTTACCGCGAACTTCAGGGTATATCCGAAGCTTTTGAACAATCCATCCCTAAACCAGCTAAAGTCTATGGTACTCGATGGATTGATCATAAGCTGAGAGCAATGACAATCGCATTGGAACATTTTGGTCCCTTAATAACGCATGTAGAATCACTGGCTAATACCGATTCTCAAAGTTCTCGCCGTGCAGAGTTGCGAGGTTACTTGTTGCGCTGGAAAGATGCGTCATTTCCAATAAACATGGCGATATACTTAGACATATTGTCTCCGTTACGACGTCTTAGTCTGGCGTTACAACAAGAAATCCACGATCCTGTAAAAGCAGTTAGACGTGTTCAAGAATTTACATGGACCTTGGCAAAGCTTAATCTTATAATTGAGGAATCGTTAGATAACCCTCAAAGCCAAATATTAACGAACTACAAAAAGCTAATGCAAGAAATAACAGAAATGGGAGATCATCATTACTACCAAGATGTTTTATTGGAACGTTTCGAAAGCGCTGTTAATCATGTGAGACCGCATTACCGTCAAACTCTCGTGAATATCACTAGCTGCATGGAACATCGCTTTTCTTCGTTGAACAAGTCCCCGCTCTTTAAGCATTTGGTTTCCATACTTGATGTTAAAACATGGCCGTCAGAAAAGCTTGAAGGTTTTGGTGACGAAGCACTCACAACGATCTTACTGAGCATTTTAAAGAGCTACTTTCCAATGGAAAATGCGATTTAACAAAGGTGGTGCAAGAATGGATCACACTGAAAACGTTCGTTGTACCTATTAAGAACAACAACAAAAATTTGCACTATTTGGAAATTTGGAAAAAAGTATTTACAGATTCATCAATCCTAAGAGAATGTAGAAATGTGCTTGACATCTTGGAAATCCTGTTGATATGCCCGTTTACAAACGCGAAACTGGAGCGCATGTTTTCCAGGATGAATCGAGTCAAAACCGATTGGAGAAAGCGGTTAAATCGTGCTCGGCTGGATGTTCTTCTTCGAATCAGTGAAGAAGGAGCATCCATCGAAGAGTTCAGTCCCAACGCCGCTATTGAAGAGTGGTACATTGACAAAGTACGTAGACTCAGCTCTGGACCACATAAGTATCCGAAAAGAAGTAACCTTAGCGATAGAAGTGGTGCAGTGGTGGATCTTTCCAGTATGACATTGTCAGACTTGGAAAACGATAGTGATGAGGAACAATCATCTACCTCGTTTGATGTTGTATTTTAGATATTTTTAAGACTTTACGTTTTATTATGCGTGTCATTGTTTTTCTGCTATAAAAGAAATGAAAAGAAAAAATTTGTCGATCCTGATATTTACTACTCTAACCCTTGTTAAACTACGTTGACACAACTCACAGAACTGGTATCAGCAACCGGCTATAGCTATGCCATAACTATAATGGCATCTCGATAGCCGATAGCATTTTTTTCGCGATCTTGTAAATTTACGTTAATTCAAACCCTGAAGAATTTTAAAGTTTTTCTTACGGCTTACGGATTACGGCTTACGCTAGCGTAAGAAAAATTGCAATGGCTTGTCTTCCTTACGGCGTAATTTTAATGTGAATTAATATGGAAATTACGCCTAATCAGCAGAATTTATTACGGCAAACAGGCATAATTTTCTGGCAAATGGTCCCTTTTCGCTTTCCATGTCACATTTAATCTTTTGTTGCACACACATCAACATAATCAACCATTGTATTTTTCACTGATGTTCAAAAACTTTTTTACCTGGTTCTCATTCAATTAAAGATAAACATACAATCAGTTATTTCGAAAGTTACTACGAATAGAAACCGTCCGCTTTAATTCTATTTTAAGTTCTTCGTTTGATGATCCCTTGTGGAAAACGTTTATATCTTTGTTTTCATAAAGATGTATGTTCACCGTTTCTAGCCATTTTTATTGACTTCTGTAACTTTATTCCGATAATAGTCTGGGACACAGGATGAGTGTAGGGAAAAGACTAATGAAAACATTTTAACGTCGGCTTCATGAGTTGCAAAAGTTGTCTTTTGAAACACTCACCTTCGTTTAAATAAAAATAAATACCTGTTTCCTTCAGTTTTTCATCATAAGGTTGGAGATGCTTGTCTGAAAGTCGTTGAAATCCGTGATTGGAATAAGACGTTATCAAGCATAATACTTTACTCCTTTTATATTACAAAAGTGTAACGCAAATGATTACTCAAGCATAATTACCTTGAGTGTAATATTATACTGTAAGCAGTGGCAAGTCAAAAAAAAAGTTAAAGGGCTTTTTTAAGTGTTTGTTTGCTGATTTACTGTTAAAGTTATTTAACGAACCTTTAATATTTTGTATAATCATACATTTTTCTGTGCTTCACTGAAAAAAACAAACCATTCGAAAGAATGAGAAACTTCAAACTCAATGAAACTTCAATATACTGTATAATATGCTGCACTTATTGTTTTGGCCATGTAGACAAGGAAGTTAAGATTGAGAGTCGAGCTTTGCATTGGCACTCAATCCTTGTGTTTGGGGTTCACAAGTTTAACGTCCCCCACTTGTTTACATTCTAAAATTAAAGACAATGAACTTGTTTTTCTTACAGCGTAAGAAATTTCCTTTTTTTAAAATTACGCTTATGTAAGCGTAAGAATTTCTTACGCTGTAATTAAAATAAAATTATGCGTAATATGCAAATGGTCCCTTTTCGCTTTCCATTTCACATATTTCAAGCCTGTTTAAAGTACCACCACCTTCACTATTACATTGTTCACTATTGGGTTCTGTTCCAAAAAAGAATGGGGAAGCTTGACATCAAACATGCCTTTCAACTTTGCCCTGTACAACTGGACCGGTGGGGTTTGTTAGGTTACAGCTTTCATGATTTGTTCTTTATTGATACCCGGTTGCCTTTTGGTAGCCAGTCTTCTCCTTTTATATTTAATGCATTTGTTGACCTTCTTTGTTGGATTTTTATCATTTTCGGAGGCATTGCCTTCATTATTCACTATCTAGATGACTTTTTTATTTGCAGCGCCCCCCGGGAGCAGGTAGCAGCTGACATGGCTTCAGTTTCTACTATCTGTTTGGAATTGGATGCCCCTCTGGCTACTGGCAAGACTGTCAGACCTTCCCAAGTTGTGATTTATGTTTGCAGAAAAGTGGATACTCGTCATCAAATTATGTGGTTGTCTTGTTCTAAACTCACAGAGTTGCAGGCACTTACCTAGGACTGGGCTGATTGGAAAATGTGTACTACGTGGGAGTCGTTGTCTCTCATTGACTCCCTTTCGTTTGCTTGCAAGGTAATTCCCCCTGGTTGTATGTTTCTCCATAGGCTGATTGATCTGTCTGCCTCAGTGTCTAGCTTGAACCATCATATTTACCTCGATCAAGAAGCTAGGGCAGAATTACACTGGTGGATAGATTTTCTCCCATCATGGAATGCCATGTCAATTATTCCTGATGAAGAACTTGGGGACAGTTTCAATTGGACAGTCACATATGTGACAAGGAAAGCGAAAAGGGATCATTTGCCAAAAAACTATGCCTGTTTGCCTTAATTCCTATAATAGTATGGAAGGAAAGCCATTGCAATTTTTCTTACGGATGCCTAAGCCATAGGCCGTAAAGCATATGGCATAAACGTTTAGTGTAAGAAATGCAGGTTTGTCAGCAGAAATTTGATATCTATTTCTAGTCATTCAAGATCATTTTGTAGCATTTTCAAGGTCACTTCCGGGAAAAAATGTAATGATTCAAACAATTTCACGACACAAAACAGTAATTCTCAGGGCAGAATTCTTCAATAATCAACAGTGACTAAATATAAGTGACTTTCCAGAGGACTTTGATAACAAGTTTTAACCTTATCAAATGTTTAGTTTACATATTTTTCAATGGTGGTCTGAGGCTATTTTTGGTTATTATATCTACAATACATCATGCATACTTTTTAAATTTAATAATGGTGATTTTCGCTGCTATTTCTAAGGTATATTATAAAATACACGCATTGCAATTTGACCACATTCGCAAAAATAAATCCAAACATTTTCCTTGAGAAGCTCCGATTCGCAAAAATTAATCCATGCAAAACGCTCTCAAACCGTGGCTTGCAAAAATTAGACCACGCAAAAATAAATCCCTTTAAGGTAAGTGTTTTGTTGCACATACATACCTGACAATATCTCAGTAAAAGTTGATTGTAGCAAAATGATCCCATACATTTTTTTATCAGTTTTTCACGCGGTACAACATGGGTGCACTTTCTAGTGGCAATTCCGTGACTCAATTTTTCATCACCTCTTGCGACACAGAACGGAAGGGATTTTACACATCATTTTCAAAGTCAGATGTAGCAAAAAGTTTTTTCATATACTAATACTATATCTATATATTAATAGCCGATTCTCTGTTTGTTTGTTTGTTTGTTTGTTTGTTTGTTTGTTTGTAAGTCACGCAAAATGGTTGATTGAGTTGTGAGCGAAATTATTTCTTTTTTTGTGTGCGACGTGAGTTCGAAGCAAATACATTGCAACCCCAATCGAACGTGACTTTTTTTTGGCTGATGAACTAATAGGAATAACATTTAGTTTTTATCGTTATTGTTAGTTTTATATTCCACGTTGACATGGCTTTGAAAACAGTACATCAACTAAATACAAAGAAACTAACTGATTAAACATTTTGGACAAAAAGCAGCAGTGGCAGAACGTGGCAGCATGTTCGGTTTGCCACTTACTCTTGCCTGACTGTCTCAGACGGGTGAACTTTTTTTTTGAGCAATCAAAATGTTTAAAAACCGATAGGTAAAAAAAGAGTATCATAAAACAAAATGTGTTTTTTTTGCTTTTCTTTTAATAATTTAATTTCTTCTTTTAATTGTTAAGCGTTCTGATCGAACGTTCTTTTATTCTATTTATTCATTTAACACGTGCCTTTTTTCTCTCCTCCCGTGTGAACTTTTTAAGAAGAGAAACCATTTTCCCCTTACGTTTGATAGCACCCATGTTAGAGCGCGTAACTTTTTTAAAACAAAAGCTAATAAAAAGTTGAAGTTTTCTCTCTCTACGTTTTGAGTGTATTGTTACACTGATAAAAGATTGGTTTTACCAGAGGTTGTGACTTGGAATATGCTTCTGGTTGAACACAAGTTGTACGAGCCGTTTATAAGGAAATTTGACGTTTATTGATACAGTGATACAGAGCAGGTGGACATGGGCGGCGAGCAACGCTGCCTTGGCGGCTTCTATATATTAATAGCCGATTCTCTGTTTGTTTGTTTGTTTGTTTGTTTGTTTGTAAGTCACGCAAAATGGTAGATTGAGTTGTGAGAGTGATTATTTTATTTTATTTTGTGCGACGTCAGTGTGAAACCATTGTATTGAGACCCTAATCGAATGCGACGTTTAAGGAAAATTATCTCGGTAACCAATAGGGATAACTGACGTTTTTTGGGGTCCGCGATGCAGGCGATAGAGTGACGAAAAATTTGGGTCTAATTTTTTGGGGGGACGGGTCTATGACGTCATCAAAATTTTGATCGAGGATATCTCCGAAACGGTTAATCGTAGGAAAACGATCCCATACATTTTTTTGATCAGTTTTTCGAGCTCTACAACATGGGCATACTTATTATTGCCAAATCCCTAATTTTATTTTGCGTGAACCCAACGCAGGCTGAAGGTGGACATGGGCGGCGAGCGACGCCGCCTTGGCGGCTAGTCTATATATTAATAACCGATTCTCTGTCTGTCTGTCTGTCACGCAAAATGGTAGATTGAGTTGTGAGCGAAATTATTTCCTTTTTCGTGTGCGACCTCAGTGCGAAATAAATACATTGCAACCCCAATCCAACGTGACTTTTTTTTGGCTGGTGAACCAATAGGGATAACGTTTTTTTTATTATAATTATTATTAATTTTATATTCCAAGGACTACTGTTGACTTGGCTTTGAAAACAGTACATCAACTAGATACAAAGAAACCAACTAATTAAACATTTTGGATAACAAGCAGTGGTGGCATAACATGGTAGCGTGTTCGGTTTGCCATTGTTGTATCCTAACGCTTGCCTGACTGTCTGAGATGGGTGAACCTTTTTTTCGAGCAATGATGTTTAAAAACCGAAGCTTTCCTTGCCCGCCTCAGACAGGTGAAAAAAGTGTGTCATGAAACAAAATATTTTTTTGCTTTTGTTTTAATAATTTATTTTCTTTTAATTGTTATGTGCTTCTGATCGACCATGTTTTTTATTCACTTCATTCATTTAGCACATGCATTTTTTTCTCCTTCCATGTGATCTTTTTAAGAGAAATCATTTCTCCCCTACTTTTTATAGCACCCATGTTAGAGCGCGTAACTTTTTTTAAACCAAAAGCTAATAATAAGTTGAAAGTTTTTCTCTCTACGTTTTGAGTGTATTGTTAAACTGATAATCGATTGCTTTTAAAAAGTGAATATATAAATAGCAAATCATGAGATGTAGTTTTTTTGGAACCATTGTTTAAACTAGTATTTGATTGGTTTAAAATCGTAAATAAAAACCACGTGAAGTTCACATTAGGAATGCATTGTGTAAGAAAGCAAGAAAGTTTGCTGACATTTTAAATGCAACCGCAACAATGAAGGGCTGAGTTTAGAACATGAAAGATTTGAAACACAAGGAACGTATTTGTCTCCATGTGCAAGCAAGCTTTTTTAAGCAAAAAGCCTGCAGCAAAGGAAGTGAAAACAGTCCAGGAGCCATTAGAATTGAACCTCAGTTCTCCCATTATTCGTCCCTCACTTATCGCTGGTTTTAAGTGCAATAATTTGGGGCAGGTACTTTTATTCGGGCTCCAAAATTACAAAAACTTGGAACACTGGTTGCCTGAAACAAAGTTAAGGTGCAACACTGACTTCACACCAGAAGTTGCAATTTCGAATCTGCCTCTGGCTGAACATAAGTTGTACAAGCCGTTGATAAAGGAATAAGGGAATGACATTTATTGGGGTCTGCGGGGTGATACAGAGCAGGTGGACATGGGCGGCAAGCGACGCCACCTTGGCGGCTAGTACTAATACTAATTCGCTAATCTTTCTTCCTGATGCTTAAATTTTCCTGCTTGATTTGTATGAAAAGGAGGCCAGCCCCTTTGCATGGCCAGCCCGCTTCACATAAACAGAGAGAATTTCCTGCCCAGCTAAAGGGCTAGCCCTGCAAACGAACTGGCTCGGCTTTCGTATAGACAGCCCCTTAACACCAGTAAATGGAAACTTAAAATTAGGCTAGA
Source organism: Turritopsis dohrnii (assembly GCA_027922465.2). Taxonomy (NCBI): domain Eukaryota; kingdom Metazoa; phylum Cnidaria; class Hydrozoa; order Anthoathecata; family Oceaniidae; genus Turritopsis; species Turritopsis dohrnii. Next base: position 273,103 of record BQMF02000066.1, on the reverse strand, counting down.
CTTGATCTAAAAAAAAAGTTGTTATTTGATTTCAAGCAACAATCAATTTAACATACAGTTTTTCCGGATTTTCATACTTTCTCAAAGCATTAAATCCTCAGCACTCAAATCCCTGCTGCATGTATATCCCAAAAAAACTCTAGATACATCTGTGTTAATTGAAGTTTTTAAACTTTTCATTTTAACCATTCTCCAGGAGCAAATTATTTACAAATTTTATGCTTGATCAATCAAAAATATATCAAACTTACTTGCTCCAAGTATTATTGGCTGGATTGCAAAATTCTTTTTCCATGTTCGTATTTAAATCAGGTGGAAAGTTGATCCAAACTTCATTTTGATCAATTTTAAATTGCCACAAATAAGGAAGCTTTCTTTGAAGATGCAGCAAGTGACAAGATGCTGCGTCTTTACACTCTCCAGTGATGAAATTATGGCATATAGCTTCTTGTTTCCAAGGATCAATATTATCTGCAATAAAGGATGACATTGATTGTTATGTTAAATGATTGATTTCCTTATCTCAACACCAATTGTAAAGAATTTCACTTTTGTGACGATTCAAAGGAAAATCACTACAAGCGATAATAGCGCTCGCATCGAGAAGTAGCACTAAATTTATTGCTAACATTGACGAACTTAGCGATAAATATAAGCACAAAAAGCGCTTTCTTGTTTAATTATTTGCGAATAATTAATTTGTTGCTAATATATTCATCATAAATATTATTCATCTTTCCGTGCTTTTATACGTTTTTCAATTATGGTTTTGAAGTTTACTTGTGTGTGTAAACACAACTTTCAGACAATCTTTCATATAAACTTCATGAACAGCTGAAGGAAACAGGTGTTAATTTTATTTAAACGAAGGTGTGTATTTCAAAAGAGAACTTTCGCAACTCGTCAAGCCAACGTTAAAATGTTTCCATTTGTCCCTTCCTACATTCATCCCAATGTTGAACCTAAAAACATTATCGATAAAGTGACAGAAGTCAATAATGATCACTAAAAACGTTGCAATCAATTTAATTAAGGGTACATCTCCACCCAGTGCAAGTGAAATGTTTTTCGAAAGAAAGAATAATAACAAAGGTTTTGCTATCGAAAGTTTTTTTAATGTAATGTGTCTTTAATAATGTAAAAGTTTTCTCCCAATGGAATGGCAATCGAACAATTGAAAAAAAATAATTATCGCAGACGGTTTCTACTTGTGGTTGCTTTTGAACTAACTTCTGTATCTTTAATCTCCAACTGAATATAAGAACTAGTTAATTAAGTTCAATTTAATACACAACAGGTGCTACCTGTAAATGTACGTTTCAAAATATACATTACCAAATTGAATAACACAGTATTTTAAATAACAAGTAAAATAAAATGCTTTTCGGAAACTTTTTATTTCTAGAAAAATATGTCCGCTTGAATGAATGATTGAATGAATCAGAGTTTAGCATGTCAACAACAAGCGAGTTTGTTTTGTATTTATTGCTATTTGGCGAAACAATAATTAAATCACGGTTGTTTGAGAACTTCATAAAACAACACATACATGTGAAATGTATTAATAAACGACTTGAACAAAGCTTTTTAACGATAATAACGGTAATCTGTGCCCTTAGGATATTAATGATATTATATAACAATTTCACTTTTATCTCATTCTGTCAGTTTCACATAATTAATTGAACCAACATTATACGAAGAATTTAGTGATAAGTCAAATACTTATTGCTAAAATTTAGTGCTTTTTCGTAAAGAGCAATATTTATAAGCGATAATAGTGATAATGATAAAACTACAAGCGCTAAATTTATCACTAATACTGTTACTCCATTTATAAATAAGAACAAATTAGCGCTAAAACCCATTGTTCTTTTAGCGCTATTAGCACTTGGTATAAAGCGCTATTATCGCTTGTAGTGATTTTCTTTTGAATCGTTACATTTTGCCATTTCGTTTTTTGTGAAATAATGCTGAATGAAGATAACCATTGAGGATTTTTTTTGATAAATGTAATAAAACATTTTTTTTCGGCTATGGCATAAGGAGAAACCAATACTGATTCTCAACACTGAAAAAATCCAGAATCATGAAGATACACAAAACAATAAAAATTTTAGGTCATTTGTTCAGTCATGCCCATTCATCTCTTCTTAAAACAGCACATTGCAATGTGAAAGGTTCTGTTCTGGAAAGCAGCCCGCAAACCGTAGGGTCTAATTAACATTTTATTAACAGCACTGGCTTAAAATAAATGTTTTTACCAAAATTCAAGAACATTTCAAGAATTTGAAAGAGAAAACGTTTCAACATTTCATAAAATGCTTTATGCAGTAACATTAAATACATTTTATTGCTAAAAATGTTTTATTTTTAAAAACATTTTATAGTCAAAAAACGTTTTAGTCTTAAAACTTGGATTTTTATGTTTAGGTTGCTTCAAAGTAAACATAAAGTTAAGAAAGTTCAAGAAGAACCTAAAAAACAATATTAAATTCTTAAAATTCTTAAAGGAAGATAAGATACCAAACACAATAATCAATTTCACTCATATTTGTGAGCAGTTAAAAAGCAGGAATAAAAGATGCCTTGGCAATGGAACTACCATTGCAAGACCCATTTGCTGATCTTAATTGAATTATGAATAAAAACATTACTTACGAATCCAAAACTTCGAAATTTTCAAAGTAGTCTTCTGCACAAATATTATAAGTTGTATGCATCTTTTATTAACAAAATACAAAGTTTTTAGACACACCAATCCATCCAATCACTTACCCTTTTCTCTTTTTTCATATTTCCAGTTACTATTTCATATGTCCTCAAATGATATTATCGATTTTTATCAAGAAAAAAAAAGTGTTCAAGCTGAAGTATTTTGACCAAAATTTTTGACCGAAATTTGGAAAAAAACTGTCCGAAAGTTTTTTGGCCGAAATTTTTTCAGGTTTAATGTATACAAAACAGCTCTAAAAGATCAAACACAAGGAAACTCATTCCATTTTAATTCTCCAAAACAACAGTGGAATCTATGGCAATAAATTACATAAACATAAACGACTTACTTGTTTCTTCAACAACTTTTTTCATCTAAAGAAACAATTTTCACATAATAAAAATTTCTCTAGTGTGAGAGAATACAATCAAAATTTCTTGGCATTCCTGCAAAAATCATGACTCCAAAATGTGTGTTGTTCTGTATAAAGCACTACCAAGTCCAAAAACATTGAAATCGGTCAACGTCAATCGTTTCCGTTGCTGTCAATACGATACGTTGACCATCAATGTTTTTTATCAATTGGTTATTATATCGATTGAACATCAATAACATGTTTAAAAACAAAATAGAAAAATTAACGGTCAATAGGTAGATCTTACTGTCAATTCAAAAATTGATCATCAATAAGGTAGAATTGATCGTCAAGCAAAGATTTAACGATCAGTGCGGTAAAATTGACCGTCAATAAGGTAAAATTGATCGTCAACGAAAAAATTGACGATCAGTACGATAAAATTGATCGTCAACGAAAAAATTGACGATCAGTACGATAAAATTGATCGTCAACGAAAAAATTGACGATCAGTACGATAAAATTGTTCGTCAAAGAAGAATGTTGACAATCACTGTGCCTTCAGACAAATGTTTAGTTTCACGTTTCACTTACGTTCCAATTATGTTTTAATGACTTAATGTATATTATTGTTTTGGCCGAGTATCAGAATACACCTTTCCTGAATTCATCTCTATTATGCTATATTTTAGCGGAGTTATTCATACGGGCCTTGTCTCTGTGCTTACTGCAAAATTCCCACTGCAGCTTACAAACGAGCAAAATCTATAACTTGATAATAGCCAGATAACAAAAGAACACATCGAAAGAAGGAGGCCCGTATGGACATTTAAGCCACGATACAGCATCATATAATAACGAATTCGAGAATCCTGTATAAAGTGATTTTCTGTGTTCACGGCGATATTGTGTCTGCTAGAAACTCGTCCGTACGAATTAGATTAAAACAAAACTAGTAAATCGTGGTATTGGTTGAATTTGGCGAAATGTGCACCGTAGTAGTTGTTAACTATGTATTTATTTGCCTTTTAGCTTTTACTGAAAGAGGTAGATCCAAGAAAGTAGAACTTATAGCATATCAAGAAAGACAGAAATGAAAATGGTGCCATCTACATGTCGTGAACAGAGACTAAACGGACAAATATCCGAAGTTTAGACATCGAATAGAAAATAGAATAGGAACGAAGAAAAGAAACGTTACTCGTTTTAAACATCATTCAAGTCTATGAAGAATTGTGAATAGAAAACCAACATAAAATTTTTGATAAGTTATATATATTGAAAATTTTTTTATCATACTCAGCCTCGTTTTCACAATGGTTGGCATGGTAACAGAATGTCACGGGAATCATTTCAGTAGTGTGCAATTAATGTAATAAGTAATAGTTACTGTTATGATTGAGCACAGAAGATTTGGATGTCATGGTATAAAATATTGAAAACGAGGCAGAATACGATAAAAAATAAACGAATGATCTATTGTATAGTTCAGAAATATTTACATTGGAATATTAACATACTGCCATTGATAAAAAAAATAAATAAAGTAAAGTTGTATCAACTAGAAGAAATGTTTTTTTCTTTGTAATTGGTTTACGAATAGTTATGTTGAATCCTTGTAAGAAGACAGAGCTAAAGAGATTATTATAGCACCAGGATATTATTGAAAAGTGAAACGTTTAACATGAAGTACTAAAATATATTTGATATCATCCATCATTTCAGACACTAACATAAAGGGTGTAATGTTTGTTTTTTCAACAATTGTTTTCTGACTTTGATAATTATGGGGACAACGTAATTTAATGCTCCAATTAATGATGTATATTTAACTTACTATAAAGAAAAAAGAGACAACTTGTTGCAAATTCATTGAACATAAATTCATAAATTCAAGTGTCCTTCCAACCATGAATACTTAAGTTCACTTGCATAACTCACAAACCACAACATATTCTCGTCGACACAGGTTATCAACGGATCGCTAATTTGATCATCCAGAGGTATCATTGTAGGCTCATTTTCATGTTTACCATCTGAAAAATAAAGATGACTTTCGTCATCTTGCTTCACATCTTTATACAGTTTGACATCAATCCATCTTTCGTCGTTTACCATAAATAGGCAAATAATTTCGCCAAATCCTCTTAATCTTTCTACATAAATGTGACTGTCCATGGGAAAAAAAGTACATTCAATTTTACCGATATGCGCAAATTACCGGTAATTTTACCGGTAACTTAAGATTTTGTTAGCGATTACCGGTAATTATAATTTTTTATTGATAAATTTACCGCTTTACCGATAATTACCGGTATCGTAATGTAATGTAAAAAAATACCTAATGTGATTTACCGGTGGCGTCTCAGACGTAAGGTAAAGTGGCTAATCGATAGCGATAACATGTTTTCGAAAATGTTGATGTTTGTTTATACTAATTTCGCCATTTTTAAGACCCGGTCAAGTCATAAATTACCTAATCGTTGGTTGTTCAAATATGTTTCTTTCTTGTTTTTATTCATGATGAAGTAATTGACGTCAATAAACTCTGAAACAAAACAAATCACCTGCTCATGAATTAGACGGTTGAAAGATCTTTTAAAAGAAAGGATGATGTGTCGGAAATTTATTAATGATTTTTCTTCATAGGTTTAAATCTTCCATTTAAAAAGACTGCGTTATTCAATTATTATAATAAACAGGGAAATTTTTCTAACAGCCCTTTGGTAATCTATACTCTTTTTATGTATATATTACAGGTAACATTTGTTTGTGTATCAAAATCAACTCGTTACCTGGTTCTCATTCAGCTGAAAATAAGAGATAAAACAGTTTGTTCGAAATTTGGCAATAATAAAAACCGTCCGCTCTAATTCTATTAAGTTATTTTTATAAATCCCATGACGAAAACTTTTATTTTTAAGAAAGTCAGCTGAGACATATTTTATTCAACAGATATTTCGCCTTCAACAAGTGGAGATGTGTCCTGAAAGAATCGATCATATCGCAACGTTATTAGTGATTTTTATTCACTTTTGTAACTTTATTCAGATAATATCCCGATAAAGAGTGAATTTGGGAAAAGACAAAATGAAAACATTTTAACGTCGGCTTGACGAGTTGCAAAAGTTCTCTTTTGAAATACTCACCTTCGTTTAAACATTAATACTACCTGTTTCCTACAGTTTTTCATCATAACGTTTACGTGGAAGATTGTCTGAAAGCTCAGGGCTCCAAAAATCTCCCATGTCCTGGCTGTAAAGCTTGCGTGGGTGCGCACTCTTCTCGCAGTAGTCAATGTTGATGATGGACAGTCGGAAAACCTGTGGCAAGGTTCCAAATGGTAGTTCCTCTGTCCGTTCGAGTCTCATTGTCATACAACAGTCGAGCATAAGAGTGTTAGCATGAAGTGATGGAACCGACGTAATTTTCCTTGTACAACCTTTCGAAGACCTTTACTGCAATAGCATTGATATTTTAGTCGATAGATCCTGGGAACTAAATGCTAAAATTTGGTTTCATACTACTACAAAAACATGTACACGAGAAAACATTAGGAAGATCGTTTATTTTCTTTGCAGTGCATATTCATCATTCGAAAACATTCGATTACTGAACATTCGATGTGAATTCTTTGACGACTTTTAAGTATCCCGGAGGTAAAATGATTTTCAAATTATTACGCTACGGTAACGTATAACACCATATATAAACGATAACTTAGGCATAATAGCTCTTAAAGCTAGCTCTTTTCTCGTTTTAAAAACTACCATAGTTCACACTTTACCAATAAAATTGGATCGATTTAGATTTACCGGTAAATTTACCGATAAAAGTATTGATCAATTTTGTGTACCGGTAATTACTGATAGTATAATTAGTTTACCGGTATAATGAAAATTTTACCGGTAAAAATATCGATACTACATCTTTAGCGGTAAAAATACCGGTATATTTTACCGGTAAAATGAAATGTACTTTTTTTCCCATGGACGGTCACAAATGATATCACCAATTCGATACACCACGTCATCACACATCAATCTTACCGGGCTATCAAGGCGATCATATTTTGTTGCCTCTGATGCTGCAAACCCAATCTGTTGTTGTTGTCTTTCATTAAGGGTCAAATGACTTTCTTTATGATCATTAGACACTACCCCATCACGTTCGAATGCACGATTAATTGTTTCCGTTAAACTGTTGTCTAAGTCTCGAAGATGATCGAATTTATTAATAAATTGAGAATATAGAATCCAGTCTAAAATCTAAGAAGATCATAAGAGTTAAAGGAATTATAGTACAGGCTATAGCAGTGCTTCCATTGGAGGATAACTCAGTCATATGAAAAGACTTACCTGAACAGTCTCCATTATGCACTCCTCTGTTTTACTTCGGTTCATTGCGCGCCGTGTTATCCAAGAATTTAATCGTTCAAAAGGAAACATCCAGCTACTGTACAATGGACCATTGTCTTTAATCTTTTCCACAATGTGACGCAAAATGTGGGTAGTTACATTTGACAGATACAGCGTACAGTCGCGCTCCAATAACGTCAAAGCCACGGCCAAATCATATTCCAAATTTTCTAACACGTCGTTTGAAAATTTTTTTTGGTACAGCTTTCGAAGAATGTCAAAGAAATACGCGAGAGTTCTTCTTTGCTTTAGCGGCAAACAATCTTTAAGTAGGAATTTCCAAATTCCCCTAGATGAATACTAAAAAGAAAAAAACATTTTTTTGGTTCCGGAAAAAGAAATTTTCTAAAATTTTCTTAAAAAACTTTACTACCTCAGTCCAACCATGTGTGTTTCTTAACGTAATTTTGGGAGAGCTAAAGACATCTCCTTTGAAACCAGAACAGTTTTTCGGAAACACAAGTTGTTTACACCGTTGATTTGCCACCGATATTTCATCTTTTGTCAATACAACGAACTTCTCATCAATTTTTCTCCTTTTCACAGATTGGATTTCATCTTCCGCCTCTTTTAACTTTTTCATCGATACCCCACCAACTAACCATGTTATTACAGTTTGCACCACATCTGCAATTGTGTGCATTCCATCCGGCTGGTAATCTTTGTGATATTGGTGGTATGGAAGTCTCATAAAGTTATAAGCTCCTTTTACACCATGTTCGCGCGTGAACTTTTTTTTCTGATTTTGATTGGGTAAACTATCGTACATTGTTCTCAACGCCCTTTCCGATTGAATTAATGTTGAACTAGGTGGAGACCTCGATTCACCTTTCTTGAATGTCTTGCTACGTCTCAACGGATCATTAGATTTGAGGTATCTCCTGCAATCCATGTAAACAGTTTTCCCCAACGAGTTACAATAGCATCCTTCAATTCCACACCAAGGACACGCTTTGATGGATCCAACGCCGGGTTGCTGCAACAATTTTGATATTGCAGGAAAATCCAAAACGTACTGCAAGAGCTTTACCTTTATATTTAGTGGGGCTTTCATATATGGCTCGTGATAAATGTGACATTCGCTGAGATTCATTAACTCGTCGACCAGAATATTAACGTAAGGATCCAAATGAAAAGCCTCTTTTCTGCCATTTCCAGGAATGATGCCCACTAGCAAGATACCCCCGACAGATTTTCTCAGGGCGATCGGAAAATTTAGAATTGACAGCATTAGCGGCCACATCGAATAAACTAAGTGCATTGTCTTAAATGGATTCACTCCATCACTGCAAAAATTGAGGACAATGCCATTCTTATCTCCTTTCATTATTCCATCTTCGCCGAACCAGTCTTTTTTCCATCGCTCAGTGTCCCATATGTCTCTAATGTAACCATCGTTTTGCCGAGTACTGTGGGCATGAAGTATTTTAACAAGATTTTCATCTTGATAAATCCTCGCAATTCTTGGTCCTATTGGAAAGTATTTGAAAACCTTTTTCGCTTTCCTGCCTAAGAAGCGAGGAGAGTTACATTTTGGGCATTCATACAATTTTTTGTCCTCTTTCCTATACACTATACAATCATTTTCACACACATCATATCTTTCGAGTGGGACGAGCATATGTTTAATCAGGTTCCTAGCTTCTTCGAAGGACGAGCATGACTGATTGGGTCTCGGTAGCTTGAAATACTTATCATACTTCAAGTTTTCTGTTACCGACACTTTCGTTTGATTAGGGTGGGAAACAAACTTGCGCATTTCTAGGAACACATGGTCTAGTACAGATATCGATGCACCACCATAGAGAGGGGTTTTCAGGGCTGGATCTTCGTACAGTACCGGAAAAAACGGAATATTTTCGATACGCAAGCTTTGAACGTCGGAAACAGCTTCAGAGGACATTTTCATTTTTTCAAAATCGGCCTTTGCGTGTCTTTTCACTGTGGCATCGCTTTTCAAAGAGCCACGACATCCATATGTCTGACAATAGCATCTGACACCTAAAGCCGATAACATATCACACACGTTATAAAGTACACTGTATTTTGGTTGAATTATTGTGACGTCAAGAAATTCTCCTACAATTTTGATCTATACTTTACGTTTACAAACGTTTCCGACAATGGAATTCTATCAACTCTTTACCCATAAATTCGATCGATTTGTTTATGAATTGAGTACATATCTATATTTCGCATTCTTATGAATACTGTCTGGAGAAAGAAAGAGTCCTTATTTCTATCATTCACGAACGTTTCTACTTAAAAACTGATCTTTTACTTATACTAAACGATAAGTCAATTTCATAATCAAAAAAGAAATAAAAAAAAATCTATGTTCAAGATCAAGAACCTTACCTTGCTTAACAGAAATTAAAGAATTCATAACGGACTGAGGAGTAATAAAAGATGAGTTGCGCTCGCAGAAAAAACTATTTATGTTTTCATCAAAACAATCATAAACTATAACGGGAAAAGTAACTTAAACCTTTTAATGTTTCGAACTTTAAAATTGAGAGTCAATATTTTGAATCTACGGTTAATTCTTAAAATAGACGATCAATTTTTTCGATTGATGTCCTCTAAACAATCATGGAATGAAAATTGAAGCGTGACTTTAAACTGTTAATGTTTCGAACTTTAAAATTGACGGTAAATATTTTGAATTGACGATTAATTAAAAAAAATAGACGATCAATTTTTTCGATTGATGTCCTCTAAGCAATCATGGAATAAAAATTGAAACGTGACTTTAAACTGTTAATGTTTCGAACTTTAAATTGACGGTAAATATTTTGAATTGACGATTAATTAAAAAAAATTGACGATCAATTTTTTCGATTGATGGTCAATAATAATATTCCATGGCATATTCCAAATGTTCGAAACTAAAACTAAAAACAGTTCGATTTTATCAGCAAAACTAGCGGTTTACTGGGTTTTTCTTCTGAAAGTTTCTGTCTATTGCTTGATAAAAAATGCTGCAAGGGTTACAAACAGTCTTGCACTCTACTGAAGACAATTTTTCGACATTGCCTGGACATTCATCAAGCAATTTAACAAACTTCCCCCCAATGCAGCAAGATCAGTGTTTTCAACAGTCTTTTCAACCATATCAACCTTCTTATCAAGAACTGTATCAGTTTTGGTTAAACCACAAGGACTGTCAATTAGATACAGAAAACCAAGTAAAGGAAGAGGAATGCTTCAAGAAGAACAGCTACGGACATCGAATGTACTTGGTAGGAAAACGTTTTGTTCTCTGCTTCATTTTTGTTCATATTCTTTTACATATTACGAGATACCATTCTATTGCTACAAACAATTTCTGCCTTTGTCTTCTTTGCAATTCTTCCTATCTTTTTTCTTGATAATAACACTCGTTTTCTAGTCGCAACAGTAAATTCTATCCTGTTGACTTTATTATGTTAAATGAAATTCTACGGTCTGTTGAATACGTGGGTTGCTAGTTTGTAAATGAAACTAGGTCTTGGTTTTATTTCCTGTTCTGTAATTTCAAGACGTGAATGTAGTAAACATCTCTACGAAAAAGTACCCGTACGCCAATACGCCCATTTTACATTGTACGATCATTTCTGTAGTTAGTAACACAAATATGTTTGCTAAAGTTCCTCGCATGAAATTTCGACTATTTGAATTATACATTTACGTTCGTTAATTGGTTTAATTTTTATTTTTCAAGCATTGGGCTGATCATGCAGTGAAAAAATTTCAGTTGCTGGATAAAGAGCTAAACAAAACCAACCCGTACAACATTGGTAATGCGAATAACTTTGTAAGTTATTTATTTTCTTCATATTTTTGTTAAAGAGGTATCTTCTCTAAACTTACCCTTAAATATTTTTGAAATGTAGATACTTTCAAAGCTCAACATTCCTTCCAACACAAAATACTTGAAGGAGTTCGACAAAAAATTGAGAAGATATGTCAACACTAAACGTTGTTCCCAGAAAATGAAGTAAGTTAATGTTGATGATGTGTATATTAATACTATAGTCATATTAGTCTTAATTAATTTGAGCAAATAATTTCATATTCTCAGGGAGAAAGCAGAACTTCTACAAACAACGTACGAAGACATAAGGAAAAATTACTCAAAAAAAAGGAATGGAACTGAAATTGCCGAAGCAATAAATTTCGATATTGACTTGCCCCAAGAAGGTATAAAAGAAAGTGAAGAAATATACCCACCTGATGTTCAGTCAGGATCGCTCGTGGCCATTGCTTGGAACAAGCTTTTCTCAATTGGAAGAGTCCAAGAAGAGCTACAAAGGGGGGAGGTTCGGGAAATTGAAGTGGAGGAGCTCCGACTAATTAAGGAGAGCGGCGTTTGTAAAGAACGCGTTAAGAAAGTTTTAGCATGCAGCGAATTCATTTTTGCGGTACCATGCTATGAAAGAATTGACAAAACGTCAATAAAAATCACAAACATTGACGAAATCTCAAAACTATACAGCGAATATAAAAAAAAGTATTTTTCTTAAGTAATAGACCTTTCTCGAGTTTATTTTTTATCACACTCCGCCTCGTTTAAAATATGCTATACTATGACAACCGAATCTCTTGTGCTTAATCATTAACACTTTCACAATTATAACACTTATTGCACATTACTGAGATGAGTCCCCTGGCATTCCGTTACCATATTAACCATATTGAAATCGAGGCGGAGTATGATAAAAAATAAACTCGGGAAAAGTCTATTTGACTGTATTTATTTATTTATTTATATATCCTATCTTCCAGCAGTACACAGTGATGATTAAAAACAGAAGCATTTTCCCAAAAAAATAATTACTGTGGCTAAGTATTACACTAAATCTAAAAGCGTGTAGCTTACTTATGAAAACTTCCAATCTAGCGTTATTAAATTGTAATTATGCAAATTATGAATTATTTTGCAATAAATCTAAGAACCTGTACTCACGAAAACTTCCAAATTTTCAAACAGTAACGTCTAATCACAGATTTTCGAGATTCGAAATAATATTAGTCCAGCCTTATTAAATTGTGATAAGCAAATTAAGAATCATTCTTAATTTATTTATTTATTCCATCCATGGATATCCACCATGTAAATATTTCTGAACTACAATTCGTAATTTTTCAATACAATATAACTTATCAAAAGTATGTTAATATTCCAATGTAAATATTTCTGAACTATACAATAGATCATTCCTGAATTTATTTTTTATCGTATTCTGCCTCGTTTTCAATATTTCATACCATGACATCCAAATCTTCTGTGCTCAATCATAACAGTATCTATTACTTATTACATTAATTGCACACTACTGAAATGATTCCCGTGACATTCTGTTACCATGTCAACCATTGTGAAAACGAGGCTGAGTATGATAAAAAAATTTTCAATATATAACTTATCAAAAATTTTATGTTGGTTTTCTATTCACAATTCTTCATAGACTTGAATGATGTTTAAAACGAGTAACGTCTCTTTTCTTCGTTCCTATTCTATTTTCTATTCGATGTCTAAACTTCGGATATTTGTCCGTTTAGTCTCTGTTCACAACATGTAGATGGCACCATTTTCATTTCTGTCTTTCTTGATATGCTATAAGTTCTACTTTCTTGGATCTACCTCTTTCAGTAAAAGCTAAAAGGCAAATAAATACATAGTTAACAACTACTACGGTGCACATTTCGCCAAATTCAACCAATACCACGATTTACTAGTTTTGTTTTAATCTAATTCGTACGGACGAGTTTCTAGCAGACACAATATCGCCGTGAACACAGAAAATCACTTTATACAGGATTCTCGAATTCGTTATTATATGATGCTGTATCGTGGCTTAAATGTCCATACGGGCCTCCTTCTTTCGATGTGTTCTTTTGTTATCTGGCTATTATCAAGTTATAGATTTTGCTCGTTTGTAAGCTGCAGTGGGAATTTTGCAGTAAGCACAGAGACAAGGCCCGTATGAATAACTCCGCTAAAATATAGCATAATAGAGATGAATTCAGGAAAGGTGTATTCTGATACTCGGCCAAAACAATAATATACATTAAGTCATTAAAACATAATTGGAACGTAAGTGAAACGTGAAACTAAACATTTGTCTGAAGGCACAGTGATTGTCAACATTCTTCTTTGACGAACAATTTTATCGTACTGATCGTCAATTTTTTCGTTGACGATCAATTTTATCGTACTGATCGTCAATTTTTTCGTTGACGATCAATTTTATCGTACTGATCGTCAATTTTTTCGTTGACGATCAATTTTACCTTATTGACGGTCAATTTTACCGCACTGATCGTTAAATCTTTGCTTGACGATCAATTCTACCTTATTGATGATCAATTTTTGAATTGACAGTAAGATCTACCTATTGACCGTTAATTTTTCTATTTTGTTTTTAAACATGTTATTGATGTTCAATCGATATAATAACCAATTGATAAAAAACATTGATGGTCAACGTATCGTATTGACAGCAACGGAAACGATTGACGTTGACCGATTTCAATGTTTTTGGACTTGGTAGTGAAGGGGGCTTTAAATTTAAGGGTTCAGCGTACCTTTTACTCACATATACATTCCACAACTTTTTCCGTTATTTCTTTTTACCATTACATTTAAAGTATAAATAATTCGTGAATTCATGTAGAGCAATAAATTTTCTTTCCAACGGTGTATAAAATTATATATTTTACATCCGCGTTGTGCATCCCACTTTTATTTTAGAAAGTGATATATTTGTTTAATTTTTGCGGTCATCGTCTTCTTATGCGCGCGTAAAACCACGTAGAGGCGAGAGACACTTCTTCACGATTAGTATAAAAGCACGTGGCTTTTGACGTCAGTTATTTTTATGATCACGGGGAATCATTGCATTGCATCCCCAATCGAACGCAACGTTTTTGGGGAAATATCTCGAGAACCAATAGGGATAACTGACGTTTTTAAGGGTCCGCGATAAGGGTGATAGGGTGAGGCAACATTTGGGCCCAAATTTTATTTGGTACTGCGGCCATGACGTCATCAAAATCTTTGGTCGACGATATCTCTGCAACGGTTAGTCGCAGCGAAACGATCCCATATACTTTTCTGATCAGGTTTTCAAGCTCTACAACATGGGTACACTTTCCGTTTCCAATTTGGTGACTTAATTTTTCGTCACGCGGTTCGCACATGGGGGAACGCAGGATTTGACACATTGTTTTCGCAGTTAAAGCCTGTAAAAAACTTTTATGCAGGATACTAGTAAATAATAAGGAAGGAATAAGTCTACAAAAATGATCAAAAATACGGACTCTTTTATGCTTTTTCAAGCTCCAACTCTAAAAAAAAAAACGTTTTTAAAAAATTTTTTAGTTATGCTGATTCATAGAATCGTAGAAGCAAAGTGTTGAATGTCAAATAACACTCTTGTTCAGCAGAAAAACGTTTTTTGTTTTTTCCATACTTTTGCGCTATTGGACAGTTGCAAACAATAACGGATTTTGAGCCAATCAGAGATTTTCTTTCAAATCGCGGACACACTTTTGGTTAGCAGGCTTTTATGTACACCTGTGCAAAGTTTTAAAGGAAATGCGCCATTTGCTGGAAAGATGGAACTCAAAGAAGGCAGAACACTAATAATTTTTCATCCCGTACACGGCATTATGACAGCCTTAAATAAATTTAATAAATGTTTTCTAGGTCCCCTATGATTTGGACGCGAGTACATGAAGAATTATTATGTACAGAAATTTTGATGTACGAACCCTTCAACTATAAAGCTGGTACTCCTCAGAGAGGAGAAACTTGGAAGCTTATTGCTGACTCCTTAAATTCATTTGAAGAGATAAAATTCTCAATAAATCATAGATCAGTGAGTGAAAAATATTCACTTCTCGAAAGAATCTATAAACAGAAAAGAAGAATGGAGGAAAATGCTACTGGTATTGCGCCAGACGAACCTTCAGAGTTAGAAAAGGCGTTAGAAGAAATAATTGCTAAGTTTGAGGATATCGAGCTGGCCACTAACAAGGAGAAAAAAGAAAGCAAGGACAGGTTTGGAAAGGAAAGGGCGACAGCAAGCGAAATGCGGCTGCAATGTATGGAAAGGTTTGCAGAATCCCACAAAAGGAAGGGAGAAAATGAAGGTCCTTCTAGCTCCAAGAAACGTCAACGAAATTTTTAATCAAAAGAAACACATTTGAACAACCAACGATTAGCTAATTTATGACTTGACCGGGTCTTAAAAATGGCAGAATTAGTATAAACAAACATTAATATTTTTGAAAACATGTTATCGCTATCGATTAGCCACTTTACCATACGTCTGAGATGCTACTGGTAAATCACATTAGGTCATTTTTTACATTACATTACGATACCGGTAATTACCGGTAAAGCAGTAAATTTATCGATAAAAAGTTATAATTACCCAGGCCTTGTCAGGAAGAAAAAGGCCGGCGTGCGACTACCGCACGCCTGAATTTAAAACTTCAAAAATATGGTGTCTAATTTTTAGGCGTGTGATGGAGTGCGAAGCTTAAAAATTTAGTAAACTCCTGTTTAAAAAGATCATATACATTCGTAACGTAAAAAAACAGCTGGCACTGTCTAGACGCAGCGGAATTTATTTAAATATTGTTTACTATAAAGTACCAGTTGTATATCAAAAGGGCTTTTATTAATCTTGTTCATGAAAAAAGTTTTTCTATTTATTAATCCTCTTGAAAGGAAGTTTTTTATGACATTATCGACCACAACGAAAAGAGATACATAATTTCTTTCATGTGTTATTAAAAAAGTAGTTTAGGTTCTTAATATTAAAAAAATTCTTGTTAACGAGTATGAGATTGATTTTCCATTTTAACGAAACTGTACTTCACTCAAAAATAAAACAAGTTAACTAAAAAGATTCTTGCAACTCACGCATTCGAATACGAAATTTACATTTATATCACATCACGTTGCAGCATGTTTCGCAATATTGAAACAGAAATTGTCACCTGTCTTTGCTTATAGATATTTTTTCGAATGGAGCACGTAAAATTTTTTCTTCTCGTGCTTAAATATTTTCAAAGACAGCTGACAGCTTTTGGGAATACTATCGTGACGTCTTAAAATGAATGAAAATGAATGATCATTTTTTTCAATAGTTATTGAAGAAACTTTTACGTTGTGCAGTCGATCAATGTTTGATAATGAATGAATTTTCATTTCTTTTCTCAAAGATCAGTGTCGCATCCAGAACATTTATGGGGACATCGATTTTCAGCAGGGGGGTTAGGGTCGGCTGTGATGCTTCAGGAAGCTCTGACGTTTTAGTACTTTCAAGAGGCGAAAATCACTTAATTGCATGTTTTATGAAGTACTTCAAATTTGGTTACGGATTGCATAATTTAGAACAGCACCAGAGAGAAGCTCTAAATTACTATTTAACAGACCGGACAAATTTAAACCATGTGAAATGTTACGTTTGAACTAATTTGGTATTGTTCTAAATTACTTTTGTTTAATTTGTTCACGAATTTATGAGTCAGATTTTTTCTTTTGGATATTTTTTGGGGACATTTTTTGGGCGCCCATAACGTTTCAACGTTACCATTTTCGGTCTGGATGTGACCCTGAAGATCAAAGATTATGAAAGCGCAATTTTCCTTCATAATTGTTACATTACATGTACGATCAAATGCGTTCGTGAACAGATTGCTTGTCTGCGTTTTTTCTTATACATTGACGATCCCACTAGTTATCTCATTGAAAGATTTATTCTCTAGCCACAAAGGACTTCAGGTTTTAACATTATCAGACAAGAAAAGTTAAGACTGCGAGAGTCAACCTTTAATGTATTTTTTTTTTTTTTTTTTAATTAGTCGCTCAATACAAGGTTTAAAACCACTAATGTGTATTGAGGTACAAGGAGGAAAGGTGACGATGGACATTACATTTAAAGTGTTGAAGATTATAATGAGAAGGAAAAACAGACTGGGGTAAAGAATTCCAGAGAGTGGAGGAGCGAGGAATGAAACTTTGTTGGTAAAAATTCTTTGATGATTTTGGGATGCTGACAGTGTGATCATGGCAATTAGATGAATATCTTGTGTTTCGCTTGAAAGTCTTTAATGCAGGGATGAGAGAAGAGAGCTCAGTTGAACATTTTCCGTAAAAGTATTTATAAAAGAGGCAAAGAGATGCCACAGATCTGCGATGGGAGAGTGTGTCAAGTTTACTTGCAAGTTCATCACCTACAGCATTACAGATTCTTTTCTGGATACGATCTAAAAGATTTAGAGAATCAGAGGGTGCACCACCCCAGATATGGCAACAATACTCAATACAAGGTCGAATAGTAGATTTATAGAGGTAAAGAATGGCATCAGGGCTGAGGTATGCTCTTGCACGAAGAAGGGAGCCCACCTTCATCGAGGCTGACTTAGCGATTGCCTCAATGTATGAGCGCCAGGAGAAGTCCTGTGAAAAAGTGATGCCGAGGAGACGAAAGGAGTTGTTTTCTTCCAACTGGGTGCCATTCATGGAAATTGACGGTAAAAAGGGATCTTTAGTATGATTTACAGATAGAAGTTTCGTTTTTGTGGAATTGAATGTGACCAGCCATTTCTTTCCCCACTCAACTATAGATTGCAGATCAAACTCAATTTCGCCTGCCATTTCTACCTGGCTGAACAAATCTGATTTTGGAGTACAGGAATAGATGGTTGAATCATCAGCATAGATGGCAAGCTTGGAAATAATGTCATCAGGCAGATCATTGATGAAAAGAAGAAAAAGGGTTGGCCCAAGGACAGAACCTTGGGGAACACCTGCATTGATGGAATGTGTCGATGATGATTGCCCGTCTAAAACAACCTTAAGCCTACGATTACCAAGGAAGGAACGAATCATCTCATAAAAGAGACCCTTAACTCCATATGCAGCAAGCTTTTTCAAAAGACCAGTATGCCATACTTTATCAAATGCCTTGGATATGTCAAGAGCAACAGCTCTTGCCTCCCCAGATTTATCTTATGCAGTGTAAATTCTATCAGTTATCACTGTAAGGAGGTCAGCAGTTGAGCGTTGGGAGCGAAAGCCATATTGAGAATCTGAGAAGAGGTTATTAGATTCAAGGTGATTAACAAGAGCATTATTGACAAAGGCCTCAAAAATTTTACCCATAACTGGTAGGAGACTAATGGGTCTGTAATTTCGTGGATTAGATCGATCACCATAATTTTTAAAGACTGGAATTACAGAGGCAAACTTCCAAGAGTGACATTGACACCAGTCCTTGTGTTTGGGGTTCACAAGTTTAAACGTCCCCCACTTGTCTGTAAAAGATTACAGACATACAAAATTTCAGGCGTGCGGTCGATCGCACGCCACATATAAAAAACGTAAAAACAGGCGTGCGAACAACCACACGCCTTGAAGAATTCAGGCGTGTGTGGGGGCGTGCGAGTATGATCGCACGCCTCTCCTGACAAGGCCTGATTACCTGCAATCGCTAAAAAAAATCTTAACTTACCAGTAATTTGCACATATCGGTAAATAGAATGTACTTTTTTTCCCATGGACAGTCACAATTAAACGGATAAACATTATAGATACCTTCTTCATTATTTGGTATGAAGCATGCTTTAATCTTTTGTATGCATCATTTTGTCTCTTTTCTTTACTTTTTTGTGGTTGTTTTTTAACTCCAGTCAAGTAGTTGCTGCATAAGAATTCAAAAATATCTTAAACAAGCAGACTTACAGATTCAATGCATATATACATGCATTGAAGCAAAATACCTTATTCCAAGAAATTAATGTGTAATGATTTTAACTTAATAGTAGTATATAACTCAGAAGAAATTAACAGGGTTGAAGAACTTTTACTTTCTCAAAATGAACACGGTTCAAAATTAGAAATTAACACAAATCTGAGACAGGTATGTAAATTCAGTGGGGAAAAAACACATTATAAGTTTCTGACATTGAAGTTGGAAAAGCTTTTAAAAAGCACATTAATTAAACAGCATTTTCATTTCTTGGAAAAAGTTTTCCACAACCTACAGGCAAAAAAGTTTATTAATTTGATCACAATCATATGTGACGGTTTATGGGAAAAGGATAACAAGCGAAAAAGCGATTTGAATCGCTTAATCGATTAAGCGATTATTTGAAGCTAAAAAGCGATTCTTTAAAATCGATTTTTAGCTTCAAATAATCGCTTTTCCGATTCACATGAATCGCTTTTCCGATTCTAATGAATCGCTTTTCCGATTCTAATGAATCGCTTTTAGATTCTAATGAATCGCTTTTCCGATTCCAATGAATCGCTTTTTTGATTCTAATGAATCGCTTTTTTGATTCTATATCACTCACTCAAGTGTTGATTAAAATTCTGATAAACATTTTCCCCCAAGGAATAAACCAAAATATCAATCGAACAACTCAAAAAAGAATTGTAAGGGACGGTTTCTATTGGTAGTAACTTTAAAACAAACTTTTTTTTCTTTTTTTATTAAACTGAATAAGAACCATGTTCTGTTATGTGAACAGCGGTGGAACAACTTAAACATAAAAAAGAATTATAGCAGACGGTTTCTATTTGTAGCAACTTGAGAACAAACTGTTGTTTATTTTATGTCCTAGTGAATAAGAACCAGGTAACCAGTTCATTATTTAACACGAACGCGTGCTACCTGTAATTATACATCCGTCACATTGAGTTTTCAAAATAATGCTGAAGTCACGATAACAACAACATCTTTTGAGAGTGTAGACATCTTTATCAATAAAAAAACTTTTTATTTTTATTTGGCAAAATAGCAATTAGATATAATACTCCCAGTTATGTTCCAACCTCGAAAACTGGCGCATGGGAATATGAAAAATATAAACATACATAGACGTTGAACGAAACGAAACGTAGGAAAGGTGAATCCTACTTTTCATATTCTAACAAAATACCGTCACTTTATTTTATTTATATCGTTTGTTATCAAAATCCCTTGGACGGTCACGTATATGAAACATGGAATCTACTATGTAAACAAACAATCTTATTATGGCGATAGCAACGATTTTTAGTTTTTATTTACATTTCCTTTTCGAAAAAGATTTTTTTTTCTCTCTCTTGGCGCACATTTGTCTTTAAAATATATTTTGCAGCTCATGCAAGTATATTTCTTTTGTTATAAATTCTGGTTATTAATTAAGCTACGTTTACATTAGCGAAAGATCCAATCACGTTCTTTCCCCAGTATTCGCCCGTTTCTCTCTGCGTTAAATTTTCCAAAAGTGGAAAACAGCCTTTAGTCTAAAAATAAAAATCTATTTCCAGATGGATGGTGTTTTTGTATCTATTCATATTATTGCGCCAGTTTTATAATGCCGTTTTTCACCATTTGGTTCTTGTTTATAATTTGAGGTTTAATGCTTCTATTTTATTATGATACATAGAGAATCTACGATGATGAAAATCTTATAACTTATTGACTTTATTCTTATAATTAACATCACTTCTGACTTACAAATCGATTTTTTGAAATCGCTTTTCCGATTCAAGTGAATCGCTTTTCTGATTCAAGTGAATCGCTTTTCCGATTCAACCTAATCGCTTTTCCGATTCAACCTAATCGCTTTTCCGATTCAAGTGAATCGCTTTTCCGATTCAAGTGAATCGCTTTTCCGATTCAAGTGAATCGCTTTCGAAATCGCTTTTCCGATTATTTTGAATCGATTTTTTGCAGCTAAAAATCGATTTTAAAGAATCGATTTTTCGCTTGTTATCCTTTTCCCATAAACCGTCACATATTATCATTAGTAAAAAAGCTTGTGGAAAAGAAAATCAGTGTCCGTAAATGTATCAATTACATTCGAATAAGATTGAACTTCCTGATTAGACTTCTATGTCTAAGATCACCATGGTCAAAACAATCTTTCAGCGATATTAATTACAACCTGGTATCTATATAACCAAAGAAATTAAACTTGTTGATAGTTCCAACTAAAGACATTTGAGAAGTTGAAACCTACATTATTAGTTATCATTTGCTTTAATATTGGGAAGATTTCTTTGTAACTGATGACAAATATGTCTTATAAAAAAAATGAATCATATTATTTTACCTTTGAACTTCATCAGAAGCACGTAATTTTGTTGTTGGTCCCATTTGATGCAGATCAATATTACGTAATCCAGTGCAATATAAGTTTATATACTTTTTAAGATAATCACTAGACACAAATACAGAATATGTGATATAATAGAATGTATACAAAGGCCTCTATTGAGAAAGTGGCTTTAGCTCAAGCTATACTGGCACATCTTTGTCAAATATCTCTGCTTTTAAGGAAGCAAACAAAAAAACCACGTTTAGTTTCAAAAAATGATTAAAGTCAAAATTGAATTATCAAAAAAAAAAATCAAAAAATTTTGTTCCCAAAAGTCAGTAAGAAAAAATAGACCTGGAACAAGGAGTAGCAATGGCAAGATATTTTTTTAACTACAAATTTGATAACTATATTGATGTTTGCTACTACACATACAAAGTTCTACAGTATATCACAAACATTTCCCAAGTTATTTTCACTTAATTAATGATATCCGCACACAATTTTCACTTATTTAACATCAGCAAATTTGGATGTTGTGGTCTGACATCACCATGAAGATCATGTTTTTGATAAAAACTTTAAATGGTGCTTTAATTTTTTTAAAAGTTTTTCTGAATTTCTAAGATGTACACACTACACACTACTTTTCTATAGGAAACACAAAATTTTATATGGGTATTCTATTATATCAGTAAAAATGTTTTCAAGTAATCCATGTAAAAAAGGCTACTCGATGCTGAAAATAATTTTTGTTGTGCAAATTTGGTAATAGAATTAACTTTTCAGTGATAATGATTAAGTAAACTTTGATTTATTGTTGCAAAAAAAATTGAATTATCAAAAACGATGCTGAAAACGTAAATCGTTCCTTAACTGGGTCATAATAACCGAAGTGATTCAACTAATTGTCTATTCGTTTGTCCCACGATAAAAAAAGAATTATGAAAAAACAACAGAAGCAATCGATGTTTTGCAACCTTTTTTTAAAATGCATAACTTATACCTTCCAATAATCTCTTCGTCACTCAGGGCTAGCCAGGAGACACAGCTACATTCTCCCAGAAGTCGAGAAGAAGCTGGGTTCAACCTCTCAATTCAAAATTTTAAAATTTGGCGGTTTCAACGGAATTAACACCAAAAAATTTGGAAAACGGAATTGACCGTTAAAGATGGCGGATGTGTTTATAAACAAAGATAATGAAAGTGAAAATGTTTTGAGTCGCAAATCGTCATTAAACGAAGAAACTTGCTGAATCAAAAAGTTGAATTTCACTATTCTACAGATATTTGTTTACCAATATGGATTCTAACGCTGAGGGAAATACGGTCGTTTTAAGCAATGAATGTTATCGTTGCAAACGCACTTTCAAGACTTATAGAGGCTTGATGCAACATCTAAAATTTTGTCAGCAAGATCCACACGATGCGAAACAAACAACTGTGATCCAAAAACCGATGAAATACAACATGAATGATATGTTCAGATGGAAACATGTTGACGGAAAAGTGTTCACAGACTCATTAAATAAAGTGTACGATCAGATTGTTTATTGGCGAAAGAATTTATTCCTACTCCCGACAGGTGCTGCTGGCAAAAAGTGCATTGAAGAAACAACACGTCTGATGCAACTCTGGCTGGACGACACCCCATTAAAACAGATTGCAATGAAAGCCATTCATGTGATGCCTGCGTTATTGTTACAAAAACCAAGCAAAAGATCTAAATCTAAAGATCATCTTAAAGCACTTGAACGCAGAATGATATTGTGGGAAGACGGAAATCTCGATGAACTTTTCCTGGAAGCAAAAACAATTCAGCAGAATTTACCGTCAGGTAATAATTCTTCTGGTATTGCTAAAACATCAAAGAAATTTTGTGACAAAATGAAGAATGGAGATGTAAAAGGCGCTTTGGCAGTACTGTGCAATAATATGGAGAATGGTATTATTCCACTGGATGATGATACATTATTTCAATTAGAGCAAAAACACCCTGACTCAAGTCCTGCAATTTCAGAAATAATTTTAAAAGGCGACGCTGAAAGAATACACTACACAGCATTCAACGAAATTGACGAAGACCTTGTATTGAAGATGACGTCAATTACAAAGGGAGGAGCTGGACCATCAGGTTTAGATGCGGAAGGATGGAGGAGAATACTCACTTCTTCACAATATGGTACGTCAACATCTGATTTAAGAAAAACTTTTGCTGCTGTTATAAGAAAGTTATGTACTGAAGAGATGCCGATAGAAAATGGTTCTACATCTATAGATGCGTTTCTATCTTGCAGATTAATACCACTTAACAAAAACCCGGGTGTTAGACCTATAGGTGTCGGTGAGGTTTTACGAAGAATAGCAGGAAAAGTTGTTATGTCCATTGCTAAACAATATGTTACAAACGCTACCGGCTCAATTCAGTTATGTGCAGGACAAGACTCAGGTGCTGAAGCAGCCATACACGCCATGCATGATATCTTTAAAGAAGATGAAACTGAGGCTGTTATTCTGGTGGATGCTGAAAATGCATTTAATTCTTTGAATCGAGATGCTATGATAAAGAATATTTCAATATTGTGCCCAATTCTCCATACATTTGTTCACAACTGTTACTGCATCCCGAGTTCGTTATATATAATTGGAGGAAAAGAAATCAAATCCAAGGAAGGCATAACACAAGGGGACCCTACTTCTATGGCTTCTTATGCGCTTGGTCTCACACCGTTATTGAGACAGTTATTGAGATTCGTTAGTACTTGCAGTGAATCAGTTAGAGAGGTAGCTTTTGCAGATGATATTACATTGTCAGGAAAAATTGAAGATCTGAAAATAACGTGGGATGAATTAACAAACGAAGGAAGGAAGTATGGTTACAACCCAAAAGCAAGTAAATCGCACTTAATTGTAAAAGAGAAATTCATCAGCAAAGCTCACATCATCTTTGGCAATACTGATATCAACATAACAACTGAAGGAGAGAGACATCTTGGTGCTGTTATCGGATCCGAAAACTTCAAAGTGAAATACATAGATCAGATGGTAAGCAATTGGAAAAATCAACTTGAAACGTTATCACAAATAGCTGAAATTGAACCACAGGCTGCTTATGCTTGCTTTGTGTCAGGTTTCAAGAACAAGTTAACTTACTTTTTGAGGACAGTTCCGAAGATTAACGAGCAACTAACACCAATTGAAGTTACAATAAGAGATAAGTTCATACCTGCGATAACTGGAGGACATATATGTTCGGAATTAGAGCGAGAATTGCTAACTTTGCCTGTAAGGATGGGTGGATTGGCAATTACGGATTTCACAAAGACAGCAGGAGTAGAATATGAGAATTCGAGGAAGATAACAGAGAATTTGGTTGAAGCAGTCAAGAAACAAGAAATGACATATTCTATTGAGAAGAAGCAAATTAGTCGGATTAAGAATGAGATAAGATCAAAGAAGGACAAAGCTAATGAAGAAATTTTAGAAAATCTTAAACAACAAATGAATACTTCGCAGAAAAGACTACTAGAAGTGAACAGTGAGAAAGGAGCATCCAGCTGGTTAAATGTATTACCCAACCCAAAATTTGGTTTCGATCTTAACAAGCAACAATTTTGGGATGCAATAAGATTGCGATATGGGTGGAATATTCCAAATCTTCCAACGATGTGTACTTGTGGCAAGAAATTTGACATCCAACACAGCATGAGTTGCAAAAAAGGAGGTTTCATCACAATGAGACATAATGATATTAGAGATTTAACAGCGTCTCTACTGTCAGAAACATGTAAAGATGTTGAAGTTGAACCTATGTTAACGAAATTAACTGGTGAAGTAATGATCACTCCATCTGCAAAAAGTGGCGACGAAGTTCGACTTGATATTAGTGCAAGACATTTTTGGGTAAAAGGCCAAAGAGCATTCTTTGATGTAAGGGTCATTGACCCAAACGCTTCGAGGTATTCAACCAAAAGTCTGCAAAAATGTTACGAAAGGAACGAAAAGGAGAAGAAATCAGCATATAATGAACGAATACTAAATATCGAACATGGTAACTTTACTCCGTTGGTTTTCACTATTCAAGGAGGAATGGGTCGAGAGTGTAAAACGTTTTACAAGCGACTTTCTGAGATGGTTGCTGATAAAAGGAAGGAGCATGCATCAATCGTCACGAACTGGATACGAACAAAGATATCCTTCGCTCTTTTAAAATCAAGTCTGGTGTGTCTCCGAGGTTCCAGATCACCTTGGAATCAAAACAATGTAAACATGACAGAAGACATCAGCATCGTTTCAAAAACGTCACACGTGTAAAATCTGAGTGTCAATTGCTGCAATGAAGATATGTAATTGTGATTGGGAAGAATTTATTTGTAAAATGATGCAACGCAGTGAACGGTGGTCTGCGAAATATATATAATATCTTCTTTTAAAAAAAAAAAAAAAATAAAAAAAAAAAAAAAAAAAAAATTAACACCAAAAATAATACACGGGTTGCAAAATAAGCGCATCTCCATAGAAACAACTCCATGTGAATTTAGCACAAAAATTTCGAGTAAACTTTCGATGTAAAATCTGTGGTGAAAGGATGTAGTAATGGTTCTTACAGACTTGGAACATAAATGATTCAATACGAATCAATATATATAAGGTTTGCGGAGTGGGTGCGTGGAATCACCCGTTCGCCAGCGAAAATATCGAATGCGTGAAAGCCGGATATTCATTCACAATAATGTGTTGTTTCAGAGTCATCTTCGAAGAGTAAATTTAGATACATCATTTTACGGAAAAATACTCTATCGTTTTAAATGTTCAGCAATATTTCGAAGGGCTGTTGATACCTTCGTCGACGACAACAAAGTCCGAAGAGCGAGTTGAATACATGAATACGCATCCATGACTGAAAAGGGCGCTATTATCCATAACTGAAAGGGCGCTATTTCCTTTTTGGGATAAGGAATATGCAAGAATATTATGTAATTTTTGTTAGTTTTCTTGAAATGTATCCTATCAATATTAGTTATATTGCGATTCAAAGAACTTATTACTTTAAATGTCCAAATACCAAACTGTGCTCCCTTGCCTCGTTTTGATGTGGTAATTTGTTGAAAATTATCAAAAATTGGCCCATTAGCAATTTTCAGTTATGAAAAACTTAATATCAAGTAATGTCACAATATAAAATCTCAAGTCAGGTTTGATAGTCTGATAATGTGTATTCAAGGATTTGGTCAATGTGGGATGGAGATAGAAAAGAGAAGGAAAACAAAATGCTTTATGAATCAATAATTTCCAGTTCTTTTATGCATAAGTACAGATTTAAAAAATTTCTGACACTCATAGTGACAAGATGAGCATGAATAAAGATGGCCTGTTCTTAAATAAATAGCTTTTTCAAAGCATAAAGAAGCACTAGGAAGTAAAACCAACAAGAAATACATAAGGCATCTTCTAAACTTTGGTAAAATGTTCAGGTAACTTAACCCAGATAATCAGCAACATCCGGTTTTATGTTGCAATGTCAATCAACAAAATTCAATTTACATAAAAGATTCTTGAATCCATCACATGTTCCTTTCAAATGAACGATAAAAAACATTTTGAATGTCTCTCACTACATGCTGGAAATGCCAGACACGTCACATTTGTTACTCCTGTCTTGGTTCAGCAGTTCCATTATTTCAAGTACATATACCAGATGTTCCACGACCATATAATAGTGATTCGTCTTGATTCATAAATTGATATCAATTACTCTTGATAATGCCTTATAATACACCTGAAATAGTAAAACCAACCAACAAATTATTAAGAGCATAAATTTTCCATTCACAATACTGAAAGTAAGTAAAATCATTTATATTTCACATATATTTAATTATATATGTTATTATAATTATTACGTAACTATAATTATATTTTTAGAAATAACTCAAGTATATATATAACATGTATATATAACTGATTTGTTTCTTAGCTCTTCTTCATTGTCGTTTATTTTTAATTATCTTATCCAATCAAAGAATTTGTAAGCTGTATATATAACTATTTTACCTTCAGTTATTTTTCTCAAAGTTATAAAGTTTCACCCAGGCATACGTACTAAATGTAAATACTACAACAGAGTTGACTAGAATTCAAAATCATAGAATATTTTTCAGTATAGATGGATAAAATATTGTCTATATACATTTTTTGTTGTTAAGCAGTCTAATTTGATAACACTGTACTATTTTAAATAGACAAATTCCATGATGATGTTTACTATTTTGATGTCTCATTAATTCAGACATTAGAAATTATCAAAGCCACTTTTTTCTTCACACACTTACCACTACTACATTCTCTCTCTTCAGCATGAAGTTACATACGAAACATGCAAATCATTTCCCATGGACAATAATAAGCTTGCAATAAGAATTCAAAATGGGTAAATCTCTTAAAGGACCTATTATGAATAAAATTTTGTGGGGCAACAAATGGTGTCACTGCGCAATAAGAAGCGAGCAAACAAAAACATCATACATTAAATTTTAGCATCATCATTTGGACTTTTGTCTTGTTATGTTTATGTGTTGTGTGTGGTAATAAAAACACAGTTAAGTGGATCAAAATACAACATCAAGTTGAATAAACATTGCTTAAAGATAGTAGTAAAAGGAATGGAGAAGAAATAACAGTTTTTTCTTTTTCCTCCATCCCTCTATCAAGTCTCCTCAGAGCTCAGATTACACAGCTTGTGAGATAGATGCACAACATTCAGAAGCTTTGATCTGAATTTAAATTTTCAAAAGTATTAACAAGCAATATTCTCATCTATAAATGTTCAACTTACAATGAATGTTATCGTAAAGGATAGGAGGTATATTCCCAGTTTCCCAATTTGAATTTCATAACAAACCTCAGAGCATTCAGAGCAGCATTCCCGGGGAAAAAATGTCTACTTGACTCTAAATGCAACCACTTTGGCCTGCCCGCTACCGTATAGATCGACAATTTTGCCCTAAGGCAATACACTGAACACTTTTGGACTTGATCAATCATATAAATATCTATATCACAATTTTTTTTTTTTTTTTTTTTTTTTTTTTTTTTTTTACAGAGATATTCTCATTACTTTATCTTACAAGTAGCTATCGACTATGTCACAATATCAAGCAATACCAATATCAATATCACAATATCAAGTATGTTCAATTAAGCGATCTTTGCAAGTTCTGCTAGTTCCATATCGTCGATTTTGTTAGCAACGTAGTTGGTCTGCAATGATCTCGATCCGCGAATGCATAATATCATCGATCGTAATAGCGAAAATGACAATTTTGTGCGTATGAATGAAGTTGCGATGGATTTTGAAACATTTCGTTTTTCAGCGATCATCTCTGCCAATCGGCTATAAAATGCTTGACATTCTCTACCCATACCTCCGTTAACGTTGAATACCAATGGCGTGAAACTTCCATTTTCAACTTGTAACACACGTTCGTTGTAGTGTTTTTTCTTCTCCACTTCATTTTTCGTAAAGCACTTCTGTAGGTTATTGTTCCTGTATCGCAGAGCGTTATGGTCAAAGACCCTTACGTCGCAAAATGCTCGTTGACCAGGACTCCAAAAGCCTACAGCACTGATGTCAAGTCTTGCTTCGTCTCCTACGTTTGCTGTCTGTTCTTCAAGCTTTTCTCCAGATAATCTACTTAGTTGGGGCTCCTTTCTTACGTCTTTGCATACTTCATTCAAAAACGAAGCAGTGATATCCCTTACTTCGTTGTGTCGTAGCGAAACAAATCCACCCTTTTTGCAGGATAGGGCATGCTGCACATCAAATTTCTTGCCACAAGCACATTCCATTGGTGTTCTTGGGATGAACCAATTGTATCTGAGTCTCAAAGCATCCCAGAATTGATCCTTACTTAGATTGTAATTGAACTCAGCTAACGGTAGCGTTGTTAACCAGTTACATGTGCCAGTTTGCTGATTTGCGTCATTGCTTTTAAGTTGCTGAGAATCCATTCGTGATCTTATATCTTTCAGCAGTTCTTCATTTCTTGTTTTTCTTTCTTTTCTGATCTCAAGTTTAATCTCTGAAGTCTTCATTTTTCGGATGTGTTGTTCTTCTTGATCGAGAATAGTTCTGGACAGGTCTTCTGTCACCTTTATGGAATTGTTGTACTCCACATCTGCAACGTCTGTAATTATCTTGATACCAAGCCCACCAAGACGTGGAGGTAACGATAACAAGATTCTTTCGTCATTATTGCAAATGTGTCCACCCGTTAAAGCTGGTAATAAGTTATGGCGCACAGCATCTTCAACTGGATTTAAGTACGTTTTAAATCCTTTTATTGTTCTAATGAAGTATGTGTATTTGCTTTGGAATCCATTTATATAACTGGCATAGGCAGCTTGTGGTTCTGTTGTTGCGATTTCCGAAAGTAATTTTATTTCATCTACCCAACCCTTAACTATCTTCTCGCAGTATTGTTTCTGATAGTTCGTATCACCAATAACAGCTCCAAGATGTCGCTGACCACTTGTGGTGATCTTTATGTCCGTTCCGTTAAATATCATTTCGGCTGTTTCGTGAAATTGTCCTTTAACTATTAACCAAGATTTAGCTGGTTGTGGATAGTAGCCAAATTTCGGACCAATTTCGCATAAGTTTTCCCACCATTGCTTTAAAGATTTCAATCTACCAACACCTGTCAAGTCATCAGCGTATGCTACCATTTTTGTTTTATCGTCATAGTTTGCTAAAAGCTGAACCAACATCTCCAGCATAGGTGTCAAGCCAACAGCATATATGGCCATGGCCAGAGGGTCACCTTGTGTTGTGCCTTCTTTAGAAGCTATTTCTTTTCCACCGAGAATGAATAATCTTGCCGGATGATTGTAGCAATTGATGACGTACTGCGATAAAATGGGGCACACAATCTTGATATTATTAAGCAGAGCATTTCTATTGAGGTTATTAAATGCATTGGCTGCATCTACTAATAATACAGCTTCACTGGATTCGCTGTCAAACATTTCTCTCATGGCGTGTATTGCGGCTTCACTGCCTGATTCCTGTCCAGAGCACATTTGTACTTTTGATGACGTTTTCAGAACATCCTTACGCACAGTAGACATGACCATTTTCCCAGCAATTCTACGAAGTACTTCGCCAACACCGATAGGTCGTAGTCCTGGTCTTTTGTCAAGGGGTACGAGTCTACAGGCAAGGAAAGATTCCAATGAGTTGTCCTGAATGTCTTCTCTACATATCTTTTTGACGACTTCAGCGAACGTTTTTCTCAGGTCTGTACCACTGTCACCATACACACGTGAAACTAACATCTTTCTCCATGCATCAGCATCTAGACCAGAAGGTCCATAGCCTCCTTTCGTATACTTCGCCGCTTTGATGACTAGATCGGCATCAATTTCCTCGAACAGTATTGGATGAACTTGTTGCATTGGTCCCTGCAATACAATGTCTTCCTCCATTTTAACGGATTCAGGATGTTTTTGATTCAACACTTCCAACGTTTCATCCGTAAGCGGAAGTATTCCACTGGACATATTGTTTGTTATAAGTTTCAAAGCTTTGTTGACATCTCCTTTTTGCATCAGCTGTTTGAATTGCTTTGATATGATTTTTATATCTCCTGTCACTTGTTTCGATTGCAGTTGGTGTTGAATTGCGCGGGTTTCATTCAACAATTCTTCGAATTCTCCATTATGCCATAATGTTAGTCTTCTTTCTAGAGCTCGTACATGATCTCTCGCTTTCGAATTTTTTGATGGTTTTTGTAATAGAAGGTTTGGCATAATATGAACGGCTTTTATTGAAATATCTTTCATTGGGCTATTTTCCACCCAGAGATTCAATAGTCTCGTTGTTTCTCTGATGTAATTCTTGCCGGTCGCGCCATTCGGTAGCATAAATAAATTTTTCCTCCAGTACACTATTTCATCATAAATGCAATTTATAGTTCTTGCCACCTCACTACCTTTTATTGTATTCCAATAAAAGTTTTCCACTACCGTTTCTTCTGCGAAAATTAAAGGTAAGCGAGAAAATTTTGATTTTTGGTATGCACTGTCAGAAATTTCAGCGATTCACGGCAGCCGAACGCATCTCTCTGTTAGTATTTTGATGACAATATTTGATCTTGCCAAATGAGCTCCGTTCCGCTAAAAAGCTACACTCCGCAAAAACATTAAAATGATGGAAATAAATTCTTAGTTCGGTGTTGTAAAAACTTTTGAATGAACGTGCAAAATACAGAAGAAAATTGATATCAATGATGTTTTGTTTTTGTGTGTTGATATAACAATGTTGTTACTGGTTGTTATGATGATTGGTGATTAAATGCAGCAAAACATTGAAGCTGTGATTTCAATGCAAAGTCGAAAATTTATTATTAATAGCCAAGCTGAAGATTTATTTTTATTGATATAGCCCAAATACAACTGAACTGAAAGTGAACTGGAAAGCACATGGATGTATAGTACAGCCATAAAGGAAACCTTTTCATGTGGTGAGGAGAACAACCAGTTCAACCAGTTTTGTAAATTCAAAGAGTATACATTACAAAAACTAGAAGTAAAAACGTGATGTCGTATTGTATGAAATAAGATGTTCAGAGTACCAATTACGTATAATATTTTAAAACGCAGGATTGTGATGATGCATAACTTGTGAAAGAATCCGGTCGAGTGTGCTTCCCTGGATAGTCATTTACTCTGACAACAGAAACATAATTTACTATGGATTTATTTCATGATCACGTATACTGTTTTGATATACTGTATATATAGATATGTTTTGTAAAAATTAGTAATACTGTCAATTTTTGTTGTAATTTAGTAATTTAGTTTATAGATGTGTATTTTCACTACCAAATTCTGTTGTTTTTTCCACGAAGGTCATTTTAATCAGATAATAGATATTGAAGATATTCTTCAGGGCCTAAAGTAAGTTCCTGACAATTTTCTGAGGTGCAGGACAAAATATTGAGTTAAAAATCAAAAATGAAACTTATTCTCTTTTTAATAAACATTGAGTATGAATAATCTTTTTTTGAATAGAGATGTCTGAATTTAATTTTAAAAATTATCACTTTGAGGACATCTCTTTTTTGAAAATGAATTTTCTGTCCTAATTTGAAATGTTACGTATATATATCACTTGTTAGTAGATATTTTGATTCTTTGATTGTTGTCTACTGCAAAGTGTTTTTAATACTAAAGTATATTAGTATTAAAATTAGGTTTGACAATTTTCTTTTGTAAACCTGTATTATACAAATGTGATTGTATAATGTAAACTAATTTTATCCAAGTTATGAAAGCAAGTGTTCTGTTGAATTACATTGTTTCCTTTGTTTTTATGGTTTATAAGCCTGTCCTTTAACTTGTCTTCTGCAGGAATATAGATCATTATGTTTATTGCACATTGATGCGGTTATTGATATTCAGTTGTGTAAGAGGAAATATTAGTCGCATTTAGGTCTTTTAATTTTTAACTATGTCCATAGTAACTTCTCAGTCACTTTATATCACTTTTATATTACTTTTTATCAATGTACACATAATAATTGATAAAATGTTCACAACTTTGGGGAAATATATACAGTGGAATTTTTGTGAATCTTGTTTGATAATCCTGTTTTGAACAACCCACTTTTTGATTTCTTTCTCAAGGTAAGGTATTGAATTAATGCTATTTTGCTGAATAACTTAAAATACTCGATGAAAAGCTCAGTTTCAAGAGCCAAAGGCTCGGTTGTTTCTGGCACCGTTTCACTTTTGATTTTTACTCGAAAAAAAATTCATTCGGTAAATTCTATTATATAATTTACGGAACGTTTTATTATGCAACCCGTGTATAAAATTCATCAAAATGAGAAATCTCGATTTCTAGGAAACCGCCGTGTAAGGTGTGTATTCTACCGAACAAGTTTTGTTTTGAATCAACGTGCTGATTTTCCGCCCGTGAATGAATACAGTCAGTATGAATTTTTTTTTCAAATTATAATACTGTCTTCAACGAATAATAACATTTACATCAGAATTCGTTTTTATCTACATAATTTTTTCTCGTCCGCCCCTCCCGACGAGCTACAATGTAAATTTCCCGTATCCCACGAATCAGTATAGATTATTTATTTTTACTGTAACGTCAAGAGGAATATCGTTCTTGTCAAAACATCCACAAAGTGTTGTGATATCTTCCTTTCTCCTCTCAGCGCACTCACTGTCGTACGAATCAATGTAAATGAAATCTTTCGTCGAAGCCATACAGTATAAATTAGTGGACACCATTGAGGAACAAGATTTTGGAAGTGTCTGTATTTTGGAAAGTTTAACATTTTGGTCCAGTTTTCGAAAATTTTGTATCTTCATGTATATAGTAGGTGGTAAGAGATGAACATTAGGGTAACTTTGGAGGAAAGAAATAAGAAATAAAGCTGCATTATAGTGTTCTTAAATTGTGGTGTGGATATTGGCAACCTTCACGTGGTCCACCCTGTAGGCACCACTACCGGGAAACTACTGATGTTAATACCCGATCAACCGATTCAACCGACACATCATAGGCACTCCGATAACACATCTGAACATGAAGCTACACGAACCATCAGGTCTGGCTATCCTTCAACTCAATGTTGAAGGTCTTACATGACCAAAATGCAAAATCATTCAGGAAACTGCCACCGACGATTCGATATCACATAGAATCGCAACTCTCGTTCGTAGCGATTTACCTGTTTCTGTTATCGGTCGCATAAGAGAAGGTAATGAGACTGAACGGATCACCATACCGATCAATGAGATAGATAAGTATTACCAACATTTATTAACCACCGAACGTTCCTTTCAAAGTTTCACTTCGATACGAACACCCAGCTATATACGCCGTAAACTTCAATTGTCACCATACATCCTGGGGCTACTCCATAAACGGTCCTGACGGTGAAACTCTCCATAAATGGTGGAGCACCATTGACCTTAAGCTTCTATACCAACTAACCAAAACCGTTTCACTCTGCAAAATGGAACACTTTCACCAATATCAGATCTTACGTTCTATACGCATCGACCAACAGTCATCAATCACCCCTGGGAACGATTCCAAGCAGCGACGAGAAATATGTGCGACAACCAACTTGTGTTTTACCGCAATTTAAAAGAGACTCTCGAGAATTGCAAAAGATCCTATACCGAGATGGTCTCGGAAAAGTTATATTCCAAAATGGGACACTTCCTGCGCTGAACTTGCTCCCAAGTTCAAGAACTTGTTGGAAAAGGTAGATGCTCCTTGTAAAATAGTCTTTACATTGAAGAAAGTTAAAACTTTGTTACCATTTTTGAAGCCTGAAGGCGATATATCGATTAAAAGCAAAGTTGTATATAAGATTACATATCCGTGCTGCAGTGCATGCTATGTCGACCAAGCATGCCGACATTAACTTAGCCGTATTTGAGAACATCGATATAAAAGTAGCCCAGTGGGAGCTCATTTTCACGCGTGTAACGTAGAATTGACAATGGATAATGTCAAAATAATTGCATCAACAACAACATCGTTAAATCATTTGATGACATTAGAGGCCTTGTGTAAAAAAGAATTACAACCAGCGTTGAACACTAAAGATGAACACAGATCACGAACGCTTGATTGTTTTTATATTTTTTAAATTTTTTTTCTGTATATGACATTTATTCAGTGTAGATAATGTAATACAGGTGTATGATATATGTAAAATAAATTGTTAACTGTTTTTAACTGCTTTATGCTTTGATTTTAGTCTGATGGTGATATAATAAATGTTCGAAATATATCACGAATACATTGTTGGAGTTATTGTCTACGCAAAACACAGACTCATAAGTCTTACTTTAAACTTTGCTATTCCGTTTATACAGACCCCATTATATTTAAAAAGGCTCGCATTGGTAAAATGGTAGAATTTCTTAGCCTGAAAGGGAATTTCGCAGACTATAAGCCTAAACTAAACCTTCCACGTTAATAGCAGTAGAAACTGCACAAACAGTGTTTCAAAATGAGGTTCGCGATAGCTGCTCTTCTTAAGTGATCGTTAAGAAATCAATGAGTTTTTCCAAAGTTATTTTTCGATTTTCTATTCTTCTACTTTTCCATTTCCTACAAAAATTACATTACGAGAAAGATAAAAAAATAAGGATTCCATCGATATAAAATCTATAAAAATTATTTTTTGAAAATTTTTGAAGCCAACGTTTTTGAAACACACTATAGCGTTTTACATGGTTTGTTATTAAAATTACTTGGAGCGTTGTACAGATAAAAGAAAAATGTAAAGTAAAAAGTATAAAGTTGTTGATCACCAGCAGATTACAAAATTATCCCAAAGAAGATGAAATCTACTTTAATCGGAGAAACTTTCGCGAGAGAAACTTTCGCGAGGTCAAAAATTCTCAATTAATAAATACGCCAGGTTTCAACGTTTCGAACCCCTCCGGTTCATTTTCAAGAATGATGTTTACAGTTAAACAGAAGACATTACATTGCATAAAAAATTGACGTCATAAAAATAAATGATTAACAATGGCACAAAATATGCAAAATGAACGAGAAGTAAAATACAAAGAACTACAAATTTTCTTGTTTTAGTTTGTAATAGTTAATGTTTTTGTGAAATGCCTGTACATTTCTTTTCCGTACTGGTGGAGTTCTAAATTCATCCCAGCCGGTTGAAGAGTTTGTAAACGACAAATCCACCGATCCTCAAGCCGTTCTCGTTTGGCTTGAGTTTGAATATCCTTCTGCAAAATCAGAACTTCCATATCTGTTGTGAGATCGTGGTCTGAATGAAAATGTTCGGCAAGTTCTGAATTTCCCGGTCTTTTTTCGATGTCATACCGGTGTTTTGAAAATCTATCGCTCAACCTTTCGCCAGTATGACCGACATAGATGGTGTTATGTCTTTTACAGATGGCGGCGTACACAACATTTCGTGATTTGCAGTTTCCGCCTCCGTCGTGAAGAACCGTTGTCTCGTCGCCATGCTTGATCTGGGTTGTTTCTTTGATATTACCACACAACTTGCATTTGTTGCATGGTTTCGTTGGTGTGATTGCTCTTTTGGATCGGACAGAGACATCGTTCC
This sequence comes from Turritopsis dohrnii, assembly GCA_027922465.2. Classification (NCBI taxonomy): domain Eukaryota; kingdom Metazoa; phylum Cnidaria; class Hydrozoa; order Anthoathecata; family Oceaniidae; genus Turritopsis; species Turritopsis dohrnii. The sequence continues at coordinate 236,386 of BQMF02000066.1, read as the reverse complement.
TTGTGATCTTCGATTTGATGGTCTGTCCACGCCTAAATGCAACAATCGGGGGAGTTTTGAATATCTGTCGTAGATCTGGGTTGTTTTCAATTACATGTCGACTTTTTCTCAGAACAGAGGGTAGTGTACTAAGATTTGGATGCCAATCGGTAACGAAAACGATCTGTTCATCTTTCTTTTTCGTCTCATCAACAAGAAGAGTATCCCGTTCGATGTCACCAATTTCTTTTTGCGTTTTTCGTAAGGCTTGTTGGTTGTATCCGTGCCGAATGAAGTGGATGATCATTTTGTTGGTGTGGTTGATATACTCCTCTTTTGTTGTGCATATTCTGCGGACTCGGATAAACTGACCTTTCGGAATGTTTCGTTTCACGTGTTTGGGATGACTTGATTCGTTGTTCAAGTATTGGTGAGCATCTGTAGGCTTGGAGTAAACGCTTGTTATGATGGAAGACTGGGCTTTCGTGACGACAACGTCAAGGAAGTTGACACTGGTTGGGGATGTGTTACACTCAAACTTGATTTCTGATTTCATTCCTCTCGACTCGCCAAATCCCTGGCAGAATTCGAGAAAGTCATAATGTTTAACTGTAAACATCATTCTTGAAAATGAACCGGAGGGGTTCGAAACGTTGAAACCTGGCGTATTTATTAATTGAGGATATTATAAGTTCCGCTTACATTAAAAGAATTTTTGAGGTCAAAAATTCGCGAAATTTTTTGGATAAACTTTCGCGAATTGGAAAAGTCGCAAAATTTCGCGAGATAAACTTTCGCGAATGAAGAAATTGATAAATTTTCACGAGATAAACTTTCGCGAATGAAGGAATTTTTTTAAATAATTTAGGACAGTTTTTAGAAACAAAGGAATTTTCTATGCAGAAAATTGATAAAGTGCATGCATTCGAATCTGTATTTTTCATTTACTACAAATAAAATGAAAGTAAAATTAGTTCAAAAACTACAAAGATTGTTCGTCGTCAAGTTCGTTGAAAACGTCATCAAAAACATTTCTAGCACCTTCAGGTCCCCATTCCTCATCGTCGCCGTCATTGTCATATTCGTCTACGATATTTGGAGGACAAAATGCTTCGATTTCCTCCTCTTCCAGCTGGCAGACTGCCTCTACATTTGTGTCAACGCTACTTTCAAGGATCAAAGGGTCGATATCGTGAAATAGATCTATATTCGGCAATTTGCTACCACCAAGCTTTAGGGCATCGTATATACCCGCGCCTTTCCATCCATTTAGCACAATCTCCTTTCCTTCAGCCGACGTAATGTGGTTAACATCTACAAACTATCGCAGGTCGCCTCTTGTTCAAGGAGGCTTGGAAATCCCTTGTAGAATAACGATACAAATGTCTCCTACCCATAAAATGCCCAGCTTCTCGATCGCATTATAGATTTACACTGTTTATTTACACTGAGTCAACGTCACCAGAAATCATGGGATCATTTCTAGCAGACGAAATCGAGGTTGACTTTGAAGCAGAAGCAAAAGAGCAGATTCACAAAACAGGAAAATCAGAGCAAACGAAGACAACTGTAAAACCGACAAGATCGTACGACATACGTGACATGTTCAGGGGGAATATACTAAAGAAGCCGCGAATAGGAGATAATATACTGCAGGGAAAGGCATCAACTGATATTGTCATTATCGACGACTGAAAAACTTTTTATTTGTATCTATTATATCTGTGTATCAAAATATGACTAATTTGTTACAAAAAAAAATGTTTTCAAGAAGATCAAATTGGCAAATCTTTCCCTCCCTTATAAATACATAGGTTTTGAAATAGATCTCCGACATTTTGATAGCTAAAAAATTGCAAAAATTGCAAAAAAAAATCGAAATTTCACTGGATAAACTTTCGCGAATTGGAAATAAGAGCAAAATTTCGCGAGATAAACTTTCGCGAATGAGTGATTTTAAATTTTTCGCGGGATAAACTTTCGCGAAAAAGGGTGAAATTCGCGAAATTCGCGAAAGTTTCTCTCGCGAAAGTTTCTCCGATTAAAGTATACGTTTGCAATAAAATCGTGAATTAAAAAATTAAATTAGCTTTCGCTAAGAGAATATAAGAAAAGACGTTGGTTTTCCCTTATGTTGACTGGTAGTTAGAGGAAAACTCTATATTCGCAGAATTACTTAATGAAAAATTAAAAAAATCTGGTGGAATAAGTATGACTGCTGCAAACAGTCCATGAACTAGTTTCAGTTGTTGTTTTTTTCACAGACCTCACTAAAGGTCATGATTTAGACGGATTTTCGTCAGATATGGTGGAGCAGCCAATGAAATCCCTCTTTCCAAAATGGTAGAAAATAAGCATTATTCATGGCAACATTTAGTTTAGTCGATTTTATCGAAATATACACGTGACATCAAATTGTTTTTTTGTTTGATTTCCCCATCAGTACTAATAAAAGAATTACACCCTAATATTGTCAATCACCAAGATGCCCAGTCTCAATTCTCATTGTCAGAGAACTTTCGAAAATAACACATATATATTATCTATCAGACTATTTCTTAGAGGCTGCACCAACATTCCTGTATTTTTCTATTTCAAATCATATTCCACGAATATCACTATGAGGATATATTTAAGTCTACAGTTATATATATCGAAGATGATGAAATTGGCTATGTTTGCCATAGCAAACGTAGATAGACGGAACATCGGTCATTAGTGTTCTCATAGGAAATGTAAAATTCATAAAATAATACATTTCTTCTTACAGTTTCCGGTTGAAGAATTACTTGTTGCTGAAGTAGCTCGAACGAACCTCTTGTTTGATTGTATAGGGTTATTCATATTAGATGGCGCGGTTGTGGTGGAATTTGAAGTTGGTTGTGTTCTATAGAGATCCGTGCTTTTGTTTCGGTTGGGTAAAATACCAGCAGACAACGATGGAGTCTTGGGTGCAGACGTTGAATACATTCCGGCTGATTGGTTACCTGATTGCAACAAGTTAGAGACGTCAGGATTTGGTGTTGAGATTCCTGCAGTGACCTGTGTAGTGTGTAAGATTTTGTTTGAGCGTATAGAGTAATTCATGCTGGATGACACGGTTCTGGTAGAATTTGAAGTTGGTTGTGATCCATAGGGGCCCGTGCTTTTATTTTGGTTGGGTATAATACCAGCAGACAACGATGGAGTCTTGGGTACAGACGTTGAAGACATTCCAGCTGATTGGTCACCTGATTGCAACAAGTTAGAGACGTCAGGATTTGGTGTTGAGATTCCTGCAGTGACCTGTGTATTGTGTAAGTTTTTGTTTGAGCGTATAGGGTTATTCATGCTGGATGACGTGGTTCCGGTAGAATTTGAAGTTGGTTGTGATCCATAGGGGCCCGTGCTTTTATTTTGGTTGGTTATGATGCCAGCAGACAACGATGGAGTCTTGGGTACAGGCGTTGAAGACATTCCAGCTGATTGGTCACCTGATTGCAACAAGTTAGAGACGTCAGGATTTGGTGTTGAGATTCCTGCAGTGACCTGTGTATTGTGTAAGTTTTTGTTTGAGCGTATAGGGTTATTCATGCTGGATGACGTGGTTCCGGTAGAATTTGAAGTTGGTTGTGATCCATAGGGGCCCGTGCTTTTATTTTGGTTGGTTATGATGCCAGCAGACAACGATGGAGTCTTGGGTACAGGCGTTGAAGACATTCCAGCTGATTGGTCACCTGATTGCAACAAGTTAGAGACGTCAGGATTTGGTGTTGAGATTCCTGCAGTGACCTGTGTATTGTGTAAGTTTTTGTTTGAGCGTATAGGGTTATTCATGCTGGATGACGTGGTTCCGGTAGAATTTGAAGTTGGTTGTGATCCATAGGGGCCCGTGCTTTTATTTTGGTTGCTTATGATGCCAGCAGACAACGATGGAGTCTTGGGTACAGGCGTTGAAGACATTCCAGCTGATTGGTCACCTGATTGCAACAAGTTAGAGACGTCAGGATTTAGTGTCGAGATTCCTGCAGTGACCTGTGTAGTGTGTAAGTTTTTGCTTGAGCGTATAGGGTTACTCATGCTGGATGACGCGGTTCTGGTAGAATTTGAAGTTGGTTGTGATTCATAGGGGCCCATGCTTTTATTTTGGTTGGGTATAATACCAGCAGACAACGATGGAGTCTTGGGTGCAGACGTTGAAGACATTCCAGCTGATTGGTTACCTGATTGCAACAAGTTAGAGACGTAAGGATTTGGTGATGAGATTCCTGCCTTGACCTGTGTAGTGTGTAATTTCTTGTTTGAGCGTATAAGGTTATTCATGCTGGATGACGCGGTTCTGGTAGAATTTGAAGTTGGTTGTGATCCATAGGGGCCTGTGATTTTATTTTGTTTGGGAGTGATACCAGCAAATAGAGATGAATTCTGGGATGCATAAGTTGAGGACATTGCAGCGGATTGATTAATTGATAGTGGCAAGTTAGAGACGTAAGGCTTTGGTGATGACATTCCTGTAGTGACCTGTGTACTACTGGAATTTGTGCTATTATATCTGTTACCATGATTCTGTATGTTGCTAATTGAGCTTAATAAAGATGCTGGGGTTGGCTTCACATGTGGACTTTTCTTGGAATGAATGGTCGACCTTGTTGCTTCGTAAGATGCAATTGAACAACGACGGTCCATATCAGTTAAATGAACTGTTTCCTTGTACTTGATCAAATATCTAGGGTAACATTGATCTCTTTCGAAAATGACATACATGGACGGGTTTTGGATATTGTTTACACAACTATCGTACAAGTCATGTGTTGAGGCATTTACTTCAGGAGGTCTCTTGAATGTTGAATTTCCCTGGAAAAGAATTCTATATTGAAATTTTCTGATTTTTATAGTTTTTCAGGGTGACGGCTGAAAATTTAACTTTGGATGCAACGTTTTTTCAAACAAAAAGATAAAGAAATTATTAATCTCATATCTGAAATTTTTATATCATCATTCTTACATCATCAACACTAGCAAATTGAGAATGGTTCAAGTTACTAGACAAAAAAGGTAAAGCAGCAATTGAATAACGGCTACGTGTTCAGCTGGCACACAAGAGGTTTTGGGTGCGGACACAATTCCTGAAAAACAGGAAGTTCCACCGAACGCATCCCTGGAGATACTGTTTCCCGGCCGTTCTCATGTGAGGTCTCATGATGTTTCAGGTCAACTTAGAATTTTGGCGATAATTAAACAACTAGTGGAAAATTGTTATGATTGTCAACTGTAATAGGAAGTAACCCTTTACTCGATGTGTACATTGTACAGAATAGAAAAGTCGGACGTGGTAGAGGTTAATTAGAATTGAACAAGGAGTAGATGGCGTAAAATGGAAACAGTAAATTTGCTTAAAGTTCTAAAAAATTACTTAAAAGTTCTTTAAATCTTGAAAGGTGTATGTTAAAATGATTATTAGTGTAAATAGGGTCTAATAATAGTAGTTAATTAATTCATTATAAACTAAAGAACTATAGATGCATGAGCTGTGTAACGTATGTTTTTTTGAGAAACATTTTTTAAGAGCTTGTCTAGAAAAACTACTAAATCAGGCCCAACATTTCCTTGCAAAAAGCATGATTTTAATTATAATCTCATGAAACCAAAAATGAATTCCAACAAGTAACTGCCTTTTTAATCTAAATCAAAGAGAGTGTAGTATTAAACAAACGAGATAATAATAAGTTTTCAACTGATAACTTTACTAACAAGAAATTTAATATGCATAAAGTATTTTCAGTTATTATTAGTACCTAAAAGTCGAATTATTTCATTAATATTCAATTATTCATGAATTGAGTTATAAAATATAGAAACAAATGTACTTCTAATGTAGAGTAGTAGCAGAAGAAGGAGTTGGAGGAATCCAAGGGTGTCTTAGTACAGTATTCACTTTCGCTGCTACCTTATTCCGTCGGGAATCGACATTAGTGAGCTTAAGCAATTGCGACGGCAACGTGGAAGACGACGGGAGCGAAAAAAGAACAAAATAATTATTACTCGTGAATAGTATTTTATGAACTTATTTTTATTGGAGAAATTATTCAATTGGTAAACTTATTGCAACTGCAATGTTATCAAGTTCCTATAAAATGTACATAAGAGAAAAAGACTTATCTCTATCATCACGTCTCCGTTGTCAGTACGACTTCAAAATACGACTTTTCACGTTGTGCATAGAACGTGCAAATATGTTAATGAAGTAATTATCTTATAAAATTTTCCCAATGGCGTCATAAGTAGCACACTCCCTTTCAAAATAAATTCCACCTAGAAAACAAAGCTTTTGTTTTAAACATGTAGCCGCCTTCGTTGCCGTTGTGTTTGCTTAATCTCTCTATTAGAAACAAGTTTTAAACTTCATTCTCACCACAGCAAATCTTCCGGCCAAAACTGAAGCAAAAAACATGTAGTGAACTTTGTCATTATCAGCACTTGTGTACCCATGGCTATATGAAGCAGTAGTGGAGAAGTAGCTTCCTTGACCATGCATAGTCGCATTTTTACCAGATAGTCTCCAATCAAAATTCTGGACACAGATCGGGTCGACAACATCATGATTAGTGCCATGATAAAGGAACTTTTCGTTAACATCTCCTAGTTTTTCCAACAAGATAGCTTTCTTTCTGCAGAAGATACAATTAATTACATTAAGTAGAAAACATTTTCGAAAAATTAAAATTATTATCAGTAAATTCCTAGATTCTTTTTTTATATATAATTTAATTATCAATAAAAGATATCTAGGGCTATAAAGAGAGTTCCTGCATGCTCTTCTAATACGGGGGAGTCGGTGCTGCTGTCCTGCAAATTATTTAGACATCAGGCAAGTAATGATATTTCATACAGAATTCCCCTTAATCAGAGAGGATGTACTTGGAAAATCGAATAACCTTTCATAGCTGGTGTAATGATCTTTGTTGCATATCTCTTTTATGTCTAACACCAATACTCCGCGATTTATGGAATCCATGAAGTCCTCCTGCAATTTTTTATACTTGGCTGATGTCAAAGTGATTTTTTCACCAGGCTTGTGATTTTCTGGCCAGTGTGATGGTATCTGAAGCTCAGTAACTACTTGATATCTAAAACAATTCGTTATACAAATTATTCTTTTCATTCTTTCCAGTCAGACAACATTTCTTCTCATTAGAACTTCAGCATAAAAGTCAGATAAAAGATGAAATCTCGAAAGAGCATCAAAAAAAGATTTTAAATTTTTGTTAGGGTAACCTTTTCATGTTTTCCTTTGTTTTATAAGCAGGTCTTCGGCGAACGTTTCTTTTTGTCATGTATTGAGGATCTTGATTCTGCTGTTCCATCTGGTCAAATGATATGATGTAATCGTATTCATTGGTTTTAAATTTAAATGTGGACTCGCCGTTGAGAAATGCTAACTCTATCTCTTGGCTGCTAGTCTAAATTCAATTGAATACAAACAACTTGAACCAGGCAAACTAAACTACTTGGGATTTCGCATATTTAAAAACACTGTTGTAGTGATAATTGATTTTATGACTGTTGATAAAATTGTCCATATTATAAAAATAAACCGTTCGATATATCTGGTGTGATGAAAGACTCAAGTTTTCCACAGGAGAAAAATATATAATAAATACTACTGAGCAATTCAGTATTTCCAATCTTATTTTATAAATAAAGGAAATCTTAAATTGTTTATTTTCAGAGGGCCGGAATTAGAATTTTAATAGGTATGTCATAATTGTCTGTGTTATGATTGATGCAGTAAATATTCTCTTCCTATATGAGAGTTCAAAGCTGATCTGCATAATGTACAGGGGTGGGGATTTCGGTGAAGTCGCTGGATCAAAACATGGTTTTCAAGCGTTACTTACCATATGGTGTAATGCTTTGAATACGCGCCTGCTCAACACCGCGCTCGTATGAGTTCCCGCCTTAGAGGTGCAGTTATTGAATGAGTGCCGCCTTAAAATAAACACACATCCTTCAACCTTCAGAAGCAAATACAAAAAGAACAGCATAGTATGTTTGAGTTCATATTCTGATTTTTCTCCTTCTGATCACAATAACATGGAAACACTTTAAAAATAGTAATTTCAATGACTTTTTTCTTTGCCTGTAGTTTTTCATTTTTTTATTAGTTCCAAATATTTTATCACATTTTCTTTATAACCAGCGAGTTATTTTTACAAGTGTGACGTCATGTTTTATGGAGATTAATATTCAGATATCAATAATGAACATAAGCTGTATCGTTGCAGCTAGTGATTTTTGCCAGAAGAGCTTTTTCTGATTCTGCAATCCTTGCACTTTGCAGAAATTACACTTTCGTTATGTGCTAATTTCACGCTAAAAGTAATAATGCTTTAAATTTCCGATTTAGATCATCTAAGTTGTTAGAAGCTGTATTATCTTTCCTTAAATTGTGCGTCTTGATAAAAATAACTCACAACAATAACTCCTGGAAGAAATAAAAACGAGACACATGATAACCAACTATTTTTAACTATCAGGTTTTATGCAAAAAAGTGCCTATTTGGATAAAAGTGAATCTTAAGAAAGGGATTGTTGCAAATGACGTCAACCATTTTTTTCAAAACTTTTGACCCCACCATAACTTCCATAATTGTTAGCTGATAATTAACTTTCTTAACAAATAAAAAAATTTCAAAATATACACATGTTCAAGTATTAACTCAAATAAAAAGAGTTCAGATAAACAGTGATTCCAATGAAGTTGAACCAATTTAGTATTTTCGAAGAACCATTCTTATCGAAACTAGTCAAATTTTCACGGCTGAAGGTCAAAGATAGATTTCTTATTAGTTTTGAAGCTTTAAATATTTAAAAATAGAATATAAAAATAAAAATAAATAGATCACTCCAGAGTTATAAAAACCTTTGCGTAATACGTTAGACCACTACTCACCCATCTATCGTATTCAGCCCAATCAGATTTGCCTTTCTCCCAAAACCAGCACCAATCTGTCTGACCAATGTCATTCTCATTTACATGTCCTTTGACTGACGATGCTGTTGAAAGGCGACGAATTCGAACTAGAAGGTTCAAATAATTCACCTTGTAGGTAGGATGCTCCAAGTGCGAAAATGAGTGTACACCAATGTCACTAAAGAGGTGAACCAAAAATAGTAAAAATAAAATACCTGGTATAGATAACTTATACATAAGTTAATTACATAATTTTCGTCGTCCTTTGAGTTAAGTAAAAATTGTACGAGAGCAAGACGATTTCTTTGTTCAAGAAGAATGATCTTGAAATAAGATGATAGATCTGTTCTAAACTTTTCATTGCAATCATTTTCTAGCCAATTATTTGCAAACTTCATGTTTATAAATCTCAAAAAGACTTACCCGCTCCAAGTGTTGTTGGATGGATTGCAAAACACTTTTTCCATGTTTGTATTTATGTGAGATGGAAAGTTCCTCCAAACTTCATCATCATCGCGTTTAAATTGCCACAAATAAGGGAGTTTGCCTTTAGGATGCAGCAAGTGACACGATGCTACATCTTCACACTCTCCAGTTATGAAATTTATGCAAATGGCTTCTTGTTTCCAAGGATCAAAGTTATCTGAAAAAAAGATTGTTAAAAAATTTGGATTGTCATATTTGAATGACAGCCTTTTTCGTATTTTGAAGAGATTTTGACATTTTTTTCTGAAGATTGTAAGGGTACATGCTCTGAAATCTCTGAGAAATGACTTTCTACACTCTTAGTAGAAGAAGACAACGGAGCATAAAACTGGAAATGACTCAGTTCTGTAGAGAATGGAAGAAGATACTTTAGTTTCCAAGGGTAAGGTTAATATATATTATAAGGTACTATAAGATATTAATCTTTCAGGTAAGAAACAAATTCGCTTACAGGAGGCTAGAAAACTCAAAATATCAAAGTTAACTTTTGAGATTAGAATACAGTTATGAAGAAACGTTTGGATGAAAGAAAAGTTGAAGAGGACTGAATACACATGCCACTGCAAAACGTTTAAAGAGGGAACTAAACTAAAAAAGGCACATGTTTGCTTTTTGTAATTTTTGAAACAGCTTTGATGAAATTCAGTTTTCGAATCTTCAAAAAAATGTTTATTTTCGGATATAACCTGACATTGAATCCCTTTTAATTTTCAGATTTTCTTATTTTCAGAATTTGTTTAATTACATTATAGTTTTTATGCAGAAATACTTTAGCCATCACTGTTGAGCGATACTGATCTGTTAAAAAGATCGTCACTATTGTTATAATTTTAGAGAAAATTGGCAGTGGATAATATGGAACAGATTATGTTTTTTGTTATAATTGAATCATTGGTAAAGCTTGGAATACATTATCATTTAAATTGATTTCTTTAAATGGGTCAGTTAGATTTTCACCTCTTTCAGTTTAAATGGAGAGCGTATGAAAAAGTTGAACGTGTTCAATTGTTTTCTTAATTCCTGTTGTTTTGAATAAAAGAAAAGGTGATACATAGCGAATTAAATGGAAATATAGTTCCAGTGGGCAAAATCGTTATAAATAGGACAATTCGCTATATGTATCACGTTTTCTTTTATTTCAAACAATTTAAACTGATCCATTAAAATGATAATGTATTTCAGCCTTAAGTTTGCTTAAAGGGGTTTCTGCATCCAAAATGAAATTTACAAATATGACAGAGCTTAGATAGAGATTTACTCTGAAGTCTTGATACAAAAGACTTTGTTCAGGCAAGGGTAAACAAGATAAATTGGCATCATCTAACAAATGTCTCAGCGACATGTCATCAATTTTGACTTTTTAGAGTGAAACTGCTTTGACAAGATGTTTGGTTGAAATTAAAATTAGTATGATAAGGTGCTGAAAAAATGTTCTAGAACGTTATTGGATGTATAAGGCAGCGACATTTAAAAAGGCGTCAAAGCATTGTTTAAACGAAGATAGATATTATCATATTTCACATACCTTTCTCAGCTACCTTGATTTGCTTTGCAGTCAACTTCCTTTTTGGTGAGATGACACAAAACTTAAATTCTTCTGGATTAATATGATAACTTTCCATCATGTCTAGAGCTTGCTGGCTGGTAAATGCACTATCATGTTTGAATCCACAAAGGCTTTCCACTTTCTTACAGTTTCCATTCAGGTAATCATAACATATATGGAATTTTTCGCAAGTTTGTTCATTTGACAATTTGCATGTACCATCATTATATTCCATGCATACAAATGGATATCGAAACTCTAACAATCGCTTTATATCACATTCTGAAAATTTCTTAAATTGTAAATTTGACAAAACTTTTCGATTGTGAGAATCTATTAGGTCGTGACTGAACCTACATGTCCTTGTGTTATGTGTTTCATAAAATAAGAATTCGTAGCAAACGTGAAACATCTGACAGTTACTGTTAAAACATCCGGATTTTCCATTCCTGGCCCAATAAGCAGGGCATGGTCTTATTTCCTCAATGCAAATGTGATATTCTTTGCGTCCTCCAAACTCAGTTACACGAAATGCATATTTATGGTTATCCAACCATCGTTCTGCATCTATTTTGTTGGTAAAACGCTTCAAAGAACATAGTAAATCACTGCTAACAGAACTCACACGACAAACAAGTCCAGCTATCACATCTTCTTCTGTTGGTTCAGTAGATTTCAGAGATTTACTCAAGTCTATAAAATGTAACAAATTTATGAAAAATATGAATAACGCCTGTACTATAGACTTTTGACAATGCTCTTTCATGTGTTAAAAGAAAAACAAATTGATAAGTTGAATTAATAAGAAAATTTTGAAATTACACTGAAAAAATCGTTTTCTTGTGAAAATGTTTGCTACGTTAACTTATGTTCTCAGGAATTAAGTAAAGCTGTCTTTCGTTCGCATAATGTTGATGAATGGAACACATTTCAAAAATGAATTTTGGTGATATATAAATGTAATACTGAATTAAGAAATCCGTTTTTGTGATTCAAATTATTTGTATGTATCTTAATCAGGTTATTACCTGTGTGAAGAACGCTAACGTTTGGAAATAAATGGATGACAAACACATAATTACACATTATAATCCAAATGTCAATCCTTGTAACTGTGATTTTCCCAAAATAAAAATGTGGCAACGGCGGTTATTTTCAAAAATCAATTTATATGGCTATCTACATGGTGCTTCCATAGTTGCATCATAGGAGATCGAAAAACGATATTATAATGTATGTATCAAAAGCGTAGTTCCCACTGAAGCAAAATACATTCATCGCTTATTTCTTAGAACTTATTCGTTCAGTGAAAACAGAATAACTTCTCATTTATTCGGCAAAGAACGTATTTTTATAAGATCGTCGCTTTTCATGAATATCAAAAGTTTTCCTTCTTCCTTAAAAGCCACAAACTTATTTTTTGTTATCTTTGTGATCAGAATTCTAACATCAAAGAAGCACCGCATAACAAGGTAAGAATCTTTAGTTTCTGAAAATGTTTTAAGTTTCTGTCAAAGTTTTTGCAGTTTCGACTTCAAAAGTAAGCTACTGTTTCAACGTTTCAGTGCATTGTGTGCGTTGTTTTCAAATTGTGTGAAATTTAGTTACGATGCCAAAAAACTGCATTAAAATTTCTTGACCCAAACTTTCCTTCCCTTTCTTTTTCACTTCGATTTCCTTTCTCGTCATCTTCGCAAAATCACATACAAAAGTAATAAAAGCTGTCTGCGTCTTGGTGAATCCATATTCATATGGTTTTACTGATTTTTTCCCGGCTTTTCAATATGTTCCTTCCAATGGGAATAGAAAAGCAACGAACATTTCGGGAGCCAATAAGCGTGGAATTTATTAGAAAATGAGCGCTTAACTTGTTTTCTTCAGTGGGAACTAGGCTTAAGTGGGTCCTTAGGATTTTGGTTCATTGATCAAAGAGGTCACCTAAAAGTAATACATAAGTGCATGAATGATATATGATATATGATATAAGGGCTCAGCATACGTTTTACTCCCATATGCATTGCATGACCATTTCCGTTATTATGATAAGTTCCTGCAGAGTCGTTGAAATGTGCAGGGAGGAGAATTTTCTCTTGTCGAAGAATGATTTTTTTTCTTCATGTTTTATGATTGTGACAAAAACGGATGGCACATATTATTGATATCTAAGTTACTTACAGATCGCAAAACAACAGCATATAATTACTTGATATAATAATAAAATAGTTTGTTGCTTTACGTCTTTTCTCAGGGGAACAAATTTGATTTTTTTGGGTCTAAAGTCTCATAAACCAACCTGTCTGACACACATTGTGTTTTGAACATGAATATTGAACAAACTGTCTGAAACTTCTTTTTCCAAATAAACAAAAATCTATTTATCACTGTTGTAGGATCTACTTCATCATCCATGTCTGAATCTTTCAAAGTAGTGTACCCACATTGTATGTGTTCGGTAGTTTGTGTACAGCATTTGCCTAAGAAATTTAGTAAGAGAAATACTTTTTGGGCATAAACTAGGACTTAGGAAAACCATGCTGTCGTTTTTTACAGGATGCTTTTGGAAGAATGAAAAAATATGAAGGCATTGTTTTCGGCTTAATTACTTATGTAAGTTGAAAAATCTTTGAAGATTTGATGACAGCGCCTTTGTGTTCAAACAAAGTATTTTGAAGTCTGGATGTGAAGTGATACACTGATCGTTAACCAGTCCATCATTTAAAAGAGTCGATGTCTCCGGACAGTATTTACATCAACTAACTTGTAACTGTTATATATCAGCTCTGACATCTGCACCAATTTAAGTTTTCAAGCCTACTATACTTGCATCAAGGTCTTCCTCTTCACTCCTTTCATTTTGCTTTTCATCCGCTACAAACATTCATCAAGTCTCATTATTCGATTACTTCTTGTTTGTTTAGATAACACCCTGAACTCTTAATTACTTCATCTTCCTCCTCAGTAGTATCAGATATATTTAATGATATTCTGTTTCAATGTTTGCCATCCTTATTTCTTCTTTATGATCGAGCGTAACTTGAGCGTAATACACGGTTTCTGTCTTGGACCTCAGCGCTGATGTCTTTGGGTGCAAATATGAGGTATTACGAAGAAAAGGAAGATTATTTTTAGTCTCAAACAAGTTTTATTTTTATAAATTTGATTTCTTGAATGAACTTACAAAATTTCATCTAAAGGTTTGCTTCCCCTTTATTAAGGGCTCAGCGTACGTTTCAAAAGTCAAAATTTTCTTTTCAATTTATTTTTGACAGATGTCAAATTTTCAAAGATTTTCAAGCTCTACAACATGGGTACACTTTCTGTTTCCAATTCCATGATGTAATTTTTTGTCACCTATTTTCGACACAGGATTTCCGCACATTCTTTCCGAAATTAAAGCCGTAAAAAACTTTTACGCGAGTTGCTAGTACCTGATATAATACTATAAAGTAAATACAATCATAGCTGTTACCAAATGACGTTAATCCTGAAAAAGTTATTGAATTACAGTCATTGGGTTAAAAAGATTACAATACACTGAAAGAAACCTCAGCACAAATTATCAAGGAAACACTTACCATCAAAATGCCAACTACCATCAGAATCCACATCCATCGGTTCGGAGTTATCATTTATAACAATTTTATTTGCCTTATTTGCATTGAAAGGAAGTATGACACAGGATCTAAAATCTTTCTTGCTAATGTGGAACTCTTTCCATAATCGTTGAGCTTGCTTTCCATAGAAAGCAGGAGCATGGGTCAAATGACAGGAATCACAATCACCCATTATAAAACCAGCACAAACATGAAGATTCGGACAAAACTTCTCACCATCAACACAATCACTAGATTGATATGCACTACAGACATATGGATATCTGATTTTCAAAAGTGTTTTAAGCTGTTCCATTGATAATTCGGAAACTTTCAAATCAGATCTCAAAACAGCATTAAGAAACATTAAGTCATGAGTTTTTAAACACCTTCTTTTGTTATGATTTGGGTTAATCAAATAGGTTCTGCATACATGGAACATCCCGCATGTATTTGATGAACATGGAGATTTTTTCTTCCAATAATTAAAACATGGTTTGATCTTCAAAGGACATAAGTAGACACTTAGCTGTGATTTGTGGTTTGTGACAACTCTAAACATATCAAGATTTTCTTGAAACCAAGCAACAACATTGGTAACATTATCATCAAAAAGCGTCAACAATGATTGATCTTCCATGTCACAAAAGCCACCTTTTTGGATAAGGAAGGCAAATACTGATGCTACACTTGGTTCCTCAAAGCTTGCTGAGGAAATAAGACTTTCCTGATTATAAAGTAGACTTGCGTTTTGAGATCTTGAGATCAAAATGTTGGACCAGATAAATTCTTCAGCTGTTGTATTTTTATTCCCTCGAATTTTGTCAAGAGCAAAAATCTTCAGAACATTCAAATTATGAGGATCCTTTACATTGTGTGATTTTGTGCAATTCAGTGTACTGCATTTACCACTGGAAAAATCCTTACATATGTGAATCCTGTCGCAATTTTCTTTTCTGCATAGTGACTCACAATTTTGATAGAACTTACAGATACGAGGGAATGATCTACGGAGTATAGTTATCAGTTCTCCACTTGAGAGATGATCAACATGGTGTTTTTCCATAATACGTTCATTATTTTCGTCCAATGGATCATGGGAAAATCCATACTTGCAGTCAATTGCATTACATTTGTTGCTATTTAGTAAAAAGTCCTTACAGAAATGAAGTCTGCGACATGTTTTGTTTTGACATTCTCCATCAAGATAATATTTACTGAGTATTACTTGCAATTTCTGAGACATTTTGTGACATTCTGTTGAAAATCTAAAAACGAATATTAAATGTAAGTCAAAGATGCTGTCTTATGTTGCGTGTAAAGAAAATAAATGTTTACCACTGACTTAAAGGAGAGGTTCACTCAAAATTTAAAATAATTATTTCAATTTATTTAGAAGCAGTATATATCATTTAGTCACGGAAAGGTTTTTTCTTTTTCGCAATTTTGTCTATTAAAATGCCTTTGATTGTTAGCTTTTCTGAATGAGTTTTAAACTTATTAAATTTTTTGACGTCATCGGAGCATATCTAACATTTGCATGATGAAAAAACATTGTATATTAGCATGAAAACACAGAGAAAATAACGATATAACAGAAAATTATTTCCACTTTTCAAAAAAGATATTTAAAAATGGGTTTAACACTTTTTTTAAAAAAAACCGTAATAAGAATGTTTTACTCCCGAATACCAAAACATACAGTTATGAAGAAACAATGGCTACATAGCTAGAACTTGCAAGGAGTCATGCAACCCAACAACAACGTTTTGGAGAACAGATATGTTTAAACGGAGAGAAATTGTTCATTGAGCGTAACTCATTGTTGCAGCTCCATTTCTTTATTTAATGCTGTAACTTCTTGGTAATACAAACAGTCGATATCTCTTTGTTTAACTTGATATTAGTTACAAGTGCCCGAAAGTTTATTTCCAGTTCATTCCAGTGATTTTCTTCTCCACTACTAACATAAAAGCTCTCAATCAGACTTACGAATAAGTTGTTAATAATAATAAATTAATAATTAATAATAAATTGTTTTTTTCTGGTTCAAAAGGAAAAGATTCAAATCTCTTCATGATATCGGCTATTTCTTTCATCTCTTCTTCATTTACAGAAGCACTCTCGGCATTTTCCGGAAAATATTTATCGCTACAATCACTCATTAAGGATGACATTTGATATTTTGTTAATGTTATTTCAATCCAAATGCTTTATTTATCTCTCAACTAACTATCTTTACTGACAAGATATTGTTTTCTACTATTTCGAAAAAGATCATATGCTCTAAAGCTTGGTCTCCACTAGGCGCATAAGTGCGAAAAAGTGCGCTAATCTTATTGAGCATATTCTAATCGCACTTTTTCGCCTAGTGGAGACACTATACAAAAATCGCTTTTCCGCACATGCTTTCTTCTTAAAAAAGTTCACGATGAGTGAGGAAAGTGAATTAGAAGATCTTGAATATATACTGTTATATTTATACTTTCGAAAAAAAACTAAAAGCAAGAAACAAAGAAAACGAAAACATAAGTATTGGGTGAGAAAAATATACCAGCAACGACAAGAATTTGGATTCTACAATACTTTGTACATGGATTTACAAGCTGATGATAGGGAATATTTTCCGTAAGCTTTTCTTCTTGCAGTAAACTTAAAAACTTTTTCAAAGACATCTCTACCACAACACAGCCAGTATAAGAAGAAAAAACGTTTTCATTTGCACGTAGCCAGGAGACCCAGCTACATTCTCTCAAAGTCGAGAATGTAGCCTGCGGCTCGTTGAGTAAGCAGGCTAAGAGTAGATGGGTCTCCTGGCTAATTTGCACGTGTTTTTTTTCTTAAAATCTCTTGAAAAATCATTTGATGAATGATTAATCGTCGGCATCCTTTGATAGTTTATCGCCAATATCAAAAAATTTTGTTCTGGGCGAAAAGCGCATAACAGCGAAAAACTACGCATAAGTACGCATAAGTGCGCAAAAGTGCGATTATGGAGTGTCTCCACTAGGCGCAAAAGTGCGATTAGAATATGCTCAATAAGATTAGCGCACTTTTTCGCACTTATGCGCCTAGTGGAGACCAAGCTTAATGACGTCAGAAATAAGGTTAAGAATAATGTCTTTGAATTTGGTTTTAAAGAAGGTGAGTGAATAAACAATTTTTTCGGGAAAGCGGGGATAAACAAGAAAAGGGGGGTTGTTGTAGAATTTATTTTTATTTCTTATTATTATTGAACGAATATTTATTTACAGGATTGTCACTTCAACAAATAAATGTTGTTATCAGTATCAGTCCTGCGTTAAAAAAAGCTACTAATTCTATTTCTAATTTTACTAATTCTATTTTCTATTAATTCTATTTATAAACTTTTTATTAAAGATTCTTTGTAAGATTTTCACTTAAGTTCAGTAATTTAGTTTAACATTTTCTGCATTGCATGTTGAGAAGTGTGAGTATTTTCTTCTTTTCCAAATAGTTCTGTATGTTTAGAAAAATGAGTCATTTGCTTCCTTTTAAGATAGAAATGAATTTGAACTTCATATGATATGTGCCTTGGGCCAGATCATGATAAACATTCCTCCTAATACTGGGTGGATCGAAAGAGCTTATATCTACTTAGAAATAATCTGTGCTAAACGAAGAAACAAAATGGAAATATCCATGATGGAAAATCATTTTTGTCTGTCTATTTTAAAATTAAAAGTTGAAAGTTCTTCAAATTATGATAAAGAAATAGACAGAATGAACAGTCGGCATTAAGAAGTTGTTGAAGTTGTTGTTAAACAATAAAATGAGATATGTATTATTTGATTAGATATTAAGAAAAGACAAGATTTTACGTATTAAAAAGCATACTTTTTATTTACTTGTGTCTCTGGCAAACAATTGCCAAGAAAAATGTTTTCAGGGCGTTGGCTGATTTTTTGAAAAGGGGGGGGGGGGGTGGACAGAAAACAAAGGCCTGGAAGTTGAAAGTTGTTACCAATGTGGTTGAATTACAATAGAGTGTACAGCAGTTTAACTTTTAACTCGATTACTATCTTCAAAACCCATGACTAATGAAAGTTTTAAATTGGTAAATCAAGCTAATGTAAACAGCCCTTTCGAACAAAAAAGTTTCAGAATCTAAAGAAGATTGCTTTTCTGAAAAAGTGATTCTTCATTGCCTTATTTATACAATTTATGTTGAACTCAAAACTAATATACTTACTTTCTGGTGTTGATATTTTATCTAAGAAGCTTCAGAAATACGATTCTCTCCCTAACAAATGCTGATTACGAAGATATTAATGGATGAACGAATAACGATTTATACAATTTATCGCGCTATACCAATCCGCGTGCGTGTGTAACACATTTAACTTAGAGAGTGTTCGTTTTTTTCAAAATTATCGGTCAAAATCTTCTTAATCGTGGTCATATAGCGGTAGTTAGTCCATTCGCCAATGGGCTTATATGCCCAAATAAAATGGCCGAAATGAAACCGTTTCCTACTGCATCAAAATGAGGGAACGGTCGTTTTGAACAAGGATCTTATATATGGGGAAGCCCCGGCGCTGATCGTTTTTATTGGCTAATAAAGGAAAACTCTTGAAATGCACAATTTTGATTGGCTGAGAAATTCATAGCAACGGAGTTCGTTAATAAGGTTCTTCATTTCTGCTACTCTTTTGAAGAAGAAACGGGAAAGTTTTAATAAACTTTTATTGTTATACTTTTACTGTTATTGTATTGTATTGCAGAACATGCGTAAGTGAGTTATCAAGTATTAGTATACAGACGTGCAGTGCAAAGTGCAGTGAAAATTGTTTAAAAATGGCTGCAGAAAAGATGATGTTTATTTTGTTACTTGCCATCTTTATTCACGACGAACTTTTGATGGGAAGTTGGTGGGTTTATTTACGCATCTTAGGTATATAAAAGACTTATTATTAAAGGAAGATTTACATAAAAACAACATTAAAACAGTGCTGGGGAACTTAGAAACCAGTGTTTTTATCTTTGAGTGTTATAAAAATGGTACACAAATTTCACTAACGAAGAAATATTAAAGAGAGTAGGAGCAAGAATATTTTATGTGTTTGCAGTAGAAAAGTGTGCTGGAAAGTAAATAAAGTGTTATAAAAAGTGTTATTAAAATTTGTTTACAGGTATGAATATAGAAAGTAAACAGTTTAGAAGTGTTTGAAAATGGCCGCAGAAGACGATCAATGTTGTTTACAAACATGATTATGTCAATTGGTTTTGAAAGGTATCCTCTTATGTTTGAAGTTAAACCAAAGTTAAAATAGTATATATCTATTTAGTTAGAACACAGTTAGTATGCTGAATAAATAAAGAATGCAGGGTTGTTTACTGTTGTGTTTTGAATTAGCCAGCAGAGGAGAATTTACCCTGTTTTCAAAAATGGTTCCACAGAATGTTTTCAGTTGTTAAAGATTCTTTAGATATACAAATTTCTGTCTTTACGTTTGTGTTTTTAATTATTATTTTTAAGGTGAATTTGTTCTCGAACATTCTTTTAGTTTGAATTTTTTCTTTCAATATCGACATAATACGATTAGGTTTTCTGTAATATCAATATGCATTCTTCAAAATCTTTTTTCTTTTAGAAAAACAAAATAAAAAATACAATAACAATAAATATATGAAACTCATGGTTTGATATCATGATGTGAATGGTTGGTCAATAACATTATCCATTTTGAAAATTTTGAAAAAAAACCACACAGTTAGAAGGTATAGATTTGTTTTCAATTCACATATTTGTAATGTTATTCAATGTTTGCTTTTGTGTGGCTGGGTATATGTGACTGTCCATGGGAAAAAAATAACATTGATTTATAGATTAATCTATAATTACCTATATTATAGATTAGATTTTATCTATAATCTATGTATAGGTAAAATTTTATCTATATTATAGATTATAGATTATTATAGATTATCTATAATCTATAACCTATAATCGATAATCTATAATCTATAACCTACGTTCGAAATCAATAATCTATAACGTATAACCTATAATAGAAAATCTTTACTCGATATCTATAATCGAGTAGTCCATGCGCTATATTTATAGGAAACAAGCGATAACAACTTTAATTACTTGCGAAAATTTGACTGTTGTCGCATAAAGTTTCTTCGTTTTAGTTTGTTTATGTTTTATGTTTTCAATGCGCCATTTTTCGGGAGTAAAAACATGACCAGGGATGCAGGTTAATTTTTATTTCACGAAATAATATTAGCCTTAATAAAAACATGACCAGAGGCATCAGTCAATTTTTCTTTCGCGAAATAATGTCAGCCTTAATAAAAATTAAAGTTTTGCCAGAAACATTTTCTTTTAATGAACTAGAATTAAAAACTTCTTTCTGAAAGAAGCATACATCGTTTGTATTGTTGTGCAAAAAAGCTCATTAATTATTCATCATGTTATGCTTGTTGTTTGACAAGGAAGAAAAAAAAAGCACGTGTACACATAAACATAACTGGTGTTCGTATGCATTGCACGGTACTTCGAACATCCGCTTCGAACACTGTAATCTCAAGTGAGTTATAAATACACTCGAGTACAATCGGGTGGTTTCTATTTGAAGCATAGATTTTAGTTTGGTTTTCAACAAACTGTCTTTTCAGTTTCCTAGTGAATGTGAACCAGGTCGCCATGTCTATTTTTATTAATCAACAGATACTGGTGAAAGATTATTTTTGTTCCTTAACGTTAATATTGAAGTCTGTAAGGTAGAGAAAGATTAGTTTAATCAAAAAGAAAGTCTTTTTGTTTTTTTTTAATTTATTTTAACGAGGCCGGGGGGAACTGACAGTGGTATACACTGATGTGGGCCTCCACCAGGAGTTCTCATCTCTTTTTGATTAAACTTTACGCCCTGAAGATTATCTTCAAAAAAGATAAGTAATTACTTTCCCTTGCTAATCAAGAGTATGTTACGCTGTCGAAATTAACGTACAACGTTTTGAACTTTGTTACACGTAACATTATGTCACAAATGACCGCTCTTTTAATGAACTAGACGTTTCTCCAAGAGGCCTGGCTGAAATAGCATTTTGACTCACAATAGGGCTAAACGGTATACAATATATTATAATTATAGCATGTTTAATGTGCCAACGACATGATTAGCATAACTAAGTGTCTATTTCTTTAATGGTTTCGATGACGTTTCAGAATCTATAACCTGTAATAACTATAGATTATCGATTATAGATTATAGATTACCTATAATCTATAATCTATAATCTATAATGCAAAATAATATAGATAATTATAGATTATAGATTATAGATTAGATTAATCTATAATTTCTATTGTTTTCTTACCTATAATCTATAATCTATAATCTACGGAAGCCCATAACTCTCACTTGCATATTAACGAAACGCACACAAACAAAAAAGAAATGCCTACAAACAAAAAAGAATTGCTTTCAAACAAAAAAGAATTGCTTTCAAACAAAAAAGAATTGCTTCCAAACAAAAAAGAATTGCTTTCAAACAAAAAGGAAACGTTTACAAATGAGAAAGAATAACATACAAAGAAAAAAGAAAATGTTTACAAAAAAAGAAACTGCACAGATAAAAAACTTGCGGCAAATTCCTACGGCAAATTCTCACGGCAAATTCTCACGGCATGTAATTTCCTATCGTGTAAGAAGGGTTTAAATGAACCGAGGTTAGAGGCAATGACCTAAAAGTTATATTCCTTGCGGCCATTTTACCAGAAAAAAACATGGAGTATCGTTGACCTTCATGTTATGGTAATTCAAGTAAGTGAGTTTTTAGATTTATGTCCAAGAAAAGAAAATTAACATACTGTATAACTGTATAACTTTGTGGAGAATTGTGTATTTTTTTCTCTAGATCACTTGATCATTGTTTATGTTTTCTTTGTTTGTTAATAGATTAGACAGGTACCACGCTGCACATAGTTGTATTAGGTAGTTTTTTTATCTCGTTATTATACTTGTTTTGAACTGGCTTTGTAAAAAAGTATATAAGCAGAAAGATTTTTACATGTGAACAGTTTTTACATGAAATAGAAAACAAACTGTAGATGTAGATCCTTGTGTAGATCCTTAGTTTTCTACAACTTTACGTATGCTACTTGAATTCCTTCTAGAAATATAATTATATAAATGTGATATTTATATATCATTTTGTGAATGGCAAATTTATGTTGTTCTTATTAATTTGCCTGTTTGATTTTACTATTTTAGGCGTATAAAGCATTACCAAGAGTAATCAATACCAATGTATGAATTGGGTGAAACATTATATCTGTCGAATATCTGGTACTTGAGACAGTGGAACTGTTGAACTAAAGAATGTCGATATGCAGTGTTGGGCATTTCCAGCCATTGTGGTTATAAACTAATGTATACTTTATCAGGAAACATTGATTCAAAGATATCTTCAGTTATCATTCATTTGAAAGGAACATTTGACCCATTCAGTGTTTGGAAGATACCTGTATTTCTTGTTGGTTCGACTTGTTCATGCTTTTGGAAGAACCCACTTTTTTTATTAGATAATTTTATTCAGGCTACATTTGCAATTGTGAGTGTCAGAAATTTCAGAAATAACTCAGAAATAAGAGTCAGTCTTATGTATAAAAGAACTAAAAATTATTGATTCATAAAGCATTTTTTTTATCTTGTTATCCTTCTCTTTTCCATCTCTGTCTCATGTTCACAAAATAAAACCCTTGAATACACCAGACTATCAAACCCAACCTCGTTTTGATTCTTTTATTGTGGCATGCCAATTACTTGAACATTTTTTGTAACTGAACGATGCTATAGGCCAATTTGTGATAATTTTCAAATTACCACATCAAATATCAAATTACCAATCAAAACGAGTTGGGGGATATGGCTAGTAAAATTTTGACATTTGAAATATTGCGGGGAAAGGTCTTGAATCGCAGTATAACTAAAAAGTACATTTTATTGATAGGATTTGTTGCATTAGTTTTTTTGAGAAAACCAACAAAAATAACAGATATTCTTCCCCTTTGATAAAGATGTGCATTCACACACACTGTTACGAATTCAATTCGCTCGTCGAATTTGTGGAACGAAAATCCGGCTTTCATGCATTCCATATTTTGGCTGACGAATGGACGGGCGAATACACGCACCAACCTTGACAGATCGGCATACATGCTTGTTTATGCATTCTTTTCCATTGCTTGAACACATGTACGTAAAACGTCTTGTAAGGGCCGAAACACACCATAAATTTTTGAGTCTTTGTATTTGCCGTGAGTTTTTGCCGTGAGTTTTTGCCGTGAGAATTTGCCGTGAGAATTTGCCGCCAGAATTTGCCGTGAGTTTTTTATTTGTGTAGTTCTTTTTCTTTTATATGCATTTCAATTTTATTCGTATGTTATTCTTTCTTATTTGTGAACATTTCCTTTTTGTTTGTATTTTTTTCTTTTTTCTGTGTGTTTCTTTTGTTTGTATCATGTGAGAGTTATGGGCTTCCGTAATAATCTATAATTTGAATGTTATTCTTTTCCCATGGACGGTCACATATAGTTCTGTGTTATGTATTGCTGTGTTTTACGCTTAAGTTATATATTTACTTCGTTTATTCTGCATATACAATATTATATACTTTACTTCTTTGTTACATTACTATTTGGTTATGCGTTAAATCTTCTACATGTAAAAGCATGATTTTGGACTGTAGTAGGGTATTTTAAAGGGATTGTCCGGTAAAAAATAATAATTTGTGATATAATGTAGATTTGGTAAAGAAACAACAATTTACCATTTAATCTTTCTGAATCTACGTTGTTTACATTAAAATCAACGATTAATATTAGCCATGTTAACACAGCACATTTATTTTGATGAATGATCTTCAGCGCTAAAAGGACTGGGTAAATAATCTATTATGCGTAATTATGCGAATGACGTATTAGTTTGCCTTATGTTCACGTACTACATAGTACGTCTGCTGGAATGTACAGTTTACCCCCGGTAATTAAAGAATATTAACGAATTAAAACTAATGAAAATCGATGATTTTTCATGTAAAACCTTTAAATATAACATTTTTGAAATTAAGTGTTTGAAAAAAAAATTTTTTTTTGAAAAAACATTTAAAAATGAACGCCAACAATATGCCAATGAAACAGGGAGTGAAAGGATTTCAATTTAAGCCCAAGAGATCTCTTTCCGCAGAAGAGACTGGAACTCCTCCTTTTGATGACGGATAGTGTTGATGCTTCTGCCGTCAACTGACTCATGAGCAAAAAGCAGTAACAGATTGGTGTAAAACAACGTAGGAACTGAGACAGGCAACAGTTCTTATACTGGGCGCAAAGTGTAGTATAACTGATTTGGTAAACTCAAACTTGCAGAAGACGGGGGGCTTATACATTTTCCAGAAAAAAGACCGCTGAAAAGTCGAAAGCATTGCAATGCATAAAGATGTCGAAATCGTTCTTTCTCTCGCCTCATTTGCTTATTGTGTTATGACATTAGGCAAACTACTACGTCACAGCAGAAATATTACAATAGCCTCACTTTCGCGAGTTGATTTTTCAAAACAAGATGGCTATGCAGAAGGACGCAAACAGCGCGAAGGTTTTTATAAATCTTTGTGTAAATAAGAAACAAGCTTATGTTTGAAGAAAAGGAATTGGAAATTACTTATTTAAGTACTAAAGGAATTATGTTACGAATTTTTGTTTTTTACCGGACAATCCCTTTAATGCGATGTTTGTTTGTGTTTCAGGTCTCCAGGGTAAAAAATAAGTTTTATGCAGATCAGCTCCCGTGTTACTGAACCCGTGAATACATTTTAAACATGAAGTTTTTGGATGCTTGGGTGTATATCTTTGCATCAATTTTATTATGATTTGTTTTGCGTAAAAGTTACTTTTGAAAAATATGGTTTTCGGTCAATAGTTAGTATATACAAAAAGTGTTTAGATGATTTAATTACTGGCTTTTGTGTAACTTAGTACATAGTTTTGCATTATGTTTTCTTCTTTTCAACTTTTGGGTATAAAAAAAATGGTTTTGGTCTAACGACAGGAATGTGATCGGATGTTTCAAATTTCTTTTATTCTTTTGAAAACTGGTAAGAAATAATTTACCTGAAATGCATGTTGATCGTTGGTGGCGTGTGACACAACGCAAACTGAACATGGGCGGCGAGCTGAAACTTCACTTCACTTTTTCTTTTATTTAGGTCAGAAAAGAAAAAATAAATGTATAAATGAAACACATGGTTAAACTATGATGTTGAGAAGGTTAGTTGAGAGAAGAATGGATTATGTATTTCAGAAATTCATTAATTGCGATTGTACTACAAAAAAGAAGCATTGCTGGGGTATATTTTTCTTCAGTTTTTCATGTTTCCGCATTCATTATTTTGTGTTATGGTAATTGTTACGTACTATGCCTGCTGGGTATATAAGTTTGGCATTATGTTTGTATTTGTTGTTTTTAATATCTTCTGGGTATTAAATTATGGTTTTGTTCAAAGTAGGGCGTTTCGTTGTTTCAATTATTTGTATTAATTTGATGTTTGGTTGTGTATGCCAGGTTGAAAGTCTTTATTCTGTTCAGCTCCAGTGTTGAGTGAACCCGTATTGACTCAGAGTAGAGTATTAGCTTATTTTATAGACTATCCGATCTATAGCTATACCAATTCTGTCATTAAATTTGTGTTTTTAATTATTATTTTAAATGCGTACTTGAATTTTCTTTTTGTTTTTTTTTTGTTTTTTGTTTTTGTTTTGACAATTATATTAGGTTTTCCACATAATCACACAATTGAAATTGAAAATTGTTCTTTTAGGTAAGATTAATAATAAAAAATACAATAACAATAAAGAAATGAAACTCATGGTGTAGATCATGATGTTGATGGTTGGTGAAGAACAGATTATCAATTTTAAGAATTCTGTCCAATGTAACTTCGGCACGAAAGAAACACAGTTGGAAGGTATCGATTTGTTTTCAATTCACTTTTCATAATGTTATTCAATGTTTGCTGTTGTGTTTTGTATTATGTATTGCTTTTTTACACTAAAGTTACTTCTATTCTGCGTATACAATACATACTTCTTTGTTGTATTGCCATTTGTTTCTGCATTAAATCTTCTGCATTTAAAAACATGATTTTTGGTGTGAAGTAGGGCATTTTAAGTGTTGCAATGTTTGTTTCACGTCTCCAGGGTAAAAAATAATTTTACAAAACCTCTATTCAGTTCAGTTCCAGTGATATACACATATGCATTTATACGTATTCTTGGTCAAAAAGAGGGAATATGGAGAATTTCGATGTTCCAATTGTTATTACTATTTTGATGTTGGGGGGAATTTAATTGACTAATCCTTTCTCTCGGTTCAACTCACATTGACTAAAAATGGTAAAGAAATTTATTTTTCGTGAACTGGACGCATGTTGAACATGGGTGGCGAGCGACGCCGGATTAGTATAATAAAACGTCATTTTCAGAAGTAAAACCCGTAAAAAATTTTTACCCGGGATACTAGTAAGCGATAATAGTGATAATGATAAAACTACAAGCGCTAAATCTATATACTAATACGCGCTGTGCATCCAGTTTTTAGTTTAGAGAGTGAATGTTTCGGGTCGTTTTTAACAGTCAAAATCTTCTTAATCATGGTCATATAGCGTCAGTTAGACTGCGCAAGACACATTCACGATTAGTATAAGCAGAAACCTTTGTAGTGCATAATATGATCGTTTCAAATGTTTTGATTGTTCGCAAGATCAAGAATCGATAGCGTTGACAACAAAGTTAGTAACGAAAGTATTGCATGAAGATTTATTAATGTTTTTAGGGTAAGTGTACGCTCTTGAACTTTTTTTGTTTGTTTTGTTTTTCTTATAAAATAGGGTTTCTGCATCATTACTTCTCCTTTAGGGAAGACAAATAAAAACAATGAAATTCGAAGAAATGAATTTTAAATCATGACGTTCTGGGTTGGTGAAGAACAATAGTCTATATTGATATCCAATCTTAGCTTCATAAAAAGAAAATCGCTAAAAGGTATAATTTGTTTGCCATTCATATTTTGGCTTTTCAAAATAGCAAATAGCAAAATAGCTTCTGTTTACCTTGGTTTATGGGTTCCATGAACAGTTACAGCCATTTTAATCTTTCTGTTGTTTTCATGTGCGCACAATTTATTTCTATATCGTATCGTGAAAAGATTTAGTATGAGTATTTTTTATGTGTTTCAGATCTTCCGAGTAAAAAGATGTTTATGATGTGCAGTGTTGAAAATAAACTGGTAAAATGTTTTATCTGGAATACCTACAGAGTTTTTAATTAAAAGGGTGAGGAGTACTTTTTTCCATTTTGACGTTACATTTTTTAATCACGGGGAACCATTGCATTGCATCTCGAATCGTAAAGGCGCTTTTCGGAAGATATCTCGACATTTTTGATGGTCCTCACAACATAGTGAACAGGGCTGTGATGTTTGATCCCCGACATCTCGGTAACGGTTACTGTATTTTTCAGATCAGTTTGATGTACTTTCCCAACATCGTTCCATGATTTTTTGTAGCCATTTTTTGAGACGTCATTTTTAAAATCAAAACATGTAAAATATTTTACACATGATGCAATTTATTTTAGAGAGTGAAAATAGCGGATGCACAGCACAGGCCTGGCCGTGAGTGGCGTGCGATCGCACGCGCACACACACTCCATGTTTTATTTACACGTGCGATCATCGCACGCGTAAATTTTATTAAAAAAGGATCTAGGCGTGTGGCGATCGCACGTGTAGAATAATAAATAATCATATCGCACGCACAGCGCTAAAACTCAAAGATGAAATTTAAATAACAGCTGTCTCTTCACCTTTTGTTATGTAATTATTACGTAAGAATGATTTTTAAAAAAGAAGACACTACATTGACCTCTTAAGGCACTTTCCACTTCTGGAAAGAAATCAGTCCTATTTAGTATTGTTCTTTTATTCTTTCCTGTCCATGAATAATTTTCTCAAGTGGAAAACGGCCTTTATAATGGTTCTTCAAAGACAGAAGACCAGCAGCTTTTTTGCATAACGATTCTTTAGACCAGCGCCTTTATTTATCTCTTTCAAAAACCGAAGCTTTAATTTTGTTTTGAGTGAGCAACGTGAGCGGTAAAAATGAGTGGTGATAAAAAAAGGAGTCGCTAAAGAGATTGCTACCTTTTTATCCTGGGGTAAACAAGACGTTGTTGGTTATGCAACCCAGGAAGAAAACGGCAAGCAGTATGTTAATCAAGTTTGGTGCAAAATATGTGCAAAACACAAAGATGGCCTTTTAAGGAAACTAAAAGGAGCTGCAAAGAAATCTGCCGAAGCTTTTTCGAGTGGCACCAATGTCGTTACCAAATTTAATGTAAGTAACTTTCTTACTGGTTGTTCAAATATTTAATATACACAAAGTCATATAATATATGCATTTCAGGTGAAGCTTAGTTCATTAATCCTTTGTTAACTGTTCACAGTCCTCCTAATTCAGGTCGGCACTCGGCATTTATTTTATTTAAAAGTATTTTGCATGAGTTTACGGTGCACTTTTTATGGCACTCCACATATAAAAAAGTCTATGAAATGTCTTTAAAAATGAAATGTATTTGGAAAGAAATAAATCTGTTTCAAGAAAAAATGATGAAATCGATTACATCCATGCACCAAATGAATGGGGAGATCAAACACGTTCACCTGTCTCTTTTGTGTTATGGTGATTGTAAAAGTTATTTGTTTACAAGAATTGCATTAAATTGGATTAAATAAAAAGTCACTAACGTGTATTCAGTATATTTTTACTTCCTTGTCTATTATGTCAAATGATTTTTGTTAAAATTTACAATTTCGTTTTCTTTTCTTTTCAATACATTTCCCCTTATGTCACTCGAAGAACCAGCAGCGGCCGATCCTGAAGGCCTTAAAAAATTCCATTCAAAACTTGGAGTTGAACATAAATCGTGTGTAAGTTAATAAATTGCCAACCTGTGGTAGGCCTCAAAACGGCAATGTCAACCTACATTATAGCTTAGGTCGGCAAGATTTCAAAATTAATAGACGGCACTAACGTGCCATCCTCACTTATCTTGGATTCCGAGGACCGAGTTCAATTATTTTCAATTGTGAATACAGAAAAACAGAAGAGTCTGCTTCATAAAATGTCATCTGATATTTTAGGTGGATCGTCATCTTACTGGGGAATGTCACCGGATCGCCTTGCAACTAGAAGGAAAGGGTGGTGATGAACAACCAGCGAGGAAACAACCACGCCCTGCCATTACAATTGTTGAGTCAATAAATAGCAACACTAAAGATATGTATAAGCGATTGATGCGAACTGCTTGGAATATGGCAACTACACCATCGATGCCACACTCTCATTTTTCGGTTCTTGTGAAATGTCAGCGAGAAAACGGAGTTCGATTGGTCAAGGACGTGACAGCAATAAAGCAGGTGGTGTATAGTAATACATCATATTTTGCCACAGTAAGATTGAAACGTCAAAAATCCTAAAATTACTTTTCAGGGAGGGGTTTCATTCACTATATTGCCGAAGAAATTCAGGAAAAGGTTGCAGCTGTAGTCGGAGGAGCACATCTCATGTCTGTACTCTCGGATGGTTCACAGGCTCGGAAGATGGGTAGCAAGAAAGAGCTTGTACTTGTAAGAACCATTAAAGCTGGTTTACCCGTTTACTTTGTGGTTTCATTACTGGAAATGGCCTCTTTTGGAGGAACCGGCGCAGAAAGCCTAAAGAAAGCAGTGGATACCAGTGGATAATCACCCTACCCCGATACCATTGGAAGACTATCAAACGAAGATGGTGAGTGCTACAGCAGATGGTGCCAATGTTAATATGGGGAAGTACAATGGTGTTTTGACAAAAATGGCAAGAGAGAGGCCATGGCTGATTATCATTCATTGCATGAACCATCGTATCGAGCTCGCAATTAAAGATATGGTTAAATCAATTAATCAGTTTGATGAATGTGATAGGTTTTATAACACCATTTTCTATTTATTTAAAAACTCTGGAAAACTTAAATCGGAAACTAAAGAAGCCTGTGCAGCTTTGAATATAACTCATTATCCCTTACCAAAGATACATGGTACCCGATTTGTTAATCATCGCCGACGAGGGTTTACAGCTCTTTTGCATGATTGGCCAGCCCTTATTATTTGTTTTGGAAATGCTTTGTCTAGAGATAAGGGTTCGCGTCCTGATACCAAAGCCAAAATCAAGGGAGTCTTGGAAAAGTTGAAAAACCACAAATTCTTATGTCAAGTAGCTAGCTATTTGGATGTTCTGGAATCTGTTTCCCAGCTTTCGTTGATCTTTGAAAAGAAAGACTTGATGGCTTATGAAGTGAAACCAGCCGTGGAGAAAACAATCATAAGTCTTCAGGAGATGAAAGATGAGGATTTAGGCAGTGCAATTTCAAGCTCTCTACACAAATTTTCGCTCAGCCAGGATGATACAGGCGCAGCGAGAGTTGCATCGATGTATCCAACAGCCGGTCACGAACGGAGGAAACCAAATAACCGCGAATATATCGAGATAGAACTAGAGGAAATGAAAAATGCTGATTTAATGTCAATTGAAGAAGCATTAAAACTCCGTTCTACCTCCATTGACACTCTTATTCCTTTGATAAAAGATCGGTTTTCTTCATTTATCGAAAGTGAAGTCATTGCCGCAATGACCTGGATCGACCCGAAGCTTTGGGAAGAAGACCGGTCAATAAATGGGTATGTGTCAATTAAAAAGCTTATTGAAGAGTTTGAAGTACCCTTAAATGCAACTGGCTTTGATCGCAGCAAAGTGTTCACGGAATGGAGATCATTGCAGAGTACCGTCAAGTCGTACTACGTTAATTTTACAAGACTAATTGATGTTTGGCCAAAGCTGTTCCTTCACAGAAAATTTGAGTTCCCAAACATTTTAATGTTAGCGGAAATAATCTTTTGCGTTTCTTCATCCAACAGTATTGTCGAGAAGTCTTTCAGCACGCTGACCACTCTTTTGACTGATCGAAGACTTAGCATGTCGCATTCAACTTTGGAAGACTACATGATGATTTTTGGTAACAGTTCTGTTTGGACAGAAACGGAGAAAGAGGAAATTTTAGATGGGGCAACTGAAAGGTACTTGCAAAAAAGACGAAAGAAAAAGGTGACTTCGCCCTGTGAAGCAGCTCCTGTTTTGTCCAATCAATCCTCGTCTGACGAAGAGACTGCCAGTCTGTCTTCTGATGGAGATGGAGATGAAGTTTGGTCTGATGACCAAATGGAGTTTTCTGGAAATGAAGATTGAAAATGAGCCCTGGCCGCACTTACTAGCTTAAATTTCCAATTCCATTTCTTTTTGCCTTGCTATTTTTACTTATTTTGCATTTTTCGCGAGGCTTCTGGAAAGTGCTTTTTTATATTTAACCATAATTATAATTATCTAGTTCGAAGTATCACTTCGAAATTTTGTTACGCTTTTGATGTTTCGTGCTTCGAAGATAACCAACAGTTAAGAAGCTTCATTACAAACAGTTTTAATTTTTAACTCTAGCTTCAGACCGCCTACAAACTATTATGTTTATAATTTATAATTTATACAGTGTTTTCATTTTTCAACAGGTTGCAGATATTTCTTGGAGAATTATCGTGTGTATTTCTTATTTTCATTAGTAAAGAATTTAATTCCTGGTCACTTCATAATACTGTTTTCATTCTGTACTGTTTTTCTTGAAACATTGAATTGAAACATACTCAACTATTATATTAGTTTTCGCGCTCGATTGACAAGATAAGATTTATTTGCTGTTGCTAAGGAGAAACACCACCGTTGCTAAGGTAATTTTGAAATTTCCTTCATTATTCGAATTCATTTGTTCACCTAACAAAAGAATATGAAAACATAAGTGGTACCAGCAGGATTCGTTTTTGTGTTATTCAGTGAAATTAAAAGGCATCTTAGTTTCCAGGTCCCGTGGCGTGCGGTTACCGCACGCGAAGCATTTTATTCACGGCCAGGCCTGCGGCACGTATAAATTTATTTTACTAAGTTTTTTTTTTCGGTTCAGATCACATTGATTTAAACTGGTAAAAAATATTTTTACCCGGATGTTTGATTGTGTTTCATATCTCCAGAGTAAAAAATTATCCCAGGAACAAAAGTATTTCGATGTTTTAGTTGTTTAATTATTTTGATGCTTGGTTCTTTCCATTAAGCCTTTCTACGGTTCAGCTCACATTGATTAGAACTAGTAAAAAATTTTTACGCGGGTTACTAGTTTATCACTAATACTGTTACTCCATTTATAAATAAGAACAAATTAGCGCTAAAACCCATTGTTCTTTTAGCGCTATTAGCACTTGGTATAAAGCGCTATTATTGCTTGTAGTGATTTTCTTTTGAATCGTCACATTTTGCCATTTCGTTTTTTGTGAAATAATGCTGAATGAAGATAACCGTTGAGGATTTTTTTTGATAAATGTAATAAAACATTTTTTTTCCGGCTATGGCATAAGGAGAAACCAATACTGATTCTCAACACTGAAAAAATCCAGAATCATGAAGATACACAAAACAAAAATTTTTAGGTCATTTGTTCAGTCATGCCCATTCATCTGTTCTTAAAACAGCACATTGCAATGTGAAAGGTTCTGTTCTGGAAAGCAGCCCGCAAACCGTAGGGTCTAATTAACATTTTATCAACAGCACTGGCTTAAAATAAATGTTTTTACCAAAATTCAAGAACATTTCAAGAATTTGAAAGAGAAAACGTTTCAACATTTCATAAAATGCTTTATGCAGTAACATTAAATACACTAGTATCCCGTGTAAAAGCATTTTACAGGTTTTTCTGAAAGTGACGTCTCAAAAATGGTGTCGAAAAATTAAATCACAGCAAGTACTTTAAACTTTAAATATAGGAGCGCAGAACAGTCGTTTTACTTGGAAGATCTTAAACCCATCAAAAATTTAAATACGCGCTGTGCATCCGCTTTTTCCACTCCGTAAAATAAATTGATAGAAGATGCAATGCAATGGTTCCCCGTGATGAAAATACTTAACGTCAATATATAATAGGGAAAAAAGCACTTCTCACTCTTTTAATTAAAAATCTCTAGGTATTCCGGTTAAAGCATTTTTAGTTCAACACTGGAGTTATGAACAGAAAAACTTTTTAATCAGCAGATCTGAAACACATCAAAATATTCATAATAAATCTTTCACGATACGATATATGCAGTAGTAAAAATAAATTGTGCGTACAGGTAAACAACAAAAAGATTAAAATCGCTGTAACTGTTCATGGAATCCATACCCCAATGTAAATAAAAGCCAAACGCGAAAGTCGTAAAAGTGTCAAAATGTGAATTGTAAACAATTGCGATTTTCTTTACGAACCCAGAACGTCATGATTAAAAATCATGATATTCATTTCTTCAATCGCGTATTATTTGAAAAGTTATGACGCAGAAACCCTATTAATACTATAAGAAAAACAAAACAAACAAACAAAGAAGTTCTAAAGCCTACTTACCCTAAGGGATCGTCTCCAAAATATCGATTAAAATTCGCTTAATTTTATCGCTTATGATTTTTTTATTTAGCGATTGTAAACGAATATAATGTGAATCAAATCGTTAGAATATAAGCGATTAAATTTAACCAAATTTCCTATAAGCGAATGTTAATCGATTTGCGTAAGCGATTTTAAGCGAATTGATCGATTTTGAAAAATACTTTATTTGGAAATATTTTGTTTACATGCATGTATTTCTCTTGTTTCTCTTATTTTTCAGATGTTTCAGATTCAACCGGCAAAAAGATATAGCTTCTTCGAATTTGCCTAGTATTTTGTTTTTATTTTACCGACGTATTACAACAAGATTTTTTCCGCTTTTTGAAAATCTTATCGTGATTGGGTCGTCTAGAAAGACAAGAAAGCTAAATTATGACATCACCCGAGCCAATGTTTTCACCACTCAAACACGAAACGTTTCAGATCTTGAAAATATTTTTCGAAAAGAAAATGTAAATAAAAACTAAAAATCGTTGCTATCGCCGTAATAAGATTATTTGTTTACATTGTAGATTCCATGTTTCATTATGTGACCATCCAAGGGATTTTGATGACAAACGATATAAATAAAATAAAGTAACAGTATCTTGTTAGAATATGAAAAGTAGGATTCACCTCAGCGCTGCAAATAACGGGCGGTCAGCGGTCAATGACCGGCAATATAACGCACTTGCTCGTGTTTTTTCTTATGGCTGATCAACTTGACCGGTCAGAATTAATTTTATTGAAACGAAAGGACTATCAGATTTTGTGAAATACGATGATTGCTTGATAGCAAGGGATAGCAATCGCTATAACGCTCCTATAGTTAGGCAAGATCACGCACGAAGATACTCTTTAAAAACATGCTCAACTATTTATATGAACTAGAACATGCTCAACTTATTATATTAGTTTCCGTGCTCAATTGACAACGAAGGATAACTTAGGTATATTAATTGATTATTCACCAATTTTTTGTTGCTAGGGAGAACGGCCACCGTTGCTAAGGTAATTTTGAAATTTCCTTCGTTATATGAATTCTATTGTTCACCTAACGAAAGAATATGAAAACATAAGTGGTACCAGCAGGACTCGTTTTCATGTTATTCAATGAAATTAAAAAGCCTCTTAGTCTCCAGCTCCCTTTACAATAACAGTGAAATGGAATGTTTACATTTTTCAAGTTTGACTTGACCGGCAATATAGCCATGTCACCTACTCACTACGTTTCGTTTCATTCAACGTCTATGTATGTTTATATTTTTCATATTCCCATGCGCCAGTTTTCGAAGTTGGAACATAACCGGGAGTATTATATCTAATTGCTATTTTGCCAAATAAAAATAAAAAGTTAATGAAAAACATTTTTTTATTGATAAAGATGTCTACACACTCAAAAGATGTTGTTGTTATCGCGACTTCAGCATTATTTTGAAAACTCAATGTGACGGATGTATAATTACAGGTAGCACGCGTTAGTGTTTAATAATGAACTGATTACCTGGTTCTTATTCAGTTAGAGATAAAAGGAACAACAGTTTGTTCTCAGGTTGCTACAAATAGAAACCGTCTGCTATAACTCTTTTTTGTTTAAGTTGTTCTACCGCAGTAAATGAACATGGTTCACATTCAGTTAAGAAAAAAATTAAAAAAAGTTTGTTTTAAAGCTACTACCAATAGGAACCGTCCCTTACAAATCTTTTTTGAGTTGTTCGATCGATATTTTGGTATATTCCTTGGGGGGAATGTTTATCAGAATTTTAATCAAAACGATTCATAAGCGATTCGTGTGAAGCGGAAAAGTGATTCATGTGAAACGGAAAAGCGATTAAGTGCTTAAGTGATTGAGTTTAGCGGATTTTTATCGATTTTTGCCGATGATAAGCGAATTATAAGCGAAAAATAAACGATTTAAATGATTGAAAATTTGTTTGATAGTTTGTACAAATCGCTTAAATATTAAAGTAAGCGATTCGTTAAGCGCTTTTTCCGAAAATCGCTAGCGTAAATCCGCTAAAAAGCGCTTATTATATCGCTTATAATTTGGAGACGATCCCTAAAAACATTAATAAATCTTCGTGCAAAACTTTCGTTGCTGTCTATTGTTTCTTGATCTCGCGAATAATCAAAACATTTGAAACGATTAAATGCAATGCAATGTTTTCTCCTTATACTAATCGTAGAAAAACATTAACTGCCGTGGTCTGACACACCATTATGAAGAAGTGACCGCAAAAACGACCCGAAATTTTAGAGAGTGAAAGCGTGAAAAAAGCGGATGCACAGCGCGTATTAGTATATAGATTTTATTGCTAAAAATGTTTTAAAAACATTTTATAGTCAAAAAACGTTTTATTGTTTTAAAACTTGGATTTTTATTTTTAGGTTGCTTCAAAGTAAACATAAAGTTAAGAAAGTTCAAGAAGAACCTAAAAAACAATATTAAATTCTTAAAATTCTTAAAGGAAGATAAGATACCAAACACAATAATCAATTTCACTCATATTTGTGAGCAGTTAAAAAGCAGGAATAAAAGATGCCTTGGCAATGGAACTACCATTGCAAGACCCATTTGCTGATCTTAATTGAATTATGAATAAAAACATTACTTACGAATCCAAAACTTCGAAATTTTCAAAGTAGTCTTCTGCACATATATTCTGCACATACAATATTATAAGTTGTATGCATCTTTTATTAACACAATACAAAGTTTTTAGACACACCAATCCATCCAATCACTTACCCTTTTCTCTTTTTTCATATTTCTAGTTACTATTTCATATGTCCTCAAATGATATTTTCGATTTTTATCAAGAAAAAAAAAGTGTTCAAGCTGAAGTATTTTGACCGAAATTTTTGTCCGAAATTTGGAAAAAAACTGGCCGAAAGTTTTTTGACCGAAATTTTTTCGGGTTTAATGTATACAAAACAGCTCTAAAAGATCAATCACAAGGAAACTCATTCCATTTTAATTCTCCAAAACAACAGTGGAATCTATGGCAATAAATTACATAAACATAAACGACTTACTGGTTTCTTCAACAACTTTTTTCATCTAAAGAAACAATCTTCACATAATAAAAATTTCTCCAGTGTGAGAGAATACAATCAAAATTTCTTGGCATTCCTGCAAAAATCATGACTCAAAAATGTGTGTTGTTCTGTATAAAGGGGGCTTTAAATTTAAGGGT
Source organism: Turritopsis dohrnii (assembly GCA_027922465.2). Classification (NCBI taxonomy): domain Eukaryota; kingdom Metazoa; phylum Cnidaria; class Hydrozoa; order Anthoathecata; family Oceaniidae; genus Turritopsis; species Turritopsis dohrnii. The sequence continues at coordinate 199,023 of BQMF02000066.1, read as the reverse complement.
TCAGCGTACCTTTTACTCACATATACATTCCACAACTTTTTCCGTTATTTCTTTTTACCGTTACATTTAAAGTATAAATAATTTGTGAATTCATGTAGAGCAATAAATTTTCTTTCCAACGGTGTATAAAATTATATATTTACATCTTATTATAATAATCCGCGTTGTGCATCCAACTTTTATTTTAGAAAGTGATATATTTGTTTAATTTTTGCGGTCATCGTCTTCTTACGCGCGCGTAAAACCACGTAGAGGCGAGAGACACTTCTTCACGATTAGTATAAAAGCACGTGGCTTTTGACGTCAGTTATTTTTATGATCACGGGGAATCATTGCATTGCATCCCCAATCGAACGCAACGTTTTTGGGGAAATATCTCGAGAACCAATAGGGATAACTGACGTTTTTAAGGGTCCGCGATAAGGGTGATAGGGTGAGGCAACATTTGGGCCCAAATTTTATTTGGTACTGCGGCCATGACGTCATCAAAATCTTTGGTCGACGATATCTCTGCAATGGTTGGTCGCAGCGAAACGATCCCATATACTTTTTTGATCAGGTTTTCAAGCTCTACAACATGGGTACACTTTCCATTTCCAATTTGGTGACTTAATTTTTCGTCACGTGGTTCGCACACGGGGGAATGCAGGATTTGACACATTGTTTTCGCAGTTAAAACCTGTAAAAAACTTTTACGCAGGATACTAGTAAATAATAAGGAAGGAATAAAGGCTAAAATACACGATCATTTTAAAATGACATTTCTTAAATGATCATTTAAAACTGATCGTGTAAACGCTCAAAAAATGACGAAAAGTACCCATCATTTTCAACTATCATTTAAAAATGACAACTCAAACATGTTTGAGTTTTCATTTAAAAAATGATGGAATTTCTCTATTGAATTACAACAGTTCTATTGTTTTGCTCACTTTAGTATAGTCACGCGATGAGTTTTTGCAGCTTACGAAGAAGAAAAACAAAGTGATAGTCTGCATATTAAATAAACATGCTGTTGGTTAAGTTAGCATCAACTGTCCAATTTATTAATTTTTGGCAGGAAGAGGAGCTTTTGTGGAATGTTTCGTCCACAAATTACAAACATAAAGACCAAAGAGGAAAGAGTACCACGCATTACTGTGCAATGTTTCTTGATCGATGGACTTATTAAACTTCATATTTCTTCAAACTTTTCCGGCGAAATTCTTAACAACTTTGAATATTCATAACGATCTTCTGCTTGAAATTCCCACACAAGCGTGTTATAAATTCGTAAGAAGTTTCGTTTTTGAAGCCAAGGTTTCACCCAATGTCTTCGTTTCTGCCTTTCATTTTTCTTCTTTCGTCATTTGGACATAACAGCAACAACTACGATTGCTGCCGTACTCGTTTACCATAGAACTTTTATATAAAAATGTTGTAATCATAAATGATCGTGTAAACAGATGTTCTAATCATTTTTTAAAGGATTAAAAAAATTATCATTTATCATTTATCATTTAAAAATGATCGTGTATTTCAGCCTTAAGTCTACAAAAATGATCAAAAATACGGACTCTTTTATGCTTTCTCAAGCTCCAACTCTTGAAAAAAAAAACGTTTTTAAAAAATTTTTTAGTTATGCCGATTCGTCACACATAGTAGAAGCAAAGTGTTGAATGTCAAATAACACTCTTGTTCAGCAGAAAAACGTTTTTTGTTTTTTCCATACTTTTGCGCTATTGGACAGTTGCAAACAATAACGGATTTTGAGCCAATCAGAGATTTTCTTTCAAATCTCAGACACTTTTGGTTAGCAGGCTTTTATGTACACCTGTGCAAAGTTTTAAAGGAAATGCGCCATTTGCTGGAAAGATGGAACTCAAAGAAGGCAGAACACTAATAATTTTTCATCCCACACACGGCATTATGACAGCCTTTAATAAATTTAATAAATGTTTTCTAGGTCCCCTATGATTTGGACTCGAGTACATGAAGAATTATTATGTACAGAAATTTTGATGTACGAACCCTTCAACTATAAAGCTGGTACTCCTCAGAGAGGAGAAACTTGGAAGCTTATTGCTGACTCCTTAAATTCATTTGAAGAGATAAAATTCTCAGTAAATCATAGATCAGTGAGGGAAAAATATTCACTTCTCGAAAGAAACTATAAACAGAAAAGAAGAATGGAGAAAAATGCTACTGGTATTGCGCCAGACGAACCTTCAGAGTTAGAAAAGGCGTTAGAAGAAATAATTGCTAAGTTTGAGGATATCGAGCTGACCACTAACAAGGAGAAAAAAGAAAGCAAGGACAGGATTGAAAAGGAAAGGGCGACAGCAAGCAAAATGCGGCTGCAATGTATGGAAAGGTTTGCAGAATCCCACAAAAGGAAGGGAGAAAATGAAGGTCCTTCTAGCTCCAAGAAACGTCAACGAAATTTTTCATCAAAAGAAACACATTTGAACAACCAACGATAAGCTAATTTAAGACTTGACCGGGTCTTAAAAATGGCGGAATTAGTATAAACAAACATTAATATTTTCGAAAACATGTTATCGCTATCGATTAGCCACTTTACCATACGTCTGAGATGCTACCAGTAAATCACATTAGGTAATTTTTTACATTACGTTACGATTACGGTAATTACCGGTAAAGCGGTAAATTTATCGATAAAAAATTAGAATTACCCAGGCCTTGTCAGGAAGAAAAAGGCCGGCGTGCGACTACCGCACACCTGAATTTAAAACTTCAAAAATATGGCGTCTAATTTTTAGGCGTGTGATGGAGTGCAAAGCTTAAAAATTTAGTAAACTCCTGTTTAAAAAGATCATATACATTCGTAACGTAAAAAAACAGCTGGCACTGTCTAGACGCAGCGGAATTTATTTAAATATTTGTTTACTATAAAGTACCAGTTGTATATCAAAAAGGCTTTTATCAATCTTGTTCATGAAAAAAGTTTTTCTATTTATTAATCTTCTTGAAAGGAAGTTTTTTATGACATTATCGACCACGACGAAAAGAGATACATAATTTCTTTCATAGTGTTATTAAAAAAGTCGTTTTGGTTCTTAATATTAAAAAAATTCTTGTTAACGAGTATGAGATTGATTTTCCATTTTAACGAAACTGTACTTCACTCAAAAATAAAACAAGTTAACTAAAAAGATTCTTGCAACTCACGCATTCGAATATGAAATTTACATTTATATCACATCACGTTGCAGCATGTTTCACAATATTGAAACAGAAATTGTCACCTGTCTTTGCTTATAGATATTTTTTCGAATGGAGCACGTAAAATTTTTTTCTTCTCGTGCTTAAATATTTTCAAAGACAGCTGACAGCTTTTGGGAATACTATCGTGACGTCTTAAAATGAATGAAAATGAATTATCATTTTTTTCAATAGTTATTGAAGAAACTTTTACGTTGTGCAGTTGATCAATGTTTGATAATGAATGAATTTTCATTTCTTTTCTCAAAAGATCAGTGTCGCATCCAGAACATTTATGGGGACATCGATTTTCAGCAGGGGGGGTAGGGTCGGCTGTGATGTTTCCGGAAGCTCTGACGTTTTAGTACTTTCAAGAGGCGAAAATCACTTAATTGCATGTTTTATGAAGTACTTCAAATTTGGTTACGGATTGCATAATTTAGAACAGCACCAGAGAGAAGCTCTAAATTACTATTTAACAGACCGGACAAATTTAAACCATGTGAAATGTTACGTTTGAACTAATTTGGTATTGTTTTAAATTACTTTTGTTTAATTTGTTCACAATTTATGAGTCAGATTTTTTCTTTTGGATATTTTTTGGGGACATTTTTTGGGCGCCCATGTTTCAACGTTACCATTTTCGGTCTGGATGCGACCCTGAAGATCAAAGATTATGAAAGCGCAATTTTCCTTCATAATTGTTACATTACATGTACGATCAAATGCGTTCGTGAACAGATTGCTTGTCTGCGTTTTTTCTTATACTTTGACGATCCCACTAGTTATCTCATTGAAAGATTTATTCTCTAGCCAGAAAGGACTTCAGGTTTAAACATTATCAGACAAGAAAAGTTAAGACTGCGAGAGTCAACCTTTAATGTATTGACGCCAGTCCTTGTGTTTGGGGTTCACAAGTTTAAACGTCCCCCACTTGTCTGTAAAAGATTAGACAGACATACAAAATTTCAGGCGTGCGGTCGATCGCACCCCACATATAAAAAACGTAAAAACAGGCGTGCAAACAACCACACGCCTCGAAGAATTCAGGCGTGTGGGGGCGTGCGAGTGCGATCGCACGCCTCTCCTGACAATCCTGGTAATCTCCTGATTACCTGTAATCGCTAAAAAAAATCTTAAATTACCGGTAATTTGCACATATCGGTAAATAGAATGTACTTTTTTTCCCATGGACAGTTGCAATTAAACAGATAAACATTATAGATACCTTATTCATTATTTGGTATGAAGCATGCTTTAATCTTTCGTATGCATCATTTTGTCTCTTTTCTTTACTCTTTTGTGGTTGTTTTTTAACTCCAGTCAAGTAGTTGCTGCATAAGAATTCAAAAATATCTTAAACAAGCAGACTTACAGATTCAATGCATATATACATGCATTGAAGCAAAATACCTTATTCCAAGAAATATGTGTAATGATTTTAACTTAATAGTAGTATATAACTCAGAAGAAATTAACAGGGTTGAAGAACTTTTACTTTCTCAAAATGAACACGGTTCAAAATTAGAAATTAACACAAATCTGAGACAGGTATGTAAATTCAGTGAGGAAAAAACACATTAGATATAAGTTTCTGACATTGAAGTTGGAAAAGCTTTTAAAAAGCACATTAATTAAACAGCATTACATATTATCATTAGTAAGAAAGCTTGTGCAAAAGAAAATCAGTGTCCGTAAATGTATCAATTACATTCAAATAAGATTGAACTTCCTGATTAGACTTCTATGTCTAAGATCACCATGGTCAAAACAATCTTTCAGCGATATCAATTACAACCTGGTATATAACCAAAGAAATTAAACTTGTTGATAGTTCCAACTAAAGACATTTGAGAAGTTGAAACCCACATTATTAGTTATCATTTGCTTTAATATTGGGAAGATTTCTTTGTAACTGATGACAAATATGTCTTATAAAAAAATGAATCATATTATTTTACCTTTGAACTTCATCAGAAGCACGTAATTTTGTTTTTGGTCCCATTTGATGCAGATCAATATTACGTAATCCAGTGCGATATAAGTTTATATACTTTTTAAGATAATCACTAGACACAAATGCAGAATATGTGATATAATAGAATGTATACAAAGGCCTCTATTGAGAAAGTGGCTTTAGCTCTGGCTATACTAGCACATCTTTGTCAAATATCTCTGCTTTTAAGGAAGTAAACAAAAAAACCACGTTTAGTTTCAAAAAATGATTAAAGTCAAAATTGAATTATCAAAAAAAAAAATCAAAAAATTTTGTTCCCAAAAGTCAGTAAGAAAAAATAGACCTGGAACCAAGGAGTAGCAATGGCAAGATATTTTTTTAACTACAAATTTGATAACTATATTGATGTTTGCTACTACACATACAAAGTTCTACAGTATATCACAAAAATTTCCCAAGTTATTTTCACTTAATTAATGATATCCGCACACAATTTTCACTTATTTAACATCAGCAAATTTGGATGTTGTGGTCTGACATCACCATGAAGATCATGTTTTTGATAAAAACTTTAAATGGTGCTTTAATTTTTTTAAGTTTTTCTGAATTTCTAAGATGTACACACTACACACTGATGTGATATTTGGGATTTGACTCAGACTTATTTCTGGACGCTTGCAGCCAGAACTTATGTTGTGTTAACATATGTATTTGTTTATCTTCTTAGGTAGTACAATTATGGTTTTGTAAAGCCTTACTACTAAAAGGTCTTGCTTCATCACAATTTACAAAACCATATTACTGATACAATGGAGAAAGTCTTGAAGCCAGCACGCCTCGACTTGGATGCTAGTGCGCCCGATGTAGCGAAACAATGGAAACATTGGAGAAGGACTTTCGAGAATTTCCTGGATGAATGTAGTGAAAATGTTCGAGAAGGTGGACGTCCACCAAACAAGTTACGTACGTTAACAAACTACGTGTCACACTCTGTTTATGAACATATCGATGATATAGAAGACTATGATCAATGTATTGCTAAATTAGAAGCATTGTATTGCAAAACACCTAACGAAATATTTGCCCGGCACTGCCTGGCTACACGTCGTCAAGAACCTGGCGAGTCCATTGATCAGTTTCTTGTAGCACTGAAGAAACTATCGAAGGACTGTAATTTTCAAGCTGTTAGTGCTGACGTGTATCGTGATGAGTTAGTGCGGGATAGTTTCATTAGTGGTTTGTCATCGCCATATATCAGACAACGGCTTCTTGAACACAAAACCTTGACTCAAGACGATGCGTATAAACATGCTGTAGCCCTCGAGAGCGCTCACAAGAACTCAAATGCATACAACCCACATGTAGTAGCTGCCATTAATAAGGGCATGCAGTCGGCTGTCCCAGAGGAACTGATTCAGGAGTGCATGTCTTATCAATCTGATTCAAGCGATTCTACCCCAGGCCCGTAGCAACCGGGGGGGCAGCAGGGGCAGTTGCCCCCCCAATAATCTTTCAAAAATAATTTTTTTTATTGCTGTTTTTTTTTATTATCGAACGTGTCTGATCGATCACCGAAAGATTAGTTTTCCAGGTTGTATACGGTTAAAAAGTTAGCGAGATTCTCTCATTGTTAAGCAGTCGTATTGAATTTGCACCTGATCTCTAGAGATTCTATTCAAATTCGTTTCAATACTTATTTTTTCCTTACAGTCTCTTTTTTAAAGTGTATTTGCACTTGTTTAAAAACATTGTGCCTCCATGCGTGAATTTTATATTATTTTAGCAACTCCCACTTTAAGTGATCGTTTACCAGTGTTGTGAACACTACTCTAGTAATAATAACGAAGAGAGAGAGAGAGAGAGAGTAATTAATTACGTTCGACAAAAAATGAAGACACTGCAACGTAGTCAATCGAATGTTTTGTTTTGAAAATGCGAATGTTTTTTTGTTTTTTGTTTTGTATTTTGGTGTGTGGAAAAACATATATTATCTTCTGTTCTGTTTTATGGTATCATGGATAAAAAACAAAGCAAAATTTCTTGGAGTAAAATAAGGTAAGTTTACTTTATAAATTTACGACATTTACATATCTTATGATCAAACAAATGCCGTAAGTGAGCGTTCATTTTCTGCCCTAAGACGGGTAAAAACCTACCTTCGTGCAACAACAACAAACAAACGATTGAATCATATCATGTTGATGCATATTCATAAAGAAAGGACTGATAAGATTGATTTGATCAAGGTGGCTAATGAGTTTGTTGAATGGAAAGATAACCGACGCCAAATTTTTGGAACATTTTCCCCTTCTGACATTTCACGAAGAGTAGCCTGTCAGAGTAAATCTACTCAAACTTGAAAACATTCATTTTATGTACATTATTTCTCTCATTTTATCTCATTTTTATCTATACATTTTTCTTAAATATAAACTCTTAAAACTATTTAAACTTTTTCAATCTGTTGTTGGAAAATAGTTCAAAAATAGTCTTTTTATCTAAAATTTTGAGAAAATTCGCCAGCTAAGGGGGGCTTCGCCCCCTGTACCCCCACCAGGGCTCTGCCCTGGACCCGTTGGGGGGCGCTAAGCGCCCCCCAAGCCCCCAGCTTAAAACAAAAACGCCTTACGGCGTTTTTGTTCGCCTTCAGATTTTATGCCCCCTCAATAATAAATTGCTTCCTACGGGCCTGTACCCTCGCTGCTACAAACAGCAACAGCAAGAAAAGATGTGGATACTGCGGTGGTTCTTTTCACAGTCGCCAATCATGTCCAGCAAAGGATGCCGAGTGTCATCACTGTAACATTGTAGGACACTTTTCGAAAGTATGCCGCCGGAAACCATTTGGCCCCAGAACCAAGAAAACCACCGCCGCACTTTTCAAACCAACCTTGCTTGCCATTCCACAGAATTTAATGAATTCTGCAACCAACTGTACAATTCATGGACAGAACTTTTCGGTACTCATTGATACGTGTAGCTCCGATAGCTTCATAAGTGGAGAGGCTGCCGAAAAACTCAACGTCCCAATTCAACACTGTAAACAGGAAGTCGATTTAGCATCTACTGACAAGTCCGTAGAAATCAAGGGTTTGTGCAATGTTGATATTGAGTTACATAACAACAAGTACAAGTCGGTTCAACTCGGTGTTATGGAAAATCTTTGTTCAGACCTCATATTGGGGCAAGACTTTCAACAGAAACATGAAACAGTTATAATTGAATATGGGGGAGCTTTGCCTGCTCTCAAAGTTGGAAAACACAGATACAAGAGAAAACGCAAATCACAGCAGATCAAGACATCAGCTTCTAGACCGACCTGTAACCTGACTGCATCTTCAGTGCCTCCAGTGAAGCTATTTGAAAATCTTCGACCTGGCTGTAAACCGATTGCTGCAAAGTCGCGCAGGTACAGTAAAGCGGACCAAAAGTTTATTAACACCGAAATCAAACAGATGCTAGAAGATGGGGTTATACAACCATCAACATCCCCCTGGAGAGCGCAAATCGTTATCGATAAGGACGTCAATTCACACCGTAGGAAACGGCTTTGTATTGATTTTTCACAAACGGTAAATTTGTATACAGAGTTGGATGCGTACCCTCTTCCTAGGATCGATGACATGGTTAACCAAATTGCTGAGTTTTCCATATTTTCCACTTTTGACCTTAAGAGTGCATATCATCAAGTTGAAATTAGTCCTGAAGACCGGATCTACACAGCCTTTGAGGCTAATGGACGGTTATACGAGTTTAAACGAATTCCAATGGGTGTTACTAACGGTGTACCTAAGTTTCAACGTGTAGTAGATAGTGTTGTGGAAACCGAAAACCTGAAAGGAACATTTCCTTACATGGATAATGTTACAGTGTGTGGCGTTAACCAGGAAGATCATGATGAGAATGTTGCTAAGTTCAGAGCAGCTGCAAGGAAGTACAATCTGACTTTGAACGAGAAAAAGACGGTACTTTCAGTCCCAGAGATCAATATTCTAGGATACTCTGTTAGCCATTCTCTGATAAAGCCAGATGTAGACCGGTTGCAGGCTCTCATGGAATTACCTCCTCCTCAGACTCCTAAAGGTATGCAGCGGACTGTTGGACTTTTCGCTTACTACAGTAAATGGATCCACAAATTTTCAGACAAAATTAAACCACTCTCTGATTGTAAAACGTTTCCTATTCAGAGAGAAGCATTGTTAGCATTCGAGACTCTCAAGAAAGAACTCGGGGAAGTAGCTCTGCAGAACATAAATGAGGACAAGCCGTTTGTGGTTGAATGTGATGCATCTGAAGTAGCTATTTCGGCAACTCTGAATCAAGAAGGAAGACCAGTAGCGTTCATGTCAAGGAAATTTGAACTTCATGAACTACATTATCCGTCAGTTGAGAAGGAAGCCACTGCTATTATTGAGTCTGTGCGCAAATGGGAACATTTACTTCGCTGTAAACATTTTACAATCATCACAGATCAACGTTCGGTAGCATTCATGATGGATAATCGAAAGAGGACCAAAATCAAAAACAACAAAATCCTCAATTGGCGTCTTGAATTAGCATCATTATCGTATTCGATACAGTACCGGCCAGGACCAGAGAATATTGCTGCAGACACGTTATCACGAGCTACATGTGCTGCTTTGTCCAACAACTACAGTTTGGAAGATATCCACGCTGGTCTTTGTCATGCAGGAGTTACGAGACTTTTGCATTTCGTCCGTTCAAAGAATTTGCCTTTCTCTACTGATGACGTTAAAAGGGTGTGTCAAACGTGCCAAGTGTGTGCTGAAGTGAAACCACAATTTCATAGAAAGGGTAATGGACAGCTTATAAAAGCAACGCAGCCAATGGAACGTATTAGTATAGACTTTAAAGGTCCACTTAAAAGTGCAACCAGAAACAAATATTTCCTCCTTGCAGTTGATGAGTATTCTCGTTTTACGTTTGCTTTCCCGTGTTCAAACATGGAAACCTCCACTGTGGTAAAGTGTCTTGATTCCCTGTTTTCGTTATGTGGCACAGCCGCCTATGTTCATTCAGATCGAGGCCCATCTCTGATGTCAGGAGAATTGCATGCATACCTCTTGAGTCGCGGCATAGCTAGCAGTCACTCAACACCGTACAATCCTCGAGGAAATGGACAAGTTGAACGTTATGTCCAAACAGTTTGGAAGTCGGTACTTCTGTCCCTTAAGACACATGGCTTACCAACATCAGAATGGGAACAGGTAATGCCGGAAGTTATGCACTCTCTACGTTCCCTTATCAACACAACAACTAATGAAACTCCTCACCAACGCTTCTTCGGTTTCTCGAGAAGATCAGTGTGTGCATCGACCCCGTCATGGCTCAAACCAGGGAGTCCGGTATTTGTACGTAAGTTCGTTCGAAACAGCAAGGCAGATCCACTAGTCGAAAAGGTGGAACTTGTTCATACTAATCCGTCTTATGCTTTCATCAAATATAATGATGGTAGAGAATCGAGTGTATCGCTGCGTGATCTGGCCCCTTGTCCGGAAGCAGAAACTCTAGGAGTGATACACACATCAGGTCCTTCTGCAGATGAACCTTGTATGGAAATGGACCGAATGCCCATCCCAACTGAACCAACAACACCAGCATCTCCCATGGCGACTACAAACGAATCAAATATGAAACTATCTCGTACTCTCGCATTCGACCGAGAACCAACACCCCCCACAGAGGCCCCTACAAAGGATTCAACAGTTGATGCTGACCCTGTTATTTTACGTCGTTCATCGAGGTTGACGAAACCGCCGTCGTGGATGGAGGGCTATGAACATTGAATATGTTGTGTCAGATGAATAATTTAGTGGGGGAGAATGATGTGATATTTGGGATTTGACTCAGACTTATTTCTGGACGCTTGCAGCCAGAACTTATGTTGTGTTAACATATGTATTTGTTTATCTTCTTAGGTAGTACAATTATGGTTTTGTAAAGCCTTACTACTAAAAGGTCTTGCTTCATCACACACACTACTTTTCTATAGGAAACACAAAATTTTATATGGGTATTCTATTATATCAGTAAAAATGTTTTCAAGTAATCCATGTAAAAAAGGCTACTCGATGCTGAAAATAATTTTTGTTGTGCAAATTTGGTAATAGAATTAACTTTTCAGTGATAATGATTAAGTAAACTTTGATTTATTGTTGCAAAAAAAATTGAATTATCAAAAACGATGCTGAAAACGTAAATCGTTCCTTAACTGGGTCATAATAACCGAAGTGATTCAACTAATTGTCTATTCGTTTGTCCCACGATAAAAAAAGAATTATGAAAAAACAACAGAAGCAATCGATGTTTTGCAACCTTTTTTTAAAATGCATAACTTATACCTTCCAATAATCTCTTCGTCACTCAGGGCTAGCCAGGAGACACAGCTACATTCTCCCAGAAGTCGAGAAGAAGCTGGGTTCAACCTCTCAATTCAAAATTTTAAAATTTGGCGGTTTCAACGGAATTAACACCAAAAATAATTAAATTCATCAAAATGAGAAATCTCGATTTCTAGGAAACCGCCGTGTAAGGTGTGTATTCTACCGAACAAGTTTTGTTTTGAATCAACGTGCTGATTTTCCGCCCGTGAATGAATACAGTCAGTATGAATTTTTTTTTTCAAATTATAATACTGTCTTCAACGAATAATAACATTTACATCAGAATTCGTTTTTATCTACATAATTTTTTCTCGTCCGCCCCTCCCGACGAGCTACAATGTAAATTTCCCGTATCCCACGAATCAGTATAGATTATTTATTTTTACTGTAACGTCAAGAGGAATATCGTTCTTGTCAACATCCACAAAGTGTTGTGATATCTTCCTTTCTCCTCTCAGCGCACTCACTGTCGTACGAATCAATGTAAATGAAATCTTTCGTCGAAGCCATACAGTATAAATTAGTGGACACCATTGAGGAACAAGATTTTGGAAGTGTCTGTATTTTGGAAAGTTTAACATTTTGGTCTAGTTTTCGAAAATTTTGTAACTTCGTGTATATATTAGGTAGTAAGAGATGGACATTAGGGTAACTTTGGAGAAAAGAAATAAGAAATAAAGCTGCATTATAGTGTTCTTAAATTGTGGTGTGGATATTGGCAACCTTCACGTGGTCCACCCTGTAAGCACCATGTTATATCCACTACCGGGAAACTACTGATGTCAATACCCGATCAACCGCTTCAACCGCACATCTTAGGCACTCCGATAACACATCAGAACATGAAGCTACACGAACCATCAGGTCTGGCTATCCTTCAAGTCAATGTTGAAGGTCTTACACGACCAAAATGTGAAATCATTCAGGAAACTGCCACCGACGATTCGATATCACATAGAATCGCAACTCTCGTTCGTAGCGATTTACCTGTTTCTGTTATCGGTCGCATAAGAGAAGGTAATGAGACTGAACGGATCACCATACCGATCAATGAGATAGATAAGTATTACCAACATTTATTAACCACCGAACGTTCCTTTCAAAGTTTCACTTCGATACGAACACCCAGCTATATACGCCGTAGACTTCAATTGTCACCATACATCCTGGGGCTACTCCAGAAACGGTCCTGACGGTGAAACTCTCCATAAATGGTGGAGCACCATTGACCTTAAGCTTCTATACCAACTAACCAAAACCGTTTCACTCTGCAAAATGGAACACTTTCACCAATATCAGATCTTACGTTCTATACGCATCGACCAACAGTCATCAATCACCCCTGGGAACGATTCCAAGCAGCGACGAGAAATATGTGCGACAACCAACTTGTGTTTTACCGCAATTTAAAAGAGACTCTCGAGAATTGCAAAAGATCCTATACCGAGATGGTCTCGGAAAAGTTATATTCCAAAATGGGACACTTCCTGCGCTGAACTTGCTCCCAAGTTCAGGAACTTGTTGGAAAAGGTAGATGCTCCTTGTAAAATAGTCTTTACATTGAAGAAAGTTAAAACGTTGTTACCATTTTTGAAGCCTGAAGGCGATATATCGATTAAAAGCAAAGTTGTATATAAGATTACATATCCGTGCTGCAGTGCATGCTATGTCGACCAAGCATGCCGACATTAACTTAGCCGTATTTGAGAACATCGACATAAAAGTAGCCCAGTGGGAGCTCATTTTCACGCGTGTAACGTAGAATTGACAATGGATAATGTCAAAATAATTGCATCAACAACAACATCGTTAAATCATTTGATGACATTAGAGGCCTTGTGTAAAAAAGAATTACAACCAGCGTTGAACACTAAAGATGAACACAGATCACGAACGCTTGATTGTTTTTATGTTTTTTTAATTTTTTTTCTGTATATGACATTTATTCAGTGTAGATAATGTAATACAGGTGTATGATATATGTAAAATAAATTGTTAACTGTTTTTAACTGCTTTATGCTTTGATTTTAGTCTGATGGTGATATAAAGTCTATTTCAAATTAGCTGGCAGTGTTTTTTCAAACCTCAATAACTTTTGATAGAATTTGAATTTAGTAGCGATTTTGTGCTCGTTGGAAAGATTATCGGAAGTGGGATATGATTTTGATAAAAAAAATCGATGAAATATCGAAAATGAAGAAGAAAAACGAAAAAGAAAAAAATCAACTTCTTGTCTATTCATGCTATGGACATGAGTTTCACACACGGGAAACTTTAATCTTAGCTCAACTAAAATGTGAAAAAAAAATTGAAAAATATTCTTGCAATCGGAAGATATGGCTTAAAGAAACCAACAAGGTAAGAGTTTTTTGACTTTTAATGTTTTACAGAAAAATTGAAAAATACGGGGGTTTGCAAAAAAATTAATGCATTGGTCGTAAATTTCACGTTTGAACAGCAATTAAAAAGTCAGATAAAAGATGTGACGAAAAGTCCCAAGGGTAGAACCAAAGAAACAGGTTTAAGAGTTTTCTTTAAAAAAATCAACTTTTAAAAGCTTTCTGATGAGAAACAGATTTCTTTGTTACTTTGCAAGTTTGTCTAGCCATGGAATCTGTTGGTAAACGAAAAGCTTCTTCTCTGCAAAACCTTCTGCCTTGTCCTCCAGTCAAAAAACGTAAGAAAAATGTGAACAATAAAGTTGAAATTAAAAATTCGTATTCTGAAGATGCCCAGGAAATCATAAGAAACATTAAGTCCTGGGTAGAGGATGCCGTTGCCAGGGAGAAGAGGGGTGAGCCAGTATGACCGTTTTATAATTTCAATCGGTGAATCAGATGATGAAAATTCTTCTGATGATGAAGATGAGATTGATAACTTGTAATGCTTTGGTACTTTTTTCTCTGTGGTAACTTTCTAATATTTCGTGTTAAAAAGAATTTTTTGTCCTAACATTCTTTTTGTATCATATAAAAGAATTGTATTTGCTATTCTTACAAGATTTACTGCTAAATAGTTGGACACCATTAATAAAACTATATCATTCATTAAATCCCTCTAGACACAAGTTGCACGATTAATTACGTAAGTAAATGTACTTATACGTTACCCCCTGATTTTTCATGAATTTCTAATTTTTCCTATTCTGTCAAAGAAAGTCAACTGAAGCTCTTTTGATAGCCATATCTTCCGATTGCAAGAATATTTTTCAATTTTTTTTTCACATTTTAGTTGAGCTAAGATTAAAGTTTCCCGTGTGTGAAACTCATGTCCATAGCATGAATAGACAAGAAGTTGATTTTTTTCTTTTTCGTTTTTCTTCTTCATTTTCGATATTTCATCGATTTTTTTATCAAAATCATATCCCACTTCCGATAATCTTTCCAACGAGCACAAAATCGCTACTAAATTCAAATTCTATCAAAAGTTATTGAGGTTTGAAAAAACACTGCCAGCTAATTTGAAATAGACTTTAATAAATGTTCGAAATATATCACGAATACATTGTTGGAGTTATTGTCTACGCAAAACACAGACTCACTAGTCTTACTTTAAACTTTGCTATTCCGTTTATACAGACCCCATTATATTCAAAAAGGCTCGCATTGGTAAAATGGTAGAATTTCTTAGCCTGAAAGGGAATTTCGCAGACTATAAGCCTAAACTAAACCTTCCACGTTAATAGCAGTAGAAACTGCACGAACAGTGTTTCAAAATGAGGTTCGCTATAGCTGCTCTTCTTAAGTGATCGTTAAGAAATCAATGAGTTTTTCCAAAGTTATTTTTCGATTTTCTATTCTTCTACTTTTCCATTTCCTACAAAAATTACATTACGAGAAAGATAAAAAAATAAGGATTCCATCGATATAAAATCTATAAAAATTAATTTTTGAAAATTTTTGAAGCCAACGTTTTTGAAACACACTATAGCGTTTTACATGGTTTGTTATTAAAATTACTTGGAGCGTTGTACAGATAAAAGAAAAATGTAAAGTAAAAAGTATAAAGTTGTTGATCACCAGCAGATTACAAAATTATCCCAAAGAAGATGAAATCTATACGTTTGCAATAAAATCGTGAATTAAAAAATTAAATTAGCTTTTGCCAATAGAATATAAAAAAAGACGTTGGTTTTCCCTTATGTTGTTGGCTGGTAGCTAGAGGAAAACTCTATATTCGCAGAATTACTTAATGAAAAATTAAAAAAATCTGGTGGAATAAGTATGACTGCTGCAAACAGTCCATGAACTAGTTTCAGTTGTTGTTTTTTTCACAGACCTCACTAAAGGTCATGATTTAGACGGATTTTCGTCAGATATGGTGGAGCAGCCAATGAAATCCCTCTTTCCAAAATGGTAGAAAATAAGCATTATTCATGGCAACATTTAGTTTAGTCGATTTTATCGAAATATACACGTGACATCAAATTGTTTTTTTGTTTGATTTCCCCATCAGTACTAATAAAAGAATTACACCCTAATATTGTCAATCACCAAGATGCCCAGTCTCAATTCTCATTGTCAGAGAACTTTCGAAAATAACACATATATATTATCTATCAGACTATTTCTTAGAGGCTGCACCAACATTCCTGTATTTCTCTATTTCAAATCATATTCCACGAATATCACTATGAGGATATATTTAAGTCTACAGTTATATATATCGAAGATGATGAAATTGGCTATGTTTGCCATAGCAAACGTAGATAGACGGAACATCGGTCATTAGTGTTCTCATAGGAAATGTAAAATTCATGAAATAATACATTTCTTCTTACAGTTTCCGGTTGAAGAATTACTTGTTGCTGAAGTAGCTCGAACGAAGCTCTTGTTTGATTGTATAGAGTTATTCATATTAGATGGCGCGGTTGTGGTGGAATTTGAAGTTGGTTGTGTTCCATAGAGATCCGTGCTTTTGTTTCGGTTGGGTAAAATACCAGCAGACAACGATGGAGTCTTGGGTGCAGACGTTGAATACATTCCGGCTGATTGGTTACCTGATTGCAACAAGTTAGAGACGTCAGGATTTGGTGTTGAGATTCCTGCAGTGACCTGTGTAGTGTGTAATTTCTTGTTTGAGCGTATAGAGTAATTCATGCTGGATGACACGGTTCTGGTAGAATTTGAAGTTGGTTGTGATCCATAGGGGCCCGTGCTTTTATTTTGGTTGGGTATAATACCAGCAGACAACGATGGAGTCTTGGGTACAGGCGTTGAAGACATTCCAGCTGATTGGTTACCTGATTGCAACAAGTTAGAGACGTCAGGATTTGGTGATGAGATTCCTGCCTTGACCTGTGTAGTGTGTAATTTCTTGTTTGAGCGTATAGAGTAATTCATGCTGGATGACACGGTTCTGGTAGAATTTGAAGTTGGTTGTGATCCATAGGGGCCCGTGCTTTTATTTTGGTTGGGTATAATACCAGCAGACAACGATGGAGTCTTGGGTACAGGCGTTGAAGACATTCCAGCTGATTGGTTACCTGATTGCAACAAGTTAGAGACGTCAGGATTTAGTGTTGAGATTCCTGCAGTGACCTGTGTAGTGTGTAAGTTTTTGTTTGAGCGTATAGGGTTACTCATGCTGGATGACGCGGTTCTGGTAGAATTTGAAGTTGGTTGTGATTCATAGGGGCCCATGCTTTTATTTTGGTTGGGTATAATACCAGCAGACAACGATGGAGTCTTGGGTGCAGACGTTGAAGACATTCCAGCTGATTGGTTACCTGATTGCAACAAGTTAGAGACGTAAGGATTTGGTGATGAGATTCCTGCCTTGACCTGTGTAGTGTGTAATTTCTTGTTTGAGCGTATAAGGTTATTCATGCTGGATGACGCGGTTCTGGTAGAATTTGAAGTTGGTTGTGATCTATAGGGGCCTGTGATTTTATTTTGTTTGGGAGTGATACCAGCAAATGGGGATGAATTCTGGGATGCATAAGTTGAGGACATTGCAGCGGATTGATTAATTGATAGTGGCAAGTTAGAGATGTAAGGCTTTGGTGATGACATTCCTGTAGTGACCTGTGTACTACTGGAATTTGTGCTATTATATCTGTTACCATGATTCTGTATGTTGCTAATTGAGCTTAATAAAGATGCTGGGGTTGGCTTCACATGTGGACTTTTCTTGGAATGAATGGTCGACCTTGTTGCTTCGTAAGATGCAATTGAACAACGACGGTCCATATCAGTTAAATGAACTGTTTCCTTGTACTTGATCAAATATCTAGGGTAACATTGATCTCTTTCGAAAATGACATACATTGACGGGTTTTGGATATTGTTTACACAACTATCGTACAAGTCATGTGTTGAGGCATTTACTTCAGGAGGTCTCTTGAATGTTGAATTTCCCTGGAAAAGAATTCTATATTGAAATTTTCTGATTTTTATAGTTTTTCAGGGTGACGGCTGAAAATTTAACTTTGGATGCAACGTTTTTTCAAACAAAAAGATAAAGAAATTATTAATCTCATATCTGAAATTTTTATATCATCATTCTTACATCATCAACACTAGCAAATTGAGAATGGTTCAAGTTACTAGACAAAAAAGGTAAAGCAGCAATTGAATAACGGCTACGTGTTCAGCTGGCACACAAGAGGTTTTGGGTGCGGACACAATTCCTGAAAAACAGGAAGTTCCACCGAACGCATCCCTGGAGATACTGTTTCCCGGCCGTTCTCATGTGAGGTCTCATGATGTTTCAGGTCAACTAAGAATTTTGGCGATAATTAAACAACTAGTGGAAAATTGTTATGATTGTCAACTGTAATAGGAAGTAACCCCTTACTCGATGTGTACATTGTACAGAATAGAAATGTCGGACGTGGTAGAGGTTAATTAGAATTGAACAAGGAGCAGATGGCGTAAAATGGAAACAGTAAATTTGCTTAAAGTTCTAAAAAATTACTTAAAAGTTCTTTTAATCTTGAAAGGTGTATGTTAAAATGATTATTAGTGTAAATAGGGTCTAATAATAGTAGTTAATTAATTCATTATAAACAAAAGAACTATAGATGCATGAGCTGTGTAACGTATGTTTTTTTGAGAAACATTTTTTAAGAGCTTGTCTAGAAAAACTACTAAAGCAGGCCCAACATTTCCTTGCAAAAAGCATGATTTTAATTATAATCTCATGAAACCAAAAATGAATTCCAACAAGTAACTGCCTTTTTAATCTAGATCAAAGAGAGTGTAGTATTAAACAAACAAGATAATAATAAGTTTTCAACTGATAACTTTACTAACAAGAAATTTAATATGCATAAAGTATTTTCAGTTATTATTAGTACCTAAAAGTCGAATTATTTCATTAATATTCAATTATTCATGAATTGAGTTATAAAATATAGAAACAAATGTACTTCTAATGTAGAGTAGTAGCAGAAGAAGGAGTTGGAGGAATCCAAGGGTGTCTTAGTACATTATTCACTTTCGCTGCTACCTTATTCCGTCGGGAATCGACATTAGTGAGCTTAAGCAATTGCGACGGCAACGTGGAAGACGACGGGAGCAAAAAAAGAACAAAATAATTATTACTCGTGAATAGTATTTTATGAACTTATTTTTATTGGAGAAATTATTCAATTGGTAAACTTATTGCAACTGCAATGTTATCAAGTTCCTATAAAATGTACATAAGAGAAAAAGACTTATCTCTATCATCACGTCTCCGTTGTCAGTACGACTTCAAAATACGACTTTTCACGTTGTGCATAGAACGTGCAAATATGTTAATGAAGTAATTATCTTATAAAATTTTCCCAATGGCCTCATAAGTAGTACACTCCCTTTCAAAATAAATTCCACCTAGAAAACAAAGTTTTCGTTTTAAACATGTAGCCGTCTTCGTTGCCGTTGTGTTTGCTTAAGCTCTCTAATAATTCTTGGGAGCATAAGTTGAAGGAATTCCAGCAGACTGATTACCTGTTTGTGGTGGGATAGCGACGTAAGGCTTTGGTGTTAAGACTCCGGTACCGCACTGTGCACTGTGTAAGTTGTTGTTTGATTGTGCAGGATTATTCATGTTAGATGACGCAGTTCTGGTAGAACTTGAAGCTGGTTGTGTTCCATGGAGGCCAGTGCTTACAATTTGGTTGGGTATTATATTAACAGACGACGGAGTCTTGGGTGCAAAAGTTGAAGACATTGCAGCAGATTGATTACCTGATCTTGTTAAGTTAGAGACGTGACGCTTTGGTGACGGGATTCCAGTAGTATACTGTGTACTGTAACAGTTATAGCTGTCACCATAATTTTGTATGTTGCTAGTTGAGATAAAAAAAGATGCTGGGGTTCGCTTTACAGAGGGTCTTTTATTGGAATGAATGACCGACCTTGTTGCCTCGTAAGATGCAATGGAAGTAAGACGATCGGCATCAGTTGCATGAACTGTTTCCTTGTACTTGATCAAATATCGAGGGTAACATTGATCTCTTTCGAAAATGACATATATGGATGGGTTTTGCACATTGTCTACACAGCTATCATACAAGTCATGCGTTGATGCGTTTATCTGAGGAGGTCTCTTGAATGTTGAACTTCCCTGAAAAAGAATTTCAATATTATTGTACTAGAGAGAATGAGTAAGAGATGGATATATAGATCGATAGAGTAAATAAATAGATAGAGAAAATGTTTATACCGGCAAACAAAGAATTAAGTAAAGAAAATATTTTCATTTAAGAACTGCTAGCAAAGTGAAATTCGTAGCAAAACCTGAAGCATGAAAGATAGGAAAAACATTCAAAGGTATTACCCATGTGAATCTTCCAGCCAAAACTTGAGCAACAAACATGTAGCGAACGTTGTCATTATCAGATGTTGTGAACACATGGCTAAACGAAGCCGTAGTGGAGAAGTAGCTTCCTTGCCCGTATGCAGTCGCATTTTTACCAGATAGTCTCCAATCAAAATTCTGAACACAGATCGGCTCGACAACATTATAATCAGTGCCATGGTAAAGAAACTTTTCGTTAACGTCTCCCAGTTTCTCCATCAAGATAGCTTTCTTCCTGCGGTAAAATTAAGTAATAGGGAAATACTAGAAGCTATTTTAATATAAGACAAGAAGCCAAACGGCATAACTACTTCCAACGAAATTAAAACATCTCAAATCATTTGCCCGAATTACAAAAAATTGGTAAAATCTGGCAAAAAGACCAGATTCTAAATGAACACCTTCCAATTGCTCTTTGTGCAAATATTTATGAAAATTGATGATCTTTCAAAATTACGTCCGAATCGCCCGAATTGTCCAATTTCGGTCAAACCTGCAAAATGACTACCAAACTTGAAATGAGCACCTTTATGCAAATTTTTATGGAAATCGAAGCACTTTCGAAATTAATTCCAGATTCGGCTGGAACTACGATTTTGGTAACGATGTCATGTAAACATTTCGCAAAATCGTTCATAATTGGTAGTAAGAGTAGAATGAGAAGGATAGGGAGGAGAAGGAGGGAGATTTCAAAGACTTTACTTCACCATAGGTGCCCCAAAAACAACGGTAGAGAAAAGAAGTTAGTTTTTTTATTACGAGCCCCACATATTCAACATACACTTAACTTGTATTTGGAACATTTTAGGAAACCCTGCAGGACACTCAGATTAAGAAGTACACTATAAACATACGGTGATAAGAAAAAATATCAACTTTTGTTTACTGATCTAGTGCATATGAAAGAGCCTCCAGATCATTTTACTTTCGGATTTTAGATTTTTTACAACGATAGCGTCTTCAGTTCTTATGAAACTATCAAGACTCTGACACTAAGCCACCAAATTCGGAGTAAACATGAAGCAACATCTATTGCACAGACCATCAATTCCCTTGAGCCCAACATCATATAAGAAGTCAGCATCATCAGAAAAACAACTGCAAGCATCTTTTATAGCAATTATAAGATCAAAATTGAAGAAGAGGGCGGTTTCCTAAAGGCTAGCGGATCGGTAGACCGTTGCTTAATATTAGATGTGAAATAGATTGCAAGTTCCATTGCATATTCACAGGGGTCACACTCTCACTTTAGCAATTTTTCGCCTCTTTTTTTGTCATTTTCATAGTATTTTTTACTATATTTTGCCACCAAAAGCTGCATTTTTTGCATTTTCCACCAAGAGTTCCTTAAATTTTTTGTTACACATACAGTATAAGGAAAACGTTTTACAATGTTACTATTACTGAATTAACCGTGGCCTTATCATTGTAGCCTTGAATTAATTAAAAAGTTAAATAATTGAAAAATATTGAAGAATGAAAGTAATATTAACTGTTCATAATATGAAAATTATGTAACGTCACACTTTGTAATCCACCAGTCACACTTTGTAATCCCTGTCGCAATTTGTTATCCAGCACCCATCGCAATTTGTAACCCACCCTCGTTGCACTTTGTAATCTCTCTTCTCCATTTTGGTTTTGCCATTTAGTCAGTTGCTTGCACTGCACTGACAGTGAAAACAATTCTTGGAAAATTGTCCTTCCTTCCAGCACTTCTGAAGTTGAATGAATAGGGATTAGAGGGGGAAGGAATCTGCTGGGAACGAGGAATAAATTTCGTATGTTAGGTAATTAGAAATGTTAAATTTGAGGTAAAAACCTTTGTAATGATTAAGCAGTCTTCTGCTGAGGTCATGATTATTATTTCATATTTGTGCAATTGATTGCGACAAAGTGGATTAGAAAGTGCGACAGGGATTACAAAGTGCGACCGGATTACAAAGTGAGATGTTACAACTTATATGACACATGTCTAAAATAACTAAAATCTTACTGTGCGTTAAGCAGGATATATTGTTGTTTGCACAATGAAACATGAACTTTTTGAAAACCGTATTCAAACTTTTAGTTGTATTTTTCGGTCCAAAAATAAAAGTGTTATGAGTTTTTAAAATATAAACAAAACTGATTGGCAAATAAAACGTTAAAATTATAAAATACAAACTTAAGCTAAATGTTTGAACAAAATAACAAGGGGAGTGAAGAAATGAGCTTGAATATTTAGGCCACATACACAGAGCATATACACAAAGTGATTTCGAAGAAACCTGAAGATGTGTCAGAAGACATGAAAAGCTTTGTTTTTTTATAAATATTTAAAAAAGGAACTTGCGTTTTTAAGTTAACTTAAAGTGATTCTTTAAATGAACAAACAATGTACTAATAAGTTGTTATTGAAACAAGTATTTGTGATAAAGCAAACATTAAGGTATTCTCAAAAAAGGGCAGGTTTTAGATTTTAAATTCGAAACTGTTTGATATTTTTTACTTCTTTTACTAAGAAAGCCTACAATTCCTACTTTTGCTATTTTTTTGCTATTTTTTTGCTATTTTTTATTTTTAGTGAGACCCCAGTATTCCACAGTGATACTCGGGGGGTGGAAAAAGGCAATGATATATCATATCCGATGAAATATATCCACTAGCCAAGAATCAGTATGATACAAAGAACATAGGGGCAAAAAGTTACTGCGACAAAGAACATATTGATCGAAATAGTGTATATAATAATATCACTTTTTAAATTTTTTTTATTGAGTATCACTCCTTGCAAAGCTACATACAGTCACTACTAGGCAAGGAGTTACAAAAGAAGAAAAAAAGAATAAGTTGACTTTGCAATAGTTAGACTGTTGATAGTTGGACTGATATGATCAGTCCAAGAGAGATTCTTTGAAAAAGAAAGACCAAGCAAACGAAGTAAAGGAAATTCAGATTTATTCTTCCTCCCATTCTAACAGACAAGTGATTGACGATGTCGTTACGATAAATAGAAAGACGTTTCGTCTTAGAGGCATTAAAAGAAACGTGCCAGTCAGAGCCCTATCCAGACTAGCTGAGAGGTCATGCCCCAGAAAACATGCAAGCTCAAACTGATCAATGAGATCAGCTTTGTCATTAGAGCACTCATATATTAAGTGTCATCAGCAAAAATACCAACATTACAGAGCAGACTTGAAGGATCAGGAAGGTCATTTATGAAGTTAAGGAAAAGAATTGGACAAAGGGCAGAGCCTTGGGGAACACCAACATTAATCGAGAAAGTAAAAGAGGCTAGGCCATCCAAGACTTCAGCTAACGATCTTGCAGAAAGAATTCAATGATCTTAAGACCTTTCCGCGAACACCAACAACTTATACAGGCGGCCTGCATGCCAGGCCCTGCTGAAAGCCCTAGAAATGTCAACAGCTCTAGCCAGTCCATTGTTATCAAGCACAAAATAGATTCTTACAGTGAAGACAGTGAAGAGATCAGCAGTAGAGCGCGCTTTACGAAAGCAATACTGATGATCCGAGAAAAGACCGTGAGATGCCAGATGAAACACTTGGGCAAACATAATGAGTGATCTTACTAACGACTTAAAGCAAACTAATAGGGCGATAATTGAGAGGATCAACTCAGTCAAACAGAAGCACATTTCCGATAAGAGGGAAAAAAGGAGTTAAGCAAAATATAGTAAAAAGTTTCGAAAGGATAAAAGACAACTATGGAGGTAAATGTTTCAGGGCAGTAATTGGAGTATCATCAGGACCGACTGCAGAAGAATCAAGTTTCAAGATGACCTTAGCCACCTTCTTAGGTGTAATATAGATGTCCATCACAGTGAGGATAAAACTCAGGAAGATGTTGACCAGAATTCGGTAACGAAAAGTTACGAAAAAAAGCGCGAGCGAAGGGCTCCAACTTCTCTCGACCAGATGATTCAGGCGATCAGTAGATACCTAAATCCAGTACACTCTCTACAAATTATGCAAAATCAAAGAAACAATAACTTCACTAGCCAGAAAGCAAAATTAACCGAATGAAACTGCAAGAGAGAGAAAGAAAGGACTGGCAGTTCAACACCCTAGCAAGGATATAATATTGACTATGGAGACCATATCTGTGTCTTACCAATAGAAGAGGAAGGAGTAACAAGGCCGGGCAATATTAAAAGCTACCTACTCCTAAAAGATGTACCTTATTTCAAGAAATTAACGCACAATCATTTTAACGCGAACGAAATAAACGAGGAAATGTTACTTTATATTTTCAATGAAATTAACGTGGCTTCAACAAGTGGATTTCAAATTATACGTAATTAACGCGAACCTGGAGTGAGAGGTACGTAAACTAAGCAAGCAAAAAACACAAAGATATCAGTTTGTAACATGGCAATATTTTTTTCTTACACATTAGTAGTTTTTTTTCAACACCAAGAAATCAACTAATTAATCGATTCGATAAGGATTAAGGGCTCAGCGCACGTTTTGCTCTCTTCTTTTTACCATTACATTTTAAGTAAAAATAATCTGTGAAATCGTGTAGAGCAATAAATTTTCTTTCCAACTATATATAAATGATATATTTACGGAAATAATAAGAAAGAAATTAGTCTGTGAAAACGATAAAAAATACGGACATTTGTTTGCTCCTTTGAGCTCCAACTCCCAAAGGAAAAGGTTTTTTAAATGTTTTTTTTGGTTGTACCGATTCTTCACAATCAGTGGAAACAAAGTGTGCCCGCACACCTCAATTAATGGTTTTTTCTTGAAGATAAACAGTGTTTTATTTTTCCATACCTCTGCGCTATTGGATAGTTGAAAACAATCACGGATTTTGAGCAAATTGCAGATTTTCTCTGAATTTGCGGGCACATTTTGGTTAACATGCTTTCATCTACCTTTGTGCAAAGTTTTAAGGGAAATGAGAAATGAAGTTGAAGCTCAAAAGAAGTAGAACACTAGTGATTTTCATCACATACACAACAATAACACAGCGTTTAATAAATTCACAAAGTGAAGCGGTAAATTAATTAAACGCCTTTTGAGTATGTAACAAATTCATAACTTGTCATAACTTTCTCAAAAAGCAATATTTTTCCTTACAAAATCAAATATAGTGTAATTAATAACCTAACGATTACATCTGTCAAAAAAAAATTGAAAAAAATTCCCTTTAGAAACGTAGATATCATAACTGGATAGGGAGCAAAGTGCATGGAGCAAAGAAGTTATTTAAAACGCAAGTTTCGGTAAAATGGAAAAGTATCGGAAAAGTATAAACATAGAATTAACGTCTTATGCTATTTGTTCATATTAATTAATTATAAATGAAATTAACCGCGTTAATTAGATGACGTATTAACTTCTGGGAATAAGACACTCATTCCATGAATATCTTCAACAATTTTGTCAGCTGGGAAGTTTCAAAAATTCATTTATATCATTTGAAACCTATCTTTCAACATTTACTGCTGTCTTTTATTATTGGTTATTTTAATTTACATACCATACAAGAACTTTCCGACAAAGAAACTTTTATTGCTTTGATAATGACGTAAATAAAAAAAAAGGGTCTAACTCAAACTATCATTGAAGCGTTATACACATATTCATGTATAATGAAGAAATTATTCGAAGAACTAAAGAAATCATATAACCTTTCATAGATGCTGAAATGGTCTTTGTTGCATATCTCTTTTATATCCAACACCAATACACTGCAACCTATGGAATTCTCAAAGTCCTCCTGCAGCATTTTATACTTGGCTATTGTCAAAGTGATTTTTTCACCAAGCTTGTGATTGTCCGGCCAGTGTGATGGTTGCTGAAGTTCAGTCACTACTTGATATCTATAGAAAAAAAATAATAAATTTTAGTAGCAAGTAGTTTTCACTATTATGAATGCCCCGACAATATACTAAGAATAAACAAAGTCATGCAGGCCCGTAGGAAGCAATTTATTATTGAGGGGGCATAAAATCTGAAGGCGAACAAAAACGCCGTAAGGCGTTTTTGTTTTAAGCTGGGGGCTTGGGGGGCGCTTAGCGCCCCCCAACGGGTCCAGGGCAGAGCCCTGGTGGGGGTACAGGGGGCGAAGCCCCCGTTAGCTGGCGAATTTTCTCAAAATTTTAGATAAAAAGACTATTTTTGAACTATTTTCCAACAACAGATTGAAAAAGTTTAAATAGTTTTAAGAGTTTATATTTAAGAAAAATGTATAGATAAAAATGAGATAAAATGAGAGAAATAATGTACATAAAATGAATGTTTTCAAGTTTGAGTAGATTTACTCTGACAGGCTACTCTTCGTGAAATGTCAGAAGGGGAAAATGTTCCAAAAATTTGGCGTCGGTTATCTTTCCATTCAACAAACTCATTAGCCACCTTGATCAAATCAATCTTATCAGTCCTTTCTTTATGAATATGCATCAACATGATATGATTCAATCGTTTGTTTGTTGTTGTTGCACGAAGGTAGGTTTTTACCCGTCTTAGGGCAGAAAATGAACGCTCACTTACGGCATTTGTTTGATCATAAGATATGTAAATGTCGTAAATTTATAAAGTAAACTTACCTTATTTTACTCCAAGAAATTTTGCTTTGTTTTTTATCCATGATACCATAAAACAGAACAGAAGATAATATATGTTTTTCCACACACCAAAATACAAAACAAAAAACAAAAAAACATTCGCATTTTCAAAACAAAACATTCGATTGACTACGTTGCAGTGTCTTCATTTTTTGTCGAACGTAATTAATTACTCTCTCTCTCTCTCTCTCTTCGTTATTATTACTAGAGTAGTGTTCACAACACTGGTAAACGATCACTTAAAGTGGGAGTTGCTAAAATAATATAAAATTCACGCATGGAGGCACAATGTTTTTAAACAAGTGCAAATACACTTTAAAAAAGAGACTGTAAGGAAAAAATAAGTATTGAAACGAATTTGAATAGAATCTCTAGAGATCAGGTGCAAATTCAATACGACTGCTTAACAATGAGAGAATCTCGCTAACTTTTTAACCGTATACAACCTGGAAAACTAATCTTTCGGTGATCGATCAGACACGTTCGATAATAAAAAAAAACAGCAATAAAAAAAATTATTTTTGAAAGATTATTGGGGGGGCAACTGCCCCTGCTGCCCCCCCGGTTGCTACGGGCCTGTCATGGTTAGACTGACTTTACAGGTTGGATTTAACAATACAACGAATAGCTTAATGAGTAGTGTAACCATGTTGCATAGTGTAGCGGTGCAGTTATTGGTCAGCGCCGTGAGGTAGCTGATCTTTCATTTCCCCGTGTCTGTCAGTCAGTGTGTAATGCTACAGTACTTTACGCCCGCTTTAACGCCCATCACTGGTAACTTTCAATTTTACAGTACAAACTCGGAAAGTTTAAAGCACATTTATTTTTGGAAAAAGAATCGCCAGTTTGTAACAATTTAAGTATACTACAATACAAACAGGGTTCACTTCACTTAAATGAATAAATAAATTATTCATTTCAATGCGCCTTTTCCCACCCTTAATATTGATGTAGTGCATTCTGGGAGCGAAACTCTGCTAAAACTTTATGTCAACAAGAACAAGGAGCAAGAATCAGTCGAATTAGTCTTTTGCAGATAATATGAAAGCAACATTACTTGAAGCATATTGAATCGAGACGTATTTGACAGGAGACAAATTTATCAAGGAGAAAGAAAAAGTCAGGCAAGTTGCATAGATTATTTATTATATGTAAGTTGTGCAAATTATGTTTTCCTTTTTCCCTTGCTGAATTTTTCAATTTTATTTTATGCCCTGTAAGCACTTCACTGTAAACTGAAATTTTAAAGGCCAAAAAGTTCCTGTAAAAGGAATTGAGAAAATTGATGTTTCGCATTTATAAGTATGGAAATGATCCTTATTAAAGGATGGTTTGCCAACAAAATATACGACTTTCAGTTCAAAACTTCTTATGACCTCGTTTGTTAACTACAACACTGTTTTGTGTATTAAGACTTTCAAAGATCTAGTTCAAGAAGGCAGTTATTTGTTTGAATTCATTTTTGGTTTCATGGAATTTTTATTAAAAACATATATTTTTTTTCGTGGTTTTTTTCTACACATGGTCTTACAAAAAATTTTCTTATAAGAAAATATACAGCTCACGCATGTATAATTCTTTTGTCTTTAATAAATTAATTTCTGGTGGCTTATGATTAGACCCTTTTTACACTAACTTATCATCTTAACATATTTATTGTTTATGCCTGTTTTCCACCAGTGAGATATAAAAAAACACAAGCCTCAAAGAACTTTGTAGTAACTTTTCATAACTTTAAGTACAATTGCTGCTACCGTTTTGTGCCATCTGGCTCTTGTAATAGTTACAAAATATAATAAGAATTATTTCAGATATTTGTTAAACAGATAAGAAGAAAAATTGTCTGATGAATTTCCATGAATGAAAATTCATTTTTCCTTATTACGGATGGTAAATTTAAAATTAGGGTTTGATTGACCATTTTTGACTCACTCCTCTACCCACACCCTAAATAAAGATATTCAGCAATTATTTTCGTTTCAAGTATAATGGTACTTTGAGTATTTCAAGTTAAAATTATGAATCTGTAAGTTGTATAACTGTTTACACTTTTATTTTTAGTAATCAGCAACTGCTTGGCACTAGATCTTCACTGAATTGGTAGAAACGAAAATTCACTTGCGTGATTAACCAAGCACGTAAGGTTGTAAGCACGTGAAGCTGGAAAGTCCAACTAGTAACTGAAATTTGAAGTTGAAATAAAATCGATTAAAGTAACAAAGTTGCTGCAGTTGTTTTCTTGTCCATATGATTTCTGTTAATGCATAACGTATAACCATATGGTTTCTATGCTGCCGGAAAAATCTTTCGGCTAATAAGAAGAAGGATTTAATTGTCTTGGAAACGCAGGGAGATCTTCTATTAAGACGTTTACCGATTACTTATTCTTAGCTTCCATGTTTTTAATGAATTTGTCCTTGACCTTCTAACTGAGACGACTTCAGTTCAATGAATTTATTGGAAAACAATATGCGCATGTAATACGTTATGATCGATTTGTCATTCGGCTCTTAAGAATTTGGGGTTCTTGATGGCATATAGATCGGCTATCAATGTTAGAGAAAATAATCTGCATGAAAGGTCAGGTTTCTCCGGTTATCATTCATTCGACATCTGGCCTATTCCATACTACTGTGGAACATGGTATCATCACGGGCAATTTAAATTTTTTGCATTGTGAAAATATTTGGGAGTCCTTTCATCATAGTGGATTTTACGCTCCCTGTAAGGCGAGTGAATTTGCATTTTCGATTCACATGTCCACCAACCGTTATGGGCTTTCTAGAAACTAATCAAGCTGTATTTTAGAAATGCAGGTTTCTTTGTCGCAAGCTGTATTCGTGTGATATTTTAAGCATCCAATTTGCGCTGACCTTAAGGCCTGTGGGCCTCTTGTTTTAAGATTACCTGAGAGTACAAATCGAATAGATCTAAACATATACATCTGAAAATCCGCACAAAACTTTGTTCCTTTTTGTTATCTCCTATGTCTAAGTTAATACCTTTTAGAAAGTGTAAATTAAGCTTAACTAGTATTTGCTACAAACAAAAGAAATATAGACAATATGTGAAACTTAACCATGGATACATATTTTGTAACGAAATAAGATAATTAAGAGTCAAAAAAAATAAAAAATTCAAAAAAGAAATCTGAAATTAGCGTTTCAAACTTTGATTCAAAACAAACAAGAAATGCTGTGCGTTTGAACAAACCGCGTAAAATTTTGAAGGATTTGATAGATAAGCGTAAAGGTTCAACTTTATCGTTCTTTTCAAGGACGCTTTCAGCAGACTGTGAGACTGTCGCCTGGTGGCTACTTAATTTACAAGAGCTTACAAACTACCTTTTTATAAGGCGCTAAATTGTCATAGAATAACTATTGTTTGAACAACAGACCTTCCGATAGACATCTCTACCACAATCCACTGTTTAAACAGAAATACGGTAAAGATTCACACTCCTATCCATAAATACATAATTTATCCACCATAGTACCCTTTATCTCTTCACCTTCATCTAGACGTTTGTATCAGAAACAAAAGATGATGATATCTAATTTTTCAAGAATTAATGCTAAGAATCAAAGTTTCTGATTTTGAACCGAAAAATTTAAAGATATATAACAAGAAACGACAAAAACAACTGCAAAATTATACACAGAATGATTGAATCACTAACCCACAGACACGGGGAAATTCTTGCGGCGCTAACCAATAGGATAAATAAGCACTACACCTCCTTCCAAACAGGATGTACAATTAAAGCAGAGAGTTCAAATCCAAAAATTGCATCAAATTTTCAGGTACACATTACGCAGGTTAATATAATATTGATAATTACAAATGCACAAACTCTGATTTGTTATACACATATTTGAGAATGAGTAAATGTCCTAATTACTATGCATTATAATTAACATAACCAGAAGTCATTGACAAATTGTTTACAAAAACCTCTAGGATCAGATCTTAGTAACACAGACAATGAAGGGAAAATCATTGTGTTGATTTGAGTGAATTCATAAATTTGATTACATAAAATGAATCTTTAGAATTTTTAACTAATACTGTATCTAATAAATAAACAAAGCATTGGGTACTTTCTGTAGATTGAAATGAAATTTATGAGACATTGCCTTTCGAATCATGGAAAATCACAACTTAGTTTCCCTCTTTCTTTTCACTAAAGAAAAGAAATATATACACTTCGGCACTGGTTAATGTTTATCACGTTTACTTAAAAAACAGTTAATGTATTATGGTATATAGGTATAAAAACCAAAAATACATAGCATTTAAAGCAAACTTGCATACGATAATCAGTTATCTCTATATAAACAAATCTGCAGAAATTATAGTACATATTATGCCATCTTTGTTTCTAACTTCAAGTAACTGTTCTCCCCAAAAGCAATAAATTGGCAGTCATCTATAAAATTACTATCTCCACAGTAGTAAGTATATATATTTTCTTGACAATACAGGTTATTGTGATCATCAGAATTATAAAGGGTTCCTTAGCAGAGAGGAACGCAAATAGAATGACAAATACTTTTTCCTTTTTGACTTATGTAAATGTGATTATTATACTAGTTTAGTTGCTAGCAATAACAACGTACAACAAAACAACTTTTATATAGATGACTTACCAAGTGACGTAATGTTTATAAACATTAACATTTATTATTTGATAATTTCTGTGTAACATGTTTCATTATAGAATACTATATATCATTTTCCTGTGAGCATGCACACACCTTCCCAGGAAATAAAATATTCTTTATTATACATTACAAACTGTTTTATCTGTTTATTGGTTCTCTAGAAACAATAAAGTCAAAGTCAAGTGTATAACAATGTATATAAATAGTACTTGACTTTGTTAGATATTTCTATTTTTATCAATATCAATATCAAAATTCATGAACAACGATGACGAGAGTGCTCAATATTGGTGAATAGAGCTACGTAATATGAATATATTTCAAAACTAAAAGTTAAAAGCAAAGTACATAACTCTGAGTTTCGTGCTTGTCGCACTTGTTCAAATGTACAAATAAAAACTGCTAGAAATGTATTTACACGGTTAAAAGGTTTCAGAAAAAAATAATTAAAAAGATAATTAAGAGCGATCCGGTGGGACTACTTTGTAGTTCTTTAAAGGTATTTATTTACGTAACGACAAGTGGAGACTGACTATTTCTATTTTTTTAAATGTATTTTAGAGCTGAAGATGATTTAATAAAATCAA
This sequence comes from Turritopsis dohrnii, assembly GCA_027922465.2. Taxonomy (NCBI): domain Eukaryota; kingdom Metazoa; phylum Cnidaria; class Hydrozoa; order Anthoathecata; family Oceaniidae; genus Turritopsis; species Turritopsis dohrnii. The sequence goes on along the minus strand of BQMF02000066.1, from coordinate 166,840 downwards.
AATTAATTATCAAATAAATAAATATATGCACTGTTGGTTTGTATAGAATCCAATTATTTTTTACCATAAGGTTTTAAACAAAAAAAAAGCAATGAAATAATGATGCACATTATTGACATTGTCAATCAATTTTTCTTTGCTTTTTAGTTCAGGTAGTAGAGTATTAACTCGAATGAATGATTATAATAAAAAAAAACAGACAAGATAAAAAATGAAAACATGTATATCCAAGAGAATATGGACCCTTGGAAGCAGCAGCAGAGCTAATCATATCCATTAGGTCATTTAGATTTACCACCCTTACTTTACACATCACCACAAATAACTCCACAAAATTCCGTATATATATATAATCTAAAGTCACTCAAAATACACGGTCACAGTTATGAGAATTCTTTTGCCTTCTTGGTAGCATGGGCATAATATGTATGAATGCACTCTGATTCATTTCAAAATTTCGCAAACAAACTGACGCTGAATCTTTCTTCTAAGAAGTGCATGTTCCAATTTTTTAATTTTATGCCACACTTACCATGAAAAAAAATATGTAACTACTCCATCACGAAACAATTCTTAATTGAACCACGGACCAAAATAGCCTGAATTCTGGCAGCCTGCATGGTATCAGCCTACAACTGCGACATTACTGATTGACTGACTGACTGACTGACTGACTGACTGACTGACTGACAGACACGGGGAAATGAAAGATCAGCTTCCTTGCGGCGCTGACCAATTATAGGTAAAACAATTATTTTAAAATGACAAATAATAGATACCAGGTTAAAAATGTAATAAATACTAATAAATAGATAATATATACATAAATAAATAAATTTTGGGACTAAAAAAAAGGTGAAGAAGAGAAATTTACGACTTGACATGTGTGACTTCAATAAAGAACAAACGCAGATTGAAAAAAAAGAAAGAAAATTACAATTGCTAACAAAATCCAAAACATATACACGTGCCTATTGCTAGTACTTCTTAGGATGAAGCATCCATAAAACCTAAAATTCAAGTTCTTCCAGCCTATCACACAATGTCACTAATTACATTGTCAATAAACTGATTACAAAAGTTAATATATTTTTAATATAACTAAGGGAATCTTCGAACCTCTTAGGCACAATAGTGCAGATCGAGTTATTTCCATAGAATTTCTAGTTCGTAACCATGTCATTGTCATTTTTTTCGGACAGTTTTGTTACCTAATGATGACAAAAATGCGTTACAATCATTTCCTGCACCACCATTGGTAAGCACAATTTTAAGTTTTATTAGAATGTAAAAAAACTGTTTGTTCCCCTCCAGAGATAACAGCAGAAGGTACCACAAATTAAAGAATTACAAATGGATTTTTATAACTGAAGACTTGCAAGTTATTAAGAAACAGTACTACATACAATTAAGAAAAAATAATAGCAAAACAAAGTACTCCGTAATCTAAAAATTAAAAACAAAAGCTTAAAATGAAAAGTCACTCCATTGAAGGCTCAAGAGACAGAGCTGGCACAAATATTTCCTATATTGTCTGGTCAGAGATATTCACTTTCAGAATTACATCTTCCTTCATCAATTTCATAGTAATATCATGCTTTTGTCACGATTTGAACAGGAAGGCAGCAAATCGAATTTCACCTTCTCATTTCCTGCGTTTTCGATTGCTATGGTCATGAAACTAAATGAATTCAAATGTTGTCATGCAATGTTTAATTGTAAGGTACTCCAAGAGTCACAAACAACAATTCCTTCATCTATCAAATGCAACATTTGTTGTATGACTGAATGAAGCAACTTAATGATGGAGCCAAAATTTAAGATCAACCAATACACTTGTGTCAAAAATGAATTTTGTGTCTGGGTCATCTTCAGTGGTCCTCTCTAACAAATCTAGAAAGTTATTTGGAAAGTTAACATGATAAATTTCAATGTCATAATGCAATTCAGTTCTTTTATGTAATGCAAAGTTAATTAAATGAATTCAGGAGAAACAATCTCTAAGTAAACAGGACCATGGAAAGCTGACTGTGTTTTCAGTTTTACAATAACTAAACCATTGATTACTATCAGCTCCACATACAAATACATCAGGTAATATCATCCAGAAAAACCAATTTAACTTTTTTTTCAAAAATGAACAGTCACATTGTGTCACTACACTGTGAGAGCTGTGATTTTCAAAGAAGATAGCTTCCTCCATAAAAAGATGATTCGAACATATAACATATAACATATTAGGATAAAGCAGTCACAAACATGTACATATTTTATATAGTGTCGTAACAAATAATAAAAATCAAGTAAATCTAAATACGTAACTGTGAGGTGCCAGATCAAAAAAGAACGAAATAAGTAAGTAAGAGCATAACTGCTCCACTTAAAAGCAACTGCAGCTTATAAGCAACTGACTTGATAACCAAAGTGAAACTAAACTAAACTAAAATAAATAATAATTATGGTAGCTTCAAAATCAAAACAAACATAAGTTAATCAGGGACAAAAGCTATAGCATTCAAAAAGAAAAATGATGTAAAATGATGAACAGTGATAAATTGTGCTGAATAATATTACTGGGTAATTTTGATTTTATATCAATAAGAACATGAATAATGATAAGGAGACACAGCTATACATAACACCATACACCTTCACATTTGCCTCTGAGAGTGGAAGTGCAGAAATCAAGGCTGTGATTTTCACTCCTGGAATTTCCAGGCTAAAACAATGTCCACACGAAAGCTTTGCATTCCAAACACCTCGCGTATAACGCGATTTGAAAAATAGCCAAAAGGTTTTATCCATAATGATCACACTTAAACAGTTAAACAGTTAAACTTGCTTTCCACCAGTGAGATATGTGCATATTCGCATTACATCTCACAATTTTTGTGAGACAAGAGCTTCGAAAAAAATCAAAAAGTTTTAATATTTTATTGCAGCTCCTATCTCACAAAATTGATATTTCAAAGAAATGCTGAAGGTCCCTTTAAACTAATTGAATAGAACCTAGTGTTTGTTCCCTATCTTCAAATATGAGCAGAATTTTTACACTTATTTGATTCCGTTGTTAAAATCTGAATGTGTGTAAGAGCTGTTGGTAAAGATGAAGTAGAAATAAAAAATGGGTCGAACAAATAAGTCCGACCTCAAGGAAGAAAAAAGTCTGAGTGAAGCTGTGAAAAAATTCAGTTGTATTTACGACAAAGGAGATCAAGCATACCGAGAAAAAGATCGCGAGGCAAACGCTTGGAAGGCTGTTGAAGCTAAACTTGGAAATGAAGAAGATGAATTATTTTGAAAGCATTTTTAAAAGTTTTTTTTATCCAATATGAAAAAAATCAATCCTATAAAATTTGGATAATCACTTTCAAAATACTGAATAAAAGAATTGGGATTGGAAATCGTGATGAAATACTGAAACTTGTATTGGCATGCTATCTCATAAAAACTCACTTGATGACTTAAATTCCATCTCATTAGGCCATCTCGTGAAAAATTACGCGATAAAAGATATCTCACTGGTGGAAAACAAGCTTTAAATAAAAACACACAATTTATTACACGGAAATCCAATTACATGTCTTCTAAAATATCAGTGTATTGAATAAAATTTATTAACTGAAAGATTTAGGGCTAAAACATATGAAAAATACAATTGCATGGCTGTCAAAATTTCAAATATTTCAAGCTGTGCTTTAAAATCCTTGTTGTTCCATTCACTAAAACAACACAAAAGTAATATAATAAATCAGGAAAAAGATTCGAAAAACAATCTCCCACCTATAAAACCATGCTTTTGCAAAAGCTAATCAACTTACAACTGTATATACCACCGTGTAAAAGCAACACCAAAAATTGGAAGATGGTGATGATGATGAACAAAATCAAAAATTGACTTTCGCGTATCTCATGAAACTACTATAACTAATCTTGTGATGCTGTTATGAATAACACTAAGGCTGTGATTATTTAGTTTATGATTGAAGAACAAATTTAGAAAAAAAAATTCATTATCACCTCTTCATGTTTTCCTTTGTTTTATGAACAGGTCTTCGGCGAACTCTTCTTTTTGTGCTGTAAAGAGGACCCTGATTTTGTTGTGTCATCGTGTCAAATGATATGATGTAACGAAATTCATCTGTTGTAAATTCAAATGATGACTTGCCATTTAGAAACGCTAACTCTATCTCTTGGCTGTTAGTCTAAATTTTATGACAACATGCAATCATAACATAGCAATAGTAATTATTACAGGCAGATTAAGCAGTATTAATATCTTTATGTAAAAGATTTATACAGTAGTGCTCACAATAATGGTGTACATATTGGTGTTGCACCAGGGAAGTATTTCACATTCTAATCTGGTATTTTCATTTTGAAGTTTTAAAGTCAGTAGTTTTCTACAAGAGAATCTTTTATCTTGTTACGGTAGCAGCGAAGCGAATACCGTATTAAAACACCCTTGGACTACTCCTCCTCCTCCTCCTCCTCCTACTACCGATCGAAATGGCAGTTTAGCCTGTGCAGCCTACCAATGTCGCTTCCGAAACTGCGTAAATTGCAACTAAAGAACGGAGGCTAATAATTTTTATAACTATCAAAACATTCTTTATACGTTCTTTTTAGATTTTACCATAGATTCACCATTAAATAAACATTTTCCTATTAAAAACACGGTGGGGAACTTTAGTTGTACCTAATTTGAAACACGGTTAAAATAAACTTAAGCTTTGTTTTTGGAACGTCTTGTGCTTCGAAGTTCGAAGCTCTTTTCTTCTTGCAGTTATAAAGATTCATCGAAATTCATCGAACTTAAACCTTTTAAAAGCATTTTACATTTTTTTTATATTTTGTACGTGTGTATTTTGTTTTCTTGTCTACAAAAATGTCTTGGATTAAAGTTTGAAACGGTTTTACTTTGTTTCTTATATTTTCAGAAGACGTTTTTTTTTTCTTCTCGGTCTTACATAGCTTTCTTTTTATAAAAAAACTCTGATATAAAAAAACATAGTTTCATGTATTGTGCATATTTCTTTTGTTTGTATCAAATGGTTTTCTGGTGGTTTTTGTTAAGCCCTGTTTACACTTTTTCAAATGAAAATTGCCATTCTCTTAAGCCTAGGAGATAAACAAAGGTCGACAAAGCTTCATGGGGTTTTCACACTTATTATTTTAGAATCTGTTTCGTTTTGTACATTGCGAGTTGAAATGCTGCTACCGTTTTGTGCCATATGGCTCTTGTTTATCTTAAAGTCACAATTTTTTTGTAAAAGTCGCGAGCAGCCTAAAATGATAAAAGTCGCGTTGATTTAAAATCTCGCCATTTTGAAAAATTTTTTGTGTGAATAAAATGCTGTAAAATACATAAACAAGAGGCCACGAGGCCTGAAGGTCAGCGCTTTCAATAAAGATGAAAAATGTTGCACCGTAAAGTAAAGTGGAAAAATATTTTTGCTACAGGAAGGTCAAAATGACTAAATTGACAGTGATTAAAGCTATAAGAAGGCAGGTGCCATCTCACAATTGAACGCATATACCAGTATCATTGAAACAAAACTTAATTCAATAAAATCTTTATCCTAGAAATTAATGCCTGGTTCACATATGCGACGCAGACGCAAGCATAGACGAAAGCACATGCGCAGACGCAAGAGTAGTATGCACTAGTTCGACGCAGCGACGCAGACGCAAGTACCAAAAAGTTTTGATCCTTGTGTCTGCGTTTGCGTCGATTTCTTTTGTTAAAACCTTTGGAAACAATGAAAGCATGCTCAAAATGTGTTTTAATATATCGAAAACGATGTTTTCATGTTTTTATTAATTTCTAGGAGTTTTCATAGCGAGAAAGACATTACTGTAGAGAATGTATATATGCGTGAATTATGTATGTACATGGAGGTTCTACCTCCATGGTATGTATTATTTTATTTTCCATAACGATTACTAAATATATTTACAAGAACTGAAAATGGAAGGAGACCACCCAATAGTGAAATACTAATCAGAGGGGGTGGCCACCAAATATGCTACCCAATATATTAGACAAAAAAATAATGAAATAAATGAAATAAAAAAAAATGAAAATAATAACAATAAGAAAAATATACATGCAGCAGTATCAGAATAAGAGAAAATCATAACATTACAAAAAATGGAAGAAAAATAAATGAAGTATCCAGTACTTTATTATGATAAAGCACGGGTCACTTCGTGGATAAACGAAAAAAGCTGCTTCCGCGGGATGATATTGCACGACAGACAGGATTGCCACATAAGGTCAATTTTATAGTGTGGAAAGCTGATCGACCTTATAAGATTCAATGGTCTGATGAAGACAATAAGCACGTTCTCATCCAACAACACAAACAATAAATAAATACTCTTGATATGAACAGCTTGCGTTTGCGCTTGCGTCGATGTCATATTTTAGACTAGTGCGCATGCTTGCGTTTGCGTCGCATATGTGAACCAGGCATAAGGATGCAAAGCATTCACTCAAATAGTCTATTAACACGGAAGTCTATTAACACTAACTTACTATGTCTGTGTAACCAAGTTAAAATAAAGTGATGAAAAAAAAACAATACTTATCAAAACTTCATTGTAGCTGGCTAAAAATAAAATTAATCTTATAAAAAAAGACTTTCACATACGTTTTATGTGTACTATCTACGGACATCTTTTCTAGAAATATGTTTGTATTTGAATTGAACGCAAATCTGATTTCCAATAAGTAAAAGTTTGTATTAAAGTTAAAAGAAGTTAATTCAGTTAAACAAATATAGAGTATATAATACTTCACAAAGTTCCATGCAGGCATTGATTCTCAAGATCACAAATGATTCAAAAGCGAACATCTTGCACATATTACGCATATGAATTTTGAACAGAATTGGCTATACATTAGAAATAAGTGATAATGCTAAAAAATACTAAGTATTTGTATTGGTGGCAAAAAACAAAGAGCAACCTAACAACTGTTGATAATTTAAGATTAAGAAAATAAAAGAAACTGCTGGTCATGCAGATTATACAGAGTAAGAAATAATTGACGACAGAAGAAATAAGCGTTGAATTCAAAATAAATACATGAGAAGACTTGTAAGTAAGGAGACTTATGATGATTCCATATGGGTAATTTTTTCATTAAAATACTAAAACGCTGACATCAATAAACAAAGAATATCATCGATGAAGTCATTTTTTGTGATCATCACAGGTAATTAAATGCTTCATAGACTTAAAGATGTTTTAACGCAATTTGGACGACTATTAATAAACAATAGCACAAATATTTATATTCACCATTTTAGAGCACATTTTATTTGTCATCTACTATTTTTGTATGCAAATTATTTAATTTTTAGTTGTTTTATATAAACATGGTTAACACTGAAATCTCGTCTATATCGATATGTTACTTACTTGAGTTACTTGAGATGGCTTCTGTGAATCCTCACTCATTCAACACGACGGTGTCCAATGCTTGACCATTTCTACGATGCTGTTGGAATCTGCTCTCCTAAGTGAAAGGTAGCTTGAGAGCAGTGGTTCGTCAGGTATGTGTCGTAGAAATTGGTCTAGTTTAGTTTTGAAGGTGGTTTTGGCACAGTCACTTGTATTTCTGATGTGTTTGGGAAGGACATTGAAGAGTCTTGGCCCTTCTTCAGACAGACAACCTTTCCAGATATTTCTATGGGTTGAGTTGACTGGTTTGAGGAGACATTTCCGTCCTAGCCTCTGACTTGTGCGTGCATGTATACCACCGTTACCATCATCAAGATTGAAGTTTGGGACTAATCCTTCAAGGATGGACCAAGTGTATATAATTTTATATCTTTCTCTTCTCCTCTCGAGACTGTAGATATTCAACTTTAAACTGTATACCGTTCAAAAATGATTTCTGGAGGGCTTCAAGATCTTGCTTAAGAGATCGTTTTGTTGGATCCCATAACTGAGAACAATAGTCCAGGTGTGGAATAACCAATGATTTCCATAGTGTTAGCATCAGTATTGTGTCCCTGGATTGAAAGGTTCGGTAAATCCATGAACTTAAGTTCTTAACTTTCTGGATTATATTTCCAATTTGCAAGTCGTACGACATATCAGTTGACAATATAACACCAAGATCTTTCACAGAGGTGACTGAGTCAATTTTTGTTCCTGTATCTGATAGGTATGAAGAATGGGACTTGAGCTCCGTATTCTTTCCATATGGGAGATGCTCAAATTTTGTTCCATTTAATTTCATATTATTCTGTTCTGTCCACTCGTAGACAGCTTGAAGGTCATTTTGTAGCTCTGCAACATTTTCAATGTTTGAAATACCTTTCAGCAGCCTCGTATCGTCGGCAAATGAAGATAGAGTTGAATGGATAACATTTTTGTCAATATCCTGGATCATAATGAGGAAGAGTAGTGGGCCCAGGACAGACCCTTGTGGGACTCCAGAAATAACAATGGTTTTGAATGATAGAAATCCATCGACGGAGACGAATTGCAAGCGACCTGTAAGAAAAGACTTTAGCCATTTATGGATTCTTCCTCCGATTCTGTTCTTTTTCAGTTTGTTTAACAGGATTGAATGGTCAACCCTATCAAATGCTTTACTGAAATCAAGGTATAGCACGTCTACATTCTCGCCTTTTTCCATGTGTGAGATTAGTTTTTCTGTGTGTGCAAGTAGCTGACTAAGACATGATCGGCCTGTCCTAAAACCGTGTTGGGACGAATTGTACAGTTGATTTGTTTCGAGGTGTATTTGTAGATTTTTTCTCAAAATCTTTTCAAAAACTTTTGTTACTAATGATGTTAGTGCAATTGGACGGTAGTTCACTGGTGCGCTTTGATCACCACCTTTAAATATAGGGGATATATGACTTGTTTTGAGGATACTTGGGGTTGTTCCGTTATCCAAATTGCTTCGCCAGATAATTTTCAATGGTTTTGCAAGTGAATCTTTGCACTTCTTTAGGAAAACTGCTGGTATTCCATCAGGTCCAGGAGCTGAGTTAGACGGTATTGTGTCGATCTCTTTAATGAAGTCGTCTTCAGTGAATTCTATGTTCTCTAGAACTGAACTTTCCTGGTGTTCTTGATGGTCGGGAAAACTGTAGTCTTTTTTAGGTAATGTAAATACAGACATGTATTGTCTTTGGAGAATGTTAGCCATTTCGTAACAGTCGGCTGTAAGTTTGTTTTTTGTTGGGTCATGAAGAGGTCCAACTTTTGGTTTGGTATTGCTAAAACGTTTTGCGTATGAGTAAAAATATTTAGGATTAGTTTTTATCTTAGATGTTGCATCGTATTCGCTGTCCATTCTCTCTTTTTTATAAGATTCTTGTAATTTGAATTCGATGTCGATAAGTTTTTGTTTGTTCTTGTTACTTTGACAATTTTTTGTAAGTTTTCTGCGTTTTCTCATTAAAATCCTACGGTCACGTGGAACTGTCGAATGTTTCTTGGGTGGTTTTCTTGCAGGTAAGTTATTGGAGATAATGTGTAAACAGTTGTCAAGGAAAGCTTTATATTGTATATCAGGATTTGGTTGATCCAACACCTCATCCCAGTTAACGTGAGATAGTTGATTGTTAATGCTTTCCCAATTGATTTTATCGCTATGGAAATTAAATCCATCAAATTCACTTTTTAAATTCTTGCAGTTACTTTCGAAGGTTGGTTTATTCTGGACTAAGTGGGTAGCGATATCAATGAAATAGTGGTCTGAATAGGTGGTGGCTGTGCATGTGTAATTAAAAATAGAGTCTGCGTTGTTTGTAAATAGAAGATCAAGGACGTTACCGTCGCGGTGTGTAGAATTGTGAATTATTTGTGTTAGGTTAAGTTGTAGGCTAAAATCAGTTAAAATCTTTAAAAGCTGCTTGTCGCAGGAAGGTGATGGAGTGCATGAGTTGATGGAGGGTATAAGAGGAATATTGAAGTCACCAAATAGATAAAAGTCAGGAACGCAGCCTTGGATAGCATCGATCTTTGCTTGAATGGCAGTTGTGAGTTCCACAAATTCTAATCCACTGGATCTATGGGTGGCATTGTTTGGTTGCCTGTAGACGGCACACAATAATAAATTTAGCTTTCTTGAGTAAACCATTAGTGCCTCGTTCACACCGTTGGAAAATTCAAGCAATGGTTCAAAGTAAGGCGCTATATCATTTCGAATATAAATAGCAACACCTCCACTTGATCGCCCATACTTTGATTTTGCACGAACTCTGTCTTTCCTGAAAAGTTTATAATTTTCTATCTGTAGTTCTGCTTCTTTGTGACTTTCAATTAGCCAAGACTCTGTTAGGCCAACGAAGAGGTACTTTGAGGTGTTCATAATGTCCCTTAAGTATGGTATAGAAGATGGTCTTGTTTGCGGGCAAAGACCCTGTATGTTAAGAAAACAGAAGACGCTCAGAACAGAAGTGGTCGTTGGGTTGGTAAGTTTGGTGGATGGTTGTAAAGATGCCTTGGAAGATGTTGATGTTGTTCTCTGACTCGTTGAATTGGAAGTCTTCGCTCCCTTGAGTGATTTATTGGTTGTGGTAGTGGATGAAACTGCTGTTGCAATGTGGTCTGTAATTTCTCGTTTAACATATTCATCATTTCGAGTTTGAAATTGTCCAGAATCTTCCGAAAATCCTCAGGTTCTGACATGTGGTTATTTTGTCTATTTGTATTTAAGGGTTTCCTCCTTGTTCCTTTTACATGTGCAAAGCTGCATAAATCATTAAAGCACTCCCCTCTTTTAATCGAAGATGCACACATTCTTGGATGAAAATCTTCACAGTTAGATCCAGTTTTGCATCCTTTGGGACCTTTGTTTCCATGTTTCATCAGTTTAGGACACGCTTTTGGATGGCTGAATTTGCAATCACGACCTTTCAGTCCGTGTCGACATTTGCTTTTCAAGTAGAATCTACAGACACGATCATTGCGTTTCTTCTTAGATTCATGGTTTTCATCAGTAGATTCTTGGTTGTTGGAATTGATCAATTCTGATGTTGTTGTATTTTCTGATATTAATTTTTTCTGGTTTTCGAGTGATTTTTTAAATTTATTTTTCATAAAGAGTGTTCTACCAACAAATTCTGTAGTACTTTGGCTGAGGTCTTGGTCCAAGATAACATTGGGTGTTATGGGTAGAGTAGGAAGCCTTCTTGGGGTTCGAACTGGTGACTCCCAATCGTGTGGTGTGATAGTTTCCGGATCTTCATTAACTTGGATTGTATCTTCATCTTCATCTTCCTGAGCTTGGATTGTGCCTTCATCTTTATTTTTTGATGGTTGACTGGGTTTAACCATATTAAAGGTGATTGATTCATCTTGACAAGTTGGACACAAGTAGAACATGCCTGGTATTTTGAAAGGGATATCACGCATATCTTCATTTTTGTCAAGAAGATTCATGCTTCTCAGAAGGTTTACATAACATGGACGATGGACCTCTTGTCCACATGATCCACAGCTCAGTAACGGTTTGTCATTAATCTTGTGTGTGTATGCCAAGTTGCAAATCTGACACAAATCAGGAAAATAGTTCTTAATTTTTAAACACAGTTTATTTATAAGTTCATCTTTGTTTTGTTTTGGGGGCTCTTCTTTTGACAGAAAGTGTAGTGTCTTGATGATTGGTTCCTTTCTAAATTCTTTCAAGGATTTGATGTTTTGGTGGGTTGGCTTTGATGGATCGTATGATCGAATACAGTTTTTGATGGTTTCATTGGGTGCTATCAACACAAGTTCAGCAATAACTCTTTTCCAGCTTTCGATTTCTTGATTTGTCGCTTCTGAGTCGGTGTTAGTGGGAAGAGTCATTTGGTGGTTGTATATTCTTTGTTGACTGTGTCAAAAAAAAATTCAAATTTCCTTCTTTTTCATCCACCGGAAACAGTAGATTTCTATTTGTTCTCATTTATTATTTTTCTCATTTATTCTATATTTATTCTATATCTAAAAGAACAAACTGGCCTCTCCCGGGTGTACCACAGGTTCGGCCTTTTACTGACTAGAATAGTATATTTTATGTCAGTATTTTTATCATGGATGGAATTACATAAACAGACAAAAAAATATATGTTCATATCCAATATAAGATAGGCCACTTTTGGAGGCAGCAGAGCTCTTATATCTCCATTAAGGTCTAACCCAAACAATAAACACAAAATCAGTAGCTAAAACACAGCAGTTTATAATCACAGGATCACTACATACAATCATGAACAGGGAAACTCAGCAATCACATGATCACTAATAATATACAGTCATAATAATTTATTAAGAATTCCTTTGCTTCTCCGGTAGAAAACTGCAGAATTGATCTGTGTTTCGTCTTTACAATCTTCACAGAAACACAAACTGCCCTCAGTGTGCGCGTGTATTTCAAATTTGCAGGATGCCGCACTCACCCTGATAAAATAGTTGTAATGAGTTAGTGCTAGAAAATTCTGAATTAAGCCACGATCAACGATAGCCTCTTTTCTTTAGTTTAGTGGTATCAGCCTACAATAGGGACAAAAAGTTTATTACGGACGGACGCACAAAATGCTAATGATAGATCAGCTGCTTTCGCGCTGACCAATTATAAGCAATATCGAGCAATTCTCGTCTGACGACGTCAATAAAAATACACCAACTTTTTGCATTCACTTTTTACATTCACTTTTGTCAATCATCTATAGGCTGACACAAGACGTTGGAATACAACTACAGAATGGCCGGCAACTTTACGGTGGGGCCATTCTTCAGAGTTCACCTTTCCGAAGTGAGAAAAAATAGCTGGAGACTTGCAAAATATATTTTGTGAAAATATTTAAAAGTCGCGAATCCTTAAAAAGAAAAATGTCACAAGAATTTGACAATTTGAGCTCATGACTTTTTGTGTATGCGACTCATTGTGAATTTAAGGTCCCTTGTTTAGATTATAAAAGTGGCACCAGCTGTCAAAGAAAAAGAAAATATTTGCATCCAAAAAACACTGCCGGCAAAATTTTCATTGATGGCAGCTTCTCCACGGCAAAAGCTGAATACCGTCGTAAATCCAGAAGGCTGTTTCTCAGCTGTTCGTTTCCGTATTCTTATTGTTTTAACAAGGGATTGTCATTGATGACACTGACATACTGTAACTCACAGTTCCTATTGTAACAGTTTATTATTGTTAAACGTTGCTACATTTTTAAGGTTTTTTTGCTATAATCCCGAACAAAATAATGTTTGTAAACTTTCAGTCCACTCCTTCAGTCTCGTTCAAAGATAGCAATTATAAAACTGACAATTGGAAAAGATGTGCTTGATAAATGCTATGTCAAAAGGAAGAATAGAATATTATATAAATCCAATAGTTATCAAAGCAATTTGTAATAATTAAGAACTTATTATACGAGAATGTGAACTGGTATACAATTTACACCTTGTTGCTTTTGATAAAAAGATTTGAATAGAAGATTGATTGTTCAAATATATTAAAATGAAGATCCAAAATTGTATTGAAAATTGAATATTGGATAATAAGCCACTTTAAAGGATTCCAACACATAGTTCTGATCTTGCATGAAACTGGCACAATTAAACCAACGTTTTGTTCAACATTAACAATTTCATATGTTGGATGGAATGTTAGATCCATTTTGCTGGCCTTCATCAACTGCTGACACCTTCCATTGATTCTATCCGTTTATGGAGTCTTTGAACATAACTTTATACACACGACACACATTGATAACAGAATTTGTAATTTTTCTGAAGTGTTTTTATCGTGTATAAATATTAGGTAAATAAATAAAATAAAAAAAATAAATTTAAGTATAATGAAAAATACCAACAAATTGAAATTGTTTGGAAGCATATGAAACAAATGGATTGTATAAACAGATATGCACCACGCGTAGTATTTTGTTAATATTTAACCTAATGTTCAATGTAACATTTCTTAAGTAACCATTTATCAAACATAACGATATATTTACAGGGGGGGGGGGGGGGGGGGGGGGGGGGGGGGGCTGTATTTTTTGCTTTTTATAAAATTTTCCTTAGATTTATTACACATACAGTATTAGGAAAATGTTTTACAACCTTACTATTCCTGAATACCCATGGCCTTATCATTGTAGCCTTGGATCATATGAATAGCTAAATAATTGAAAAATTGGAAAAGTGAAAGTATAATTGTTCACCAAATATGTAACGTATATGACACACGTCTAAAATAGTTAAAAATCTAAAATTCTACTGCGTGATACAGCAGATAATATTATAGATGAGTTTCGGGGATACGTCACAAGAAATCGCAAATAACCTGCGCGCGCATGGTGGTTGGTAGAAAAATCAGAAGCATATAGCGATTCACAGGGAAAATTCTTTTAATACAAAATTATTTTACAGAGTAAACCCTTGTTTTTTCAATTTTTTTCTCAGAGAAAATCCCATGTAATTATAAATTTCATGAAACGTGTTCTTTTTCATTCGTTTTTCAACATGACAGCTAAATCAAGCGATTATTTTTCTAATTTAAACGAAGAAGATGCTAAATTTTATACTGATAAACTTCGTTTGGTGTCAGGAGAAATATTACCGGATCCGTTTGGCATAGAGAAGTGGTCTAAAAATATCTTCGAAAGTATGCCTAATATCAGTAGTAGAGACGTTACAGAATATTTTCCAGACACTCCAAGTGCCTTTACCAAGGAATCGATCAAAGCTTACAAGTCCCTGGAAGCATATGATTACTTCGTTCATGGTCACGTTCAGGAATGTTTTATTTCCCACATAAGTGATGAATGTGAATTTTGTTTTATCAAATCAGAGGTATGTAGACCTGGCTAATCAAGTTTCTCACAAATAGACTAGGTATTGACTTACATTTGTCAATGTTTGTTCTTTTTTACAGGTTCTTCCAAGTCAAAGACAATCAGAGAAGGCTAAGCACTACAAGGTTTGGGTGTGTCTTCAAAAAAAACAAGGATGGGTCAAAACAGCTAACTGTACATGTATGGCAGGATTAGGTTCTGCATGCAGCCATGTAGCAGCAGTACTTTTTAAGTTGGAGGCAGGTTCTGATCTGAGGGGTAGTGGAACATCGCCTACCAGTGCTCTATGTGCCTGGAAGAGTAGTAAAAAAGCTGTCGAGCCTGCTCCATTACAACTAATCAATTTTAACAGAGTCAAAAGAGGTCAGTTACCAATTGTAGCAGAAAACAAGAAGCCAAAAATGAAAAATTTTTCAACAAAAAACCCATTTCTTGGAGATTATCCTTTAAAAAGTGAAGGAATGAAGGAACTACATAAACATAGCCCTGATGCTGCTATATTCAAGTCCATCGACCCAACTGATTTCTTGGAGGTTGAAACAAGTGCAACTGAGACAGCTTCAGAAACAGATGAGCCAACACTACCTGAACCAACAACATCAATATATGATCCAACATCCATCAACTTAGAGGGTGATGAACTTCAATTATTCAGCAAGAGTGCCTACAATGCATATGTCAATACTTACAATAAAGAACAATATATTAAACTTAGTGCTCGTACAACAACACAATCAAATAACCCTATATAACCCAATAACCCATCGAGCAGGAAGAGTGACTGCATCAAAAGCAAAAGAAGTGTGCTCAGCTAATGTTAGTCAGGTCAGCAACTCTTCTCTATTCAAACAGATCATGCAGTATACAAAACATTAACCAAATAAATACATGGAGTATGGTTCAAAAATGGAAAATGAAGCACGTAAATACTACCTAACAAGTCAAAGTGAATTTCATGTTAACTTGAAGGTTTCTACAACTGGCTTTCATGTAACGTTTTGTAATCCATTTATTGGGGCTTCACTGGATGGACTTATATTTTATGACTGTCATCCCAGTCGACTTCTTGAAATAAAATGCCCATTCAAATATAAAGATGGTTTTAATAACTGGCAAAAGGACATAGACTTTCCACTAGATGAAAATAAGACATGTCGTCCTAACCATCAATATTATTATCAAGTACAAATGCAAATGTATGTGCTAGATAAGGAAACAACAGATTTTTTGTTGTACTCTCCAGTTGACACAGGAAAAAGTAGTATGTTAGTGCAAATTGCCAAGAACACATGCGTCATTGAAGAAATGATTGCTAAGTGCTGGAGATACTTTGAAAATATCTTGCTTCCTGAAATAGTAACGCGAAAGTCAGATCCTGATATGGAAAATACTAGGAAAGATACTGAACAACTTACTCAAACTTTGTGAATGAGCAGTTTCAAATTTCAAGTGCTGTAGTAACAATATATTTTTCTTTTTTCTCTATATATATGATTCAAGTTGCCTTCACAAAGTCAATGTTCACTATCTGCCTATGCTAACGTTGTATATATATGCATCTTTGTAAAAATATAATCATACATAAACACAAAAAAGTTGTCACAACTATTTTGGAACTACACTTTTAATCAAGTTGACAAGGGCAGCTACAATAACAACAATATCATCCATCAGCTTTGCTTGTGTTAAAGGCATAGTCATCTGTAATATATGAAATTTCTTAAGCCTTCCAATAACACGTTCTACGTGAATTCGAACATTGGCTAACTATCGAGATGTATCCATTTCCATTCCTGATAACTGTTTTTTTTCCTTTTGTAAAAGAAGGAATTTTCAGTGTTGCACCAACAGCTGCCAAATCTTCACTAATGTTAAAACCTCTGTCAGCCAACACACAATAACCTGTGGATAGCTTATCATAAAAGCCAGACTCCCGTGTTATTTGTTTGTCCGAAATTCGTCCTCCCCATCCAGCAGATAAAAAACTGATAGCACCACCAGGGGTTATGCCAATCAAGTATTTGATGGTGTTGTTGTGCTTATAATTGGACCATGTTTCTGCTCTTGCTGTCAGACTTTTTGGAGGTTCTATAAACATCTCAGTACAGTCAATTATGCAAACACAATCGCGATATTTTCGCATAAATGACTTTGGTAGATGGTGTCTTACAGTACCTTTGTCTGGCCACACTATAAGATTCTTTAGATGACTTGACAAAACAGGAATGACAGTTCTGAAAACTTTTGACACGGTAGGAGAAGTAACACCGAATCGAATGGCAATATCTTTATTTAGCAACCCTAACTTTAGTTTCATAAAAACAATCAAGAGGTGATCAGTTAATGAAAGTCTTGAGTGAGTCTTTTTTAGATACTTCATTACTAGCCCATAGATCCAGAGAAAGTTTTCTTTCGTCAAACCAGTATAAAAACTCATTTTTGCTTTGTCATTTTTCATGTTCTTGAATGAAATATACTGATTTCTTTGAAGTTGTTCGTTTTTTTTCCCTTAATTGATACACTTCTCGATTTCGTTCATTTAATTCCATTTCGTACTGATAAATTTTCTCCTTTAGATGCTTTATTTCATCATGAAAATCAGTTTGAGTTCCCATTTCTCTTTTTGTTTGGGAAATAGTCATGTCAATATCAAAAGGGTCTTCTTCAAAAGCTTCTTCCGTATCAGGCACAGCAGAAGATGAGGTTGATGTCACTGTTGATGATGAAGAATGCCTTTTTTTTACACAAAACTTTATATCTCTTTTTGCTTTGGTCTTTTTTTATAATTTCAGATACTGGTGTTGCTCTCTGATGAGAAAAGATTGTGGGGCACCAATCAATATTTTCTGGGTCATCTGAGCGTTTACCTAGAAAAGATGTTAAGGACTTGTTTAATTATAGGAAAGTAAGATGAGCTGTGTTATACACAGCTTATGCCTCCTCCTTTAAGGCCACAAAGAGAAATTGAACCTGTTGAATGGTCGATCGAAAGGCTTAGTTGTTCATTGACTTGTGAGACAACATACCTGATAAGAAATGAGCACCACATAGTCGTTGTTTGGATATCTTTTCACATGGCCAAGACTCCCAATCTTTTCGATTTATCGCTCTTATCCAGTCGTCTCTCCTCTTCCTTTCAAATGGTGTTTTTCCTGCTGGTATTTTGTAAAAAGCTAGTTTAGTTTCTTTTAAAAATTTATTCGAACATCCAACTGCACAACAACTAACAGGCATCACGATTATATCAATATACTGTCTTAATGTTACTCTTTCCGTGTTGATTTTCAACTAAAACATAAACTGCGCTGCATGAATGAAACCGACCATTATGCGCACGCATGTATTCCAACAATTCGCGATGTAAACATACGCAACTCATCTATTGTGTATAATAAAACAAACTTTTTGAAACTATATTCAAAACTTTTAGTTGTATTTTTCAGTCCAAAAATAAAATTGCTATTAGTTTTTAAAATATAATCAAAACTGAAGTGCAAATAAAACGTTAAATTTATGAAATACAAACTTAAGCCAATTGTTTGAACAAAATAACATGAGAAAACCGCAAACGAATGTTCTAGTGAAATTGTTAATTACAATAACTACGTATTGTACTACATCCGATGCCGAGAATTGTTTGCCTGCAACAAAATTTCAAATAGAGATGATACACACAAAAATTCATTTGAACACTGTCAAACCTTAAAGCGTACCACATTTATCAATGGAAGACATTTTTTTTTACGAAAAGAACAATGTGCTTTGTCAGGCACCTCTTTCACCTTTTGAATCTATGAACATTCATTTTCCCATTACGCATTGTATGGAGTTTTTCCCATCTTTAAATATGATTTCAAATGTATACCTAAATGGTAGAACTTTTTGCGGGATTACAGTTGACGTTTTTATATCACTATAAAAACGTTATATACATTAAACGATATACTTAATGACAAAAGAATGTTATTCAACTAACATTAAGTTCATATATCATCAATCAAATTATCCTGGGGTCTAAAGAGTAAAAAATCTACAAAAACAACAGTATTAATTTTTGTGCACAACCATTTTGCGCATAATTTACTAACTTTTTTGATACTAATGCATTTCTGACTTTTTTTGCACGAATGCGCGAAAATTAGGACACATGAAGATTTCTACCATGACAGTATGTCTACGTTTACTTCTTCTAATAGCAAAATTTAGAATCTGTTGAGTGGTCAGAAACATGGAGCACAACCAAGATAGCACAATCTAGTGATGAAATGAGCTTGAATATTTAGGCCACATACACAGAGCAATATATTCAAAGCAATTCTGTAAATGAACAAACAATAATAAACAACACTGTTCTCTCTAAGTTGTTCAATAATAAAAGTCTAACATAATGTAAATATCCTAACTATTAAAATTATATTGAATGTACTAATAAGTTGCTAGAGAAAAAAGTATTTGTGAGGAGAAAGCAAAATTCTCAAAAATGGGCAGGTGTTAGATTTTAAATTCTGAACCATTTGATATTTTTTACTTTTTCTTGCCAAGACTACTTTTTGCTATTTTTTGCTAAAATTCAGATTTTTTGCTTTTTTTATATATATATAAAAGACAGAAACTTCATGTTGAACTTTAATAAAATCTACTAAAACGTTTCCACTAGTATCCATTGGTCATCATCAGTTAAAATGAAAGACTACTTTATTCTTTGCTTTATTTTTTTCTTTATTTATTTTTTTTTCCAGTGAGACCTCTGTATTTTTTTATGTTGGAACATCACTCACTCGTAATTGTTAGCACAAGTTAAAAAGGTTGGATAACATTTGATCTTATTCCTTGATGGGTAATAAAATGAAAACACTACTCACCCATTTATCATATTCAACCCAATGATTTTTGTACTTCTCCCAAAACCAGCACCAATCTGTCTGCCAAATATCATCCTCACCAATACGTCCTTTGACTGATGATATAGTTGAAAGGCGACGGATTCTAACTTTTTCATTTGAAGAATAGAGCATGTACGTATTAACGAAGAGAGGAAGAACCAAATGCGAAAGAGAATAAGAGAGTACTCCAATACCACTAAAGAGATGTATCAATAATGAATAAAAGATGGTAAATGGGAAGAGGCTTTTAACAAGAATAGTTACGTGAAAAAAATAGTATTATGTATTCCTTCAGAAACGACTTTCAAAAATGGTTGATTAACTGCTTAATTTTTATTTCAACCTTTCTTCAGACAGTTACTTGCAAACTTTACGCACAATACACTCTTTTTTTTTATAAGAACCATGAAATTTGAGTTGAGGCTCAACTGTTCTTATTTTTTTTCCACTTTCAGCCTCAAATTGTTCTTATTTTGTTCTTATTTTTGGGCTATTTTTACACAGAAATCTAGTTTCAAAAAGCTTTGAAGCTTCATTATCATATTCTTATGTTTACTTTTTG
Organism: Turritopsis dohrnii; assembly: GCA_027922465.2. Classification (NCBI taxonomy): domain Eukaryota; kingdom Metazoa; phylum Cnidaria; class Hydrozoa; order Anthoathecata; family Oceaniidae; genus Turritopsis; species Turritopsis dohrnii. The sequence goes on along the minus strand of BQMF02000066.1, from coordinate 146,585 downwards.
AACCTAGTTTTTATTCTTTTAATTTTAAACTGTAAAACTAGAATTATATTTTTCATTTTACATTTTTCAGCAAGAAAAGGAGAAAAAAGAAAAAAAACATTTCAGAAAAATTTTGAGCCTCAGAGCTGTTCTTAAATTGTTCTTATGTTTTGGCCATTTTGAGCCTCATTGTTGTTATAAAATTGTTCTTATAAAAAAAAAGATAATATTTTGAAGAACTTACACACTCCAAGTATTGTTGGATGGATTGCAAAATTCTTTTTCCATCTTTACATTTAAATCAGGTGGGAAGTTCAACCAATCTTCATCTTGATCACTTTTAAATTGCCACAAATAAGGGAGCTTTTCCTGAAGATGTAGTAAGTGACAAGATGTTGAGTCTTCACACTCTCCAGTGATGAATTTATGGCATATCGCTGCTTTTTTCCAAGGGTCAATAACATCTAAAATAAAGGAAGACATTGATTGTTATGTTAAATGATGAGTTTCCTTGTCTGAAAATCTATTGTAAAGAGTTTCACAATTTGCTAGGTTTTGTAATTTCGTTTCTTTGTGAAAGAATTCTGAATGAAGACAACCATTGAGAAACTTTTTGGATGAATGTAACAAAAAAGAAATTTTTGCGGTTATGGCATTAATAGAAACCAATACTGATTCTCGACACCGAAAAACATCCAAGGTCACAACAAAGATACAAATGATGAAAACATGAAAAGATTTTCACAACCAAAAAGACATGGTGATGAGCACAATACCACTTCTATTGAAAATCATCTGAATAGTTTAAGGTTGTGGGTGTTGGATTGTCACAATCCCAGCAGAGTTGACTGCCACTACATTGCAATGATGCAATTGTGTTATTTATTCTTAATCAAATTGAAAGATCATTTAAACCACCTTTCTTACCTAAAAGTTTTAAGTTGTACCCTGAGTTTCAAGTTTGCAGTGATTATTACTCATTCTTATATTGGATTTATGATATTTTTTACATGATGTACACTGACCTTTAAGCATAATTCAAAGTCAAATGTTTTATTTTGTTGATTCGAATGTTTTAAATCTTAGAAACATAAAACATTCAAGTTAGCGAAGTGTTTGGGACACTTTTCATAATGGAGAAGAGGAATGAAAACCATTCTTTTGTTGAAAAAGAAAAAAAAAATAGCAAAATGTTTTCTGATGCTAAATTAGCACTGTATCAATAATTACGACTCACTTGTAAGTGTACTTTTTAAATGATATAGAATACCAAAGGATTGTTAGAAAAAGATACTTGTTTTATCATAACTTAACAACATGGTTCTTTTAAATGGAAAATTATAATAACACATAATAAAAAGCATGGTGCTAACTGAAGAATATCATTAAATTTTTCGACACATTCTTTCTTTCTTTCCGTTCTAAAGCCTGCTTCAGACCTGACAATTATGATGATGACAATGATTAAAAAAAATCAACTATCGTAATTGTCAGGTCTGACCACTCTCAAGTATTTCAAAATACCAATTTCGATACTTTTTGCCCTTAAGTTTTAACGTTTTTGTTAAAATTGAAGCATGTACCCTCACGATCTTAAAACAATAGAATTGATGTAATAGTCAATAGGTTTTTAAATACAATACAGTCACCACGATGATAATATATAAAAAATTATTATATTTTGTCAACGTAATCATCAGGCATTTACAACGATTACAGAAGTGTTCATATCAGACAATTACACTTAATTTTAATTGTTGTAATCATCAGGTCTGAAACAGGCTTAAAAGATGGTCATGTTCTTTTATTTTGTTAATTTTCAGTTCAGTTTAATGATTTTACTTCCTCTTAAATGACTGAATGGTTTTTACAAAACTTTTAGACTTGTGCACTTAATGTATTAAAACTTGTTTTAATAACAAATTTCAGTGGCCAATTTGATGCAGCCGCAAAGTATCTCATCTTAGTGCTTAGTGTTTGAAACTTCCAGAACAAAAGGTGAAGAAAAGTTAAAAACAAAGAAGTTCTATTGGTTATTGTGCCTTGTAAGATTAATCTAAATTCATGCACCCAAATTACAGATATTCGTGCAGATTTAAATTCGCACACATTACGGAAGGTAAAATGCAGGTGATAAAACAATAAAAAACAAATATAAACAATAGCAAAAGAGGAACAGTCTTGATTACTTAATTTTCATTATTTAATGACAGTCTTCACTTACATTATTTAATGATTTTTCTAACTTCATAAAATGATCTTTGTTTTACAGTGATGCATTAAGTTTCAAAAACTGGGTAATTCCTGCTCAATCCCAATATTTTGAATCAAATTGAATGAAGTTTTCATAAAAAATCTAGTGTTTACATGAAAAAAATTATCCCGGGAGAAAAGACGTCCAGTCCAGGTTACGCGAGATCTCCTTTCTCAAACCAGGATCTCGCTGGAAGTGGGATGTTTTTCATCCTATAAGCACACTGTCCCAGGACGTTTTATAATGTTTTAAATGCGATGGCTGTCTCATCCCGGCAAAGCTTCTACTAAATGTTTCCTCATGTAAAGGCGGGATAAAGTCATTCCGTTTTTCGTCCTGTCCTGCCAAACGTCCTGTCCTGCCAAACGTCCTGTCCTGCCTCTCAAACAGCCCTGAGATGAACAAGCAATGAAGAACAAATAAAGGATCTTCCTAATGACAGAACTACTACCACTTGGAACCTTGCCACAGGTTTTCCAACTATCCATCTTCAACATTGACTAGTGCCAGAAGAGTGCAAACCCATGCAAGCCCTATAGCCAGGACATGGGAGAGTTTTGGTGTTTTGGTAATTACCAGTAATTGCTAAAAAAATCTTAAGTTACTGGTAAAAATACTGTTAATTTGCACATATATGTTAATTGAATGTAATTATTCTAATTTAACACTGCAGTAATAATAATTATTTTGACCAACCCACGTTAATAATTGGAAGCATTTAAATACCAACGTTGGAACACCTCAAATCCATGTTAATAATTAGAGGCAAAAAATTCATCCACACTAAATAAGAAACATTTTTGACTTTTCATCTTTTTTCAAATGACTTTTTCCTTTACTAAATTTTATGAGTTCTTTTTCTTCTTTTTCTTCTTATTTTTGATCACCAATTGAACAAGATATAGACCTTTTGCCACCAAAATAACAAAATGTTATGGCGGCTTTGTAAAACAGTTTATGACTTGATTGATGCAGCTCAAAACTGGTTTTTGTCAGTTAGAGAAACACTTATAAAATTGAATTCCAGCCAATCAAATCTTGAAAAGGCAGTATTCAGATGGTATTACAATGATATAATGGAGGGAATAATTGTCCTCCGTGTTGATGATAAGTGTTACTGGGCAATTTTATCAATACGTAATGGAAGTTTTGTGCAAAAAATTCCAAGTTGGAAGTCGTCAAGAAGGTAAGTTCAAAATATGTAAGATTGAAAAATCAATGGTATGAAAGTCAGTAAAGATCAATACGAAGATGAAATTCAAAGCGATGTGAAGCAAAAGCTCGATTTGATTAAAAACTTTCAATTGAAGAACTTTGTCTTCTCAGAGGTGTAATTGGTCAAATTCAGTCAGACAGTTACCTCACAACCTAGACCAGATCTAAGTCATGATGCTTTAGATCTGAGCGTAAAGAAATAAAGTAATGCTGGCGACATTAAAGAGAGCATAAATTTTCATCTTATCATTGTGCAAGCCGTATATACCAAAAAAAGAAACCTATAAAAAATAATATCGTTAATAAAACAATAGAAATGATAATATCTTTTATCCTAAGAAAATAACTATATTTTTGATATTAACGATAATAACATTAGTATATGTAATATTAAACATGTGATCATTTTTTTGTGACAAGGAAACCATTTTGCATATATTAATCTTTCTTTCGCTTGATTACAGCGTAAGAAATTCAATATTAGAATTACCCTCAAGTAAAGTTTTAGAGCCCTGTGTAAACACAACTTTCAGACAAACTTTCACATAAACTTCATAACAAACTGAAGGAAACAGGTAATATTATATTTAAACGAAGGTGAGTAATTCAAAAGAGCACTTTTGCAACTCGTCAAGTCGACGTTAATTCATCCTACATTCATCCTTCATCCCAATGTTGAACGTGAAAACATTATGGACAAAATGACAGAAATCAATAATGATCACTGAAAACAATGCGATCAATTTAGTTAAGGGTACATCTCCACTCAGTGCAAGTGGAATGTCTTTTGAAAGAATAATGATAAAGGTTTTGCTATCGAAAAAAAAACTTTAATGTGTCTTTAGTGTCTTTAATAATGTAAAGTTTTCTCCCAAGAGCTTATGGAATGGCAACCCGGCAAACAATTCAGAAAAAAGAATTATAGCAGACGATTTCTACTCGTGCCTGTTTTCGAACCAACTGTATCTTTAATCTCCAAATGAATTTATATATCTGAACCAGCTAATTAAGTTCAATTTTGCTACACAAACGGGTGCTACCTGTAAATGTACATTTCAAAATAATACATTACCAAATCGAATAACACGGTATTTTAAAGTGGCTTTTCAGATTTGTGCTGAAGGTACCGGAATAACAAATGAAATAAAAGTGCTTTTCGGAAAGTTGTTATTTCTAGAAAAATATGTCCGCTCGTCATAATTGAATGAATCAGAGTTTATCATGTCATGAACAAGTGAGTTTGTTTTGAATTTATTGCTATTTGGCGAAATAATAATTAAATCAGTTATTTTAGAACTTCATAAAAGGACACACGTATGTGAAATGTATAAACAAACGTCTTGAACAAAACTTTTTAACCATAATAATGGTAATCTGTGCTCTTACCATATTAACGATATTAACTATAATAACATTAATCTATAGTTCCATTTACAATATTAACGATAATAACAATATTAATGTTAATATCGTTTGTTATCAAAATCCCCTGGAACTTCACACACACTTGAACTTTTTAACAATATGAACTTTTTGCATTTTCTCTCTCTACACTAACCATATTCATCTTTCTGCATAAGCAAGAAAGACTTTAAAACCGTCCGTGTTTTTTTTTCAGTTTATTTTTTTCACATTGTCTAAACCTTGACATAATTTTGAAGCATTTCGTGTGCTTCGTTATATGAAATTGGATCTCATATTGAATCAACTCAGAGAGCAACAAAAAGTGAAGTTTTACTTTTATACTTATGAAAAGCAATGAAAAGCGAAGTATTTTTGGTATTTTACACTTACTCGTGAAAAAATAGACCTTAATTATGATTTTGTTGTTGTTTACGTCTCACACTTCAAAGCTCTCTAAAGTTAATAACATTCATCAAAGAAGTTCTTTTTATTTTAACTTTAGTGAGTGAAACATTTGTGACTGTCCAAGGGATTTTGATAACAAATGATAAAATGTTTAACAACGTTTAAACGTTTTTCATTTTGTTGAAAAACATCTTTTCATTAACGAAAAAACGCTTTCTTGTTATGTGTGCAACGTTTTCATGAAAAACATTTTTTTACAAATGTTTAAACGTTTTTACATTAAAATGTTTAATCTATCCTGCAAACGTAAACAATTTTATTTGAAGAAGTTTCTAGCGGTTTGTTTATACATTCGTATGCGCCATTTTTGAAAAGTTCTTTATTAAAACTAGTTATAATTAAAATACTTTTCATCTTTTACTTCATAATTCTTTGATTTAAATATGCATTTGCAGGTAACACATGTAAGTATATTAGAAGTATACTAGAATACATTGATTACCTGGTTCTCATTCATTTAAAGATTAAAGAAACAACAGCCTTTCCAAAGTTTCTACATAGCAACTGTCCGCTATCATTCTATTGATTCTATAGTAGAACAAATTTGATAGAATTGCCATTTTAATCCTTGGGGAAAAGTTTTATGTCTATTTTCGTAAAGATGTACTTTCACTCGGTGAAAGTCGTTGAAAACGGCTGATCTTTATAGAAACAGAACTGGCAAAAACTTATAATTACTCTGTTATAAGAGACATTTCACTTTCACTAAGTGAAGATGCACTCTTAATCAAATTGCTTCACAATATTTTTATTTATCTTTATGGACTGAGATGAACTGATGAATGATGTGCGTGACTGAATCAAAAATCATTACGCTCATACCCGCGACCACAGCGATTGATATGGAAACCGGCCTTTAGTTCCGTCTTCCTAGCTTAATAGCTGCCAAAGTAACTGCTTACCGACTATGAGTGAAAATGATTATTGAGTTCAGTATCTGGTCTTCCTTTAAGAATTTTGAGATTTAAATATCGTTTTTTAGGTTCTTTTTGAACTTTCTTAACTTTATGTTTACTGTGGAGCAACCTGAAAGTAAAAAATTCAAGTTTTAAAACAATAAAACGTTTTTAATGTTACTGCATAAAACGTTTTAAGAAAAGTTTAAACGTTTTCTCTTTTGAATTCTTGAAACGTTCTTAAATTTTGGTAAAAACGTTTTATCATTTTTATCAAAACGTTTTCTAACGTTTTTCCTATTGTTTTTACAATGTTTTTAACGTTTTTCAAAAAACGTTTTATCATTTTGTTATCAAAATCCCCTGGAACGTCACATATTATAAAACGTTTAAACGTTTTCTCTTTCGAATTATTGAAAGGTTTTAGAATTTTGGTAAAAACGTTTAAACGTTTTTATAAAAACGTTTTCTAATTTTTTTCTATTGCTTTTGCAACGTTTAAACGTTTTTTTGAAAAATGTTTTATCATTTGCTATTAAAATCCCCTGGACAGTCACATTTAGATATTTGTACACATTTGTATTGTATTTGTACACATTTCTTGTTTCGAATCAAAGTTTAAAATGCAGTATTTCTGATAGATTTTTCACTTTCATTTTACTTGTTTCAGACTCATCTTCATCGTACCACTCGAAGCCTGACGACGAAAGTATCAACAGTCCTTTGCAATATTCATTAAAAATTTAAAACAAACATAGTATACTTCCATAAAATGATTTATCTGAATTTATAATTTCATTTTACTTCTTTTAATAAAGTTCATTTGTCTTCTTACATATGGTCATTCGAAAAATTAAATTTTGATATAAATGAGGTATCCATTCTTCCAGTTCAGGCATTATGGATATTTCTATGGCTTGAAGAAAATAGTTTCTGGTGTTTTTCATTAGGCCTTGTTTACACTTACAAACCTATTTTAAATGTAAATTATATATAACAATGCCTAGGAGATAACAAAGGGTAATTAAGTATGCAGAATTTCAAATGAAGTTATAAGTTAAAATATGTGACTCACCAGGGAATTTTGGTAACAAACAATACTAAAGTAAATCGTCATTTACGTTAATGGAATAATGAATTAGCGCAATTATTATTGTTTTTATCGTTAATATCGTTAATGGAATTATGGATTAACGTAATATCGTTTTTATCGTTAATATCCTAAGAGCACAGATTACTGTTTATCATAAGTAAAAAGTTCAAGTTGTTTGTTAATACATTTCACATACGTATGTGTCGTTTTAAGAAGTTCTAAAATAACCGCGGTGCAAATTTAGTTATTATTTCGCCAAATACATAGCAATAAATTCAAAACAAACTTGCTTGTTCATGACATGACAAACTCTGACATATTTTTCTAGAAATAAAAAGTTTCAGGAAAACATATTCCTGTACCTTCTCCACAAATCTGAAAGCCACTTAAAATACTATGTTATTTGATTTGGTAATGTATTATTTTGAAATGTACATTACAGGTAGCACCCGTTTGAGAAGGTTTGCCATTCTATAATCTCTTGGGAGAAAACATTTACATTATTCAAGACACATAACATTAAAAAAAATTTTCAATAGCAAAACCTTTATTATTCTTATTTTGAAAGACATTTCACTTGCATTAGGTGGAGATGTACCCTTATCTAAATTGATCAAATCCCAAAATTTCTAGTGATTATTATTGACTTCTGTAACTTCATTATGATGTTTTTAGGTTCAACATTTGGATGAAGGATGAATTGTTCCTAACATAAGCATAATGTTTACTTGAGGGTAATTCTAAAAGAATTGAACTTCTTATGCCAATAATCAAGAGTTACAAAAACTAATATTACGCCAAAAGGTTTCCTTGTCACAAATAAAAGATCACTTACATAAACTTAAGTTACTTTCGTAAATATCAAAAATATAGTTATTTTTTTACAATAATAAGGTTAACTTAAATAAAAGAACAATAATATCTAACAACATTTTCGTGAATAATTAACGCTAATATTGTTTGTTATCAAAATCCCCTGGAATGCCACATATTTCTTTTGTATTATAGTGAGTTTTAAATGCTGCAAGGTTTTCCCTTACCGCTCTCGTTATCAATTAATTTACCATTTTGTTACATTTTATAGTATTTCCACATTGATTGAATCTTGAGAGAAATTGCATCTAAATACATGGAAAAAGCCTTATGCCTGCTAAGGATCTAGTTTAGAACTTATTTTTATTATTTTTTATTATTATAACAACTCTAAAAAACCAAACACAAGAAATCTCATTCAATTTTCATTCTTCAACACAACAGTAACCACCTGCAAAATATATTGCAATAAATTAAACAAGTGTAAGAGACTTACTGGTTTCTTCAAGAACTCCTTTCATCTAAAGAAAAAAACCTTCACATAATAAAAACATTACCCCACCTGCAAAAATCATGAGTCAATAAAGTGTGTTGTTCTGCATATTTTTGCACATATTAATTTTCACACACAAAAAAAAATAAGTATATTGCAAATTAAAAGAATATCCTTTAATAATCTTTGCCAAGAATGGGAAGTCTATCATGGGTCATAGGGCTAAAGTTGAGCCACACTTAACAGCATCCCATTTTAGGCAAATTCCATGTTTGTTTACATTCTGATTGGCATCAACGAAGGAAAGCACAGAGCTTCTCAAATGATATCTGGAATCGTTTAAAGCAAAATTAGTACACATGAAAACTTCTACCATTAACATATTTTAGAAAATTTCTACACAACACATCTAAACAGACAATTTAAGAGCAACAGATATATATTGTAGGTACCTTATTCATTAACTGGTATGAATCATGCTTTAATCTTTTGAATACATAATTTTGTCTCTTCACTTTACTTTTTTGTGGTTGTTTCTTCACTCCAGTCACATAACTGCTGCTAAAGAATCCAAAAATATCTTAAATAAGCAGACTTATACATCCAATGCATATACATGTGTTGAAGCAAAATACCTTATTCCAAGAAATTAATGTGCAAGGAGTTTAACAAAGCTGATGCAGTTATGTAAATTCAATGAGGAAAAACACATGAACACCAGTTTAAGAGTCAGAAATCAGAAAGTATACTCATGAAATTTACATCTTATGATATTTGCTTAAGGAATTATAGTATACATGAAATTAACAGAAGTTTTAAAAAGCACATTAATTAGATGGCACATTAATATCTTGGGAAAAGGTTTTCTTAACCTACAGGCCAAAAGAGGATCTACATCACCATGGTCAAAGCAGCCTTTCAGTGATGTCGATAAAATTTTCTTTGTATATAATAGATGGCAAATATGTCTTATGAAAAAATAAATCATATTGAAAAAATTCTTTTACCTTTGGACTTCATCGGAAGTACGTAATTTCGTTGTTGGTCCCATTTGATACAGATCAATAATACATAATCCAGTTACATATAAACTTTGTATACTTTTTATAAGTGTCTTATCAAATTATCATCCAATCTTGATGATCAATGTTTTTACTCAAAAAAGTGGATTTACTCTAAACAAAAAGTAATATAAAGAGTGAAAATTGATTTGCTAGCAGATAATGATAGAATGCATTTTGATAATTTCGAAAAAGTATTGTGTACGAGGCTTGAAAATTATATATAATAAAAAACCCCAAAGGTATTAGTCGGCAAAAACTTGTAAGCTAATATATATATGCTTAACATTATTGGCTAATTTCATCATTATGAATGATAGTTCTGAACTATTACCCCTAACAATTTGTGGAGTAACTAGTTTCTCGAAAATCCTAAAGCTCTTATCATAAATGCATTCTAATTGACTATCCACAATAAGAAATTGATAAAATTTCCATCAACTGTTTATCTTTGCTAGCGTAACAAAAATTCTAGGAAATCCATTGTTTGTATTTGATTGATTAATAATTTATAATCAATAATGGCAGACGATTTCACGGGCAACAAAGGCCGTTTTACTCTTCTGAAAAGTTTTTCGCAAAAGAAAGAACCGTTTCTTTAAGAACACGAAATTTGAGTGCATCTTCTTTATATCTAGGGTTTTGTTATTGAAGGGTTTTTTCAGAATTCCTATATTTTTCACACCTTTATTTCTTATATCATAATCTGCCAGTTTCCGCTATGAGCAGTTCCTCAGTGAACTTTCTCTCTCATCGCTTATCCCAAACAAAATAACTTCTGTCTTGCGGTGAGAATGTTAAACCTAAGCATTTCCATGAAAATAGGTCACAAATGGGGTCAAACTTCCGTAATTCGAACTTTCTTTAGATTGAACGAATTTCATTGACCATTCACATATTATTTCGTAGTAAATGAAGCTCTGTAAATCGAAATTGTCGTAAATCGGGCGTTTTTGGGTCACTCGTGTGTTCGAATTAGTGAGAGAGCAGTTTACTGTACGAGAAGTAGCTACTTCTTTGTAATTAAAATATAAACGAAAGGTGTGAGCTTTTTTCAAATCTGCTGCCAATAGTGTCATAATGCTCCATAAAATTTCACTGATAGCCCAGACGTTGAAGGTAAAGTAAAAGACATCTTAATACATATTTTGAATATAGTTACATTTTGATACATATAATTAATATTATTCTTTTAGCAATACAAGTGCAATTGGAAAAATTATGCGAAAGTAAGGATTTTTGAACACGTTGGTATTTCATTTCTCACATTCAAGCAAGCAAGCAAGAAATACATTACAACCGCTTTGTTTTTGGGTTTCTGCGTAGCAAAAAATACTTTGCGATCGTCTTTGTTTTTGTTCGTTTTTTTCTTCTTACTGTCCAAATCCAGCGATTTATTTTCAAGGACGTAGAACTTTTTTGTCAATTATGAGAAATTTGTTTTTACCTTTCCTAATAATTGAAAATCATGTTGAAATTATAGATTTTGACTGCTTTTATAGGCAATCTAGAGGTAGTATTTTTCAAAAATTTTCTTGACGCATCGGCCCCAACCCAACTTCGATAATAGAGATTTATTGAACCCTACCCAATATCCTCACTGCAGTAAGTAAATGTGGTGGTAAATTCAAGTGGAAGAACTTTTCATACAAAAACGTTGACAATCTGAACTCAAATTCATGTCGCTCGAACAGTAGGTTTCCACATTTTCATCAACCTCAGGTAAAATGTCTGCGAAGCTATCTTGAAAACGAATGCACGGAACTAGATCTATCAAAACGCCTGTATGTCCATAAAACATTGAAATAGAAAAAACTGGTGATTGTTCAGTTACACTTGAATGGTCATGTATCCTCCTTTTATCGGCATTTTGGTTAAGGTACTTGACAACACCTTCAAACAGAAACTCGGTGACTGCTTTAACATTAACCTCATTACCACCGTTGATGTATGCATTCTTTGAAGAGCGTAAATGCAATGTGCCAAAATTAGGATTATAAGCGATGAAAAGCATTTTCTCTTACAGCAGCAAAATATTACTACGGCCAGGGGACAATATTTATGCAAGATTGATGATAATATATAGCATAAAATTAAACTCGTATGGGGGGCGAACACGCAATTTCAAGAAATAACTTCCACATTGACGCAAGTGCCAATAAGGAAATTGTTGTGAACCAGTTTTCGTTCAAACGATCATCATCATTTTTCCTTGTCCCAATTGAATCAAAGGCACTGAATATTTGTTTTTTACTAAAGAATAGTCAGTTTATCGTCACCAGTATTGCTAAATCTGAAATTAGTATAAAAGTTTGTTGCCATTCCAGATAAAGAGGGTATCATGCTTATACCTTTGTTACATAGTATTCACTTTAAATAGTTTATGCTTATGTGTTTAGCAGTTAGCTCAACTCTTACACTTTCTTTTGTTTTTCATTCTTTTAAATAACCTCTTCCTTCTGATTTGTAACTACCATTTTGTCTATTTCATATTTTACTATAAATAGCTCACTTTGGTTGTTAAGTAAGTTGCTTATTAGACTTTAAACAGAGCAGTTGTGCTCTTGCATTTAGTAAAGCTTGTTTGAGTAAGCTATCATAATTGGATTACATTGTGACATTTTGTTCAACACATCTACTTGCTTGTGGCTGCTTTATCCATGATAGATTGAATTTCAGTAAATTATGTTTATATAACTTGACATATACAGTTTGCTTGTTTGCTTTTCGTTATCCCACCCCTTTCAGCCATTTTGTTTATATTGTCTACTATTTTCTACTTCTACCTTGATCATTTATCCAGTTCTTTGGTTAGATTTCTCTCATCCATTTTAGTCCTTTAATCTATTTGTGTTATGGTCTATGATTATTTTATACATGTATTGTATATGTATTATATGTATTAAAGTGTATTTTTCTTGAAGCCTTACTTTCAAGTGTGGAAATATATCTATTTGCAAAAGGCAGTCACATAACCAACTAAGCACCTGCATCTAACTTATAATGTTATTGAATTTAACAGGGATTTTTTTTTAAAATTGTAACTACCGTATTTCAAAGCATATAGTTTTTGATACAATGACATATAACATAGAACTAGGACGCATATATTTGTAAGGAACGGTGATAACAATATCAAAAGCATGTTCAATTAAGCGATTTTTGCAAGTTCTGCTAGTTCCATATCGTCGATTTTGTTCGCAACATGGCTGGTCTGCAGTGATCTCGTTCCGCGAATGCATAATATCATTAATCACGAAAATGACAATTTTTGCGTACGAATGAAGTCGCGATGGATTTTGAGACATTTCGTTTTTCACCGATCATCTCTGTCAATCGACTATAAAATACTTAACATTCTCTGCCCATACCTCCGTTAACGTTGAATACCAATGGCGTGAAACTTCCATTTTCAACTTGCAACACACGTTCGTTGTACTGTTCTTTCTTCTACTCTTCATTCTTCATGAAGCTCTTATGTAGGTTATTGTTCCTGTATCGATGAGCGTTATGGTCAAAGACCCTAACGTCGCAAAATACTCGTTGACCAGGACTCCAAAAACCTACATCACTGTTGCCCTGCTCGCTTCGTTTCCGACGTTTGCTGTCTGTTCGTTGAGTTTTTCTCCAGAAAGTTTGCTTAGTTGCGGCACTTTTCTTACGTCTTTGCAGGCTTCACTCGAAAGAGAAGCAGTGATATATCTTACTTCGTTATGTCGTAGTGAAAGAAATTCACCTTTTTTGCAGGATAGGGCATGCTGCACATCAAATTTCTGGCCACAAGCACATTCCATTTCTTATCTTGGAATGACCCAATTGTATCTAAGTCTCAAAGCATCCCAGAATTGATCCTTGTAATTACAATGGTCAAGTTGTAATTGAGTTCTATCGGTTTGTTAACCAGTTACTTATTTCAGTGTGCTGATTTGTGTCATTGCTTTTAAGTTGCTGAGAATCCATTCGTAATCTTATATCTTTCAGCAGTTCTTCATTTCTTTTCATTCTGTTTTCTGATCTCGAGTTTAATATCAGAGGTCTTCATTTTTCGAATGTATTGCTCTTGATCGAGAATACTTCTGGACATTATCTTCGTACCAAGCCCGCCAAGACGTGGAGGTAATGATAACAAGATTCTTTCGTCATTATTTCAAATATGTCCACCCGTTAAAGCCGGTAATAAGTTATGGCGCACATCATCTTCAACTGGATTTAAGTACTTTTTAAATCCTTTTATTGTTCTAATGAAGTATGTGTATTTGCTTTGGAATCCATTTACATAACTGGCAACTGGCATTTAACAGGGATTCAGTTTGTTAATTTCTTAATCCATGATAATAATTCCTATCTTTTTATCTCAGGTTATTTTTATATTTTAACTGAATTGCCGTCTTTAGATTTATATATTATATTGTCTTGGAGTAAGGCAGTTTGGTTTGAACCAGCCCAAGATGTGGGTACAGGGGAGTATTTTGGATTGTAAATAAGAACATATATTGGCCTAATCACATGAATGTAAAACGCTCGTTTAATAAGCAGGAAATCTTGGCAATGTCTTACTTTACTACATAAAGCTAATTATTGATGATGATGATGATGATGATGATGATGATGATGATGATGATGATGATGATGATGATGATGATGATGATGATGATGATGATGATGGCTGTAATAATGGTGGTGATATAGAAGGAAATGCAAACCTTTTTTTCGCCAAGTAATTCTTTATAATATTCCGTTTTAGGTGCTAATGTACAATTATTCTGAGCCATTTGGTTCCAATCATCAAAGTTTGCTCTTGTGTATAAGGAATTTTTGATCTGCTTTTAGCTTCCAGGAAGGCGAAGGCCATTCCGAAACCTGTGACAAAACAGCAAATGCCTGTCTTTGACAACTTTAATAATGAAAGGTAAATGTTTTTGATATTGTTTCTTTCCTAGCCGTGATATATTTTCCATTTATGTTTGTAATCATCCAGTGTTTTGTATCTCTTACTACTAGGCTGTAGCTCAAAAGAGAAAGTCAACAGATGATCCCAGTGGTAGGGGACTAGTACTAGTGTATATAGTTACTTGTTTCTAAGTAGTTCATAAATAAAGTAGTTTAATCAGAAAGTTTAATAGTTTACAAACATTATCTTTAGATGTTTTTTATAGTATTTTCTTATGGAGTTCTCAATAAAATATGTGAATACGTGTCAACTCAAGCATGCCAACTATTATCAAAATTATATAACAGGGATGAAGCAAGACATTTTGAGTTGGGGAGGCCAAATAAATCTTTATTATCGAAAGAGGCCCCACCATGGTTGGGGCCGATGCACCAAAAAATTTTTTGAAAAATACTACCTCTAGACTGCCTATAAAAGCAGTCAAAATCTATAATTTCAACATGATTTTCAAATATTAGGAAAGGCAAAAACAAATTTCTCATAATTGACAAAAAAGTACGTCCTTGTGGAAATTCCAAGTGCAGAAGAGTATACACCAATGCTACCTAGAATAGACTCAGCAGCTGCTTCAATAATCAACTTCCCAAGTCAACAGCAAGTATGGTTCATTATCAACCTTAGCCTCTGCATGAATTTCAAATTACACCAATTTGACATATACTTTTATTTTGACACCAAAATACGGTTTACTGTTTTCAGGATTTTAAAAGACTGTAATAATGAAGTTGCTATTGCCCATAACCAAAAAAGATTGATGCAAAAGATTACAAGTCAAGAAGCCCAAGAAACTGTAGTTGTTGGTGATAAGAGAGAGAGAGAGAGAAAATTGTCAAGGAACCTGTTAATTCCGATATGTGGAAGCAGACTGGAATGTGGAAGAAAATAAATATTCATATGTTTTATATACGCATATAACAAAGAAAATTCATTGATCACCAAACACGATCAACAAACATCTGTGTTGTTTGCTTTTAACTTGTGAATAGTCTTAAAGCTACTGTTACACTGTCAGCTTATAGCATAATTCTTGTGTGTTTTTATATTAAGAAGTTTTTGCAATTAAATCTAAGAAACGCAAGTTCGGATATTCTTAAAACGTTCTACTAAATATAATATATATAAGATAAGTTATAAGAATTAAGTAGTTACTACTTAAAAATGTTCTGCGTAACTAAAAGATCTTTATTAATCAAGTTCATACGTTTGATTCGCTTCTATAAAAACGTAGCTAGTTATAAAAACTATTAGAAATATGTTATAACACGATTACGATGTACTAACAGTAAATATCAGGCTAGCGAAATATAAACACCTATTGAGAATACTACAAACATAAAACACAAAATGTGCATTCAATAGCAAACGCAAAAACGTAGTGATGAAAAAGCGTAATAGTGAAAATTTGCAAACAATAGGACGTTTTTCGGAAACCTTTCCATGTATCCAGGTATGAAAAAGTATTCCTTTGCATCATCTTAGCTAAGGAAAATATAACTTATCTTGAGAGGAACCCAGTGTGAACGCCCAAATTTTTTAGACATAATTCGACGATTTCCTTCTGCCAAATGCGCTCGTTGGGTTTTCTTGCTGACAGCCAGGACCAGCGGTTCTTCGATGCCATTAGCTTTCATATTATTTTCGTGCGATTTCGTGTATCTTTCATGACCACCGTGTTTCCGGTAGATGTTTCTGTCAAATTCAGTGTATTTATAAAGGTTAGGGAGACGTACCAGATGAACTCCGGTATTGTTTTTCAGGTTGATTTTCAAGATGAAGGATTTTGTCGGATTTTGTTGTTACCACATTCTGGGATAAAGGGAATAATGAGAAATATCTTGCTTCCACATTCCGGAATGACCAAGATGGTTCGAAATATGTTGCTTCCACATTCCAGGAATGAGTAAGACAAGGAGAAGTATCTTGCTTCCACACTACGAAATGAGTAACTTAATGACCAATATTGCTTTCACATTCTGGAATGAGTAAGATGAAGGAAAATGTACTGCTTATGAATAAAATAAGAAGAGCTAGTATTAACATTTTAAAATGCCTATTGGTATAAAGTTCTTTTCCTGTAGTTCAATAAAAAATTGGCTATTAATTACGATACTTTTCTCTTCTTGTGCCGGATTTATTATGTCTTCTACAAAATAATGTTTGACTTTACTCAAGGGCTGAATATTTTTTCCAAACGATGTGTATTTGTTTTTAAGTTATACATGACCAAAATTATTTAGAAATTTTTCGTAAACATCATCTTGAATTGGTCTCGGTTTTTCTTCGCTTACTGCTGTACTGCCAGTAAATGTCGCAATCGCCAGTAAATGTCGCAAACGCCAGTAAATGTCGCAAAATTGCCAGTAAGTGTCGCAATTCAACAGTAAGTTTTCAAAATCGCCAGTAAGTGTCGCAACTATAATTTTCATTCGTTTTAATTTTTTTAACAGTAAATGTCGTAATGTTTTTCAAAATCAACAACAAATGTCGCAAACTTACACAAAGTGATTTTTGATCATTATAATGGGGAGGGTATGAAAAGGAAAGAAGACCTGTTGCTTAAATCAATCGGTCAGGACTCACATTGGGGAAATCATGAAGCATGGAGTAACTAGTAGCAGCTATTAGCGAAAAAAGTAAAAGGAACTTGCTATTTGACACAAATGTTGAAAATTATAGCTGTCTTTTTTTATATGTTGCAATCTCTGTGATATGTCAGAGCACTGTGCGATGGTAGTACGACATCTTGATCAGAATAATCAGTGTCGAGTTCAAAACAAGGATGATATTGGTTAGAAATGGAAATTAAAAAGTTTTTTACTTTAAGTATTTGACTCATTGCAAAACTTAAAACTTTAAGCTTTAGTGAATTTTTAAATGAAAATTAGAAAATGTCCATTCTGCATGATTAAAACAAATACATCTATTGATTTCGTTTTTATATTTTATATATCACATTTGGGATATTCAGTTTGAAAAAAGCGTTTTTCTGTGTATACATAGCCTTACATCAAATGATCGGTAATATAATTTGTTGCGATCGCAATAGCGACAGTTACTTTTTGGGGGATGATCTAGCTATTTCTGATAAAGACAGCTGTTGCAAACTATCAAACCTAGAAATTACATTAAGTTCAAAACAATTCGGATCTGTAAATTTCAGACATTTGACCTCAGCAGAGAAAAACAACTTATCCCGAAAGGAAATGGTGCATTCTAAAGCTGTCACAAACTGTTAAATATCATAATGCAACATTCTACCATAATCTATTTAGTCTAGGTTAGCAAAGAGGTCATCCGACTCCAATTCACTTCCGATCGCTTCTGTGATGCCAGTTTTATCGAAGCCTTTCTTGATAAGATTTTCAAGAACACTATTTCTTAAGTAATCGTACAAACCAATGACCCATTTAGCATGAATTGGTCTCATTACCGTTAGTATTGTAGTAACATCGACTTAACATTGGTACATTTATTCAATCACTGAACTTATTATTCAGAAATGAATGAACACTGTTAACATAATAAGGTTGGTATTCCTTTGTTAAATTCGGTGGCGCGAATACAATAACACAATTGTTATCTTCAAGATCAAAAATTAATCAATATAAAATGAAAGCACGGAAATTTGGATGGATGTTGTACATACTTTTTTATAAGCATAAAAACCTTGCAAAACAGACTTGAATATGCTTAGCTTCAAAGCTGATTTTTCCAGAGAGTGCTTAACCTACTCCTATGATTACTTGCTTGAACGTCTGCTTAAACCACGAAATTTCATTTGACAAATTAACTTTTATAAAAGCCTTCTTATTCACTATCTGCGAAATAAAAACATTGATCAAAATCTGAGTCTGCTGATAAAACAAAAAAAAAATTGTTTTGATAAACCACTGTACTCCTTTGCAAACATTGTATATGAAACGTAGCAAATGTCAAACACACTTTTCGTATGAGGAAGCTAATCTGAGAAGAAAGTTCCATCACGCAAAGCCACTACCAAAGCGACCTGTTTGCAAACTTTCTTCACGTGTTTGAACCGCTGCAACAAATCATGGCAGAAGCAGCGGGAACAGTTTCTATCATTTCTTGAAGTGTCTTGTTATTCCCTGGCAACAAATAAAGAAAAAAAATCTACAGAGCAACAAAGTAAAAGCTCTGGTGACGGCTCACCATCAAGTAGCAGTTGTTGTAACATGATGATCCGTTGATCACTTAAAGACTTCCTAAATTTTGAATATTTGAAATGTAATGTGCTCTTCTCACTCGTGTTAAATGGTTTATTTCATTGGTTTGTTCCTTTCCATTGTTTTATTAGAGCTATCGAACTTGGTCGCGAGTGTTTACAGATCTGGGGGTAAGATGTTTTCGGTGTCGCTTAGTAGAGGTTTACTAACAATATCTTCTTTTTCTCGCGTTATCTCTATTTCTATTTTGTGTGTGTTTTGAGAGATTTTCAAGTTTCGTTTTCGAAAACTTTATTTGTTGCAAATAAATGGCAGTGCTTATAAAATACGACGTTTTCTGTGAAATAAAATTTTCAGACGCAAAACATTTCGGATACGAAAAAATTCGCACAATTAAATTTTCGGACAAGTCATTGTCCGAAATTAAAAACTTTCGAAATGCTTCATACTTAATTAAGATACTACAGTTAACATCTGCGTATTCCATCACGCAAAGCACAAATAACATTGTTCGAAATAGGAGGTGTTCTATTTAACTGAAATAAAGCAGCCTTTATGAAACTCTATCAAGATTTCCTGTAAAATGGTTAAGAACAATTTTTGCATTGAGCACGATGCTTGAACAGAAAACCAAGAAAGCAGTATTAAACAACTTTGGTGAATTTTTAGGCTACCAAAATAAACCCAATATATCTTTGCCGAAATCTGGTTTGAATACATCTTATAATTTCTGGCCTCCTTCTGAGGGATTTATATTTTTCTTAAGCGATCATAACTAACTTCAACCTCGAACCAGAGATTTTGAATATTTGAAATGTAATGTGCTCTTCTCACTCGTGTTACCAAAACATAACATAAACTAATTCGAACATTTCGTTAATTCGAACAGTTTTTTCGGTCCCTAGGCTAACAAACACTCGTTAATTCGAACTTTTGCGCACTATTACTCTACAACTGTAGTGAAATGAAGACTTTGTTCTTATGGTGGTAAAATGTTTTTCAACTTTTCAATAAATTGTTTATTCCCAGTAAAATAAAGTTTACAAGGTATTTGGAGTCCTGCTTTATCACCAAAATTAACTTTTTTGTCAGTTACTTCTACTTTGCAGCTATTGTCATCGCTTGCTTGAAGAAAAAACGATATTGTTTTTACAAAATGGCTTGTCTTTTCTTTTGCCAAATGTCCAATCACGTTGTTCTGTATGACTGCAACAGCGTATTTGTCAAATTCACTTTCTTGTTTTACTCGACTAACTAGAACTTCTCCAATTTTCGGCTGCCATATTTCCATATAAGCATGGTAACCTATACGAAAACATTATGTATTCCTTGAGTACAATAATTTAGTAGTTCTTCTTCTATCCCAAAATCCATGACTTTGCAGAGCGTTGTAAACCGTTCTATTCTGAAATCATTTGACGCTCGATTTTTAAGACATTAATGTTTTTTTCTTTCATTCTTTCTTCTCACTTCTTCTTGTTTGTTGTCGATGTGCAAGAAAGATGTAAGAAATTTTATTCCAGTTTCTTATTTTTCCCAATTATCTGATAATTCGAACATTCGTTAATTCGAACAAATTTTTCGGTCCCTTGGATGTTGGGATAAACGGATGTGTACTGTAGTAATATAAATTTATACGTTAAAAATAAATATGTTTGTGTGAGCATATAACTTAATGCAATAAATAATAACGAGAAATTGAAACGACATATTATATTTACGAATATTTCGTCCAACCTCTGAGGACATTATCAACGTATGAAAATTACGCCCCAAGTGATATCTCCCGTTATGGTTCTTCCATACAAAGGAAGACAAAGAGTAAATTTAGTTCGTAAATTGAACCGAACAATAGACAGTATTTTACCAAATAATGTCAAATTAACAACACTGTATAAATGTACCAAACTCTCATCTAAATTTTCGTTGAAAGACGAATCTGACAAACATCACAAAAACGATATTGTCTAGTATCAGTGTCCAGATAAGAATTGTACTGAACGTTACATCGGTGAAACTGGAAGAAGACTTTCTGAACGCATAATCGACCATCAGAAACGTGACAAAACTCTCGTGTATACCAACATACAGAGAGGACTGGACACGAACAGATAACTTCACTATTTTAAAGGAAAACTGTAGAGGATATAGACTCAAAAGATTTGTGAAGCGTTGTATATTACAGATGACAAACCGTCATTGAACAAACAAGAACAATCTGTGGAATTGGCTTTATTTAATTAACTATCAACAGCAAGGGGAGAGTGATTTGTATCTCTAGCGACTACGTTACCCTTACTTGTCATTTAGGCCGTTCCTGGTGACTAGGTTGTGTCGTGATTTTATGTTATATGTAGAAGGTCAGGTCTTAGTAGCAATGTTGCTTAAAAAATGATGATTTTTTAGTAGTAATGTTGCTTAAATTGTTGCTAAGTATTAATTGAAAAAATTTTTATTTCCAGTCTTGAAAACCTTTGTCTAAACTTAAGTATTTAAGTACAAAGTGTAGAACATAGTACTGCAACCTAGTGTAACCACCTAGTGTAACAATTTTAAGAAATGTACTGTAGCTATGCTAGTACTGCATCATTTCAAAATTTCATGCTGCTAAATTATGTAAGATCCATGTAGCACTGTTGCTTAACTTTTTGAGAAAATTGACTAGTGTTGCTTATAAACGTGTTGCTTATAAACAAAAAGTGTATTAGTTAATATAGACACAATTCATGATTCACAACTTGCAAAAAGGTAGTTTTTCTCTAATAAACAAAATATTGAGATACAATGAAAGGCTGACAATTGCAGGTATGATTTTAAAAAAATGTGGCAAAATCGCAAAATTCAGAACAATCGGAATTCTCTTATAAGACCGATAATAACTGAAACTACATTAAAATCCAAATAGTAAAGTGTTAACGCTTGTTATACTAATTAGCGGGCAACACAAAATTCAGACCGAATGTAACAAACATGAAAAGTGCTAAAAGTTACTGAAAATTTAGTATCAAAATCAAAAATCAAAAATTCAAAATATTCTGTATCAAAACGTCCAGCTCTAGCTGGTCATTCATTGACATCAGTTTCAATCTTCCATGTTAAAGACCATGAATTTCGGTGTATGACTGTGTATAGTGATGCAAAGCCCGTTTTTTCCAATAACTCACGAATGTATATTTATGGAAAGTTCTTTTGCGACGATGAGTCTTAGCTAATATTATCCTTTACGCATCTAGTGGCTGACTAATTAGGGCCAAGAAAATTTTGCAAATTTTATTGGACTAGAGTAGCCAAAGCTGTAGAAAATACTAAAATACTAAACCGACAAATATTGGGAGTGTAAAGCTCCCTGCTCCGCGGTTCCTTTTAATTGAATCAGGAATTTTAGCTGTAGGATCATCAATCAAACTCTATTAGAGTTACGAAAGAATTTTACATTTTAAATCCACGAAATCTCTAAATTTGCACCTTTTTGGAAATTATCGATGGTGAAAAATTTTGAATGACATTTTACTACAAATAGGTTTGAACTTTGCCGAGTGAAAAAAGCAGAATTCACAGTTTAAAATTTGAGTATGTGTTGCTATAAACAGAATGAATGTACAGTATGTGGTCTATGCAATTTTTACAAAATTACATAACTTAAAAATTCGCCTCACTAATGCACGAACATATAAAAGAACAACTCAATCACGAAAGTCCAATGCTCGAGACTATGAGGAGTCAGAGGATCAGAGTTTAAGGGATCAATAATCGTAAAATCTTCAAGCAGACTTCTGGTTGGTTACTATGATCATACAAAGCAACAGAGTCTTGCATATTTTTAGTAATGGTGATACCAAACATTAAATTATTGAACAAGAAGCTTTCCGGAACTAGTCAAAATTTTCTGGAAAGCTGTGACTATTTCGGCTGAAATGTACAAAAGTAAGTAAGCAATAACAATATGGCCCAAATAGTAGTCAAATTTACTCAGAAACCCTTACGCTTAAAAAGATCCGCAAGGGTAGGAGACAAGACTTCTCAGCCTGCGTTTTTTTTATTTATGTTATGACCTTCTCGAAGATTTTCATAACAAACCATAAATCGTTGAGTGAATTGCATTATAACGTTACGAACAACAAAAGAAATAACAATAGAAATTGCTAAAGTAACGTTATTTTAAAAAGGATATCGTTATATATAACGTTTCATAGTGTGTCATCAATATCCCTTGGAGCGTCACGTGTAGTTCGGCAAAAACATTTTCGGGAACTGTACGGATAGAATAAACTTTCAGTCTGAATAGTAGTAGTTAGAACTGCAAGAAGGTGTTTCAATAGCAGGTCAACAAGGCTTGGTAGCATTTCACAGGGAAAGTCAATGAAATTAAATTTTAAGAAGAATAGAAAGTATATATTGAGTATAAAAAATATAAAGTGCAAAATATATTGCTGATCACCAGCAGATTAGAAAATTACCAAATAGAAGACAAGATAATGAAAATTAACGCAGGGAAAATAATTTGTTTTTACAAGAATAAATCTATATGTTTGCAATAAAATAATAAAAGATTGACTTATGTTGGCAATAATATGAAAATTCAAAATTAGAAAAATTACTCACGGCATAATCAAAAACAGTTCTTGTCGTTTAAGGATAACTGATGCAAATAAATCAATAAAATAATTCCAATTGTCGTTGTTCGCATACCTTGCTAAAGCTCCAGATTTAGACGGATTTTTTTTAAACACGGTGGGGCATGAGTGCTATGAACTATCTGTCTACAAATAACCTTCCATGGCGAAAGATTTATTGAATATATAAAAACCATATCTTACAAATTACTTGGTATTTAAGAACATTGGATTTGATGATGAGATTCCGGTACCAAACGGTGGACTGTGTAAGTTGTTCTTTGATGGTATAGTGTTATTCATGCTAGATGATGCGGTTTTGGTCAAAACTGAAGCTAAGTTGTTGTTTGACTGTGCAGGGTTATTCAAGCTAGATGACGCAGTTCCGGTAGAATTCCAAGTTGGTTGTGTTCGTGAGAGGCCAGTGCTTCTAATTTGGTTGGGTATAATACCAGCACGCAGACAACAATGGAGTCTTGGACGCAGAAGTTGTGGGCATTCCAGCATTAGCTGATTGTGGCAAGTTAGAGACGTTAGGCTTTGGTGATTAGGTTTCTATGGTATCCTGTGTATTATAGGAACTTGTGCTGTTATAGATTTTTCCATGATTCTGTATGTCGCTAGTTGTGCTAAAAGTACGTAAGGGGACTGGCTTTACAGAGGGCCATCTCTGTAATGGATGACTGATCTTGTTGCTTCGTAAGATGCAATAGAATTACCATAATCTTCCACTATTATTGGATGAACCATTTCCTTGTATTTGATCAAATATCGAGGGTAACACTGATCTCTTTCGAAAATGACATACTTGGATGGATTTTGCATATTGTTTACACAACTATCATACAAGTCATGTGTTGACGTATCTACTTCAGGAGGTCTCTTCAATGTAGAATTTCCCTGGAAAATAATTTTATATTGAAACTTTAGAAATTGTTCTCGTTTTCGAGGGAGTTGAGGGATAGATATACAAATCAATATAGTAGACAAGTAGATAAGAAACGAGCAAACAAACAAATAAGTAAATGAAATATTCTACAAGGGTGAAATGTGCACCAAAAACTTAAGTATCAAAGATATGAAGATCATGTAGAGGTATTGATTTCAAAAAAAACGACGAGAAGGCTTACCAAAGTAAATCTTCCAGCCAAAATTTGAGCCACAAACATATAGTGAACGCCGCTATCATCAGCTGTTGTGTACTGATGGCTGTATGAAGCAGAAGTGGAGAAGTAGCTTCCTTCACCATACACAGTTGCATTTTTACCAGATAATCTCCAATCAAAGCTCTGCATACAGATTTTGTCGACATTCTTATGATCAGTGCCATGATAAAGGAATTTTTTGTTAGCCCCTCCCAATTTTTCCAACAAAATGACTTTATTCCTGCGGGAAAATTAAGTAATATGGGAATAATTGGAAATATTTTAATATAAAACAAGAACTGCACGGCTTAAAGACTTCAGGAAGTGGAAAGAATTTGCATAACTACTTTCAATGATGTAAATAACACATCTGAAGATGCAAGATTAATTGCCAGAATTACCTGAAAATAACCATCAAACTAAAATTGAGCATCTTCTTTATGAAAATTTTTATGTGATAAAGAGCATATATTCTTTGAAGTGTGTATAAGAATATGTACATCCTCTGTGATTCTTCAACAATTTTGTCCACTGCGAAGTTGCACATATTTGTTAAAATCACTTGAAACCTGTCTTTCAACTTTTACTGCTGTCCTTTATTGTTCTTACTGTCTGTCTTGTATGCAGTCATTTTAACTTACATATCATACAAGAACTTTCCTGCAAAGACTTTTTTATTGTACTGACGATGACTTTAAATGTCATTGAAACTTTATACACATTTTAAAATATAACGAAGAAATTATTTGAAAAACTCAATAAAAAAACATGTAACCTTTCATAAATATTGTAATGGTGTTTGTTGCATATCTCCCTTATGTCTAGCACCAATACACTGCAGAGTATAGAATCTTCAAAGTCCTTCTGCAGCATTTTATACTTGGCTGTTGTCAAAGTGATTTTCTCACCAAGGTTGCAATTGTCGGGCCAATGTGATGGTTTCTGAAGTCCAGTCCTTACTTGATATCTTGAAAAATAAATGATTATAAATAATCTTGTCATGCACTTATTAATAACACTAAGATTATGACTATTCCCACTAGAACTTTAGCTTCTGATTGAAGAACAAATTTAGAAGGAAAAGTCATTATTACCTCTTCATGTTTTCCTTTGTTTTATGAGCTGGTCTTTGTCGAACTCTTCTTTCTGTCATGTATCGAGGATCCTGATTTTGTTGTATCATCGTATCAAACCATATGATATAATGATATTTATCTGTTTTAAATTCAAACGATGTCTTGCCATTTACAAATGCTAATTCTATCTCTTGGAAGTTAGTCTAAACTTTATGACAGTATGCAATAAATTTATAGAAACAGCAACTTTTAAAGGCACATTCAACTGCACTAACAAAAACTTTCCAACAATAATTAGGACGGAATTAATGTCCAAAATTAAAATTGGCTCAATCTGAGTTTTGTCTAAATTTTGGCACACAAAATGTCCTTCTTATAAAATTTTAATATCCTTCAATAGTGTTTTTACTTAACACAATATCGTGCAGACCAAAATTGTTGTTACGTTTCAAGGATATGATTGGATTTTAATTACAGTAACTAAGGATAGCAGTGTTGATACTACCCCTTTTCAAGAAGTAGAGCTACGGGAAATTAAAAATAAAAACATGCGGAGTCTCAGGATCATTTTGTGAAATATAAAATAAAAGCTGTATCGTTATTTAGTATGTTGTAAGCATGATAATGTGCTTTAGAAAAAAAATTAGAAAACCATTTGGTATGCATGATAGAACATTGTGATAACAAAAAAGAAGAGAAAGAAGGTGATGAATTAATTGTAAGAACTGGCCACAGATCTTCTAAGGAAGATTACTACTGTATAAACCTATTTGGCTAAAAGATATTGAACTGTTACAAATTATGACTATTGTGAAAATATATCTCTCAAGAGTCGAAGGTTGAAAACCATATGGGCTTCGAACACATATTCCCTATGAGTGTGAGTTTTACATGAACTATGATCGGTGTCACCAAACAGTGGACATAATAGAAAAACGGGTGGCACATATTATTGATATCTAAGTTACTTACAGATCGAAAAACAACAGCATGTAATTTTTTTATATATACTAAACAAATATTTTGCTATAGGTTTTTTCTTAGAGTGACGAAAATTTATAAGAAAAACATTTTTTATATTTTTGGGGCTAAAGTCTCATAGACCGTCTGACACACACTACATTTTGAGGATGAATGCTTATCGACAAGGCCCGTGACAAACTGTCTGAAATTTCTTTTTCCAGATAAACAAAAATCTAATTGTTGTCCGTGTAGGATCTACATCACCACTGACGTCCTAATCTTTCAAAGTAGTGTACCATATTGTATGTGGTCAGTAGCTTGTGTAAAGCATTTGGATAAGAACTAAAGTAATCTAGAGAAATACTTTTAAGAAATAGACTAGGCCTTATAAGAAATTTATATTTGTTTGTTTTCCTTCTGAATGCTTTTGGAGGAAGCAAAAATTATGAAGACAGACATGCATGCCTTATTTATGGCATTAATTACTTAATTACTTATGTACGTAGACAAATGTTTGAAATTTTGATGACAGTGTCGATATCTTGTTAAAGCCGTTTCCAAAACCAATCTGTTCGAAGTGTTTTGAAGTCTGGATGTGAAGTGATACAGTGAATGTTATCCTGAATATCATTTAAAAGAGTTGCATTCTCCTGGCAGTATTTACATTCAGTCAACTTCAAACTGTTATAGATCACACAGTTCCGACATCTGCGCCAATGTGAGTTCTCTCTTGCATCAAGGTCTTCCTCTTCACTGCTTTTACCTTTTTATCGACTAGAAGTTCATCAAGTCTTATTATTTGATTCTTCTTCTTGGTTTTACTCGGGTTTGTTTAGATAGCATCCCTATTCTTAATTACTTCACCTTCCTCATCAGTAGTATCAGATATATTTGGTGATATTCTGCTTCACTGTTTGTCATCCTTATCATTTCTCTATCTTCGAGCGTAACTTGAGCATAATCACGTCATATCACGTGACTACGGCTTCTGTCTTGGACATCAGCGCTAATGTTTTTGGGTTCAATTATGACGTACTACGAAGGGAAGGAAAGTTATTTTTAGTCTCAAACGAGTATTATTTTTACTTATTTGATTTTTTGAATGAATTTACAAAATCTTATCTGAAGGTTTGATACCCCTTTAAAACCAAGTAGAGCTTTAATTCAGCAAGAAAATTTGTATAAATTAACTGTCACATTTTTGTCGAATTTTACCAGAATAAAAGTAATTTAATTTGACATGGCAACTATGCGGCTGTATAAAGCTGTCCTAAACATCTCTTTTTTTCTTCCATGGAACGACACACTTGCAGCTGTTTCCCATTCAAATTTTAGCGTCACAGGCTCAAAGATTTTTATATGACTTTTAAAGAAAAATGCGATGAAAAGGAGAAATTTGTAGTTTTGTTAGAAGAAAGTTTGTGAAATATCTCGTTAGAAAGCATGGCTTTGTATAATGCTGTTGGTTGTACAAGCAATTCAAACGATAAAAGATAACGTGAGAATTATCAAGCTAAAAACAAAATATACGCAACATCATCTACATGACACTCCTTTCAATGTTGTAGATACAAAGTCGAAACCGCTCAAAGTTAAATTTACATAACCAAACAAGGCAAAAGACGTTGGTACTAATACAAATGCATCCTTTCATCCGTTATCAAACGCCTCCATGGAAGAAATGACACACTTACAAAGGGAAAATATTGAAAAAATAACAAAGAAAGTGAAGATAATCTTGACAATCGTTTCAATTTCTGACGACAAACTCCAAAATGACAATGAAAGTCTTCTAACAATTGTGAAATAGTTCTTTTGTGATGAAAGATTTATTGTGTCCCTTTCATCAGTAACAGAACTCCTAGTCTTTTGTTCAAAACGATGTCATAACAGATTTCATTTTGCAAATATGTTTAAAAAGGGAGCAATGTTCGCTGTTTCGCTGTTATGTAAAGATAATAATGACACCACGTAGTATTGGCAACTCATATTTAATCAAAGACTGCCTGTTTTCGTTCCTTCTCATGTTTGCTTTCTATATAAGGCACATATCAAGCATTTTTTAATGGTTTGGCAAAACTTTTCAATTTCCATTCCTAGGAAGTTGTGTATCCACCATGTATACTGCTTTTAGCCTGCAACTGAGATTATCACTTCTTAAGGTGGTTCATACCAAGCTGTCACTTTTTTTTAAAAAAAATGTATCAAACTGATTATTTTTTACTCATATTGATGTTATGGATGGGATTAGATGAAAAACAGTAAAAAAATCAAAAATTCATAATGGCAGCCCAAGCCGCGACAAGTAAATTCTCTAAAATATATATGATGCGGGTCGGTTAATAATTTCATAATGGTTCATCCAATACACTTGAAATTTGACACAGTAATCCTTAATATTTCAGGAAACGCGATTGACCGAAAACTTGAAAATTTTTTAAAAAATGTAAAAATTAGAGTTTTAGATCATAGAACACTTTATTGTGATATACTGTGTGAAATTTGAGAATAAATGGATCCACGGTTGGAAAATTATAGGCCGACCGGTTAATACACTGCTATAAAATATTGAAAAACCGACAAAAAAATTCATCAAAAAATTCTTAATCAAATGCACCAGCTTTGTATGTGAGTCCTTCAATCTCTATATTTTTGTCCTGTTCTTTACTCCACTTCTTTCTGCTCATTTTCCTTCTCTTCTTAGAAGTTTCCAAGACTTTGTAAGCTACATTATGTTTTCGCTTTCGGTTTATTACAGAACAACCATGCATTGTGAAACAGCCTGGTTCTACGTTCAAAACTTTCAAAACATCCAGTTTTTCTTTTGAACCATAATTAAAATGACCAATAGCATCATACACACCTAATGACAGGGTAGACAATCCAACATGTGTATGTTTTGGCACTCTGTTCCATATCATGCCATTAAAACTCTCATTGCAGTTTTGGGTTTTGCCATGGAGACATTTCGATAGCATTTCTGGTTTGCATAAATCCAGATAAATGGGCCAAATGGTCTTCCGTATTTCCACTGACAGATTGTGTTTTTCTTTGTACAGGTTAGTTCCATTTAATTTGTCTTTCTGGAATTGACACCAACTGTTAGTATCTTTAGGGCATGAATTGTGATACCCAGATAGATGGTAAAATGACGCCAAGCACGCTTTTCTCGTTGCATCAAGGCAGCCAACGTTTTGCCGTAGAGCTATACCGAAGTAGTTTTGGAGCAGGTCTATCTTGGATGTTGTCAAGCCATTTTTACCCCCAAGCTTTTTCTCTTTCCTTATTCTACGCAGACGACACCCAACCTTTTTCTGGTAGTGGCCAATACACTCAAACTTGGTGACGGGTTTAGACGGTCCATAAAATTCTTTAACAGCATTATAACTTTTGCTATCCCCGTCACCGTAGAATGATGTGTAATAAAGCCCATGTTTCCTTATTGATTGTTCATATAACTTGATTGCACCAACTTTCTCCATGTTGGGAGATGATCCACTATAATTCAGATTGCATTTGTGATTTGCCTTCCATAAATTATACTGTGCTGGATCAGTTTTGTTTACTTTTTCCATCCGTGTGCAACCTTTACATGATTTTGACATGATTGCACAGTTCAGTACTTTTCCTTTGTCCACTGAAATTGCTGTCACAACACCCAATGTTGACGAAAAGCCTCTCCTTTGCCAACTTCCATCAATGGAAACAGCAACATCGGTACTCCTCCCCTGGAGTTCACGGGCAGCATCACACATACTTTGTTCAGCGACAGTTTTAACAGCACATTTCAACACGTCACTAAGTTTTCAATATGCAGACTTGTTCATAGGATCTGGCATATTTAGAAACACACATAACTTCTCCAATTGACAATGCCCTGCACCAATTGCTCGCATACCATAAACGGATCGAACATTTATTTCCATGTGCTTATTCCCACCGAAACATGCTCCTGAAAGATTAGGGAAGAGACAGAATAACGAAAAATTAGGCTTCATAAATCACCATATTCCTTTGTACAGCAACACGTTCTTGACCTCTATCAATTCTTTCAAAGCATTGTATTTATCGCATTTTATCTGCAACACTTACAGTAGCCGAGCTTCATTTGGATGCCACTGGCCTTCGGGCAAGTTACAGCAATGCTAACATATCTCTGGCGGTAAGTCAACTATTAGTTGGAAGTCGGCGGGAAGAATGGCCAACCATTACGGATGAAAGCCCAAGGACTTAAAACTCCCAGTTACTTACTTACTTACTCAAAAACGTTTTATGAGGAAAAGTGCCCTTTTGTGACCCGTCTTCTCGTAACAGTACGGAGCAATAAGCAAGTTTGAAAATGACTGTAGAGTGATTGTTCTTGCGTTGTGACTAGTTTTTCAGTTTACCACGCCTGTGAATCAATGTGGACAAAACACTGCCCCGATTATATTGCTATGGGATCGTTTGATTTGATTTTGCGTCCACATTAGGGCAACTGTGAGAAATTAGAACCCCTAACACTTGCTTGACTTGCCCATGTCAGGATAAAAGGATTGATGTTTGACCTCTACAGCCAACATACGGTGGTACCTTAATTACTTTTCATTCGCTTACTTACCATTTTTTCACACAAAACAAGAACTCTTCATGGTGCCACCGTTCAACTAGCTATTAAGACCACCTATGTAGATCAAATCGTGAATATCAGTTGTTAATGACAAAAAACTTTCAACCCTCTTAGATTTTCTTTAATGAGTAATTAAGTTCAAAAAGGGGTCATAACAGAGAGTGCCAATGTTATTCAACTTCTTGACAAAAAACCGCAACCAAATATTTACATTTATTCCTGGAATTTGCATAGAAATGGCAAAAACTTTTTAAACATTAGGGCATCAAAAAGTCAAATTTCATATGGCAATATTATATGATTGGCTATGAATTGGTCAATAATGTTTTGATGCTTAAGTCTACATCTTTAGAGCTTCTGGCATGTTGAAAATCGGCACCATAAGTTTTGTGGAATACAAGCTTTTTAATTTTTAAGATTGGCAGCAATGGGGCATAATTTCGTAGTAAGCAACATTAGGGCAACATTTGAATGATGTGAGCAATTTTTGGTCTTGAAGCTTTTAGATAACTATGGGCTAACAACTACTGTTCTAATGGGTCAATGTCCCTCTCCAACTGCTTCCTGAATTTTGAAGTCATAACCATAGTACCAAATAATTTTTTCACCACCCGAATTTGACAATAGAAAGGAGTGACCTTTTCATTTCATGAAAAGAAATTCGCCTTGAGAAAAATAACTTTTCTGCCTTTGGTAATTATAAAAGTGGTGTCCACAAAAAACATGTAGCTTTCCTCAATTGGGCTAATTCTACCACACAAATTATTATTTAACTGTTCAAATGCAAGTTTAGTTTAACGCAAATTTATAAGCAATATTTGATGGGGAACAGTTTCTTTCTGTTGTGGGCATACCGTCATTCCTCTTATTATAGTGCGTCCTTTAGTTAGTGCGAGTAGCCTTTTTTTCGAAATTTTCTTAATATTTTTCCTCTATATTTAAGTGTGACACTGCTTTAATTTTTGTTTTTCCTCTAAATTAATGCGCCTAAGGTCGGATTTTCGGATTTTAGTGCAAACCAGATAATTTAGGGGACATGGTTTTGCTGTTATTTTTATCTTTATCTTCTTTTTAATGATCTATGAAAATAAAATAGCCTTGTTTACAAGCTTATTTCTAAAAAAGGATCTTCATCATCTTCATCGTCCATTTGCTTGTTCGCGTTTTCCATCAATTTTTCATAGAATGCGCCACTTCGGACTTTGCATTTGTCCGTTGTTATGATTTCGCAGACTTCAAACGATTTTGAAGCCATCTTCTTGTCATTCGATATGCAATTGAACGCTTTTTCGATCCAATCTCCATCTTGACAGCTAGGTGCAGAAAGTTTGAAATCTTTTGGGATGGGAGTTGGCATCTTTTCCAGGGTTTTGGCTACGTATGCGACGACCTAATATTTGCGCAAAATAGCCTTAGGATGGCCAATTAATGCATACATTCATCGTTTGACACTTAGACCTGCATTCAGGTCATCCAAAGTTTTTATCGCATTCTTTTTTTGAAAAATGGAGGAGAACGGGCAATAAAAGTCACAGGTGAACGATAATATTCGTATGACTTAGAGCAAGGAGGATTGTAACTTCCCACCGAATATTGTTTTTTGACATCGATATAGAAAATACAAAACAAACGTTCCCAAAGCATAAAAAGGCATAACAAACAAACAAACTGATTATCATTAGCCCAATTTAAAAAATTAAAAAAAAACATTAATGAAAAAGAAGAAGCGTCAACTGACATCATTCATCTTCTCCAAATTATTTTGAAACTGAATAGACAGCGACCGACGGTTTTACCGAAAGAAAAAGCACAAAGGTATGTCAGCGTTTGACATAATGAAACTGCTTTAACGGTTTTAAATTGTCTTCAATAACAAAACTCAATCATTTAAAAACATGCCCTTAACTGTCATTACAGCATACTGGACCGTATAATGAAAATACAGCGAAAGAATTCATAGATTTATATACGGCATTAATTAATTACTCAACGATGCAAACGAGTAGGAAATAAATATTTATTTTCTCGAAGGACCTTTCTCACTTTTTGGCTCGTTTCGTGAGCCTTATTCCGTTTATCATACAAATGATAGCTTCTCATTGCAGTTTTCTCAGAATGACAAAGAAGATCAGCAGTGTCTTCGGCTATTTCGGGGCATTGATCGCGCACTTTTGTAGTTGTAAATTTCCTAACAAGAGTGGTAGTTATGCGACTTGTACTACCATCAGTAGCTGCATCCCAAAAATTAGCCAGCTGTTCCGTAACCATGCTACTGGCCATTTTCTGCCCAGACCAGCTGACAAACACAGTATCTGTCGGAGAACAACCGATTCAAGGTAGATTTCCACGCACATGCTTAACGAATATACTTAAATTTTGAAATATTTTCAAGGGTACAGCTAAAAACACAGGACCTTTGTAATCAGTCTTGTGTTTTTTGACACCGATAACCATACCACCATTTGATTCATAAGCATTATCGAATTCCTCCAGTGTCATATTTGAAATTGCACCAGATTGGCTACCATTAGCGAAAATGATGCTAGTAATGAGATAATTCCACATGAGACAAAACTGTTTTCTTGTGAAGTTTGTACTACCGTTACGACTGCTCTTCAATAGTTGATTTGCATGTTTGACGACAGTTGAATCGTCGAATGTTTTCATATCACCGGAATTTAGTAATTTAATGAGGTCTTGAAGTTGTTTTGCCGCTGACCTCTCTTCTACTTTCCTATAAAGATTTGATTTCCATTTTCAAATAGTTACTCTCATCTTACTAATTGTATTGAATAATTTGTGATCCTCTTCTTTGCACGTAACTTGTAAGTAATCGTAAAATGTCAATACAGCTTGAAGATACCGTTGAGTCCCTGGTTGCTTATCATGAGCATCTTTTGAACCATCCATTTCTCCAAAAACGACTTTTTTGTGAGATTTCTAAAATTAATGGGACTAGAGTCGGATCCAGAACGCAAAATTTGCAAAATTACACTCCTTCTATCTTTTGCCGATCTTAATGGCTTAAATCCACCATCTGGCCCAGTTTGCAACTTGACGAAATCATCAAGTATTTTGTCTTCATCTCCTGACGTCATTATAAACTTATCAAGTATGTCACAGAAGTCTACTTCTTCATCTTCATCCTCAGCCTCCTGATGATATTCCTCATCCTCAGCTGTATATACTTAAATAATTTTCATTCTGATCTTTATGAGCATAGTTACTTTTTTGGGCAATGTTTTCTTTCACATTCCAATACTCGCTGACTAACCAATCATCATCACTTTCGTCTGATAGTTCTACATCCATATCCTTTAATAGCGACTCTGCACTAAAAATGCCAGTAAATGGTGAAACTCCCCTACATTCCTAAACACACACCACCTTCACAAACACAATTGACACAGCTTAAGAAGTACGTAAGAAAATTCACCAGACAAACAGGAACATAGATCTCAACGATAACTAATTTACGAAATAAAAAGAAAAAATTTCAACCAAACATTATATAGCACACACCGTGTTGACACGGTCAGGATACCATTATTATTGTGTTTGGCAAACTGGCTAAGCGTAGAAAGATCGAAGGGCGAAACTTTCAACATTAGGGCAAGTGCCCTAATGTTGACTACATTAGGGCAAATTGTCAACATAAGGGCATCTATATACACATTAGGGCAATGCCATCCGGCCTGTAGGGTAAATCAGGGCACATTTTCCACATGTGGGCATAATTTTCAACACAAGGGCCTACATGTTTCCACATTAGGGCAAAACTTCATTACTTACTTACTTACTTACTTACTTAACATAAGGATCAGTTGATTGTTAGTTGTTATTTATATACAAGAATTTCTATAAGGACATTTTACAGTGGTATATATCAAGAAGATGTTTCAAATGAGAATATGCATTAATTTTTTCCCATTATGCCTTCCATAAGAAAAAGATTCTTGCTTTTCATCATGGTTTAATCATTAACAATGAGGTCAGAACGGAGTGATATGACGTCTAAGTGACGTCTTAGTGACATCGTAGAAGAGTCTCTTTGAAGCACCTATCGTAAATGATGGAATTAGCGCCCCTTGCCAAATAAGAGCCCCTGCCGGAATTAGCATCCCGGGATTAGGGTATCTTTTCCAATAAGCGCCCCTGCCCGACCATTCCCATCCCTAGAACAAAAACGGGGCGGTGTTTTCACCAAACAGTCATCGGTAGGGTCCAACTTCCCGTTTTGGTGGCCCACAACCAAAGCCGAAACAAAGCTTTCAGCCTTATTTTCATGAAATAGTTTATAGAGGCACGAGAGTTCGATTAGTATATAAGCAACGAGAGTTCCATCATTTCAAAACTCCAATTGAATGCTTGTCATGGCTGGTTTTTTTCGCAGCCAACCTTTTCCTGATTTCCTTGGTGGCGATTCTGACACCATGAAGAAGACGTAGATATTGACGGTTAGTTTAGTTTGACATAATTTCGGACATAATATTAAGAAAGAAAAATATTGAAAACATACGTTTTCATTGTCGTGATATGAAGATTTAATAAGCGCCCTTGCTTGAATAATCGCCCCTGCCAAATAAGCGCCCCCTCTAAAGACTGAGATTTTAAATAAGCGCCCTGGGCGCTAATTTTGTCATTTACGGTATTAATGGCAAACGATAATAATCGAATGATGTTTTCTATTGTTTCTAATTCATCATTGGTGTCAATCTTAGAATTTGATTCACTGGACTTCCTTTTTAAGAAATTGGGCATAAGTTTGCTTATATCATTCAACAGACAATCAAGTGATTTTGATTGCTCATTATGGACCCGTGTATCACTGTCTAAATGCACAAGATTATTTAGAATATTCTTTGTATTCATTTCAATGCCATCTATATAAATGATTCTTAGCCTTCAAATAATTTAATATTCTATTTATAATATCGGGCCTAACACCTTCAAAGTAAACATGTCTTTTATATTCTAATTTTCGTCTAAATTTAATAAGGATAATTCCGTTGCTATCTGGCGGTCGAGATAAAAAGTTAGTCACATCAATGTAATCTACAGGGACATTACAAAGGGTACCTTTCAATTTAGGTGACTGTCCTGTTGGCATTATTGTTGTTTTTTTGAAAACTATACGTTTAGCTTTAAGAACTCTTTCTAAACGTCGAATTTACCTTAGCACTTTAGGAAGTTGAAAAAGTTGAAGCCTATTTGATACAGACTGGCATGGCACTTTTTTTCTTTAATTTTTTATCGCATGTGTAGCACACATAATAAAAACCATCATATGAAGACACCATATTTCAGAAGCATTTAATCCTACACCTAGGAGCAAACCTTTAACAGAATGACGATAAAGACATCTGTACAGCAAACACAAACATAAAAGGGGCCTTCCCTGATGTGAATTTTGAACTTGTTGTGTCTACTTTCTCTTTTCTTTAGATATATTAATTTATTTTTTGTTGTTGTTGTTTTTATACTTGTGTTTTATTTTCCCTTTTACATCTTGATACGTCAGTTTTTTGATTTGCTGATTTTTTTCATACCTTTCCTTTCTTTTACCTTTAGCTTTGGTATCACATTGATACGAAATACATCACCTTAAATTACTGAAGGATGTTGTAATATCTAATTTCAATTCATCAGTGATATGTACATCTATAAATTGCAATTGAAAATATGTTATTTTACGATTTTGACATTATAGGTGTGCAACTTGTACATAGGCTTCAAGCTCAACCAAGTTTTTAAATTTCAATGATTTTCCGTCTTTAGCTGATAAACCCCGTTTATCTCTACTGTAAGCAACAAAAAGATGAGATCAATTGCTTAAAAAAGATTGGAATATTGCCATTGTAAAATCATTTATGAAAAAGAGACATGGCATTTTATGAGAAGTTTCATCACACAGACTTCTTAAAAATGGCAAATTCATTTGCATGTTGGCTTCTCCTGTGCAAAGTTCTAACAAATTTACATTCGCAATTGAACCATTCACTTCAATGTAATTTGGAAGATCATCTACACTGAGAAAAGATTCCATGTTGAAAGACTTCTATAACGTATATTGAATACAGTGAGTTGCAAGAGTATTGACGGCCAGCAGTATTGTTAAAAATAGCATTTCCTTGATGGAAACTACCTAAGACAAAGTACTGGATATGACATGAAGGTACTTTTGATGTGATTAAAATTA
The DNA here is from genome assembly GCA_027922465.2 of Turritopsis dohrnii. NCBI lineage: Eukaryota > Metazoa > Cnidaria > Hydrozoa > Anthoathecata > Oceaniidae > Turritopsis > Turritopsis dohrnii. Next base: position 109,172 of record BQMF02000066.1, on the reverse strand, counting down.
TCAACTGTTGATCTTCAGTTATATGACTTAAGTACCGTGGCTGATTTGGTTCATTTGTTACGAGTTTTAATAGCTGTCGCTGAAAGTCGTTCCAAAACTGGCGGCCGGCAGTTATAACTCGCGGCCGCTAGTTAAAGTCGCCGTTAGCTGCTGATGTTTAGCAGCTGGCCTGCAAAATATTGCAGATCTGGTCCTGAAGATTATTTTCTTTGTCTGCAGAATGTTTGTTTTCTCAATTACTAACTCGCGGCCGCCAGTTTCAAATTTCAAAACAAATACTCAAATACAAATACTAGTTTACACGAATTCCTAGGATTATCACAAGTGGCATTGATTATGTCGGATGTTTTCCTGCCAAAGACAACACAGCTGAGTCTTAGATCAATGATAATTCATTATCATTTGGTACGACCATTGTCGTTTAATAAACACGTATGCATCAAGATCTGGATAGCACATGCTTGCTGCACAAATTTATAACGACTTGTATTATATATATACCTTTTCGTATAGCTGATCTTCGGCCATCTTGTTGTTGATCAACATTAAAATTTTTCATAGTGATTATTTCACAGACCAAATTATCCCAATCCACCTTGGTTTTTACTGGCAGCACCTGCGAGTTCTGACAGTCGGGTGTTGTAACTGGCGGCCGCGTGTTATAACTGGCGGCCGCGTATTACAACTGGCGGCCGCCAGTTTGGGAATAACTTTCAGCGACAGTTATTAAAACTCGTAACGAATGGGCCAAATCAGCCACGGTACTTAAGTAATCTAGTTGCGTACTAGAAATTGTATGAATTTGGTTTAATCTTGTTACGTTATGGAAACTGTACGACTTTATAAAAATTGGAAACTTTAACAAAGGCTGTATGACGTTTATTAACTAGCTGCAATTTTGTTTCAGTTTATACATTATATGTTTGTGGTTTGTAGAAATTATTGAAGTGCAACAAAAAAAACTGTTAAATATTTTATCTAGCTGTAGTTTTGGTTCAATGTGTATGTTCAGTGTAAATTGTGAAACTGAAACAAAGGAAGAAGCCGTGAAGTATTTTATATAGGTTACAAATACACGCTTAACTTTTTAGTTTAGGATTCTATAGAAACGAATAGTAGAAAACATAAATAAAGTTTTTCAAAGATTAAAGAAAATAACAAAAAAAATAACTATTTGTTCACCAGAGAAGTCCTTCGATACACGTGTCATCTTTCACCTTCGCCTCGAAGGCATTTTTAAGATAAAGACGGTATCTATTCGACTATGGAGGTAGCTCGCATTATCACATTGAAGGAACTGATATACTGATTCTTTATTGGGCGCATAGGATGGTGGAGATAAAAATGTCTTGTCTAGCCTCCGTACTAACAACTCACTAGTTGTGCATCACAGCCGGACAACAAAACAAGGGCTATTTTAATACTCAGCACCGTTAACACGGTCGCTGAGTAATAACCTGTATAAATTGTCAGGCTTCTCCCATTAAAATTCACTTACTTGTTCAATAGTACTGACGTAATCCTTGTGAAGCATGAATCTCTCCGTCACTCAGGGCTAGCCAGGAGACACAGCTACATTCTCCCAGAAGTCGAGAAGTAGCTGGGTTCAACCTCTCAATTCAAAATTTCACAAATTGGCAGTTAACATACATAGTTATTACGTCAACGGAATTAACACCAAAAATAACTAAATTCATCAAAATGAGAAATCTCGATTTCTAGGAAACCGCCGTGTAAGGTGTGTATTCTACCGAACAAGTCTTGTTTTGAATCAACGTGCTGATTTTCCGCCCGTGAACACACAGTCAGTATGAATTTTTTTCTCAAATTATAATACTATCTTCAACGAATAATAACATTTACATCAGAATTTGTTTATATCTACATAATTTTTTCTCGTGCGCCGCTCCCGACGAGCTACAATGTAAATTTCCCGTATCCCACGGTTTAGTCTACATTATTTATTTTTACTGTAACGTCAAGAGGAATATCGTTCTTGTCAGCATCCAAAAAGTGTTGTGACATCTTCCTTTCTCCTCTCAGCGCACTCACTGTCTTACGAATCAATGTAAATGAAATCTTTCGTCGAAGCCATACAGTATAAACTAGTGGACACCATTGAGGAACAAGATTTTGGAATTGTCTGTATTTTGGAAAGTTTAACATTTTGGTCTAGTTTTCGAAAATTTTGTATCTTCATGTATATAGTAGGTGGTAAGAGATGGACATTAGGGTAACTTTGGAGGAAAGAAATAAGAAATAAAGCTGCATTATAGTGTTCCTTAATTGTGGTGTGGATATTGGCAACTTTCACGTGGTCCACCCTGTAGGCACCACTACCGGGAAACTACTGATGTTAATACCCGATCAACCGATTCAACCGACACATCATAGGCACTCCGATAACACATCTGAACATGAAGCTACACAAACCATCAGGTCTGGCTATCCTTCAACTCAATGTTGAAGGTCTTACATGACAAAAATGCAAAATCATTCAGGAAACTGCCACCGACGATTCGATATCACATAGAATCGCAACTCTCGTTCGTAGCGATTTACCTGCTTCTGTTATCGGTCGTATAACAAAAGGTAATGAGACTGAACGGATCACCGTACCGATCAATTGATAGATAAGTATTACCAACATTTATTAACCACCGAACGTTCCTTTCGAAGTTTCACCCAGCTATATACGCCGTAGACTTCAATTGTCACCATACATCCTGGGGCTACTCCAGAAACGGTCCTGACGGTGAAACTCTCCATAAATGGTGAAACACCATTGACCTTAAGCTTCCATACGATCCGAACTAACCGAAAACGTTTCACTCTGCAAAATGGAACACTTTCACCAATCCAGATCTTACGTTCTATACGCATCGACCAACAGTCATCAATCACCCCTGGCAACGATTCCAAGCAGCAACGAGAAATATGTGCGACAGTCAATTTGTGTTTTACCGCAACTTAAAAGAGATTCTCTAGAATTGCAAAAGACCCTATACCGAAATGGTCTCGGAAAAGTTATATTCCGAAATGGGACGTTACCTGCGCTGAACTTGCTTCCAAGTTCAAGAACTGGTTGGAAAAGTTAGATATATATATATATATATATATTATTAGATCAATCTAAATTACATTAGATATTGACCGGTCGAAACCTAACTGGCCGACCAAATACAAATCTGTTCTTAATAGAGTCGTGAAAGGGCGTTACGGTGCAATACTTCTGGTGTGGCGCATTCATTTATGATGACTGTGTTGTAAAGTGTTATTTGTCGACCTTGTTTCGTTCTTTTGTTGTTGTTAAAGAGCAATCTTTTTGTAATGCTGGTGTCTGGTTTACGAATGGTGTGTGCAACATAGTTTCGCTGTTGCCTTTGTATGTGTTGAATGATACTTTCTGTTTGGCATTTTTGTAGGAGATCTTCATTCGTAAGTTCGTAACTGAACGATCCTTCTTTTCTGCGATATCCGCCTCTCACCATTTTTCTGATCATTGTATTGTACGTTGCGTTGATGTGGTTTACTTGTCGTTTTGTAAGGTTCCATGTTTGACAGCCATATGTCAAGCGACTACGTACAAGGACATTAAGAAGCTGCACACGAGTACTCAACATGATTTTCCGATTTAAAAGTTTCTGTCCAAGTTCGTAGAATTTGTTTAATGCGGAATCAACGCGAAGTTCGATTTCGGTATTCCCAGTCAATGGCTCGTCGAATTTTATTTGGCAGCCAAGATATTTGAAAACTGATACATTATCTATTGAGATATCATTTATGGAAAGGATTGAAGATGGATAGTTCGAATTCAGGTATTGATGATTAAGAATCATTGATTTTGTTTTTGGTATGTTCAACTCGAGGTGAAATCTGCTTAGCGTTTCTGATAGAATGTTAAGACCACGTTGCATGTTTTTGGGGTCCTCGTAGACAAGCGCTATATCATCTGCATAGCCAATCCAATCGATTACGTGCATACCAGACGAGATTCGGTTACGTGTTGTTGCTGTATGTGGAATATGGTAGTCGAGGTATAAATGCTTGATTTCTTTTGTCTTACATTCTTCTTCAAATATACGCATGACATAGTCCATATAAAGATTATATAGTATAGGGGATTCGGGGCCACCTTGTCTCACTCCCAGAATTAATTCAAATACGTCGTTTGGTGATTGTATCAGAGCGGTTGTTGTGTATGAATAAAGTGATTCCAATAGTTGAATCAATTTGTTGTTTGCGCTAGGGTGAAATCGTTGGTAGATAGACTTGAACATCCAGTTCCTTTCGATGTGATCAAATGCCGCTGTAAGATCAATGAAGAGGACATATATTGGCTTTTTCATTTTATCAGTTATTTGATGTATCCGTTTTGCAATAAATATTCCATCAGAAGTTCCTCTTCCTGTTCTAAAACCTTGTTGCTGGTCTAGAAGTTGTTTTTCGTACCAATTTGTTAGACGATTTATTATGACTATAACGATTATTTTGCAGAGGGATGATCCTATTTGTATAGCTCTGTATGCTTTAGGGTCTGTGTAACTGCCTTTCGATGCACCTTTCCATATTGTTACTAAATTCGAGTGGGTCCAATTTTTAGGTATCATGTTGGTTTTCCATACCGTTTCGTATAAACTAATCATCTCTAGTTGGAATTCAGGACACTTCATGGCACTTTTTATGTATTTCATAGGGATGTCGTTGGCTCCTTTTCCATTTTTCATTTTTGCGACAGTGTTAACTAGTTCTTCTGCATCCGGAGGGGTGGTTTTGATGTCGAGGTCACTCAAGTTTTGTAGCTCCTTTATGAAATTTGGTGCTTCTGTCAATTCAGGTGGATTTTCTGTTGTTGCTCTATTATTAAAGTGTTTCATAAAATAGATCTTCAGGTTGTTTGGATCACATTGTGTTTTCTTATCTATGTTCTTAAATGTAGACATGTCAGATTTCATGCAACGAAATAGCTCAGCAACTTCTCTTTTACCTCTTGAAATTGCTTTTGTATATGGCTGTCTTGTAGTAGTTTGATGTTCAATACTTTCTTTGACTGTGTATACTTTGGTTTCCACCTTGCCCTCCGTGTCATGGGTGTAAGAAGAGAGGTTTGTAACAGGCAGTGATCACTATAAAAATCAAGATCAGGTCTAGCAAAGCAGTCTGTCACGTATTCTTGTACGTAGTCATTTATCCTCTTAGTTCTCTTGTCCGGGCTATACCATGTGTATCGATTCTCTTTTGGATAGTCGAAAAATGTGGAAGAAATACATAATTTCTTGTTTCTGCAAAAAGATTTTAGTCTGGTGCCATTGTCATTGCAATCTTCATCTTCAACTATATTCAGTCCATTGAAGTGGCATTTTTTAAATGCAAGTGATGTTTTTGCGTTAAAATCTCCAGCGATGATTAATTTCTGATGTTTCTCTTGTTTCTGGCATGCATTTTTTAGTGATCTATAGAACATATCTTTTTTGTTCTCGCTGCTGTCTGAGTTTGTTGGAGCATACACGTTTATTACTCTTATATTGAAACCATATAACCTTAAGTTAACGGTCATAATTTGTGAGTCTTGAGTGTCAAAGTCCTTTATAATGATGTTAGGGTCTGACTTGATTAGGAAGGCGACACCAGCTTCTCTTTTCTTCTTTTTACCACACCAGTGAAATTCGAGTTCTTCACCAGTATTAAGTTGTATAAGTTTTTTACCAGAGTTAAGGAATTTCACTTCTTGCAGGCAACAAAAGGTTAAACCAGCTTTCGCTACTTCCTTTGCAATCATATATATTTTGGCACCTCGATCACTCTCTTTTCCTGATCTAATATTGATTGTTTCGAAGGACCAGCTATGAAAAAATTTATTTTGTGTGATTTTGTTGTTTTTGTGCATTTCTTTTTTTATTTCGTTTTGTTTTTCCTGTTTTTTTGACGTTTTTATTTGTGTAATACTTTCGTGTTCATTATGTTTTGAATTTATTGTTGGTCTTCCCTGTTTTTCTTCGTCACTTTGACAAGTCTTAGACCGTTTTTTGGGGTTCCTCGTACTTTCCAGTCGTTTGTTTTTTCTTTCTTGTTCTTTTCGTCTGCCCTTTTTATCCACTGCCTAATGAGATCTCGCTCTCCGATTGTATAATCATCTCGAACACTTATGACTCTGTATTGGTCTTCGGCATTTTTTAAGTTGACGAGTCTGGACATGACTTGATCTTTATCATCAGTTGAATTCATTGTCAGTTTAACAGGCCTGTTTTTTCCGTCGGATTCATTTCCAATTCGACTTATTTTCATTGGTTTAACCTTTGTTCCAAGTATTTGAAATAAGGATGCGATAAACTTATCGTCGTATTCTTCATTTTCTTTTCCAGGTTCTTTCTTTTCTGTTATGCCGTGTATAATTATATTCTTTTCTCTCTTTGCCCGTTCAGTTTCTTGTTCTAATTCCTTATTGACTGACTCTCTGATTGCATTTTCTATGGTTTCTTCATTTAGGTTTTTTCTTATTGTGTCCGCAAATGATACTTTCATCACTGCTTGATCGCTCTTGTGTTTTTCATCAATCTTTTGTTCCACAATATTTGTGATTTTATGCTCCATTTCGTTGAATCGAGTTTCCATCATGGTTTTTATATTTTCCAGTAGATTTGCATGGTCGGGTTTCAGATCACTTTCTTCATTCATTTCCTCATTTTGCTGATTTCGTTTTCTTTTCTTTGTCGGATTGTTAACATCTTCGTTTTCATACTTCTTCACAATCTCTCTTAGTTTCTTCACTTCATCTTCAAGAGATTTTGTAAGTTTCCTTTGGTTTTCCAATTCTATTTGTAGGGCTTCGTTGTTAGCAGGGTTTCCTGGGATAATTTCACGGAGATCACTTTGTATTTCGACGCAATTAATGCAAATATATTTTCGGTAGATGCTCCTTGTAAAATAGTCTTTACATTGAGAAAAGTTAAAACTTTGTTACCATCTTTGAAGCCTGAAGTTGATATATCGATTAAAAGCAAAATTGTACATAAGACTACATATCCGTGCTGCCATACAGTTTATCTAACAATTTCAGACCACTAAAACTATTTGGTGTAAACCTTATAAGATTTGTTTGGATAGCCGAGTTTATGAACAACTCTTGCCTCGTTCTTTCAAACGCTTTTATGAGTGTTTTTACCGAAAAGTTTGGTGGTCTGAAATTGTTAGATAAACACACTCTGCAGTGCATGCTATGTCGGACAAACATACCGACATTGACTTTGCCGTATTCGGGAACATCGACATAAAAGTAGCCCAGTGGGAGCTCATTTTCACGCGTGTAACGAAGAATTGACAATGGATAATGTCAAAATAATTGCATCAACAACAACATCGTTAAATCATTTGATGACATTAGAGGCGTTGTGTATAAAAGAATTATAACCAGCGTTGAACACTAAAGATGAATACAGATCACGAACGCTGGATTGTTTTTATATTTTTTTAATTTTTTTTCTGTATATGACATTTATTCAGTGTAGATAATGTGATACAGGTGTACGATATGTAAAATAGATTGTTAACTGTTTTTAACTGTTTTATGCTTTGATTTTAGCCTGATGATGATATAATAAATGTATCGAATTATATCACAATTACATTGTTGGAGTTATTGTCTACGCACAACACAGATTCATTAGTCTTACTTTAAACTTTGCTATTCTGTTTATGCAGACCCCATTGGTAAAACGATACCCGCATTGGTAAAATGATAGGATTTCTTAGCCTGAAAGGGAATTTCGCAAACTATAAGTCTAAACTAAACCTTCCACGTTAATAACAGTAGAAACTGCACGAAGGGTGTTTCAAAATGAGGTTTGGGATAGCTGATCTTCTTAAGTGATCGTTAAGAAATCAATGAGTGTTTCCAAAGTTATTTTTCGATTTTCTATTCTTCTACTTGTCCATTTCCTACAAAAATTACATCACGAAAAAGACCAAAAAATAAGGATTCCATCGATACAAAATTTATAAAAATTAATTGGATATTTTCTTCAAACACGCGATGAAAATGTTTGAAGCCAACATTTTGAAACACACTGTAGCGTTTTACAACGTAATACATGGTTTGTATTACTTGGAGCGTTATATTTACTAAAGATAAAAGAAACATGTAAAGTACAAAGTATAAAGTTGTTGATCACCAGCAGGTTACAAAATTATCCCACAGAAGATGAAATCTATACGTTTGCAATAAAATCGTGAATTAAAATATAATTAAATTAGCTTTCCCTAATAGAATATAAAAAATGACGTTGGTTTTTCAGTATGTTGGCTGGTAGCTAGAGGAAAACTCAATACTCGCAGAATTACTTAATGAATAATTCGAAAAAATCTGGTGGAACAAGGAAGATGGCTGCAAACAGTCCATGAACTAGTTTCAGTTGTTGTTTTTTTCACATACCTTACTAAAAGTCATGATTAGTTATGGTAGAGCAGCCAATGACATCCCTCTTTCCAAAATGGTAGAAAATAAACATTATTCGTGGCAACATTTAGTTTAGTCGATTTTATCGAAATATACACGTGACATCAATATATTATTTTGTTTTTTACCCGATTTTCCAATCATAAAAGAATTACACCCTAATATTATCAATCACCAAAATGCCCAGTCTCAATTCTCATTGTCAAAGAACTTTTGAAAATAACACATATATATTATCTATCAGATTATTTCTTAGAGGCTGCACCAACATTCCTGTATTTCTCTATTTCAAATCATATTTCCCGAATATCACTATGAAGATATATTTAAGTCTACAGTTATATATATCTAAGTTGATGAAATTGGCTATTTTTGCCATAGCAAAAGTGGATAGACGAAACATCGGTCATTAGAGTTCTCATAGGAATTGTAAAATTCATGAAATAATACAGTCCTTCTTACAGTTTCCGGTTGAAGAATTACTTGTTACTGAAGTAGCTCGAACGAAGCTTTTATTTTGGTTGGGTAAAATACCAGCAGACAACGATGGAGTCTTGGATGCAGACGTTGAAGACATTCCAGCTGATTGATTACCTGATTGTAACAAGTTAGATGCGTAAGGATTTGATGATGAGATTCCTGTAGTGACCTGTGTAATGTGTAAGTTCTTGTTTGAGCGTATAGGCTTATTCATGCTGGATGACGCGGTTCTGGTAGAATTTGAAGTTGGTTGTGATCCATAGAGGCCTGTGCTTTTATTTTGATTGGGTATAATACCAGCAGACGACGATGGAGTCTTGGATGCAGACGTTGAAGACATTCCAGATGATTTATTACCTGATTGTAACAAGTTAGATGCGTAAGGATTTGATGATGAGATTCCTGTAGTGACCTGTGTAATGTGTAAGTTCTTGTTTGAGCGTATAGGCTTATTCATGCTGGATGACGCGGTTCTGGTAGAATTTGAAGTTGGTTGTGATCCATAGAGGCCTGTGCTTTTATTTTGATTGGGTATAATACCAGCAGACGACGATGGAGTCTTGGATGCAGACGTTGAAGACATTCCAGATGATTGATTACCTGATTGTAACAAGTTAGATGCGTAAGGATTTGATGATGAGATTCCTGTAGTGACCTGTGTAATGTGTAAGTTCTTGTTTGAGCGTATAGGCTTATTCATGCTGGATGACGCGGTTCTGGTAGAATTTGAAGTTGGTTGTGATCCATAGAGGCCTGTGCTTTTATTTTGATTGGGTATAATACCAGCAGACGACGATGGAGTCTTGGATGCAGACGTTGAAGACATTCCAGCTGATTGATTACCTGATTGTAACAAGTTAGATGCGTAAGGATTTGATGATGAGATTCCTGTAGTGACCTGTGTAATGTGTAAGTTCTTGTTTGAGCGTATAGGCTTATTCATGCTGGATGACGCGGTTCTGGTAGAATTTGAAGTTGGTTGTGATCCATAGAGGCCTGTGCTTTTATTTTGGCTGGGAGTAATACCAGCAGACAACGATGAATTCTGGGATGCATAAGTTGAGGACATTGCAGCAGATTGATTAGTTGATTGTGGCAAGTTAGAGACGTAAGGATTTGGTGATGACATTCCTGTAGTGACTTGTGTACTACTGGAAGTTGTGCTATTACATCTGTTACCATGATTCTGTATGTTGCTAATTGAGCTTAATAAAGATGCTGGGGTTGGCTTTGCATGCGGAATTTTCTTGGAATGAATGGTCGACCTTGTTGCTTCGTAAGATGCAATTGAAGTACGACGGTCCATATAAGTTAAATGAACTATTTCCTTGTACTTGATCAAATATCTGGGGTAACATTGATCTCTTTCGAAAATGACATATATGGATGGATTTTGCATCATGTTTACACAACTATCATACAAGTCATGTGTTAAGGCATTTATTTGAGGAGGTCTCTTGAATGTTGAATTTCCCTGAAAAAGAATTTCATATTGAAACTTTCCGATTTTTATAATTTTTCAGGGTGACGGCTCAAAATTTAACTTTGGATGCAACGTTTTTCCAAACAAAAAGATGAAGAAATGATAAATCTCATATCTCAAATATTTATATCATCATTATTACATCATCAACACTAGCAAAAAGAGAATGGTTCAATTCTGGGTGTGGACCCAATTGATGAAAGACAGGAACTTCCACCGAACGTATCCCTGGAGGTACTGCTACCCGGTCGTTCCCCTGTGAGATCTCATGATGTTTCAGGTCAACTAGCAATTTTGGCAATAATTAAACAACAGGTGGAAAATCGTAATGATTGTCAACTGTAATAGGAAGTAACCGCTCACCTCGATGTATTCATTGAATGGTACAGAATAGAAAAGTCGGACGTGGTAGAGGTGAATTAGAATTAAACAAAAGGCAGATGGCGTAAGACGGAAACAGTAAATTTGCTTAAAATTCTAAAAAGTTATTTAAAAGTTCCTTAAATCTTGAAAGGTATATGCTAAAATGATTATTAGTCTAAATACGGTCTAATAATAGTATATAATTAATTCAATAAATACAAAAGAATTATAGATGCATGAGCTGTGTAACTTATGTTTTTATGACAAACATTTTTATAAGAGCTTGTCTAGAAAAACAACAAAAGCAGGCCCCACATTTTTTCGCAAAAACCATGATTATAATTATAATGTCATGAAACGAAAAATGAATTCTAACAAGTAACTGCCTTTTTAATCTAGATCAAAGAGAGTGTAGTATTAAAGAAACGAGTTGATAAGAAGTTTTCATCTGATAAGCTTTAATAACAAGAAAATTAATAAGCATAAGGTTTTTTCAGTTATTATTAGTAACTAAAAGTAGAATTACTTGATAAATATTCAATTATTCATGAATTGAGTTATAAAATATCGAAAGTAATGCAGAGTAGTAGCAGGAGGAGGAGTTGGAGGAATCCAAGGATGTCTTATTACACTATTCAATTTCGCTGCTACCGCAAAAAGCACATATCCGTCGGGAATAGACATTTGAAACAAGTTTTAAACTTTAATCTCACCACAGCAAATCTTCCAGCCAAAACTGAAGCAAAAAACATGTAGCGAACATTGTCGTTATCAGCACTTGTGTACCCATGGCTATATGAAGCAGTAGTGGAGAAGTAGCTACCTTGCCCATACGCAGTCGCATTTTTACCAGATAATCTCCAATCAAAATTCTGGACACAGATCGGGTCGACAACGTCATGATTAGTGCCATGATAAAGGAGCTTTTCGTTTACGTCTCCTCGTTTTTCCAATAACATAGCTTTCTTTCTGCAGAAAATACAATTAATTACATTAAATATAAAACATATTCGAAAAATTGAAAATTATTATCAGTAAATTCCTAAATTCTTTTTTTATATCTAATTTAATTATCAATAAAATATGTCTGAGGCTATAAAGAGAGTTTTTGCATGTTCTTCTAATACGGGGGAGTCAGTGCTGCTGTCCTGCAAATATTTAAACATCAGGAAAGTAATGATATTTCATTTAGAATTCCCCTTAATCAGAAAGGATGTAGTGGGAAAATCGAATAACCTTTCATAGCTGGTGTAATGATCTTTGTTGCATATCTCTTTTATGTCTAACACCAATACTCGGCAACCTATGGAATCCATGAAGTCCTCCTGCAATTTTTTATACTTGGCAGATGTCAAAGTGATTTTTTCACCAGGCTTGTGATTTTCCGGCCAGTGTGACGGTGTCTGAAGCTCAGTAACTACTTGATATCTGAAACAATACATTATTCAAATTCATCTTTTCATTCTTTGCCGTCAGAACTTCAGCATAAAAGTCAAATTAAAGGTGAAATCTCGAAAGAGCATCAAAAAAAGGTTTTAAATTTTTGTTCGGGTAACCTCTTCATATTTTCTTTTGTTTTGTAAACAGGTCTTCGGCGAACGTTTCTTTTTGTCATGTATTGAGGATCTTGATTCTGTTGTTCCATTTTGTCAAATGATATGATGTAATCGTATTCATTGGTTTTAAATTTAAATGTTGACTTGCCATTGAGAAATGCTAACTCTATCTCTTGGCTGTTGGTCTAAATGCAATTGAATAAATGCAACAAATACTTAAACCAGGCAAACTAAACTACTTGAGGTTTTGCACATTTAAAAACACTGTTGTAGTGATAATTGATTTTATCACTGTTGGTAAAATTTTCCAAACCATAAAAACTAGCATGAAGCTTTAGCTAAAAATGCTCCCGCGCTCAAGCATTCTAATTTATACAGACAGCAAGCTATACATTAACAGCGGAAACGAAAACAAGTTTTTGGCCGAAAAAAAATGTTTGGGTTGATTTGGGACCTGATATGAGGCAAAGTTATATGCTTAAATATTTCGACAAAATCAGTTTTTGGCATTTCAAAACCAACTTGCAATATGCAAACCAAATAGATCTACACTTAAACAGATGAAAATATGCACAAAACTTTGTTACTTTTTGTTATCTCTTAGGTCTAAGTTACACTGATGCTAATATACCTTTCAAAAAGTGTAAATAAGGCTTAACAAGTAATATTAGAAAGTATTTGCTACAAACAAGAGAAATGTGTGAATTGAAACCATGGATACATATTTTATAATTTTTATAATAAAAATAAGATTTGTTAAAAACATTCTATAAGAGCCAAAAAAAAACTTTTTTTTAAAAAAAATTAAAGCGAAAAATCCATTGCGTTTCAAACTTTGATTTAAAACAAAAAATAGCCAAAGTTTACATAAAAAAAACAAGAAAAAAATATATAGGTTTTATTGATCATGATCACACTAGGTTTGGAAGACAGTCAAAGAAGAAAAAGACGAAGAACGACAGTTTCTAATATGGCTTTCTTGTATACACAGAAATCCAATTAAAATCTTTTGAAGGGAAGATCCGCCAAAAATCAGTGCATTAAACAAAATTATTGAAAGAAAAATTTAGAGTTAAAATATATACAAAAATAAAATGTATGGTTGGCAAAATTTCGGATATCAAGCTGTGCTTCAAAATCCTTGTTGTTCACTTCACTAAAACAACACAAAAGTAACATGAAAAATGTCTAAGCAATTTTAGCATACGATCTTCCTAAATAACATAGTATCTTATTATACTAATTCGCGATTGTGTGTCACACTTTTATTTTAGAGAGTGATATATTTGTTTTTTTTTCACGGTCAAATCCTTCTTATTTTTTCCCTTTTCGTCGTAAAACCACGCCAAAGCGAGAGTGATTTTTTTGATTTTTCGCGATTAGTATATGCTCCTCCGTTTTGTTATTTTTGGCTTGCGCAGTGGAAATCAGCCGAAAAACGTCTTTGGAGGAGTGCGAGCAATGCAATGTTAATCGTTCGAAATTTGTCAACGATCATTTCGTGAGCAAGAAACTTCGCGAAGAAGACGTGTTTCTTTTTGTATACGAATATTTTGATTTAAATTTGATTGTTTTAGGCAGCAAATCGACGAAAGAACTGATGAAGAAACACAGGTTTGTATGCACGAAGGTATTGTTATTATTATAAAACGTTTTATTATCGTTTGTTTACAATGAAAAATCATATTTAGATATACAGAAGAAGTGCAGTGAAGTTTTTAAAAATTAGCTGCAGAAAGATCGAACGAACAAAAGGTATTATTATAAAACTTTTATACAGAAGAAGTGCAGTGAAGTTTTTAAAAATTGGCTGTGCAGAACGATAAGACTTTTATTGTTTAATAATTTAGATTAATAAAAGAACAGGTTTTTAAATGTTTGTTTACGTTTTAGTTATCAAATATCGCTATACAGAAGAAAGTGCAGTGGAGAAATGCAGTTTCATGTTTATTTACACAGTAAGGAATGGTTTTAATTTAGTTTTGAAAGATTAATTGATTTAGCTTTGAGTGGATGTCTTAGTTATTCTGTCGTTTAGAATGTGTATATGCTGCTGGATGAAAAGGAAGCCGAGAGAAATTTGTTTTGGTAACGCGCGCTATTATTACATTAAAAATGGTCCTACAGCTATGAATGTTTTTATTTCTCATGACGCTGTGGAAGTGGGGAATGTGTTATGCTGTCTGATTGTATCTATTGTATCTAATTTATATCGATGCTTGATGCTTTTGTCTGCCTGCCAAAAAGTACAAAATCTACTGGAAAATACAGAAAGTTTAGCAGTTTTTCCAAACGAAGAGAGCAGTTTTATGTATTTCACTTAAAAAAAAATGGTAGCGAAAGTGTTTTATAAATACCTATGTATGTTTGTGCTGGAAAGTAAATAAAGTATTAGTAATTTGTTTATAGGTATTAATATAGAAGCAAAGAGTTTAGAAGTGTTTGAAAATGTCTACAGAAGATGATCAATGCTGTTTAGTTTACTAACATGTGAATTGGCAGTGAAAGGTATCCCATTTTGTTTAAAGTTCAGCTAAAGTTAAAATAGTATAAATCTATTTAGTTATAACACAGTTGGTATGCTGGATAAATAAGAATAAAGGGTTGTTTAACTGTTGTGAATTAGCCAGAGGAGATTTTAACTCAGATTAAAAATGTGGTTGTTTTCAATTTTTTATAAACTCTTTAGATATATAAATTCTGTCATCACGTTTGTGTTTTTGATTATTATTCATAAGGTAGATGTGAATGGATTATGTATTTAAGAAGTTCATTAGTTATTACTGTGCAATGAAATGTTTATGCATTATTTTGTGTTATGGTAATCGTTTACGTACCTGGGTATATATATAAGTTTCGCATTATGATTTTATTTGTGACTTTTTATCTTCTGGGTAAATTTTTGTTTTAAGGATAAATGCGTAGTTGAATTTCACTTTTTGTTGTTGTTGTTTATTTCAATATTCTTATAGCATGATTAGGTTTTCGGTATTACAGTATTACAATTACTATTACGGTGTTTTGTTGTTTTGAGTTATTGTTTTTAGGATAAATGCGTAGTTGAATTGCATTTTTTTTTTTTGTTGTTGTTGTTGTTTATTTCAATATTCTTATAGCATGATTAGGTTTTCGGTATTACAATTCAAGTATTAATTTTTTAGGTAATAATAAAAAAAAGCATAAAGAAATGAAACTCATGGTTTTAATCATGACGTTGATGGTTTTGGGAAGAACAGACTATATATCGTTTCAAAAATTCATTAATGGTTGCTGTATAATGTAACTTCCGCACGAAAGAAACACAGTTGGAAGGTATCAATTTGTTTTCAATTCACATTTTGTAATGTTATTCAATGTTTGGTTTCGTATGTCTGGGTAAACAGTTCTGTGTTATATATTGCCATTTTTTTTACATTAAAGTTACTTCTCTTCTGCGTATAAATATATTATTCTGAGCCATGTTGCTATTTGTTTCTGTTTTTAATCTTCTGAATGTAATAACAAATTAATGCCTGAAAAGAAACTTTTATATACACGAGTTAAATTCTGTGACACAACGCATACTGAACATGGGTGGCGAGTGACGCGTACGTACCACAGGAATGGCAGATTTGACCTAATGTTTTCAAAGTTAAGTTCGGTAAAAAGTTTTTACCCGGGATACTAGTCTTATTATACTAATTCGCGATTGTGCATCCGGTTTTTATTTTAGAGAGTGACATATTTGTTTTTTTTTCACGGTCAAATCCTTCTTATTTTTTCCCTTTTCGTCGTAAAACCACGCCAAAGCGAGAGTGATTTTTTTGATTTTTCGCGATTAGTATATGCTCCTCCGTTTTGTTATTTTTGGCTTGCGCAGTGGAAATCAGCCGAAAAACGTCTTTGGAGGAGTGCGAGCAATGCAATGTTAATCGTTCGAAATTTGTCAACGATCATTTCGTGAGCAAGAAACTTCGCGAAGAAGACGTGTTTCTTTTTGTATACGAATATTTTGATTTAAATTTGATTGTTTTAGGCAGCAAATCGACGAAAGAACTGATGAAGAAACACAGGTTTGTATGCACGAAGGTATTGTTATTATTATAAAACGTTTTATTATCGTTTGTTTACAATGAAAAATCATATTTAGATATACAGAAGAAGTGCAGTGAAGTTTTTAAAAATTAGCTGCAGAAAGATCGAACGAACAAAAGGTATTATTATAAAACTTTTATACAGAAGAAGTGCAGTGAAGTTTTTAAAAATTGGCTGTGCAGAACGATAAGACTTTTATTGTTTAATAATTTAGATTAATAAAAGAACAGGTTTTTAAATGTTTGTTTACGTTTTAGTTATCAAATATCGCTATACAGAAGAAAGTGCAGTGGAGAAATGCAGTTTCATGTTTATTTACACAGTAAGGAATGGTTTTAATTTAGTTTTGAAAGATTAATTGATTTAGCTTTGAGTGGATGTCTCAGTTATTCTGTCGTTTAGAATGTGTATATGCTGCTGGATGAAAAGGAAGCCGAGAGAAATTTGTTTTGGTAACGCGCGCTATTATTACATTAAAAATGGTCCTACAGCTATGAATGTTTTTATTTCTCATGACGCTGTGGAAGTGGGGAATGTGTTATGCTGTCTGATTGTATCCATTGTATCTAATTTATATCGATGCTTGATGCTTTTGTCTGCCTGCCAAAAAGTACAAAATCTACTGGAAAATACAGAAAGTTTAGCAGTTTTTCCAAACGAAGAGAGCAGTTTTATGTATTTCACTTAAAAAAAAATGGTAGCGAAAGTGTTTTATAAATACCTATGTATGTTTGTGCTGGAAAGTAAATAAAGTATTAGTAATTTGTTTATAGGTATAAATATAGAAGTAAAGAGTTTAGAAGTGTTTGAAAATGTCTACAGAAGATGATCAATGCTGTTTAGTTTACTAACATGTGAATTGGCAGTGAAAGGTATCCCATTTTGTTTAAAGTTCAGCTAAAGTTAAAATAGTATAAATCTATTTAGTTATAACACAGTTGGTATGCTGGATAAATAAGAATAAAGGGTTGTTTAACTGTTGTGAATTAGCCAGAGGAGATTTTAACTCAGATTAAAAATGTGGTTGTTTTCAATTTTTTATAAACTCTTTAGATATATAAATTCTGTCATCACGTTTGTGTTTTTGATTATTATTCATAAGGTAGATGTGAATGGATTATGTATTTAAGAAGTTCATTAGTTATTACTGTGCAATGAAATGTTTATGCATTATTTTGTGTTATGGTAATCGTTTACGTACCTGGGTATATATATAAGTTTGGCATTATGATTTTATTTGTGACTTTTTATCTTCTGGGTAAATTTTTGTTTTAAGGATAAATGCGTAGTTGAATTTCACTTTTTGTTGTTGTTGTTTATTTCAATATTCTTATAGCATGATTAGGTTTTCGGTATTACAGTATTACAATTACTATTACGGTGTTTTGTTGTTTTGAGTTATTGTTTTTAGGATAAATGCGTAGTTGAATTGCATTTTTTTGTTGTTGTTGTTGTTGTTGTTTATTTCAATATTCTTATAGCATGATTAGGTTTTCGGTATTACAATTCAAGTATTAATTTTTTAGGTAATAATAAAAAAAAGCATAAAGAAATGAAACTCATGGTTTTAATCATGACGTTGATGGTTTTGGGAAGAACAGACTATATATCGTTTCAAAAATTCATTAATGGTTGCTGTATAGTGTAACTTCCGCACGAAAGAAACACAGTTGGAAGGTATCAATTTGTTTTCAATTCACATTTTGTAATGTTATTCAATGTTTGGTTTCGTATGTCTGGGTAAACAGTTCTGTGTTATATATTGCCATTTTTTTTACATTAAAGTTACTTCTCTTCTGCGTATAAATATATTATTCTGAGCCATGTTGCTATTTGTTTCTGTTTTTAATCTTCTGAATGTAATAACAAATTAATGCCTGAAAAGAAACTTTTATATACACGAGTTAAATTCTGTGACACAACGCATACTGAACATGGGTGGCGAGTGAACCGTACGTACCACAGGAATGGCAGATTTGACCTAATGTTTTCAAAGTTAAGTTCGGTAAAACGTTTTTACCCGGGATACTAGTCTTATTATAATAATCCGCGTTGTGCATCCCACTTTTATTTTAGAGAGTGATATATTTGTTTAATTTTTACGGTCATCGTCCTCTTATGTGCGCGTAAAACCACGTAGAGGCAAGAGACACTTTTTTCACGATCATTCCAAAAGCACGTGGCATCATTTGACGTCAGTTTTTTATGATCACGGGGAATCATTGCATTGCAGCCCCAATCGAACGCGACGTTTTTGGGGAAATATCTCGAGAACCAATAGGGATAACTGACGTTTTTTGGGGTCGGCGATACGGGTGATGGGGTGACGCATCATTTGGGCCTAAATTTTATTTGGTACTGCGGATATGACGTCATCGAAATCTTTGATCAGCGATATCTCTCTAACGGTTGGTCGTAGCGAAACGATCCCATACATTTTTTTGATCAGTTTTTCGAGCTCTACAACATGGGTACACTTTTGAGTTGCGATTCTGTGATTTATTTTTTCGTCACGGGGTACGTACACGGGAATGATGGATTTGACCTAATGTTTTCGAAGTTAAGTTCGGTAAAAAGTTTTTACCCGGGATACTAGTAATATAATAATAACTAAGGAAAGAGAAAAACATTCTGTCTCCCACTTACAGTACCATGCTTTGAAACAGGAAAAAGGTAAGTCGGCTAATAATTG
Source organism: Turritopsis dohrnii (assembly GCA_027922465.2). Taxonomy (NCBI): domain Eukaryota; kingdom Metazoa; phylum Cnidaria; class Hydrozoa; order Anthoathecata; family Oceaniidae; genus Turritopsis; species Turritopsis dohrnii. Next base: position 90,072 of record BQMF02000066.1, on the reverse strand, counting down.
TATTCCACCGTGTAACGTCAACACGAAAGTTGGAGGATGAAGAAGAAGAAGATGATGATGATGATGATGATGATGATGATGATGATGATGAAGAACAAAATCGGAAACTGGCATTTGCCTATCTCGCTTACGCTCGCTGCGGGATCAATAAACCGTTGGCCATAACTGGTGTGATCAAGCTTTCCACAGGAGAAAAATATATAATAAATACTACTGAGCAATACAGTATTTCCAATTTATTTTCATAAATAAAGGAAATCTTAAATTGTTTATTTTTAGACGACCGGCATTAAAATTTTAATAGTTATGTCATAATTGTCTGTGTTATGATTTATGCTGTAAATATTTTCTTCCTGCATGAGAATTCAAAGCTGATCTGCATAATGTACAGGGCTGGGGATTTTGGTGAAGTCCCTGGATCAAAACATGACTTTCAAGTGATTACTGACCACATGCTGTAATGCTTTGAATTAGCGCTTGCTCAACAACCCCCTCGTCTGAGTTCTCGCTTTAGAGGTGCAGTTATTGAATATGCGCCGCCTTAAAATAAACACACATCCTTCAACCTTCAGAAGCAAATACTAAAAGAACGGCATTGTATGTTTTAGTTTATATTCTCATTTTTCTCCTTCTGAACACATTAACATGGAAACATTTAAAAAATAGTAATTTCAATGACTTTTTTGTTTCCTTGTAGATTTTCATTTTTTTTTATTTGCAAATATTTTCTCACATTTTCTTTATATAACCAGCGTGTTATTTTTACAAATGTGACGTCATGTTTATGGAGATTAATATTCATTATATGCAGATAAAATATCTCAATTTAGAATGTTTAATGGTGTCATCACAGTTTCGCCTTCAACTTATCTTTAATGAACATAAGCTGTATCTGTGCAACTAGTGATTTTTGCGAGGGGACATATTTCTGATTCTGCAATCCTTCCACTTTGCAAAACTTACACTTTCATTATGTGCTAATTTCACGCTAAAAGTAATGATGTTTTAAATTTCAGATTTAGATCATCTGTTGATAGAAGCTGTATTTTCTTTCCTGAAATTGTGTCAATGGATAAAAATAACTCACAACAATAACTCCTAGAAGATGAAAAAACGAGACACATGATAACCAACTATTTTTAAATATCAAGTTTGATGCAACGAAAGTGCCTATTTGGACAAAGGTGAATCTTAAAAAAGGGATTGTTCACAAATGACGTCAACCGTTTTTTTCAAAATTTTTGACTTAAATATTAATTCAAATGAAAAGAGTTCAGATAAACAGAGATTTTAGTATTTTCGAAGAAACCATTCTTATTAAGTTCAAAGATATATTTCTTATTAGTTTTGAAGCTTCAAATGTTTAAAAATAAAATATCTTAGATCATTCCAGCGTTATAAAAAAAGACAATGTTGTTGTCTGCGCGTAATACGTTAGACCACCACTCACCCATCTATCATATTCAACCCAATCAGATCTGCCATTCTCCCAAAACCAGCACCAATCTGTCTGTCCAATATCATCCTTATTTACATGTCCTTTGACTGTCGATACTGTTGAAAGGCGACGAATTCGAACTTTTCGGTTCATATTATTCACCTTGTAGGTGTTCTTTAAGGTAGGATGATCCAAGTGCGAAAAAGAATGTGAGTGTACGCCAATGCCACTAAATAGGTGAACCGAAAGAAGGAAAAACAAAATATCTGGTATAGATAAGTTACATATAAGTTTTGGACATAGTTAAGTAACTAACTTTCGTCGTCCTTTGAGTTAAGTAAACATTGTAAGAAAGCAAGACTGTTTCGTTGATCAAGAAGAATGATCTTGAAATAAGGATGATAGATCTGTTCTAAACTTTTCATTTCAATCATTTTCTAGCCAATTATTTGCAAACTTCATGTTTATAAATCTCAAAAAAACTTACCAGCTCCAAGTGTTGTTGGATGGATTGCAAAATTCTATTTCCATGTTTGTATTTAAATCAGATGGAAAGTTGATCCAAACTTCATCATCATCACTTTTAAATTGCCACAAATAAGGGAGTTTGCCTTTAGGATGCAGCAATTTACACAATGCTAGATCTTCACACTCTCCAGTTACGAAATTAAGGCATATGGCTTCTTGTTTCCAAGGATCAAAGTTATCTGAAAAAAAAGATTGTTAAAAAATTTGGATTGTCATATTTAAATGACTGATTTTTTCATATTTTGAAGACATTATGACATTATTTTCTTACTGTGCATGCTATGAAATCTCTTAAATATGACTTTCTATACTTATAGTAGAAGAAAACATCGAGACGTAAAATTGGAAATGGCTCAAGAAGAAGACAATTTAATTTCGAAAGCTAAGGTTATCATAATGTATTACAAGATACTTTAAGATCTTTCAGGTAATAAATAAGGACAAATTCGCCTACAGGAGGCTAGAAGACTCAAAAGATCAAAGTTAAAAGATTACAATAAAATTATGAAGAAACGTTTGTATAAAAAAGAAGTTGAAGAGGACTGAATACCCATGCCACTGCAAAACGTTTAAAGAGGGAACTAAACTAAAAAAGGCACATGTTTGCTTTTTGTAATTTTTCAAACACATTTGATAAAATTCAGTTTTGGAATCATAAAAAGAAATTTAGTTCAGGAGATAACCTGGCATCAAAAAGCTACTATTGGCATAGAAGTATTTCAAGAACACATAAAGTTTTAATGATATACTGTTAGAGCATTGCATGTTGCAGGTTAATAACTACAGTTGAGAAAGTAGCAAAAAAGTTAATTGCCATTTTTCTTCCTGCTCGATTGCATTTTGTAAAGTTTTATTGAAAAAGGTACATGTCCGCTTCCAACACTGTCAAAGTGGTAAGTATCGCTACGTAAAAACGGATCCATTTTATGGAATGTTGTTTTCTTTGCCTGAGCAGAACTTCGTTTGCAGGTTTGTCAGCAAAAACAGTGGATATCAGTTGGGGTAACTGGGTTAACAATTATTTTCAGTGATTTAAAACCTGTATGTGTTTCCCACTATGCTTATAAATTTCTAGCATCACTTTTAATTTTCAGATTTTCTTATTTTCAGAATGTTTTTAATTTCAATACAGATTTTATGCAGAGAAATTTTAGCCATCACTGTTAAGTGATACTGAGCCGTTAAAAAGATCGTAACTATTGTTAAAATTTCAGAGAAAATAGGTTGTGGACAACACGCAACAGATATTGTGTGTTGTTTTAATTGAATGACTGGTAAAGTTTATCTTTTAAATCGATTACTTTAAATGAATCAATTATATCGGGTGCGCCAGAAAGAAGTTTATACGTTTAAAGCAATATTTTGAGTGATTAGAAAAATGTTTTAATGCTAATTTTTTTTTGTTTGTTTTTTATCGTTTAGAGGAAAGCCTAACTTAGACTTTGGTATATTATGTTTTAAATTTAGATAAATAGATCAAGAGTTATGAGCAAAAAACAAAATTTTGAACTTTCAAAAAGGCCCGAAAAATAGCTAACATCAGTGAACAAAACTTTGCTATTGTGTTTTAAGTAATAATGGGAATAAAATCATAATAATAATGTTTTTTTTTCTTTTTTCTTCTTGTCTATTCATTGGAGATGGTATGTCCATTTACATTTAAACTTAGTTTAAATTTAAATTTTGTTTCAAAATATTGCTTTAAACGTATAAACTTCTTTCTGGCGCACCCGGTATTTTCACCTCTTTCAGTATAAATGGAAAGCGTTTGAAAAAGTTGAACGTGTTCAGTTGTTTCCTTAATTCCTGTTGTTTTAAATAAAAGAAAGGCTGATACATAAAGAATTAAATAGAAACATAGTTCAAGTGGGCAAAATCGTCAAAGAACGTGTAGTTGGTGAACTTTGTTGGATAAGTGTAGACACGTGTTGCATCAGTTTTTTTTCATCACTTTTTTTCGTGTCTATTTGAACTGATCCATTTAAAACTGCTCCATTTAAATGGGTAATATATTCCAAGCTTAAGTTTATTTAAAAGGATTTCTGCATCCAAAATGATATTTACAAATATGATGGAGCTCAAAATTTTCTTTAATAACTCTCTTCTCAGTTTTTTATAATTCTCTTTACTTTCCAAGTTTTCAAGCTTTAAGATGTTACATTTAATTTATGCAGTGAATAATATGATGTAATAAAATAGTAACTATAAGGTATCATAACTTAAGGTATGATTAATATCACATCTTTGTACTTTATCAGGAAGTGAGGGCTTCCAATCAGAGTTGATTGCTTGAAAAATGAAGTTATAGTAACTCCTAATTCAGAAGTAATAAATGTCAACAATATACCATCATATTACGTCATAATTATACAATGCATAATTTGATGGTCTTTAAATTGAAATTTACCAAAGGAAACAAAATTTTCAAACAACTGTTAAGACTTCATAAGCAACTTTGTGAGTTCCTCCATTCTTTAAAATATCATGTTGAATGCAAGGACCTATTTAAGTTTTTTTATTAAGATTTAAGTGTTGATACAAAAGATTTTGTTCAGACAAGGGTAAACAAAATAACTTGTCATCATGTATCAAATTTCTCATCAGCATGCCATCAATTTGACTTTTTGGAGTGAAACTAATAAGATGTTCGGTTTAATCTAAAATTAGTATAACAAGGAGCTGAAAAAATTTTCTAGCACATCATTGGATGTATAAGGCAGCGAAATTTCAAAAAAGGGTTAAGGAATTGCTTAAAAGTAGATATATATAACCATACCTTTCTCAGCTACCTTGATTTGCTTTGCAGTCAACTTCCTCTTTGGTGAGATGACACAAAACTTAAATTCTTCTGGTTTAATATGATAACTCTCCATCATGTCCACAGCTTGCTGGCTGCTAAATGCACTCTCGTGTTTGAACCCACAAAGGCTTTCCACTTTCTTACAGTTACCATTCAGATAATCATAACATATATGGAACTTTTCACAGGTTTGGTCATTTGACAATTTGCATGTACCATCATTATATTCCATGCAAACAAATGGATATCGAACTTTTAACAATCCTTCTATATCAAATTCTGAGAATTTCTTAAATTGCAAATTAGACATAGCTTTATGATTGTGAGAATCCATTAAGTTGTGACTGAACCTACATGTCCTGGTGTTATGTATTTCATAAAATAAGAATTTATAGCAAACGTGAAACATCTGACAGTAACTGTTAGAACACCCGGATTTACCATTTCTGGCCCAATAATCATGACATGGTCTTATTTCCTCAATGCAAATGTGATATTTTTTGCGTCCTCCAAACTCACTTACACGAAACGCATATTTATTGCTATCAAGCCATCGTTCTGCATCTTTTTTGTTGGTAAAATGATTCAAAGAACAAAGTGAATCACTGTAAAAAGAAGTCACGCAAGGAATGAATTCAGCTATCACATCTTCCTCTGTTGGTTCAGTAGATTTTGGAGAATTACTTAAATCTATAAAATATAACAAAAGTATGAAAAATATGAATAAATTCTACACTATTTGACAATTTTGGCAATGCTGTTTCATGTGTTAAATGAAAAACAATTTGATAAAGTGAATTAATATGAATAAGTTTACAAACATGGCCAGCTCAACTATATTAAAATAAAGTGAAACACAACCAACTTGATTTTCAGACTACTGAATTTTTTTTGTTACGTTCATTTATAATCTCAGGAATTAAGTAAAGCTATGTTTCTTTCGTATAGCGTTGATGAATGGAATACATTTCAACAGAATCCAAAATGATTTTTGATGATACATAAATGTAATAGTAGACAATTATAAAATGCAGTTTTGTGATTCAAATTATCTGTATGCATTAGAATCAGGATATTGCCTTTCTGAAAAACATAGCGGAAGAATATTGGAAACAAATGGATAGAAACACATAAATACACAAGATTAGCCAAACTGTCACAACAAATTCAATATTGAATGAGAAATGATGTCTGATTTGATTGGGAGAATTAATTACACCAAATTAAATTCACGAAGAACATGCAGGTTTTTTTTGGACCAAGAAAATTATTATTATTATTATTATTGACTAATATTTATACAGGATAAGACTCCCCAGTTATAAAAATATATACGTACAAGTAAATACATTATTTACACTGTTATTCTGGAGGTCCTGTTTGAGAAAAAAATATAAAATATTTATAAATTTTTATATTACATTTAAAAATAGAGATAAAAAAAAAAGAGAGAAATAAAAATGATAAAAGGTACAAATGAGTAGGCCATGCTACCACATTATTAATTAGACAAATTAAATTAAAGGAGGCGTAACTTTGATATAGAATTGAAGCCTGATTGTTGTAGCGAAGGAGGGCTCAGAAAATTCTGAAAATGTCTAAAATAAATTTTTTACTTTTTCTTTAAATCTTTTACAATCAGTTTCAGATCTTACGTCATGAGGTAAATTGTTGAATTGTTTTCCTCCTTGAAAATAAAAACCTCTTCGACTAGCTTCAAGTTTCACTTTTGGTAGTCTGACTAACACGCCATTATTTCTCGTAGATATTTCTGATCTTACGACATCGAAATAGTTTTGAAAATTAACACACACATTTCCATTTAGACACTGGTGAACTAATGTTGCAATACGTTTTTTATGTGCAATTTCCACTGACGTACTTAACGGTCTCCTAAAATTCTTTCAACTCGTGATTCAATTCGCACAATTCGTTCTTTTAGATAATCTGGAATATTACCAAATATAGCAAAAGGGCAGTAGGTTTGTATGGACAGTATCATGACTTTATAAATTAACTATGCTGTTTTAGTGTCCAACAATGTCCAACAAGTTCACCTTCAATCTTGTTCGAACATCGATAACCTTAATGCTTTGATTCTTAAGTTATAATTTATAATTGCTCATAAAAATCCCACAAACTGGGTTTAAGATTATTAATTAATAAGCAAAACTATTTTTGTATTGCATCAGGATGGCGACTGATATAAGGGAGCTCAAGAAATCAAGGGAAGAACCACGCGATTTAAACAGAAGTGTTGTTTTCAATGTGAAATTTGTTTAGAAAGAGATTCCACTAATTATGACATCATTAAGAACATTTTGTAATAATAGCTACATCATTAACATATTTGCACGTTTTATGTTCAGCGTGAAAATCCATGTCCTGCTGACAGTACTTCTTTGCCAGTTTTGTTGTTTTTGCTAAATTCGTTGTGCATGTATAAAATACTGTATAAGATCAATACTTGGATGGCAGTAACAAATAATTCTCATGATTGAAAAGAAATAGGCGAAACTGAAGGGATCTCCTTTGGTTTTAAAGGAAATCACAGAATCATTAGATTTCCACGACATTCATGTGAAATAGTTTTATCAATGAATAGCGATTTGTTTGTTATAACTTAAAGACTCATAACTGTACAAGTACACAATCTAGTAAGAGCATGTTGCTTTCAAACAATTTTTGGAATTACCTTTTCAATTCATTCTGTTTTCACATGTGACAGCAATGCTACATTCTTTATCAAAGATGGTAGCGACACACATTTGAGAGTTTCTAATGTCTATGTTGGTAATCAAGATTTTAAAATGAGTAATTCCTTTAAATGAAATTGAATATCATAACACTGTCTTTTGAGTAATAATGTTTTGTGTTGACCATGCAGTTTAAATAGTTGTTTAGAGCATTCAGAGGACTAACAGTTTGTTATTTAATTCTTTTGTCATTGTGGATAGAATAGTGAATAATTCACACTTTTATACAGTAAGTTCTACTTTCGAAAAGGAGTCACCAAACTACCATGCTAATGAGATTTTTAAGTGGTATTTTATATCACGGTTGCTGAATTTGGAGAAACACTGAATTTTCCCGTTCATCTTCATACCATCCACACACTTAGGCAATGTAAATCAATTTGGCAGTCACTCCTTAGAGCTCATTAAACTTGCTAAATCAAGAGAAATTTTGTCTAAATGGTCCCTGATAAATCTGTTCCGACCGCTGTTCAACAACGCTGGATGAAATTAACGTTATAAATTAAACATTAGATAAGTTAATAATTCGTAATTTACTAGTCTTGCAATGGAAATAATAGTTAGGAGATGACTTAATGAGAACAATTTTGATAACTGGAAAAATTGTTATTAATATATCTGCATGAAATTAAACTTCCTACATCAGACAACGTCAAATGAAACACAGCATTTTTTCTTTTTAATTCACAAGTGTTTTAATAGATAGACCTCATATGATACTATAAAACAAATACATTCATGGCTGGTACCGAATGACCTTAATCCAGAAAAGTTATACTATTGAATTACAGTTATTGGATAAAAAAGATTACAATTCACTGAAAGAACCCTCAATTGAGGCAGCACAAATTATCAAGGAAGCACTTACCATCAAAATCCAGGCTGGAATCGGATTTCCAGTGATCATTTATAGCATTTGTATTTGCCTTATTTGCATTGGAAGGAAGTATGATACAAGACCTAAAATCTCTCTTGTTAATGTGGAACTCTTCCCATATTCGCCGAGCTTGCTTGCCATCGAAAGCAGGAGCATGAGTTAATTTACAGGACTCACAATCACCCACGATAAAACCAGCACAAACATGAAGATTCGGACAAAATTTCTCCCCATCGACACAATTACCAGTTTGATATGCACTACACACATATGGGTATCTGATTTTTAAAAGTGTTTTAAGCTGTTCCATTGATAATTCTGAGACTTTCAAATCAAACCTCAAAACCTCATTTTCTGGACCCATTAAGTCATGATTTTTTAAACACCTTTTTTTGTTATGATTTGGGTTAATCAAATAGGTTTTGCATACATGAAACATTTTGCATGTATTTGATGAACATGGAGATTTTTTCTTCCAATAATTAAAACATGGTTTGATTTCCAATGGACATAAATAAACACTAGTCTGTAATTTGCTATTGACAATTCTAAAGGTATCAAGATTTTGATGAAACCAAGTAATAGCATTGACGAAATCATCATCAAAAAGCGTCAACAATGATTCATCTTCCATGTCACAGCAGCCATCTCTTTCGATAAGAAAGGCAAATACTGATGCTACACTTGGTTCCTCATAACTTGAGATCAAAATGTTGGACCAGATAAATTCTTCAGCGGTGATATGTTTATTCCCTCGAATTTTGTCAAGAGCGAAAACCTTCAAAACATTCAGATTATGAGAATCCTTTACATTGTGTGATTTTGTGCAATTCAGTATATTGCATTTACCACTGGTAAAATCCTTACATATATGAATCTTGTCGCAATTTTCTTTTCCACAGAGTGAATCACGCTTTTGATAGAACTTACAGATACGAGGGAATGATCTACGGAGTATAGTTATCAGTTCTCGACTTGAGAGATGATCAACATTGTGCTTTTCCATAATACGTTTATTATTTTCATCCAATGGATCGTGGGAAAATCCATACTTGCAGTCATTTGCATTACATTTGTTGCCATTTAGTAAAAAGTCCTTACAGAAATGAAGTCTGCGACATGTTTTGTTTCGACATTCTCCGTCAAGATAATATTTACAGAGTAGTACATGTAATTTCTGTGGCATTTTGTTCACAATCTAAATAGGAATTTCAAAAATACGTTAAAGATGCTGCTTTTTACATATGTTGGTTCTCAAAAAATTAACATTTTGCCATTGATTTAAGAACTTTCACATAATGACCAATTATCAGACACTTTAAAATCCAACCTCATCATATAGCAAGTTAAATTTTATAAATGGATGGATGAATAAACGCAACATAATGCCCATTTCAACATTGACTTTATTTGTGATTATATACGGGTGAAGGAGTGCAAACTAATAATAAGTGTAGAGGGCGATGACAAGACGTTCTATGGATAAAGATTCACTGTAAAAACGGTTTCAATCATATTTGAAGTTCCAGGGGATTTTGATGAGAAACATTAACACGTTACGTGAATCTTATTATAATAATCGCGTAAGTGCATACCACTTTTATTTTAGAGAGTGATATATTTCGGATTTTTTTACGGTCATCGTCCTCTTATGTCCGCGTAAAATGACGTAGAGGCGAGAAACACTTTTTTCACGATTAGTATAAAAGCAAGTGGCATTTGACGTCAGTGTTTTATGATCACGGGACATCATTGCATTGCATTCCCAATCGAACGCGACGTTCGATTGAAAATTGAAATTTTTGTCACGAGGCTCGCACACGGGAAAGGCGAATTTGACACATTCTTTTCGAAGTTAAATTCGGTAAAAAATTTTACCCGGGTTACTAGTATAGTTATAACGTTAAAAAGGACAAAAGAAATAGCAATAAAGCTTTTTAAAGTAACTTTGCCAACAAAAGAGCAAGTATTGTTTACAGTATTGTTTAAACTAGTCAATCCTGCTCTCAAACGTATTGGATTAATTTATAATGTTATACATAATCATGGCATAACTTAATCAAATTAACAAAATCCAGTTTTGGTTATTTTTTGCGATGCATTTATCAAATTTAATCATGATTCTTCGCTTCGTCATTATTTATGGTGATCTATGATTCTTATCAATTGGTGACATGTCAAATTGTTGTGGTTTTGCCTTACTCTTTGTTATGATAAGAGTCATCATGTTACATTAGCTTAGAAGATTACGAAATCATAAGTGTCTTATCAAACCTTAATTCAATCTTCATGATCGTTGTTTTAAGTAGGTAGCTTAAAAATGTGCATTTATTTTACACAAAAAATAATTTATAGGGTGGAAATTGATTTACTAGAAAATTGTGTAAGAGCAATGAATATTATATGTAATCACAAAAGCGAAGGTATTACGCTTTGGGCAACTCTTAGGCATATAGCTAATATGCTTAACTTGCCAGCCTCGAACCATGGGTCTCTTGCCTCTTCAATATACGGATAGCGGCAAAGAAGACCCTGGCGAACGCTGGTCACATGACATGAAAATTACACAAACTCCGTGTAATTTTTATAAAAGGTGGCCCGAAGAAACTTTGTCTCGTGCATTCAGTTTTTTATATAGTCACATTACAACCAATATAGAGACCAAATATAATTCGTCGAGTTCACTCGAGCTCTTTTCTGCAAAACTTTATAGTTGTTTACATATTTCCAAAACTTCAACAGCATTCTGGAAAGCGGTGTTTCTAATTTGATAAAGATTTAATTCCTTATCAAGGTTATTACATTCGACAAACTTAAATCATAAAGTGGAGATTGCAAAATTCGTGTGGTGTTGTGTGGATTTTATCTTTGTAAACACGAGATTTTAGGAGACACATCCAGAAACCATGTATTGAGTCAGTGGACAAAAGTAAAAAATGAACAGAAAATTAAAACTTGATTGTATTGAGGTTCAATCTTCCGCAGAAGAAAAGTATATGAATACTGACATTTCAAATTTCAAGGAAATTGCTTTCTAAATTGTTATTTTCCCTGTGTTAAAGCCCACTTGTAATAATCTTCCCACTTTGTAATACCTGTCCCGATTTGTAGTAAAATTGTCCCATTTTGTAATACCTGTCCCGTTTTGTAATAAAATCTGTCCCGCTTTGTAATAGCCAGATTTTCTACTTTGTAATACCCTCGGAATATTTTTTTCAAACAGGCATTTTATGAAGAGTAACCCCAAACTGACGTCGCAATTTGCTATAGGGGCAGATGTTGGAATTATTTGCAATATTCATCTGGGGATTTGGAATTTAATATTTTAGTCGCGATAAAAACGTAGGCAAAATTAACCCTTGGCGTACAGCGTAATATCGTGCGTATTCATATACCGCGTGTTTCATCACAACTACTTTTCATCGCTATTTCTTTTCCGGGAAACTCGTTTCGCTAAGGTATGCGAATAGAAAATAGAGGTTATGATGGTATTTGTAAAAAGAGAGAAAGAAGAATTTAAAAACAGTTATTTCAAATTATAATACATCGAAATTATGTGCACAAAGTAGTTTCTCGGTACACTATTATTAGATCCAGCTTTGTCATGAAATACATGCCTATTTCAAAGAGATACATCAAGTGTGTGCTGTATGAAATTTAAATTTCATATGTTTTTGTCCTTTGTTCTTTTTTATTCTTCCAAAAACGCCATTACTTGTACTACTATTTTAAGCAATCCTTACAAAGCAGAGAACGAGGTTATTACATTTCTTTGGTATTACAAAGTTATTACAAAGTGGGACAGCTTTTTGGTATTACAAAGTGGGACGATTATTACAAAGTGGGCTTTAACACCTGAAGTCGTCTCAGTCGTTCTTGTTAGTCCATTCTTCTCTCTCTGACGGTACTTAATACATTACGATTTTTAGGATTTTTATAACCAAATTATGCAACGTATATAGTTTTAAATCATTACACGGCATCTTGAATCCATTATTTGGTTTTGAGTTAACGCTGTATTGTTGTTAAGCTCTAAGTGTAAATTTTACCTTTATCGTCCTTATGTGTTTTACAGTGTTTATATCTTTATGTATTATACTGCTTAAGATATAGAATTTTTAAAGGTTGCGTATCATAGAAAAACAACTTAATTTATTTTCATGCATTTATACTGAAACATATAGTCCAGTCAAATCGTGCAATGATAGTGCATTTTTGAGTAGAAAGCATGAAACTTGGTACAAAGGTAGTATAGACAAAAAGAATCTTTTTTAGGCTCAGACCCAATTCGAAACCACCTGTTGGTGTATTTTACAGACCAGAATGACTCCTAGGGGGAAAACATTTTTTTTTTTTGAATAAATACAACATACTGTATACCCTTGGAAAGCTTATTTGATGCTGATTAAAAATAACATTACAACCTATTACTGAAAAAGTATTGGGAGCGAGTAATATACATTTGAATAATTTACAGACCAGGGTGCTTTCTTGAGAATAAATGGTTTTTTTCCGCATAAATGCGTTATGTATTAAACGTTTGAGAAGCTTATTTTATGGTGATCAAAGATGACTTTACTGCCTGTGTCTGAAAAGACACTGAAAACAAGTTATATATATTTGAATAATTTGCAGACCACGATGTCTCCTTAAGAAAAACTTTTTAAAGGAAATCTATCATATAGTAAATTTTTGAATGGCTGACTATAAATGTTTAAAAATTACAATCTCCACCACATTTGCACAGTTCTGTACATCTTAGAGAGACCTTTGCACATTTACATCGTCCCGTGCACCCCTTTTCTTGTTTACAATTACATCGTATAAGCTCTTTACAAATTTGTGATGCCTCAGGCAATGTTGTCCAAACAACACTGTATTTTCCAGATTGAATCTTCCAACCCCAATTTTCAGGTGGAGGGAGTGTCTGGTTTGCAACGAGAGATTGATTCCAGCAATAGCTTGCCTGGTAGATAGCGCGTTTAGTGTGTTGAAATAACGCGTCTTTTGACGGGGGAATACCATCTAACGATTGTCCCTTCCCAGCAAATAGATGTTTTCTGGAGAGATTGATTTCTTGATCCGTACTGGTGCGATCGTATAGCAAAACAACAAATCTTTCGATGACTGAGAAAGAAGCTTCCACCATTTCAATTGAAGGGCTGCTTGAAAGTGATTCTAAACATGATGTTAACTCTTCAAATTTACTCCAGGTATTCCAAGCGTTCTTCTTCCCTCTCCCGCTAAAAAAAGATACCTGATCGCAACCAGTAAAAGCATGGAAAAGTGGAAGGCAAAAACAACTTTTTACTTTTCCAAGGCTTGCACAAATGGAATGAACAGGAATGTATCGATGATTTTTTCCTACTCCAAATGACAACCAAAGTTCATCCACATGTAATTTGAAAAACATTCCAATCGCAATAACAAGTACATCGGTATCAACTGTCCGAATACAAACTTTCCACATTCCAAAGCTACTGGCATCCTTTGCGTGAAGTAGCATTCGGGTATCAGCCTCTTCTTGGTTTGACGGTGACAAAATGAGCAGTCATGCCGATTGGAAAAAGCAGAAGACTTTGATGTACTGACAATAATCTTCTCTGTTGATATATTTACACATTCTGCGGCCAAAAGGCTAAATAGTTCCTCCTTATTTTGGATTGCCACTTCCAAGGTCACAAAAGAAACATACTAATTTAATGTTCTTATCACGTGTTTGACTTGTCCTTCCACTGCGCCTTCTTTGATCAGGATCGGCAACATTAACGACTGGTTCTGTAACATAGGTGTCTGTTTCAAGCTGTTCTGTCTTCATTCTTTTTTCTTCTCTTTCTAACTTCATGTTGCTGATTTTGTTTCTACATGATTTATGAAATTTTGCCATTTTCTCAACAAGTATGTTGGGTGAGTTGAAGTAATCATGTGGTACGTAGACTTTCTCAAGTGGAAGTTTTCCAATCACTGTAAAGCGGTTCACATTTTTCAAAATGTCAATGTAAGTCTTTTGAGGGTCATGGTTTTTCCGAGTGATGGCTGCTGGACACAAAAGGTTTTCATGTGTTTTATCTTGACACAAGATGCACAAGTCCAAATCAAAGCACTCTTCAGCAGAATTGCGTCTTTTCGTCATTTCATTCTTTATTAATTAATTTAAATCAAAGATTAAAATGCTTCCAGAAAAAAAGACTTCATTAAGTTTTCAACAGTAATACAGTAGACGTCCGCTATTTCGAATGCTTCTTATTTCGAACATTCGCCTTTTCGAACAAATTCCCCAGAGTTAGTTCACCTTCGGTTTATTTCGAATATTTGCTATTTTGAACAAACTCTCCAGTCCTTTGCGTGTTCAAAATAACGAAAGTTTACTATACATAGAAATATGAACAAATAGAATAACACTTAATTCCATCCATGTTGCAATTTCTGGTGGCCTTATACAAATTTGAAGTTCAAAATTTTTCGCGCTTTATTGTTCTCTGTAAGTTGCGATGTTAATGACATAAGGCAACAAGCATGGAACCTGTTTTGTTTCAAAAATGAATAGAAATTTTGTAATCAGCATAAAGTAAGCTTTCTTACGATGTATACCATGATGCAGTTTTCGAAAAAACACATTTTTTCTAATAAACCCGTTCTGCTGGTCTTTAAAATATTCAAATACATATAACTTGTTCCCAGTACTTCTTCAGTATTAGGTTGTAATGTTATTTTTAATCAGCATCAAATAAGCTTTCCAACGGTATACAGTATGTTGTATTTTTTCAAAAAAAAATTTTTTTTTCTCCCAGGAGCCATTCTGGTCTGTAAAATACACCAACAGGTGGTTTCGAAATGGGTCTGAGCCTAAAAAAGCTTCTATTTGCCTGAACTACCTTTGTACCAAATTTCATGCTTTCTACTCAAAAATGCACTATCACCCCCTTTTTTTGCACGATTTAACTGGACTAATACTTTGTATCTCATTTTGAGTATTTAAGCCTTATATGTTTACATGAAAATCCTACAAATTGTCATATACCGTAAAGTAAAATTAGATTACATTTTCATTTTTTGTATGTGCACATTTTTTTACTTCGAAAACATCGTGGTTTATATTCATAACTGAAGCCACTAAATTCTAACATAAGGAATCAATGGAGTGAATGGAAATTATATGAATTCATTGATTTCATGATATTTTAATAATGGAAATATAAGTCAATCTGTGATCAACAAAAGTTTCAACAGATATTTGTTATTTCTGTTGTATTGTTGATAATATTCATAAATCATGTTAATCAGAAATATTTGAAGATGCTCAACCTAATATCTCTAAATATGCTCTTAAAATTTAGCACATGTGCGAGCCTACAATTAAAGTTCTTAGAAACTAAAAAAGACTGTTGTAATTCATTATTCTGTTGTTTTATCAGTCAAAAGTGCATTATCTTGTTCAATTGTTGATTGTTTTAAGAACTTTTTGTTGTTAGCCTTTCTCATTGTAGATACATAATGCCACCATTTTAGTGTTTTGTGAATTGAAATGATAGCTGAAATAATGTTATTTTGAATAATTAAATTTCAGACTCCACGTCTTATCTTCCTTTCCTCCTAAGCAGTAAACTCGGATGATTTCTTCTTTTTGCTCGAAAATACTGCGGTCGTTGTAATATTTTCAGCCAATAGAGTTCGTTTATTCAGAAGCGTTCGCCAGGGTCTTCTTTGCCGCTATCCCGTATATCGAAAAGGCAAGAAAGCCTGGGTTCGAGGTTGCTTAACTTGCTTAACTTCAGCATTATTAATACTCAGTGAGATATGTGCTTGTTGCGTAATTTTTCATGAGATAATATAGTAAGCAAGAAATTATTACGCGATAACATTTTGCAATCCATCTCACAATTTTTGCGAGGTAAGAGCTGCTAAAAATAGTAAAACGTTTTCATATCTATCGCAGCTTCTATCAATGTGGCACACGCTTTGTGCCTTTCTTTTCCTGCTCTTCAGATTTTTTATCAGCAACAACGCTGCATCAATATCCCCATTATATCAGTTGATGAACTTTCTGGCATTTTTCTTCTTCTTTTTCTTCTTCCTCTTTTTCGTGACAACTAATGGGATTTGTATCGGCATGTTATCTCACAAACGCTCATTTGAAGAATTAAATTCCATCTCACTGAGCCATATCGTAAAACATTGCGCGATAACAAATATCTCACTGGTGGAAAACAAGCTTGATTGATTGGCGATTGGCGATTGTGATGAATCCAGGCTTAAATTAAATGTGTATAAATGTTATAACCAGGACAAACAGAAACCCAAGGCTTGCTTATGAGTTAAGTCAGTGCATGGTCTTATTATGTAATTAAATCGGGGTTCATTCTGTGTGTATTTTTGTTCCGAAAATCTGATAATTTACTTTCTAAATTCTTTCAAAACATGTCCAAAGTAAATATTGAAATTTTTACTTTGTCCTGAAATACGCCACATTTATCTCCGAAGGCCTTTTTGGTGAGTTTACATCGCCTACATGCAACCAAGCTCTTTTTATGTGAGCAGCAAACATGAAACAAAGAAAAAAGAATTTGCAAAATTTAGTTGACTTACCCCCGTTTCTTCTCTGCATAACAGAGATTATATATATGGACAATAATATAAAATGGAAGTTGGAATGTCAATGTAGAGGGTACATAATTATGAGATGATGCTTTTGAAAGACGTGATGAATTTTATTTGTGCTTGTCTACATTTTAAGAAGCTGTATCAAAATCACAGTTGCAGTAGTTACTCAATTCATTACTCTAACCCACTGAAATAAAATTTCGAAATTGACATAGCTCAACCATTCTCACTTGTTTTTTTCTCCTTATTAATGCTTTTCACTTTTCAACTCAGAGGTTTTTGTAATTTTTCCCTATTTTCATGAAAGGAACTAAGTTTACTGAGGTTCCTGAATTTGAAAGTCTGTGATAGTCTAACACGTTTCTTTTATATGAGCAACCAAGGTCTAGCAATGGTAGCAACAATTTCAAAAAATGTGTTTTTGCTATGCTAGCGCTGCATCATTTCAAAATTTCATCCTGCTAACTTATCCAACATTGTTGTAGTATTGTTATTTAACATTTTGAGAAAATTTACATGTGTATTTATTTCGTCTAACTCAAAACTTCCTCGAAGTACTGTTATAGTCGCGGTTGTTTCTGAGATCAGTACGAGATAGAGTATAAAATGGCATGCCAACTGAAAAGAACCATGTTGTATGTTAAGAGTGATCTATTAATCCAAATGCCGAGCCGTGCTGACAAATTACTTATACTGAAGAAAAAGTCCTTAGATACCATTATTTTGATAAATAGCACATTGATTTTCACTTTGAATCTCGATTCTATTAAGCTGGATTAAAACCATTCATTTTCAATCATGTCGATTAATGTACTGATGAGTCATTTGGACGTGGAACAGTTGCCAAGTAACAGCGATGTGAGCGTCATGGTCATTTGAATTTCAAATAGTTATTCTTAATTTGGGTTTACGCTAGTGTGAATCAGACTGGTTTAGATTAGAAAATCCAAGGAGAGCTGTGTTCATAGTAGATGTACGCTGTCAACTTTGTCAACACTGTTTGCCCGCTTTTTGTTTGCCTTGATTCGTTTTGAATTGTCCCGGATCACTAAAGGGACCGTTCTAAGCTTCCGACGGTCAAAAATCTGATCCCATGCAGTCTGATTGGAATGGAAACTCGGCTTCATAAATGAATGGATTTTTTAAACTAAAATTATTTATGTACTAATTACAATTTAATCCAGTAGAAAGGAACATAAACATGATATTTAAAAATCTCCTGTACATCTATTGTTGAGCCCCAAATTGTAAATTGCCCTGATTTGTAATGCCTGCCTTAGTTTGTAATAAACTCTACCCCAATTTGTAATACCTGCCCTTGTTACAAGACGACCAGAGTGTCGAAAGATTTCGCTTATGTTTTGAAGAATAGCGTCCCTATAAATAGCCATTACATACTCGAGGTTTCATGGGGTTGCAGAGCAAAATTTATAATAAAAACGTCTCCATAATCCTACGTGTTTCCGTACTTCTCCTTGTTTTTGAGCTGACATACACTAATGATGTCATTTTGTGTTTACAAAAAATCTGCTAGTGTAAACATAGAAATAAAAAAGCTTTATGGTGTAAACCAAACTTTATTAATAAATACATCAATTGAAACAAAAGAAATAATTATACTTGCATGAGCAGTAACCATGATTTTTAAAAAAAAACAACAACAAACGATTCTATAAGAAAAATGTGAGCCAACAGCGATCAGAAAAAATTTAAAACGAAAATCTATCCAAAATATTTTTATTTTTCCTTTAGGAAAAGAGCCTTTTTTGTGAATATGCGGTAAATACACTTAATAGCTCACGAAAGATACGAAAACAAATCATGGCCATGAGAGCAAGAAAAGAAAAGAAATAGAAATAAAAGAACTTTAGGTTAGTGCAGCCATCAAAAAACATTCGCTCACCATGGCCATAACAGCAAGGAAACAAAGAAATAGAAACAAAAGAAGTTTAAGTAAGTAAGTGCCGTCCTAAAAAACTTTCGCCGTACATAGATAGATAGACAGATAGATAGACAGATAGAACGCCGCCGAAACCAATATATTTCGCTTAGCCAAATCTAATAAACTTTGCCCCAATTTGTAATACCTGCCCTAATTTGTAATAAACCCAACACAATTTGTAATAAAAAAGCTGCTCTAATGTGTAATACCATGTTGCCCCAATTTGTAAAAACTTTCTTTTTTGTATTTTGTTGTTTGAACCGAGGCAAAAATGTGGCAAGAAGGGAAATTATTCTTCGTAGATAAAATGGATCAATAATTAAAACAATGAAATTGACTATTTAAGAATTTGACCACACGAATAGGAGCGAGAGTTAAATTATGGGACAAGAAAACTATCGGGCTTCGTGGAACAAAAGTAAGGAAATTACAACTTAATTAATGATAATTAATGATAATGACTTAAAGCAATAAAATATGAAGGTCGGCGAATGTTTCCGTATTTCACAATTTCCATGATTTTTTCTCATGCACTTTCTGTTCGATGCTGTAGGTGGTCAGTCAAGCATCATCTTTATGTAAAACGTAAAGCTAGTGGTGAAAACTCGTTTATTCGGTAGTCTTCTTAAAAAGACTTTTGCTTTTATTTATTGTTTTAGTTTCCGGTTTCATTGCTTACGGATTTGTTTATTAACAAACTTACGGGTGAAAACAATTTTTTTCTGAAAAACTATGGCAATTAGCATTCTTTGAAGAATTTCTATTTGATTCATATAGCTAAAGTCAGAACAATTTGGCTTTTCACGATATAAATGACGCAGCAGACTGAAATTGTATAAGTTCATAGTTTTTATATATTACCTTTAAGGTCATGATTTTACTCATGACAAAGTTATTGTTATTGTTGAAATATGCCTTGTTCTGGTTTATTATTTAAATAAAATAAGCTTCGTCCTTCTTGAAACATGTTCTATCATCTTCCCCAAAACGTCTTCACAGATAACACATTTTACAAAATTGTAGAATTTACAAAATTTTGTTCCTCTAGTAGCCAGCAGTATTTTTTCCTAAGTCCTCATTCTTCCTGAAGGCAAAATAATTTAAAAGTAATTGCAAAAGTAGTTTTAAAAACCTATAACGCTTTTATTACAAATTGGGGCAACTTGGTATTACAAATTGGGGCTGCTTTTTTCTTTTAAAATTTAGGACAAGATTGTATTACGAATTGGGGCAGCTTTTTTATTAGAAATTGGGGCAAAGTTAATTGGAAATTAGGGCAGGTATTACAAATCTGGGCACAACATCTATTACTCTTACTACTAATACTTGGTATATATGACAAAATATATTCATTTGAACATTTTCGTTCTGTTAGACATATCACAAGCCAAACATCCGACTGATAGTTTATCCACAAACGTTACCGAGACAAAACGTAATTTGAAAATGAAGTTAAAACTTACAAAACTACATCAAGCAAGCGATCAACGTCTTCGTTACTTCATATTAGAACGACATCAAAAAAATATCAGAAAACAAGAAAGTTGAATCCTATTTACATTTGAACAATAGCTTATAAGAAAAACAATAATGATTGGTTCTTAGTTTAATAATACTTTACTGACTTGCATTCCTTCCTAAGTTAATACTTCATTAGTGGTATGATAGCCATAACAAAAGAACAGTACGCCGCTTGTACATTCAAGTACAAAATCCTACTGTTTTTTTTTAGTTACGAAGTATTTAATCAGTGACTTATGTTTGTTTTTTGTTGTTTTTTTTCGCATACTGAGTGTCTCCCTTATTACTTGCCACACGTGTTTCCTCAATGTATTGAATACAAATCTTGTGTTTATCTCCTTACTTTTAAGTCTATTTTGCTATCAACTGACGCTATTTCCAATTCCGTGGTGAGCACAAGTTCTGCCCGAATATGAGAAAATCGTCTCCGACAAACACAAATTTTGTTATCCTTTATCTCCTAGATTTAAGTTACGCTGATGCCAATACACATTTTAATAAAGATTTGTAAGTGCGAAGAAAACCCAGAAATATTTGCTTCAAACAAAACAAAAATTTGCATAATGCGCGATTTGTAACCATAGAAACGTATGTCATTGACGTGACTAGGTGAAAATAGGTAAATTCATCACACCATGTCTGTGGTCAGCAAGCTGCAGTAGGCTGTTCAGGGAGTTCGATTTTCCGGGTTATTGTCACATACATTTTCATATCAACAAGTTAGAGTTCATCAATGGATAAATGATCAAAACGGAGGCGCTTTTTTCAATTGATTTGTGGTGTTCGTTCAAGATTATTGGTAGATCATTAGAAATTTTATGAAGGTTCATCAAATTCAGAAATCTGAAGAAAAGAAAATGACCATAGTAACTCAATAATTTAAGCAGCAAGAAGATGAAATTCATATTGGTTTGTAATTCCTGATTATAAATTTCTGACATAGTCCTTATGACTTTCATGTTTGTACTTTACAATTCCATGTTTTCAATATCAATCAAAATAATATATCTGCTCACATCATCAAGTAAATCAGTAAAATCTGGTGAGCTTGTAAGATTTTCGAAAGGTGGATAATCAATCTTGACTAGCCATTCCTTCAAACACTCGATTTTGGGTTGCATTGTAGAGATATTTGATTCCACGTAAGGCATTGTTGTAATGCTTACCACAACTTTAAAACAGCAATTTTAACATATTGTTAATAGCAATAATTTCCCCCTCTGATTGCATAAATCCACATTATTTTGAACTTACT
This sequence comes from Turritopsis dohrnii, assembly GCA_027922465.2. Lineage (NCBI taxonomy): Eukaryota > Metazoa > Cnidaria > Hydrozoa > Anthoathecata > Oceaniidae > Turritopsis > Turritopsis dohrnii. The sequence continues at coordinate 68,354 of BQMF02000066.1, read as the reverse complement.
TTCTAAGAAAATTTCAAATTCTACTTTCCAGTTTTACGTTCTTATAAGCTCACGCTTTCAGCTAATTCAATTTAAGTGGCCATCAGATTAATCTAAATGAAGATCCAATGCCAAGCAGTTGCTGATTGCTAAAAATAAAAGTGTAAAAAGTTATTATGCAATTGAATCTAGGCCCATTATACAAATTTCAGAGAAACTCGCAAACAAATATACAAACTGTTATACTTAAAGGAAAAACAATTGCTGAAGTTCTCTATTTTGCGTGGATGGAGGTGAGTCAATTTTGAATTAACCAACCCTAAAAATGAAACATCCAGTTCATGGAAAGTCATGGGAAAATATTTCTTTTTCTATTGTTAAAATGAAATCTGAAATAAATTGTATTAATTTTGTAAATATATGTAACTGATGGAGCATGCAGACCGACAGACGAAAGCAAATGTGCTATTAACATAGATTAGAGGCTTAGACAATGTCGCCGGACACCCATTTATGTATGCACTATTGACAAACAAATTGACTTAGATTGAATAAGAAAACAAGTTCAAATCAAACTCAACTGTCTGTAAATGAAAAACCTGCACCTGTCTATCAAACTAAATGACATTTCTCTTATAGCATCACTGGTTATATTAGTAGTGTAAAGAACGTTTTTTGATTTATCTTTTTTTACAAAAGATTTCATATCCTCTAGAGTATCATCGAAACAAGTACTTTTGGCAGAATTCAATCATCTTACGCGTGAAGGTTAATATTGAATTTGTTTTGCAAACACACACGAAATGATAGTATATATGAGATTCTAGTTTTGCCGTTTTTTTTCACAAAACATCACCTCATTTCTAGGATTTTTACTGATTGAGAATCCACAAAAAGAAATAAATGAACGCACAAATATGCTAGAGAAAAAACGTGTTCGTTGATCCATGGAAAATTATTGAGACTAGCCGCCAAGGCGGCGTCGCTCGCCACCCATGTCCACCTGCTCTGTATCACTGTATCAATAAACGTCAAATTTCCTTATAAACGGCTCGTACAACTTGTGTTCAACCAGAAGCAGATTCAAAGTCACAACCTCTGGTAAAACCAATCTTTTATCAGTGTAACAATACACTCAAAACATATAAAATATATATTTTGTTTTATGATACTCTTTCTTTACCTATCGGTTTTTAAACATTTTGATTGCTCGAAAAAAAAGTTCACCCGTCTCAGACAGTCAGGAAAGGATACGTTAGGATACACTGGCAAACCGAACATGCTATCACGTTCTGCCACTGCTGCTTTTTGTCCAAAATGTTTTATCAGTTAGTTTCTTTGTATTTAGTTGATGTATTGTTTTCAAAGCCAAGTCAACGTGGAATATAAAACTAACAATAATAATAAAAACGAAACGTTATTTCTATTAGTTCATCAGCCAAAAAATGTCACGTTCGATTGGGGTTGCAATGTATTTGCTTCGAACTCACGTCGCACACAAAAAAAGAAATAATTTCGCTCACAACTCAATCTACCATTTTGCGTGACTTACAAACAAACAGACAGACGGAGAATCGGCTATTAATATATAGACTAGCCGCCAAGGCGGCGTCACTCGCCGCCCATGTCCACCTGCTTTGTATCACTGTATCAAAAAACGTCAAATTTCTTTATAAACGGCTCGTACAACTTGTGTTCAACCAGAAGCAGATTCAAAGTCACAACCTCTGATAAAACCAATCTTTTATCAGTGTAACAATACACTCAAAACGTAGAGAGAGAAAACTTCAACTTTTTATTAACTTTTGTTTTAAAAAAGTTGCGCGCTCTAACATGGGTGCTATCAAACGTAAGGGGGAAATGGTTTCTCTTCTTAAAAAGATCACACGGGAGGAGAGAAAAAAGGCACGTGCTAAATGAATAAATAGAATAAAAAAAAGTTCGATCAGAACGCTTAACAATTAAAATAAGAAATTAATTTATTAAAAGAAAAGCAAAAAAACAAAACATTTTGTTTTGATATGATACTCTTTTTTTAACTATCGGTTTTTAAACATTTTGATTGCTCAAAATAAAAGTTCACCCGTCTCAGACAGTCAGGCAAGAGTTAGTGGCAAACCGAACATAAGCTGCCACGTTCTGCCACTGCTGCTTTTTGTCCAGAATGTTTAATCAGTTAGTTTCTTTGTATTTAATTGATGTACTGTTTTCAAAGCCAAGTCAACGTGGAATATAAAATTAACAATAATGGTAAAAACAAAACGCTATTCCTATTAGTTCATCAGCCAAAAAAAGTCACGTTCGATTGGGGTTGCAATGTATTTGCTTCGAACTCACGTCGCACACAAAAAAAGAAATAATTTCGCTCACAACTTAATCTACCATTTTGCGTGACTTACAGACAAACGAACAAACAAACAAACAGACAGACGGAGAATCGGCTATTAATATATAGACTAGCCGCCGAGGCGGCGTCGCTCGCCGCCCATGTTCACCTGCTCTGTATCACTGTATCAATAAACGTCAAATTTCCTTATAAACGGCTCGTACAACTTGTGTTCAACCAGAAGCAGATTCGAAGTCACAACCTCTGGTAAAACCAATCTTTTATCAGTGTAACAATGCACTCAAAACGTAGAGAGAGAAAACTTCAACTTTTTATTAGCTTTTGTTTTAAAAAAGTTACACACTCTAACATGGGTTCTATCAAACGTAAGGGGGAAATCGTTTCTCTTCTTAAAAAGATCACCCCGGAGGAGAGAAAAAGGCACGTGCTAAATGAATAAAGAGAATAAAAAAACGGTCGATCAGAAGCGCTTAACAATTAGAAAAAGAATTTAAATTAAAAGAAAAGCAAAAAAATATTTTGTTTCGTGATACTCTTATTTGACCTATCGGTTTTTAAACATTTTGATTGCTCGAAAAAAAGTTTACCTGTCTCAGACAGTCAGGCAAGGATACGTTAGGATACACTGGCAAACCGAACATGCTACCACGTTCTGCCACTGCTGCTTTTTATCGAAACTGTTTAATCAGTGAGTTTCTTTGTATTTAGTTGATGTATTGTTTTCAAAGCCAACGTAGTCAACGTACTCCTTGGAATATAAAACTAACGATAATAATAAAAACAAAACGTTATTCCTATTAGTTCATCAGCCAAAAAAAGTCACGTTCGATTGGGGTTGCAATGTATTTGCTTCGAACTCACGTCGCTCACAAAAAAAGAAATAATTTCGCTCACAACTCAATCTACCTTTTTGCGTGACTTACAAACAAACAAACAAACAAACAGACAGACAGAGTATCGGCTATTAATATATAGACTAGCCGCCAAGGCGGCGTCGCTCGCCGCCCATATCCACCTGCTCTGTATCACTGTATCAATAAACGTCAAATTTCCTTATAAACGGCTCGTACAACTTGTGCTCAACCAGGATTCGAAGTCACAACCAATCTTTTATCAGTGTAACAATACACTCAAAACGTAGAGAGCAAAAACTTCATTTTTTTATTAGCTTTTGTTTTAAAAAAGTTACACGCTCTAACATGGGTGCTATCAAACAGGGGGAAAATGGTTTCTCTTCTTAAAAAGTTCACACGGAGGAGAGAAAAAGGGCACGTGCTAAATGAATAAATAGAATAAAAAAACGTTCGATTAGAACGCTTAACAATTAAAAGAAGAAATTAATTTATCAAAAGAAAAGCAAAAAAAAAAAAAAAAAACATTTTGTTTTGATATGATACTCTTTTTTTACCTATCGGTTTTTAAACATTCTGATTGCTCAAAAAAAAAGTTCACCCGTCTCAGACAGTCAGGCAAGAGTTAGTGGCAAACCGAACATATGCCGCCACGTTCTGCCACTGCTGCTTTTTGTACAAAATGTTTAATCAGTTAGTTTCTTTGTATTTAGTTGATGTATTGTTTTCAAAGCCAACGTAGTCAACGTAGTCCTTGGAATATAAAACTAACAATAATAATAAAAACAAAACGTTATTCCTATAAGTTCATCAGCCAAAAAAGGTCACGTTCGATTGGGGTTGCAATGTATTTGCTTCGAACTCACGTCGCACACAAAAAAGAAATAATTTCGCTCACAACTCAATCTACCATTTTGCGTGACTTACAAACAAACAGACAGACAGACAGACAGACAGACAGAGAATTGGCTATTAATATATAGAAGTGGAAAGGAATCTTCTGAAAATCCAAACAGACACAAACAGTAACTTTCAGATAATAGGGGGAAAGACGAAGTAAGAAAATGCAAACGGGATGTGGAAAACATTAAAATGTCCAACACATCATGATAAATATGTGCGACTTAAAAGGTCTGTGTGAATTCCATGGATCCATTGTTTAGATAGAGCCTTAAATCACATACGTAATCACAATGGAAAGCTTAGATAAGTTTTGCATTTAGTTTAATTGACAGTGAAGTATAGATTATTATTGGTATGGTTTGTATTTTGCGGAAAAATTCTTTTGTGTCCGAAGTTAGGAAGGATGTCCAAAGTTGGTGCAATTGACAAAATACGTAGTCAATTTCAAGTATTTAGGCACAAACATTCGCAAGTATATGTATACACAAAAAATTCCAGTTCATTACACGAAATTTTTCACAGTATGCAAATGATGCAGATCGTGATAATCTCTCTAATGAGCTTCCACAAGTAAGGAAAAAGAACCCCTTCTTGCTGGAAGACATGTCTACTAGATGCGCAGGAAATTTGTCGGTTGTCTGTACAGGGATGGATATTTGGTAAACTCTCTCCATGAGGATTATGTCCACACTGATACATAAAAACATCTATATTTTAAGGACTAGTGGTGCCACTATTCTCAAATCCGTTCACAGGAACTTGTTGCTCATCAAAACTTCGCTATAAAACTGCAAAAGGAAACTACGACAAGAAAAGAGTGAGGATAAAATTATTGAGAATAATTTAGCAAGGAGCACTTAGTCGTCCCTTAAGGAAGACATAATTTGAATCATGGGCATATAAATAACTTATGCAATTTGCCTGACTTTTTCTTCCTCTTTATCAAATTTCTGTCCTAACCAATAGGGACCATGGTTGTAAATCTCTTGACTTAATATGCCTCAATGTAAGTTACATTGTTGTTACGTTATACAGATGCGAATCGGTAAAACTAATTGCACTAAATTTTGTTCCTATTGACACAAAGTTTTAGAAGTGTTTCGCTCCCAAGATGCCCTACGTTACAATTAAGGATGATGACAGAGTTCATTGAAAGGATTACTTTATTTATTCATGTGAGTGAAGTGAACCCTCTTTGCTAACAATAACGGGCGTTTACTTAGAGCGTGAAGAACTGCGAACTTACACACGGACTGAATGACGGACTGATGGACTGGCAGACACTGACCAATAGCACTGACCAGGAATATTTGATTCTACTGAGATATCCTTCAAACCAGCATCACCAAAACGCTTTTCAAGTACAGTAGTAAATGTCTATGCAATATGAAATGCTCCCATCTGCAATGCAATAAAACTTTGTAAATCTTCATACTTTGGGTTTAACAATATTTCAACAGCTTTGGCATATTTTCCTTGATTAACCACAAGGTCGGTTTCTTCTAATCACAAGTTTTGTGCCTTAGCTTTGGATTGAAGGAGGAATTCCAAAAATATATCAGGCTTTGATGACGATTCATCAATTAATGAAATATAAGTGACACACTGAAGTCTCTCATCTTTACTTTTATCATGGAGGAGTGAGTTAAAACCAGTCCGATTAGTATTGGTAAGGTTGCAAAGGTGAATCACATGACCCAAATAAAATCAGTGATACGCAAAGACAATAAGGAATTGTTTAAACTTTTTCGTCATCTTCGAATTTTTCTAAAGTAAGATCCATTCTATGTTTGAATACATAAGTGGCTATTTCGTTGGAAATCACACTGAATGACCTTCTGTTCATGCCTTGATTGACTCTGACGAGTCTGATTCAATTGGCTGCAGAAAATTACTCTAACAAATCTTAAAAAGAAAAAATTACGTAAGTATTGTCTCTATTTTTAGAATCCTTTTATTCTAATAAAAAATCTGAAAATGTTCCCATCTTATGTATGATTTCTAATTGGTAACTCAAAATGAAGGTATAATCAAATGTTTAGATTGCAAAAAGCAATGCCCTCTAAAATTTATCTAACACTGATGCAGAAAAGCTAATGATAAAATATAGTCTGTTCACCACATTCATGGCCAAATAGTTAGTTTCAGTCTGATAAGCTTTCTCATTAGCACATAAATTAAATAATATAAAACATAAAAAATACGACTATAGTATGTTTCAAAACGGGGGTTTATAAATGTGATGCATTTATTAACTACTTTCATAAAAACGGTCATTGTGGAAGGACTGCGTAAGGCATTATGCACACTGTAATTTAAAATGTGTTACTCACATTTCAACGCAAGCCTATTGTTCTTATATTTTCATCAAAACAACTTATACGCATGATGTTTTAGTATTCATAAATTATCTACGATGTGTGTATCTTACCTCCTGAAAACTCTAAAAGTTCAGACATAAGAGTTAGCTTTGTTTATGATGGCGATCATTAAAATTTGAAAGGTCACCAAAGCATTCAGCCATGTTTGTACATGAATGTAGTGAACAAACTATAATACAGTAAATAATACAAGACTAGCCGCCAAGGCGGCGTTGCTCACCGCCCATGTGCACCTGCTCTGTGTCACCCCGGAGACCCCAATAAACCTCATATTTCCTGAAAAACGGCTCGTACAACTTGTGTTCAGCCAGAGACTGATTCGAAATCAACTATCAAATATTGGTTTAAACAATGGTTAAAAAAAAATCCAAATTTCATGATGTGCTACTTATTTATTTTTTAAAACAATTGTTGATCAGTACAACAATACACTCAGAACGTAGGGAGAAATAACTTCAACTTTTTATTAGCTTTTGTTTTAAAAAAGTTACGCGCTCTAACATGGGTGCTATCAAACTGGGGGAAAATGGTTTCTCTTCTTAAAAAGTTCACACGGGAGAAGAGAAAAAAGGCACGTGCTAAATGAATAAATAGAATAAAAAAACGTTCGATCAGAAGCGCTTAACAATTAAAAGAAGAAATTAAATTATTAAAAGAAAAACAAAAAAATATTTTGTTTCATGATACTCTTTTTTTACCTTTCGGTTTTTAAACATTTTCATTGCTCAAAAAAAAGTTCACCCGTCTTAGACAGTCAGGCAAAGATACGTTAGGATACACTGGCAAACCGAACATGCTACCACGTTCTGCCACTGCTGCTTTTTGTCCAAAATGTTTAATCAGTTAGTTTCATTGTATTTAGTCGATGTATTGTTTTCAAAGCCAAGTCAACGTGGAATATAAAACTAACAATAATAATAAAAACAAAACGTTATTTCTATTAGTTCATCAGCCAAACAAAGTCACGTTCGAATGGGGTTGCAATATATTTGCTTCGAACTCACGTCGCACACCAAAAAAGAAATAATTTCGCTCACAACTTAATCTACCATTTTGCGTGACTTACAGACAGACAGACGGAGAATTGGCTATTAATATATAGACTCGTAAATTCTAAAAACAATCATATCTAATAGGATGAATAGGTGTGGGACAGTAATAACGGCCAGTTTTGATTAGAAACCTTGTTTTCTGCGAAAGTAGTCTCTACATGTCTAGTGTCATTATAGGAAATTACGTGATCTGGCTTATGCAGCCAGTTAACTATGGCATAACGATATGGTTTTTGAGCCGGTGTGACGTTTGGTACAAAGTAAAAACAATGTATGCTTTGCTGTACGGTGTTTACCCTTTGAAAATATGACTACATCCTTTCTTTAAGAAATTCGATCCTGTCTTTGGCAAAGTAGATGTAATAGGAAAGTAGCAAACATAGAAGGAGTTAGCTTTTCGTAACAAATTAACTTTTCGGAAGTCAATGGCCAATTGAAGTGCGTGTTAGGGCAGACTTAATTTCTTCACCTAGTGATTTGGCAGCAACATTTATACAATCCTGGTCTGCAAATTTTTGTTTCAGTGATTCGATTTTACGTTTGGACTTATCAAGCTTGTCCAAAATATAATCTTATCGTGGAACAAGAATGGTGAACGGCCATCTGGCTAAAAGAAGGATTCCTCTGAATTTCGTTAAGATTGCTCTAGATGGCGATAATTTCTTACTGCTCTCTGCTCATTTATTGTATAATCTCAGAAAATCCTACTATATTCTGAACGGTTTGGTAAACCTGATCCGCAGCTTGATCACCAGGTCCAATGGGTTTGTATCCCTCTCTAGTGTATTCTTTGTCACATGTGCGACAGTAGATTTTCAATCTTTTCCTGCCATGTCTATAGAGAGTAGCTCGTTATCTGTTTTTTCATCGCATATATTTAGTAAGAGGATCGCATTCACTCCCTGACGTGTCAGTCCTTTAATGACAAATACAACAAGGAATGGGTGCAAGCAATTTCCTGAAGGGAAATGCCACTATTTTCGAAAAGGAATCACTTCTTTTCAATTTAACTGTACCTTAGCGATAAATGAATGTTCTTGACAAACCAGGGGCTGAATTTGCTTATTTCCTTTCTTGTCTGTTTCTTTCCTTGCGCTCATTTCCCTCTTGTTCTCCGTCTTCACCGATCAATTTTAGGCAATTTTCGTGCGTATATCAGTTATAGTATTTATGATGAAAAACTTTGCACACGATTGAAATATGTATGACAAACCTTTTATATGATAAATACAGAGACTTGGTAGGCCTTTTAAAGACAACAAATAGGTCACCGACAACTCCAGAATAAAGACCATGTTATTAGACTCTCAGTGTAAACAGTGCCTTAAAAATGCTACTCTACCTTGCTTTGCCAGTTTATCTATTGCACGGGGAGTTTTTAATTAGTATAACGTTAAATACTTACGTTAGGATAACGTTAAATACTTACGTTAGTATGGCGTTAGAAAGTTACATCAGGACAACGTTAAATTTTGTTAATCTTTTTTTTTTTTTTTCAAATTTACAAAAAACTAAATTGGTAAGGGATTGTTCACAAATGACGTCAACCAATTTTTCAAACTTTTTGACCCCCCCTCCCCCCTCTCTCAACCTGCGTCAACTTTGCGTTGTCCCCCACGTCATCGTTTGAGAAGAGACCCCCCACTTTATTGGAAAAATCAAGGTTTTAAAAATTGTGAAGGTTGACGTCAACAGTAGTATCACCTCCCCCCCCCCCCCGCCGTCAACTAGCGTCAAATTTGGCATACCCCCTTCCCCCTCAACCCCCCCCCCCCCTACTCCCTAACAGTTGACGTCATTTGTGAACAGTCCCTAACAAAGTTTAAAAAAAATAAGTTACATAATAAATAAATATAATGTTTGTTTTGTTTTGTTTTTAATATATATTTGTAATTGTTTCACTGACAACAAGGTTTCCTTTGTCTAGTGAAACTAGCAGTTCATTTGGAGAAGATCTTACTGATCGACTTTCTCTAACACACATTGAGACTGAGTTTATTAGAGAGAACGCAATCTTTCTTCTCATCCGCGTAACAGCTATCGAGTACTTTGTGTTCTTCTTTTCAGCAAGAGACTCCGCGAGCCTCGAGTAAAATTTTGTCGTTTCTTGTCTCATTCCTCCCTTGGCTGAGAAAACAAGAGGTGTGAACGACCCGTGTTCAATTTGAAAAATGCGTTCAGCATAGGATTTCTTTTTCTCTTTCTCATTAAGTTCATAGCACTTTTTGAGGCTCTGGTTCGCATAACGCTTGGCGAGTGGGTTGAATACCCTTATATCGAAAAAGGACAATTGTCCTGCTTGCCAGAGACCCCGTGCTTTAATATCCAAACGAGCGTCGTCTGAAGAATTTGTTGATCGTCCAATGAATTCCTCTCCAGTAATAGGAGTGAGACGTGGTTCGATACAAACATCTTTGCATGTGTTGTTCAACAACGTTGCCGTTAAATCGCGTAGGTTGTTGTGGCGGAGCGAAACAAACACACCTTTCTTGCATGTGAGTGCATGTTCAATTGAGAAAGTTTCACAGCACCCACATTTGATTGGCAAGCGTTTCAGACTCCACCCGTATCGACGGCGAATCAAGTCCCAAAAAACGTTTTTTGGGATAGTGAACCCTTCGTTGATTAAAGGTAACGCAGTCAGCCAGATAGAAGCGCCTTTTTCGGAGCTGATTTCGACGACCTTTCGCTGATTAATTGGAAGTTGATCGAGGACGGTTTTACGTTTGGTTTCTTGTTGTTTTGATTTGATCGAACGAATTCCTCTCTTGACTTCCGTTGTAATCGTCAAGGAAGTGTTGTTGTTGCATGATCGCGTTCGATAGGTTTTGGGTAACTTTTATCGAGTTTTCAAATTCTTGATCAGAAAGCTTAGTATAAACTGGAATGCCGAGGCCTCCCATTTTCACCGGGAGTGAAATCAGCTGTCTTTCAATGGGTGAACAGTGAATACCGTCCGTTATTGTTGGAATAAACTCGTTATCCAGAACGAAATCAAATGCAGTCAACTCATCTGAAATGTTGGGGATTGTCCGCATCATGTATGTCAGCTTGTGTTTGAAGCCCGACGTGAAACACGTATATGCTGCTTGCGGTTCGATGTGAGCAATTTTAGATAAAAATTTTCAATTGCTCGATCAGGTCATTGATTTTCTCTCTGACGAACGGTCTTTTGAAGCCATCAGAGTCAATCGTTGCTCCCAGATGTCTTTTCCCTTCGATGGTTATGTTCACTTGCCTGTCTATGAAAGATTTTTTGGCGGCTGATTCAAATTTTCCTTTGGCGATCAACCAGGATTTTTTCGCTTCTTGATAGTAGCCAAAGTCAGGACCGAGCGAGCACAAATTCTTCCACCAAAACAGCAGTTCATCGATCTTTCCTGCTGCGGTTAAATCATCCGCGAAGCCAGCTGATACTGTAGAGTGACTTTTGGAGACACTGGAATCAACAAGCATGATGACTAAGTGTAGAATTGCTACTGCATAAACTGCCTTTGCAATGGGGTCTCCTTGTGTCGTACCCTCCTTTGAGGATATTTCAACCCCACCGATCACGAATAGACGAAGGTTTTCAGCATAGCAATTTCGGACGAAAGTAGAGAGTGGTGGACATACGATACCGACATTATGCAGAAACGCCTTTCTGTTTATAGTGTTGAAAGTGTTACTTGCATCGACCAAAAGCCCGGCTTCTGTTTCTTCTTCATCGAATTTGTAGACTCGCAACCTGCTTCTAGTCCTGCGCATGTTTGTAGGCAACCAACTGACGAAATGATTTCTTCGCGAAGAGCAGCTGTGACAACTTTTCCCGCAATACGTCTGAGGATTTCTCCAAATCCAATTGGGCACAATCCAGGATTCTTGTCGAACGGGATAAGTCTAGATGCTAGCAGTGCCTCGATTGATTTAGGATTAACTTTTTCGAAACACAGCCTTTTTATCACAAGGGCAAATGATTTACACAGGTCTGACGAGCAAGTGTCATAACTGTTCGATGTTAAGATTCTACATCAGCCATTTGCATGTAGCCCTGAAGGACCAGCACCACCTTTGGTTCTCAATGCAGCTCGTCTCACCATTTCTTCATCGATCGTTTCGAATTTGATCGGATGAACGGACTTTTCATCGTCAGTCAGCAACACATTTTCTGTTGGGTCTCTTGCTTCGGGATGTTTTTGACGTAGAAGCCGGAGAGTGTTTTCATTTATGGGAACCATATTGCTTGTCAGGATTTTTATGGCCTCGTTTCTGTTGCCTTTGTGCATTTCTTTCAGGAAGCTTTTTGAGATTTCAGCAATTGTTCGTGGCTTGTTCGTGCTTTTCAGGCTCTGTTGTAATTCTGTGCCTTCCTCTAGAAGCTGATCAAATTCTCCATTCATCCATAGGTCTAGTCTCCTTTTGAGGCAAGCCGTATGGTCTTTTGCTTTGGATTTATTTGATGGTTTTTGAAGGAGTAGCGAAGGCATAACTATTATCATTTTGAATGATATGCCTGCCAAAGGAGAGCTGAGGAGATAATTGGTTTGGTCGATGTCGTCTTTTCCAACTTTCCCAAATGGCAACATAAATACATTTCTCCTCCAATACACAATTTTTTCGTATATTTTTTCAATACTTCTTTCCACGTGGATGCTGTTATAATTCCCCCATGTATACACTGGGGCTTCAACTCTTTAGTTGTTTGTTGTTTCTTGTCGGCTGTCATTTTCCACTGCCGGTTGGTCTGCAGTTTCAGTGACAGTTGCTGCTGGAGCTGTTTTTGCTGTTGCTTTACAAGCTCGTTGATGGTTCTTCAGTCCAGCATTACTTTTGCACATTTTGTTACAGCGATCACATATTGTAGATGTACTATTTTCATATACTTGGGTGTCTTGTGATGCTTGCATTTCAAGTCTTGTTCAGGATCCACAGCAAGCAATGAAACTTTGTTGCAAAGTCAATCTATTTGTCTGTAAATACACAACGTTTAACGTTAACAGCTATTATTAGATTCAGTTTTGCTTTCGTTTTCATTGTTTACATTTTGCGTCCGCCATCTTTAACCGTCAATTCATAAATAATTTCGTTAATCTACGTTGTATTAACAACATCAAAATGTTATAACATTGTAATGACTTTTGAAGTCATTATAAACAAATCCCGGTGTCCATCCCAACAAAGTAAGAAAAACAAGATGCCCTACCGGGCAGAAGTATTCCTGCAGATGACTGGAAGACTTTCTGGAGGCTTTTCAGAAAGAAATGAATGTTAGTTCACGCTTTAAAACGATATGCATAATGCAGAATGATGTTTGCAGTATTTTACATTTTACCTTTTAACAACGATAACAATTAAACTTTGTTGTCTTATAAAACTTCAGTCTTGTTTCAATTTAGAGATTTTTTAAAAAAGATTTTAATTCAAAGTTGTATTCCCTAAAGAATCTTCAAGAAGTAATTAAGTAATAAAAAGTTTGTCGCGTCAAGAAAAGTCTGTGCATAAGAAGTAATAACTTCGAATTCATTTAATTACATTCCCGAGAGCATCATAAAAGTTAAGAGACTTTGAAAAATTTTGCCGGAGAGCAATCTTAAAAAGGAACACCGTAAGACTTTCTGTAAGACTTTCTGGAGCCTTTTCAGAAAGAAATGAGTGTTAGTTCACGCTTTAAAACCATATGCATAATGCGGAATGATGTTTGCAGTATTTTACATTTTACCTTTTAGCTACGATAACTATTAAACTTTGTTGTTTCATATAAAACTTTAGTCTTGCATCAATTTAGAGATTTTTTTAAAAAAATTTCCATTCGAAGTTGCACTCCCTAAAGCATCTTCAAGAAGCAATTAACTAATAGACCTTTCCCGAATTTCTGTTTAAACACCGTGTTATAGCCTAGCTTCTAAGTTTCGCGTCTTTTTCAAACTCTTAATTACTTCTAATTATTCCACTGGGGAACTGAAAAAACGAGTAACTATTACTTACTGAGAACATTATGCAATTAGAAAAACAATAAAGAACATAGAAACGAGGCGAAACTTAGAAGCTAGGCCATAACACGGTGTTAAAACAGAAATTCGGGAAAGGTGTATTAAAAGATTATCGCGTTAAGAATAATCTGTGCTTTAAAAGGTGAATGTTTGTTCACGGTTTAAAACAATATGCATAATGTGGTATGATGTTCTTTGTGTTTTACAGTTTATCTTGTAGCTGTGAAAGAAGTAATATTTGTTATTTCATATAAACTGCACTGTTTTGCATCATTTAGAGATTTTTTCAAAAAGTTTTTTATTCATAGTTATATTCCCTAAAGCATCTTCAAAAAGTAATTAAGTAATGAAAACTTGGTCACAATAAGTTTTGAATGGAAAATCTGTGGCGTAAATAGTAATAACTTCGAATTCATTTAATTACATTCCCGAGAGCATCATAAAAGTTAAGAGACTTTGAAAAAATTTGCCGGAGATCAAGCTTAAAAAGGAACACCGTCAGTTTAAAAATCCATTAGAGAACACTCTTCCGTGGACGTTTCAAAATACTCCTTTTAAAACTATACAGTATGAAAATCTTTATGTTGTTTGTACCTGAACTTCATAATAAAAACTTTTACTTGGCCTTGCGAAATAATAAAAATATCTGTGTTTCCTTTTTATCGTCAGCTTGATAGTATACAAATTTTAGAATCATACAATATTTCAAATTCGACTAGTCAATAAAAAAAATGGTCATCTATTGATTAATAAAATAGGTATAAGCTGATTAGGAAGATGAGCTGTGCTTCAAGATTCCAGAGCTTTATAAAAACAGGATAGCTTACCTAGGAACATGAAATAGAAAATTGTATTATATTTAGAAAAAGACTAGTAGAAACCTTACGCATTTTTTAAAATCGATGTAAGCATACCGTTTTTGTAGTCGTTCATATCTGATTTGAAGCATCAAAAACTGCTTATTTATCACGAATAACTACTAAAAGTATTATTTTCACGTAGATTATCAGTTTGGATCATAAATGTTCTTGATTCTTTTAAGTTTTACAGCCGTACTACAACCTCTTCTATATCCATATATTCAACCAAGAAATTTTCTCAGATCTACGCGTGCTTCTTCGCTTCCATTTTTAAAACAACTACGGAAAACGTAAGAACGTTGCATAAGACTCACGTGAAACAACATTTCTACCTTGGCATCTGCGATTTAGCCATATGTTAATTATTCCTTTCACTAGAGCTTATATTTTACACTTTTAGAGTCTTTTCAAGCAAAGTACTTGTATACAATGAATATAGTGTGAGTTTAGACTGTTAAATCAGAAAAAGAATGTAAGTTGGGAACATTAATGATTTGAGTGGCTATTTCCCATCGACAAAAATTGGTCTAGGTTTGGACAGTGAAAAAAAAACAAACAAGATGCCCTACTGGGCAGAAGTATTCCTGCGGATGACTGTAAGACTTTCTGGAGCCTTTTCAGAAAGAAATGAGTGTTAGTTCACGCTTTAAAACCATATGCATAATGCGGAATGATGTTTGCAGTATTTTACATTTTACCTTTTAGCTACGATAACTATTAAACTCTGTTGTTTCATATAAAATTTCAGTCTTGCATCAATTAGCTAAGAGATTTTTTTAAAAAGATTTCCATTCGAAGTTGTACTCCCTAAAGTATCTTCAAGAAGCAATTAACTAATTAAAAGATTATCGTGTTAAGAATAATCTGTGCTTTAAAAGGTGAATGTGAAAGAAGTAATATTTGTTATTTCTAGAAACTGCACTGTTTTCATCATTTAGAGATTTTTTCAAAAACTTTTTTATTCATAGTTATATTCCCTAAAGCATCTTCAAAAGGTAATTAAGTAATGAAAACTTTGTCACATTAAGTTTTGAAGGGAAAATCTGTGGCGTAAATAGTAATAACTTCTAATTCATTTAATTACATTCCCGAGAGCATCATAAACGTTAAGAGACTTTGAAAAATTTTGCCGGAGATCAAGCTTAAAAAGGAACACCGTCAGTTTAAAAATCCATTAGAGAACACTCTTCCGTGGACGTTTCAAAATACTCCTTTTAAAACTATACAGTATGAAAATCTTTATGTTGTTTGTACCTGAACTTCATAATAAAAACTTTTACTTGGCCTTGCGAAATAATAAAAATATCTGTGTTTCCTTTTTATCGTCAGCTTGATAGTATACAAATTTTAAAATCATACAATATTTTAAATTCGACTAGTCAATTAAAAAAGTGGTCATCTATTGATTAATAAAATGGGTATAAGCTGATGAGGAAGATAAGCTGTGCTTCAAGATTGCAGAGCTTTATAAAAACAGGGTAGCTTATCTAGGAACATGAATTAAAAAATTGTATTACATTTAGAAAGACTAATAGAAACCTTACGCATTAAATCGATATAAACATACCCTATTGGGTAGTCGTTCATATCTGTTTTGAAGCATCAAGAACTGCTTATTTATCAAGAATGACTACTAAGAATATTAGTTTCACGTAGATTATCAGCTTGGATCATAAATGTTCTTGTTTCTTTTAAGTTTTACAGCTGTACTACAACCTCTTCTGTATCCATATATTCAATAAAGAAACTTTCACAGATCTACGCATGCTTCTTCGCTTCCATTTTTAAAACAACTACGGAAAACTTAAGAACGTTGCATAAGACTCACATGAAACAACATTTCTACCTGGCATCTGCGATTTAGCCATATGTTAGTTATTCCTTTCACTAGAGCTTATATTTTACACTTTTAGAGTCTTTTCAAGCAAAGTACTTGTATACAATGAATATAGTGTGAGTTTAGACTGTTAAATCATAAAAAGATTGTAAGTTGGTAACATTAATGATTTGAGTGGCTATTTCCCATCGACAAAAATTGGTCTAGGTTTGGACAGTGAAAAAAAAAAAAAAAACAAGATGCCCTACCGGGCAGAAGTATTCCTGCAGATGACTGGAAGACTTTCTGGAGGCTTTTCAGAAAGAAATGAATGTTAGTTCACGCTTTAAAAAGATATGCATAATGCAGAATGATGTCGCGGTATTTTACATTTTACCTTTTAACAACGATAACAATTAAACTTTGTTGTCTCATATAAAACTTCAGTCTTGCTTCAATTTAGAGATTTTTTAAAAAAGATTTTAATTCAAAGTTGCATTCCCTAAAGAATCTTCAAGAAGTAATTACGGTAGCAGCGATAGCAAATACCGTATTAAAACACCCGCGGACTCCTACTCCTACTACTCCTCCTCCTACTCCGGCCGAAATGGCAATTAGTCTGTGATTTAGAGTCTGCGAGACTCTACTTATAACGCAATGTAAGTTCTAATATGAAAGAACGCAGCCTTCGAATTTTGAAAGCTTTTCTGTAACAAACATTTAAAAGTAGATTGCGTTTTGTTTCAAAAGTACATAATCTGATATTTTGTAGCTTAATCCATGAAAGAATGAATTCTTATCAAATAGCCCTACATAAAAATGGGACTTTTAGTTCATTACGCTAACTGAAAATACTTGATATGTTGCTTTTCTTGACGGTAAAGCTTATCAGTTCAAAATTTCATATTACCTCAGTTGTTAGCTAACTATACACTATATGTTTCTGTATTAAGGCTTTCAAAGATCTAGTTCGAAAAGCCAGTTATTTGTTTGAATTCATTTTTGGTTTCATGAAATTATAATTAAAAACATATTTTTTTTTTCGAAACGCGTGTTTTTTTTTCTACACATAGTCTTACAAAAAATTTTCTTATAAAAAAATCATATACAGCTCATATCACGCATGTATAATTCTTTTGTCTTTAATAAATTAATTTCTGGTGGTTTATGATTAGACCCTTTTTACACTAACTAATAATTTTAACAAATTTATCGTTTATGCCTGTTTTCCACCAGTGAAATATAAAAAAGCACAAGCCTCAAAGAACTTTGTAGTAACTTTTCATAACTTTAAGTAAAATTGCTGCTACCGTTTTGCGCCATCTGGCTCTTGTTAAGTAATAAAAAGTTTGTCGCGTCAAGAAAAGTCAGTGCTTAAGAAGTAATAACTTCGAATACATTTAATTACATTCCCGAGAGCATCATAAAAGTTAAGAGACTTTGAAAAATTTTGCCGGAGATCAAGCTTAAAAAGGAACACCGTCAGTTTAAAAATCCATTAGAGAACACTCTTCCGTGGACGTTTCAAAATACTCCTAAAACTATACAGTATGAAAATCTTTATGTTGTTTGTAGCTGAACTTCATAATAAAAACTTTTACTTGGCCTTGCGAAATAATAAAAATACCTGTGCTTCCTTTTTATCGTCAGCTTGATAGTATACAAATTTTAGAATCATACAATATTTTAAATTCGACTAGTCAATTAAAAAAGTGGTCATCTATTGATTAATAAAATGGGTATAAGCTGATGAGGAAGATAAGCTGTGCTTCAAGATTCCAGAGCTTTATAAAAACAGGGTAGCTTATCTAGGAACATGAATTAAAAAATTGTATTACATTTAGAAAGACTAATAGAAACCTTACGCATTAAATCGATATAAACATACCCTATTGGTAGTCGTTCATATCTGTTTTGAAGCATCAAGAACTGCTTATTTATCAAGAATGACTACTAAGAATATTAGTTTCACGTAGATTATCAGCTTGGATCATAAATGTTCTTGATTCTTTTAAGTTTTACAGCCGTACTACAACCTCTTCTATATCCATATATTCAACAAAGAAACTTTCACAGATCTACGCATGCTTCTTCGCTTCCATTTTTAAAACAACTACGGAAAACTTAAGAACGTTGCATAAGACTCACATGAAACAACATTTCTACCTGGCATCTGCGATTTAGCCATATGTTAATTATTCCTTTCAGTAGAGCTTATATTTTACACTTTTAGAGTCTTTTCAAGCAAAGTACTTGTATACAATGAATATAGTGTGAGTTTAGACTGTTAAATCATAAAAAGAATGTAAGTTGGGAACATTAATGATTTGAGTGGCTATTTCCCATCGACAAAAATTGGTCTAGGTTTGGACAGTGAAAAAAAAAAAAAAACAAGATGCCCTACCGGGCAGAAGTATTCCTGCAGATGACTGGAAGACTTTCTAGAAAGATTTCAGAAAGAACTGATATTAGTTCATGCTTTAAAAAGATATGCAGAATGCAGAATGATGTTTGCAGTATTTTACATTTTAACTTTTAACAACGATAACAATTAAACTTTGTTGTCTCATAAAACTTCAGTCTTATTTCAATTTAGAGATTTTTTAAAAAAGATTTTAATTCAAAGTTGTATTCCCTAAAGAATCTTCAAGAAGTAATTAAGTAATAAAAAGTTTGTCGCGTCAAGAAAAGTCTGTGCTTAAGAAGTAATAACTTCGAATTCATTTAATTACATTCCCGTGAGCATCATAAAAGTTAAGAGACTTTGAAAAATTTTGCCGGAGATCAAGCTTAAAAAGGAACACCGTCAGTTTAAAAATCCATTAGAGAACACTCTTCCGTGGACGTTTCAAAATACTCCTTTTAAAACTATACAGTATGAAAATCTTTATGTTGTTTGTACCTGAACTTCATAATAAAAACTTTTACTTGGCCATGCGAAATAATAAAAATATCTGTGTTTCCTTTTTATCGTCAGCTTGATAGTATACAAATTTTAGAATCATACAATATTTTAAATTCGACTAGACAATTAAAAAAGTGGTCATCAAATGATAAATAAAATAGGTAGAAGTTGATGAGGAAGATGAGCTGTGCTTCATGATTCCAGAGCTTTATAAAAACAGGGTAGCTTATGTAGGAACATGAATTAAACAATTGTATTATATTTAGAAAGACTAATAGAAACCTTACGCATTAAATCGATATAAACATACCCTATTGGTAGTCGTTCATATCTGTTTTGAAGCATCAGGAACTGCTTATTTATCAAGAATGACTACTAAGAATATTAGTTTCACGTAGATTATCAGTTTGGATCATAAATGTTCTTGATTCTTTTAAGTTTTACAGCCGTACTACAACCTCTTCTATATCCATATATTCAACAAAGAAACTTTCACAGATCTACGCATGCTTCTTCGCTTCCATTTTTAAAACAACTACGGAAAACTTAAGAACGTTGCATAAGACTCACATGAAACAACATTTCCACCTTGGCATCTGCGATTTAGCCATATGTTAATTATTCGTTTCACTAGAGCCTATATTTTACACTTTTAGAGTCTTTTCAAGCAAAGTACTTGTATACAATGAATATAGTGTGAGTTTAGACTGTTAAATCATAAAAAGAATGTAAGTTGGGAACATTAATGATTTGAGTGGCTATTTCCCATCGACAAAAATTGGTCTAGGTTTGGACAGTGAAAAAAAAAAAAAAAAAAAAACAAAAAAAACACGAACGGTTTCAAAGTATTCCTTGCTTACGCAGGAATACAACAAGATGCCCTTGCAGGCATAAGGATTTCTGCAAAATCAGCTGAAGTATGAAAAAAGAAAGACTATGACATTCTTGAAATTTAAGAAAAGTTTAATCCGCAATATATATTTATGAAATTTCTGATCATGTACTCCCCAAAAATCTGGAAAAAACATAATTGTCACTATGCAAAAATTTATCTGAATGACAAGTTCTTTATTTTGGTGGTACGAAATGATATTAAGGATTCAGTGATCAATTCAGATAAGACAATGAGTATGCACGTAAGTCATTGTAAATGTTATGAATTTAATACGTCTTGTCAATCTTCCTAACAGAATTCCTAATTCAGAAGGAGAAAAAGGAAAGCATAGATTTTAATGATACGAAATACACCTATATACATACAAAATCAACATACATAACTGAAAACAGAAATTTGTGCTTTAATTTGAGTAACAATATGTCATTGCCATCTTTTTAATTTAAAAGCATGCATTACCAGAACTAAATTTCATGAAAAGATTATAAAAATTTATTCAGAAACTTAAAAAAC
This sequence comes from Turritopsis dohrnii, assembly GCA_027922465.2. Lineage (NCBI taxonomy): Eukaryota > Metazoa > Cnidaria > Hydrozoa > Anthoathecata > Oceaniidae > Turritopsis > Turritopsis dohrnii. The sequence continues at coordinate 47,883 of BQMF02000066.1, read as the reverse complement.
AATAAATTTTTAATTACGTATACACGCCAGGGCATCATGAAAGCATAACTGACACAATACGAACCTTACATTAACTTCTAATAAACTTAATGAACAAAATAACATCAAATTCATATGCTTTCAGATATCACAGTGATTACGTATGTACGGCGGTCAATCTTCCTAATTACGAAAAGACTTCCCAAACACAAAAAGTAAACAAAGATTAGGATTATGAAAAATATGACCTAAACTATAACTGAAAACAGAAATTTGCGTTAAAAGATGTCCAGTATTTAGAATTTATATACAGACAATCAAGGTAAGTCCCCATTCCTAATTAAAGATATTGATAATACAGCCAAGACCTTCCTTATACAAGTAGCTAAAATAGCTAGAGAGAAACATCAAACATAAAATGATGCACAGGCAGAGAGGGTGGACAAGACATTCTTGTATGTTGTTGGAGCTGAAGAGAAAACTGAGCTGAGCTGTATGTATCCAGAGCTTAAAAAGCACCACAGCCCACACATGAAACAAACGATAGGCTTAAAAGAATCCAAGACATTTTCCAAAAAATAAAAGCATTCCTTTTCACACATTGTTTTATAAAACATTGAGAACTTGCTTTTAGAAAAGAATGAGCGCAGTAGAATCATCGTAAGATAATTATAAATTTCTCTCCTTCTCCCTTAAATCTTCTTTTAAATCTGTTCAATATTGATCAATCAACACGAGGGGTTTCTTTGGTTTCCTCTACCATTATGCGAACGGCGTGCAGACGTGAAGTCGAAAAATACCCGGATGATCACATGGCGGAAATTCAAGCCAATAAAATAGCGCTATTAAAGTTAACTAGCACCCTTTCGTGATAGTGGCGCTCTATGCACCAATGAATTTTGAGTCGGCGGCTGTATGAACCAATGAACTTCGAGATAAAAAAAATCGCTAGGTTTGGACAGTAAGATGAAAAAAAACTAAGAAAAACAACGACGAAAGTAAAGGCTTTCTTGCTTACGCAGAAATCCAAAAAAACAAAAAAAACAAAAAAAACACGAAAGGTTTCAAAGTATTCCTTGCTTACGCAGGAATACAAAAAAACAAAAAAAACACGAACGGTTTCAAAGTATTCCTTGCTTACGCAGGAATACAATGACGAAAACAGCAAGTAGTCACAGAAGTTGATATTTACCTTTATTTGACAAGAAAAGTATATTTTTATGTCAATATTTACGCATGCCCGATAGAAGAAAAAGAAACAAATCTAAGTGAATGTGTTAAACGAATGCTTGTGGTTACGGCAAATTGCAATAAATGAAAATCAATGGAAATTCATGCTAGAACAGATACCTATTTTCCAGCTGAGATATGTCCATAGAACAGACATTTTGTGCTTTCATATGTTAACAAAGCAAAACACTCTGGTGATACAACAAAATTAATCAGAAACCTTGAGTAAAAGATTTCTATTCAAAATAATCAAGTAGCAGACCCTAATACTCTAGCTATCATGTATAAGTCATGTAGTACAGATCTTGCCAGCAAAACCAAAATTAAATAATCAAACTGAAAAGTTAGTGGCTTTTAAGCAAAGCTCCCTAAGCTCTCTAAACTACATTACTATGGAGATTTGAAGAATCAAATACCAAATGCTGTTATAGACATGAACAGAAACCACAAAAGCAACCAGAACCAAGAAGAAACCACAACAAATTTGACACTCTTCGTAAATGGTTTTTGGCGCCAACTTACAACAAAGAAAATCAAGAGAGCGGATGGCACACACACCGTTGTACTTGCCTCGATTTCACCACTTCGTTCTGTAGTAGAAAAGTCTGTTAATTTTGTTGGGAATTATCGAGAAAACAGATGTCATCGATTTCTCGTTTTACGGCTAGACTAGCGCGAAGTATACAATAGATAAATAATAGACATATTACCATGCGTAAAATAGAGAGGAAATACCAGGTTAGCACGGTAAAAGCGAAAAGAAAGGATTATGTACAACAAGGTATACAACTACTTAACACATCATAAACTAATATACTCTAAACAGTTCGGTTTTCAAAAAAGTACTTCTACTGAACATGCTATCCTGAAATTAGTAGATGAAATAACTGCTTCTTTCTCACAAGGTAAGTTCACTGTTGGTGTATTCATAGATCTGTCAAAAGCTTTTGATACGGTTGACCACAACATACTCTTAGAAAAACTTAAATATTATGGACTCCATGGAAAAATATTTGAATGGTTCCAAAGTTATTTGAGAAATCAGAAACAATATATTGCGTATGGACACGGAAAAATTACAAAAGCACTAGATATTACTTGTGGAGTTCCCCAAGGGTCAATCTTAGGGCCACTACTATTTCTTATATACGTGAATGATCTTTATAAATCCTCTACAGAACTTACACAAGTTATGTTTGCTGATGATACAAATTTATTTTATTCCAACAAAAACTTTGCAGAACTTTTTTCAACAATAAATTTAGAGCTTACTAAAGTAGCTGAATGGTTTAAAGCAAATAGGCTGTCTTTGAATATAAGCAGAACAAAGTACTCTATTTTCCATCCATCAAATAAAAAGCGGTTCATTCCAGCGATTAGTCCGGAAATAAAAATCGACAATACTTGCATTGAAAGGCAAACTGTAACTCTTTCATGGAGAAGACAAATTGAAACTGTTACTACTAAAGTTTCTAAATGTATTGGTATATTATATTAGGCAAGACCCTTATTGACGAAACAACTGCTAATACAACTTTATTATGCGTTTATTTATTCCCACATATACTATGGAAATATTGCTTGGGCTAGTACGTCCAAATCAAAATTGTTGCCTCTTTATCGACTTCAGAAACATGCTATGCGTGTTATACATTACAAAAACCGTCATGCAAATGTTAAACCACTTTTTGACGATCTCAAAACTTTCACTATCTATCAAATTAACGTTTATCAAATTCTATGTCTTATGTATAAATGCAAAACTAAAACTGCGCCGTTCACCTAAGAGAACACTTTAGATATCGTTACTCAGTTGCAGCATGTTTGAATTTGAATTGTCACTGAAAGTACATTATGTGGTTCTTACTTCTACCATTGAGTGCCCATTTGCAAGTGTAATTTTGAAAGCGTAATTTACCGTTATTCGAAATGAACTACGAGAACTGACTATAAGAATTAAAATATATACAATATTTGTGGTGCTCCAGAGGACTTTGATAAGAAACCATAAAATGTTATATGAATAACGTTATAACGTTGAAAAGAACAAAAGAAATAACAACAAAAAAAGCTAAAGTAGTTATTAACAAATGACTAACAGTTTGTTATTAAAATTCCTTGGAGCGTTATATTTATTAAAAATAGAAGACAAATATAAAGTACAATATATAAAATTGTTGATCACCAGCAGATTACAAAATTATCCCACAGAAGATGAAATCTCTACGTTTGCAATAAAATGGTGCGCTTTCTCCAATAGGATATAAAAGAAGATGTTGGTTTTCCCTTATGTTGGCTGGTAGCTGGAGGAAAACTCAATATTTGCAGAATTACTTAATGAAATTAAGTAAGCTATTATATCCTTAAGTAAGCTATTATATCCTTCACGCTGCCTCTGTATGCTGCTAGTGGGTCTCAAAAAGATGCTGGGGTTGGCTTCGCATACAGGTTTGTTTTGGAATGAATTACCGACCTTGTTGCCTTGTAAGATGCAATGGAAGAACGACGATCCATTTCAGCTACATGAACTGTTTCCTTGTACTTGATCAAACATCTGGGGTAACATTGATCTCTTTGAAAAATGACATACATGGATGGGTTTTGCATATTGTTTACACAACTATCATACAAGTCATGTGTTGATGCGTTTACTGGAGGCGGCCTCTTGAATGTTGAGTTTCCCTGAAAAATGATTTGTTATTGACACTTTCTGATTATTGTAGATTTTCAGGGTGACGGCTAAAAAATTGAACTTGGATGCAACGTTTTTCGAACCAAAAAGATGAAGAAATTATGAATTTTATGTCTCAAATTCTTATGACATCATTCTTGCATCATCAACAATAGAAAATAGCGAACGGTTCAATTTTTTAGACAAAAAAAGTTAAAGTAAAAATATGGAATAAGGACTACGTGTTCAGCTGGAACACAAGCGGTTCTGGGTGCGGACCCTATTCTTGAAAAACACGAAACTGCATCGACTGCATCTCTGGAGGTACTGCTCCCAGCCTGTTCCCCCGTGAAGTCTGAGGATGATTCGGGGTCAAATTTACGATTTCGACGGTAACTAAACAACTGGTGCAATTGTGATGATTGTCAACTGTATTAGAATTCATCGCTCTCGTCGAGGTGCACATTGGACGCTACGGAATAGAAAAGTCGAACATGGGAGAGGTGAATAAGAATTAAACAAGAGGCAGATGGCGTAAAATAGGGGCAGCGAATTTGCGTGAAGTTCTAAGAATTTACTTTAAAGCTTGTTTTTTAAGATATTTCATTGGTGGAAAACACACATAAACGTTATTTATATGTTAAACTCGTTATTAGTGTAAATTGGGTTTAATCATAAAACACCAGCAATAATCTTTAAAGACAAAAGAATTATAGATGCGTGAGCTGTTTAACGTATGTCGTTTTTATGAGAAGAGCTTCTCTGGAAAAAAATAAAAGCCAGCCCCGGATTTCCTCGGAAAAAGCATGATTTTTATTATTATGTTATGAAACCAAAATTGAATTTTCCAACAAATAACTGGCTTTTTTTATCTTGATCAAGGGCAATGTAGTATTTAACAAATGAATTAATAAGACGTTTTGAAAAGATAAGCTTTACCAACAAGAAAAACAATATGCATCAAATATTATCAGTCAACGTAAGTAACTAAAAATAGACATATTTGATTAGTATTCAATTATTCATGAATTAAATTAGAATATATCAAAGCAAATGTACTTTTAAAGTAGAGTGTTGTTAGTGGTAGTAGTAGTAGCAGGAGGAGAAGGAGGAATCCAAAACTGTTTTAATACAACATTCCCTGCTACCGTAAAAACACATATCCGTTGGGAATCGACATTAGAAACAAGTTTTAAACTTTAGTCTCACCAAAGTAAATCGTCCAGCCAAAAGTGAAGCAAAAAACATATAGCGAACTTTGTCAAAATCAGCACTTGTGTACCCATGGCTACATGAAGCAGTAGTGGAGAAGTAGCTTCCTTGACCATAGATAGTCGCATTTTTGCCAGATCTCCAATCAAAGTTCTGGATACAGTTCGGGTCAACAACATCATGATTAATGTCGTGATAAAGGAGCTTTTCGTTAACGTCTCCTAGTTTTTCCAACAAGATAGCTTTCTTTCTGCAGAAGATATAATTAGAATCCACGTCCAAAACATATTCGCAAAAACAGAATTTTTTTTATATATAATTTAATTATCAATAAATGATATTTAGGGCTACAGTTTCACATGTTTTCAATTAAAGGGAAGTCTGTGCTTCTGTCCTGCAAATTATTGTTTAATTTAATGGATAGGACATAAGGTAAGTAATGATATTTCACATAGTATTCCCTTAACCAGACAGAAAGTACGGGGAAACACGGCTGGCTATTCTGGACCTCAAAATGCGCAACTTTCTTTTGCGGACTATATGGAAACATCGAGCAGTCCTTGAGATACCGATCAATTTTTGAAAATAAACATGGCTGAGAAAACCGAGTCGAAGTTAAAACTTGATGTCGATTGATGAGGCTCCTTGATATGGCTAGCACAGCTGTGGTTCCAAGGCCTACATATTTCATTGTATTGCCATCGAAAATTATTTCATAAATAATATGTAATTTCTTACTCACACAGGCTGTATATACTTATTTGTTTTCTGTTTTAGCAATTTGTAACCAAGCACGAATTAGAGAGGTGTGCTGATTTGTGTGGAATAGATAGCTATAATTTTTGTAAACATTTTAAGCAATCACTTTTCATGAAGAGAGATACCTTAAGTGGATAAATTAGGCATTTTTCATAACACTTGATTCCTGCAAAATTATTTCAAAAATGTTTACCACAAATTTAATCCAAATGGAAAGTTATGAACACTGAAACTGACTGGGGCACAGACTTCCAACAGTGATATCAGTGATTCTCCAGAAAATTTTAATGAAAACATTATTATTATATCAATACAAACATAAAACTGGGGAAATGCGTATTGTATGACTGAAGGTAAATTTTGAAAAATAGCATTTTAAGTTTTACAATATACAATCTTATTATACTAATTCGCAATTGTGCATCCCACTTTTATTTTAGAGAGTGATATATTTACTTTTTTTTTGCACGGTCAAAACCTTCTTATTTTTTCCCTTTTCGTCGTAAAACCACGCAGCGGCGACAGACACTTTTTTTAATGTTACGTAATTTAAGTGTGACGTCTAAATTTTTAAACCAATCAAAACGCAAAAAATTATTTTTTCGCCAATTTGATTGGTTGACGATTTCCAAAAAATAAGTTCGTTAATAACCGATTATCATTATCGCAGTTGTTTTCACGAAGAAACACGTAGGTATGATTTACTGTGATTGTATTTTAGATTATTGTTTATTGTTAAACTTCTACTGTTATTGTATCTTAGATTAATAAAAGAACATGTGTAAGTGATTAGTTGTTCGTTTACAATGTAAAAGCATAGTGAGAATGCAGAAGAAGTGCAGTATAAAATTGGCTGTGCAGAAGGAACGAACAGGTCTGTACGAAAGTATTATTATAAAACTTTTATTGCTTTTTTTTTAAAAGAACAAGTAAGGGTAAGTAAGTTATGTATGTATTTAAATGTTTGTTTACGTTTTAGTAATCAAATATCGTTATACAGAAGAAAGGGTAGTGAAGAAATGCAGAACAAAATCATGTTTATTTACACAGTAAGGAATGGTTTTAATTTTAGTTTTGAAAGATTATATGCTTTAGCTTTGAGTGGATGTCTCAGTTATTCTGTCGTTTAGTATGTGTATATGCTGCTGGATGAAAAGGAAGACGAGAGAAATTTGTTTTGGTAACGCGCGCTATTATTGCATTAAAAATGGTCCTACAGCTATGAATGTTTTTATTTCTCATGACGCTGTGGAAGTGGGGAATGTGTTATGATGTCTAATTGTATTTATTGTATCGATGCTTGATGCTTTTGTCTGCCTGCCAAAAAGTACAAAATCTACTGGAAAATACAGAAAGTTTAGCAGTTTTGCCAAACGAAGAGAGCAGTTTTACAGTATGTATTTCACTTTATAAAAATGATAGCAAAAGTGTTTTATAAGTACCTATGTATGTTTGTGCTGGAAAGTAAATAAAGTATTAGTAATTTGTTTACAGGTATGAATATAGTAGTAAAGAGTTTAGAAGTGTTTGAAAATGGCTGCAGAAGATGATCAATGCTGTTTACTAACATGTGAATTGGCAGTGAGAAAGGTATTCTATTTTGTTTGAAGTTTAACTAAAGTTGAAATATTATATATCTATTTAGTTAGAACACAGTTAGTATGCTGGATAAATAAAGAATAAAAGGTTGTTTAACTGTTGTTTAGTGGATAAATAAAGGATACTGTTGTGTTTTGAATTAGCCAGGAGGAGCTTTGAACTGAAATAAAAAATGGCTCCACATATGTGAATGTTTTCATATGTTAAAAATTCTTTAGCTATACAAATTCTGTCATTACGTTTGTGTTTTTAATTATTATTTTAAAGGTAAAACGTTTTCAAAGTTTCTTTTAGTTTGTTTTGTTTTTCTTTCGATTTCGTCATAGTATGATCAGGTTTTTTTTGTATAATGTTTTTTGAATATTTTCATCTGAATAGAAATGAAGCACATGGTGGGTTAAATTATGATGTTGAGAGGGTTAGTTAAGAGAAGAATGTATTATGTACCGTCAACCAACAAAACTTTGAACAGCGTCAGAACTTTGAACAGCTAAACAACCGTATCAACAAAATAAACATACCACATCGAACCACATTCAAAGTTTTGATGCTGTTCAAAGTTTTGTTGGTTGACGGTATTTAAGAAGTTCATTAGTTATTACTGTGCAATGAAACTGTCCTACAAAAAAGAAGCGTTATTATTTGGTGGATTTTTCTTAAGTTTATATTTCATCATGTTTATGCATTATTTTTTGTTATGGTAATCGTTTACGTACCTGGGTATATATATAAGTTTGGCATTATGATTTTATTTGTGACTTTTTATTTATTCATTTATTTATTTTTTGTTTTGTTTTTTGTTTTTAGGATAAATGCGTACTTGAATTTCATTTTTTTTTCTTTTTTTTGTTGTTGTTTATTTCAATATTCTTATAGCATGATTAGGTTTTCGGTATTACAATTCAAGTATTAATTTTTTAGGTAATAATAAAAAAAGCATAAAGAAATGAAACTCATGGTTTTAATCATGACGTTGATGGTTTTGGGAAGAACAGACTATATATCATTTCAAAACTTCATTAATGGTTGCTGTATAATGTAACTTCCGCACGAAAGAAACACAGTTGGAAGGTATTGATTTGATTTCAATTCACATTTTGTAATTTTTGGTTTCGTATGTCTGGGTAAACAGTTCTGTGTTATATATTGCCATTTTTTTTACATTAAAGTTACTTCTCTTCTGCGTATACATATATTATTCTGAGCCATGTTGCTATTTGTTTCTGTTTTTAATCTTCTGAATGTAATAACAAATTAATGCCTGAAAAGAAACTTTTACACGAGTTAAATTCTGTGACATAACGCATACTGAACATGGGTGGCGAGCGACGCGTACGTACCACGGGAATGGTGGATTTGACCTAATGTTTTCGAAGCTAAATTCGGTAAAAAGTTTTTACCCGGGATACTAGTCTTATTATAATAATCCGCGATTGTGCATACCACTTTTATTTTAGAGAGTGATATATTTAGTTTTAATTTACGGTCATCGTCCTCTTATGTGCGCGTAAAACCACGCAGAGGCGAGAGACACTTTTTTCACGATCATTCCAAAAGCACGTGGCATCATTTGACGTCAGTTTTTTTTATGATCACAGGGGATCATTGCATTGCATCCCCAATCGAACGCGACGTTTTTGGGGAAATATCTTGAGAACCAATAGGGAAAACTGACGTTTTTTAGGGTCCGCGATACGGGTGACTGGGTGACGCAACATTTGGGCCCAAATTTTATTTGGTACTGCGGCTATGACGTCATCAATATCTTTGATCGACGATATCTCTGCAACAGTTGATTGTAGCGAAACGATCCCATACAATTTTTTGATCAGTTTTTCGAGCTCTACAACATGGGTACACTTTTGAGTTGCGATTCTATGATTTATTTTTTGGTCACGGGGTACGTACACGGGAATGGTGGATTTGACCTAATGTTTTCAAAGTTAAGTTCGGTAAAAAGTTTTTACCCGGGATACTATATAATATAATGTAGGAACACAAACAAAAAGACCTTTTTGGCAATTAAATCACAACAAGTGTCACCTCACTTTCAAGCCGTATAATAACAACCTTTGTGTTGTTTTAAGAATAAAGATATTGTTATACCTTGAAACAATAATGTTACACAAAGCTCTTTTACTATTCTTAAGAATATGCAAGTTATTAAAAAAAAAAAGAAACAAGGTGATATACCTGTAGTGACATAATTTCTAAAAAAGTCTTACTTTACGCATACTTTGTATGTATAAATTTCCATGAACTGAATAAATGTTCTAAATACTTTTAAGTTAGAAATTTTCACGATTTTCACGAAATTTTCGATCCATTCGTGAAATTTTTTGTATTTCGTGGAAATTAATTTTCGCGAATTGACCAAATATATTTTCTTCACAGAAATTAATTTTTGCGAATTGGTAAAAAATATATTTTTCGAAGTAATTTATAAGCCAAAAATGTTTTTGTAAATGCAATTTTTAAACTGATTTTAATATTTTCAAAGATTTTTGAAAATTTTCGCGAATCAGCATAAAATTGATTTTTTTTTCGTGAAATTTAATTTTGCGAATTGAGAGATTTCTTCCCACGAAAATTTCTACCCACAAATGACGTTTTTTTTAGCTCACGAAAATAAATACACACAAAAATTAGCTCAAAAATTAGTTTTAGGTACATTTAAGTCACACAAATATATAAAGCAAACAACTTCAATGTGATAACTGCAAAGTGATACTTTAAATGCATAAACAAAAGTATCAATGAAAAGCTAAAAAAAAGATTTTCCAGTTGAGAAATTTTCTGCAAGACTTTTCTCTGTAAACATGAGTGACAAATATTTCCCAATCATGCAGCGAGAACATTCAATATCCTTGATAGAACAGAAAACACAACAGATATATAAATGTTAAATAAATGCTAATAAATACCTATACTCCTGGAACTGTGCTTAAAAATAAAATCTCAACAACCACAGGAAGTAAATCGCAAAATTTCAGTAATATAATGCATCACTTTCAACCTTCTTCATGAGGTCACTATCACATATCTTGCAGTCACTAGACACACCGACGTTTAACTTCACACTTCACACAGTAACCATCTGGAACATCTGGAACATACTTCACTAGACTCTTTTTATACCTTACTTTATCATAACCATTTTCTCGTAAATAAATTAATTGTAAATACTCATGCCTTAAGATAAGTGGCCAGCGGTTTTGGAAGGTGGTATTTTTCGCATACTTTGATATATGCTGATGCTTTTGCTCTCTCCCCTCCATTGTATTGCAACCAAGGCCAAATTTGTACATTGATAAACACTGTTCAGCATGATACGGTGCTATATTACATAATGTCCAAAGACTAGGGCTTATTCTTTGCTCAAACAGACAACATGCCCGGATCAGTGATTTTGCCTCTGTCTTCATTTTTGACAACATTTCAGCATTAAAATCTTCAATTCGCACAGCATATGACAGCAACTGTCGTAACCTCAATGAGTCAAAGAAAAGTTCATGAAGACGACGTTTAACTTGGTTGTTTGATGTGTTAGCCAAGATCATTTCAATTAATGATGGAAAATTCTTCATATACAAAAAACTTTCTTTACCACGGAAACGAAATGTAAACTCCTTTTCAACTTTCCTACAACTTTCATTAAACCAAGTTGTTATTTTCTTGGCAAGAAAATTACAACTCATGCTGTGATGAACAAATTCAACAAACTTTGCAAAAAGACAACTTTCAGGAACTTCACGATAGGTCTTTACATTTTGTAATTTTGATTGTGAAATACATAATTTGAACAATTGCATGAATCGTTTTTTGATTGTGTTGTTTTTGAGGTGTAATGGTTCTGATTTCGCACATTCAACATAAGTGTCAACCAAAGGTTTGCTCTCTTGTCTACTTTTCAGATTTTGGGCAATATATGATGTTAACTTTGTTCTTTTGTTAGATTCTGAAATTTTTAGCTTAGCCAACTCACTCTTCTTAGCTGCAACTTTCTCAGCATCAGAAAATCGTTTGCTTACAGGAAATGGCTTCCATTCATTGATATCATCCTCACCGTATGTTTTGTCATAATCATTGCAGTCAGTTTGAGTTACATTTCCAAAGGTAGAAAAATAATGTGCAGAGTTTGATAGCTCACCGGCTAAAAAACACAACATTTTCATATCATTAGGAAGCTCACACTACTTGAATTCTGCCTTGTATTCTACATTGTTGCATTGTATCAGAAACGTATTACTTTCAAGATATTTAATGTCAGAAATCAGCTTTAAAATAAAATTTGATACTGACTTGGAACTTTCTCCAACATCTCCACCAAAAAGTAAAAACTGCTCCTCACTGCTGGCTATTCTGTTACCAACATTTAAAACAGACAATAAGATAGACATGCCACATATTGGTGCAGAATCACCTTCAATTGCCAAAGCGAATAATGAAGACTCGTTGTCCTTTTGAACAAAACTTTCAAATTTCTTTAACTTATCCACACGTCCTTCATTTACGATAAAATAAAACTTTGCCAATCTCAAAATAAACTCAGCTGGATTTCGATATACACCTTTTGCATCAGGATCAGTTGCGTCAAGAGTAGATATATCTGTCAAATTTCCAATATCTATTTCATTTATTCTATTTCAAAGCATGTTGTATGAAACATAGTTGGCTATGCGTGTTCCTTTAAAAAAGGCGTTAGAATTAGCTCTTCAAATGCTAAGATATTTGCGTTTCCCTAAAACATTGTGGCTATAATAAGCATTTTATGAACGCAACACATTTTCCTCAGATGTATAGTAATCTTTATTAAACGCTTTGATCACATCATCATTTAATGTTTTAATGAGAGAAGGTTTAGAAGTTAAAATCTTTTTACTGACTATTTTCACACTACACTGACTTGCTAATGTATCTAGCATTCCATCAATAACAGGATTTACATTCTCTCTTGTTCCGCCATGTATGGCCATACACGAATTATATGTTTCTTTACGTCTGATCCTCTTTGCCTTATTTTGCAAAAATTTGGAAGTGGGATTACACTTTCTTCTCTTGACTACAGAAGCTGATATCTTTACACCAACTTTGCTCTTTTGTCGAACTGTGTTATCAACTGTACTATTAACCTCTCTTTCTGTCGCTCTAACTTGACTTTCTTATGTTTCAACTTTCTTCTTTGGTTATCGATACGACGGGAAATATCTTTTAATTCTCCATCTAACTGTGTAAACTTATCTAGTTCTTGCTGAATTTCATTCTTCTTTTCTGAGATAATATTTTTCTGTTCTTCAATTTTTTTGTCCATTTCATTAATAATTTTTTTGTTACTATGGAATATTCCCAAATAAATGTTTTTCTTATTTTGTGCTTTACTTCCTTTAGGTGGCATAACAAAAATCCATAGAACAAAATGCAACAAACCAGATGAACTAAATTTAAAAACTTATAATTGTACCGTATTTATTCGTTACAGTATAATGAATGGTCAAGAACAATGTCCCAGTCTTAACTTTAAGTTTCAATGTTGCTTTCTTTTCATCTGTCACTACAGCACAGTCATTGTTACCAATTGAATTCGCTTTCTGTAAATAGTGATCAATATGTTTTTCTAGCAATTCTTTGAAATGGAATTTGAACACTCCAAAATGGTTAAATTCTAAGATGTATTCCTTGGCGAGTCCTTGTAAATCCCATATAACTCGGGCTACAAAACCAATGCGAATTTTATAATCCCGAACAGCTCGGAAAAATTCGTAATATATTGATGGACAGATATATTCCGTAACTTCAATCACCCAAGGATTTCGGTACTTTTGATGGAAAGAAATTTTGCGATAAACTGATTCTAAAATTCTCTGGAAATGGAACTGTAAAATGTTGGAAATCTGCACATTCTTTCTTCTTAACACATCATATGTTTCCAGTGGAGAAAATGACATAACTAGCATGTATTCCTGTAAGTACTAAAAAATGTGAAGGTAAAAGTTCAAACAGTTCTTCAACTCTTTTGTTTTGTACATAATTTTTATAAGCAACCAAGGTCAGACGTTTGTATTAATGTTGCTTAAAAATTGCACAACCTAAGTACTGCAACCTTGTCTAACAACCTAGTGAAGCAATTTTAAGAAATTTGCTGTAGCTATGCTAGTGCTGCATATATTTCAAAATTTCATTCTAATTTATCTATGATTCTTCTAGTACTGTTGCTTATTATATACCTTTTATATAGAGAAAATTTAACAATGTTGCTTTAAAACTTGTTGCTTATAAAGGTGTATATACATTTATCTACATTATTATATACATGAAAATATCTAGAAGAAGATATAGCTGAAACGTTAGTAGGTAGTACACACAAAAATATAGGCCCTTAATATCATATCCAAGACAATACTGTAGCGCAATATAAATCTTACAGTTATATAAGTATTAACACAGATCTAAGATTTCTATTATGATAAAATTGGCTTGGAAAAGACAACATGTTCTCAAATTCACAATAGTTGTATTAAAAATGGTGCCAATTTGTTGCAAAAAATACCAGAGTTTTAAGGTATAGAACACCTACTTGTGCGCATGAATGAGGAAACTAAAATTATAGATGCGAAGAAGAATCATTAATCTTCCAAACAACATATAATACACCCCCAAAGAGAAACAATAAATCGCTTTCTATAGCTCATAAAGGGATCATGGTGAACGAGCGCTAAGAACTGAACGTACAAAAAAGGTCAATCGACGAGTTCGTATCCAATGCAAAATAAAAATGTTTTATATTTCCAGAAAGACGATAGGCTGAACTTTGTACTTTTCTAACTCACATTCGCGCCGAATAAACATAAAACGCATAGCAGATATTCAAAAAACACAAAATTCAAAGACTGAACCTGATCTGGATTGAGCGAAAAAGTGATCGCTTTTACTATTACACGGGCCGAAATTTTCGGCGCATTTTTATGCTTGCAAAGAGACAAATTTCGACCCACCGTGAAAATCGAATAACCTTTCATAGCTGATGTAATGGTCTTTGTTGCATATCTCTGTTATGTTCAACACCAATACTCCGCGACCTATGGAATCCATAAAGTCCTCCTGCAATTTTTTATACTTGGTTGATGTCAAAGTGATTTTTTCACCAGGATTGTGATTTTCTGGCCAGTCTGATCATGTCTGAAGCTCAGTAACTACTTGATATCTAGAACAATATATTGTGTAAATTAATTTTTTCATTCTTTGCAGACAGACTACATTTATTCTCATTAGAACTTCTGCATAAAAGTCAGATTAAAGGTAAAATCTTGAAAAAGCATAAAAAACGATTCTAAATTTTTGTTAGGGTAACCTTTTGATTTTTTCCTTTGTTTTGTAAACAAGTCTGCGGCGAACGTTTCTTTTTGTCATTTTGTATTTAGGGTCTTGATTCTGTTGTTCCATTTTGTCAAAAGATATGGTGTAATCGAATATGAGGTAACTGAATTTAAATGTTGACTGGCCATTGAGAAATGCTAACTCTATTTCTTGGCTGTGTGTCTAAATTCAATGAAGTAACTACAAACAACAGGAACCAGGCAAACTATACTACAAAGGTGTTGGTATGATTCGCCATTAAAAGTAGATATGTAGATATCTAGACTGCAAGGGATTTTGCACTAAACTGCAAGGGAATTCACATTCTTAAAAATATATTTTCTTCTTGTATGACATTTCAAAGTTGATCTGCATAATGTACACGGCTGGTGATTCCGGTGAAGTGTTGAGTTAGAGCCTGCCCAAACACAGACGCCCACACCCACATACCCCAATAAAATTGTCTATCTGGATGAAAGTAAATCTTAAGAAACCATAAAAAATAGATTACTTGGTTACGTTCGTAGTTGTTGCCTACAGCCTACAAATTAACATTCTTAACAAATGAAAAAACTTAAAAAGAGTTCTGATAGACAGTCATTCCATGGAAGTTAAACCAATTTTGTGTCTTTGAAGTATATATTATTCTTATAAATTTTGAGGCTTCAAATGTTTAAAAATAAAATAACTTAGATCATTCCTGAGTAATTAAAAGTTTTAAATAGCATTTGTGCAAGACAGTATTGTTGCTTTCGGGTAATTGCCGCCCATAAGGGGCGGCACTTGAGCTGAGCGTGTGTGCGTGTTGGGCGTTTGCATTTATCAGCCGTGCTGGATCTCAGATTTGCACGTTGCCTTAACTGTTCAAACTGAATTCACAACCAGTTTCTGAAATTTGAAAGGTAAGCGAAACAATGATGTTTTGAAAAAATCAGGTTCGTGCTAGAGAAAACACGAATAGGATAGTCTTCTTTGGTCAAACCATGCATCATCCGGGTCTTTTTGGTGATTTCCCGGCCCATTTTCCCTCACGTGTTATTTCCTTTGAGGAAAAAAAGTCAACGCAAGGCGAAGAAAAAACAAGTAAGTTCATCAGTGGAAAAGATTTCTGTGTTTGGCAAACTTAGAAATAACACACTTACTTCCATATTTTGTGGAAGACCTTCCTCTCCGAAGGAACAGACACTTCCCTTTGTGGAAGAACAGATACTTCCCTTTGTGGAAGAACAGATACTTCCCTTTGTGGAAGAACAGATACTTCCCTTTGTGGAAGAACAGATACTTCCCTTGTGAAATATCAGAAATCCCTTTGGGAAACAGATTCAAAACAAACTACGTTGCCATGATGCAATGGTTGCAAAATTTACCACATTTTTTGAATTCGAACAGGTTTTTACCTGCCACCTACTCATGTGCTATTGATAGTTTCTTGGAAATATGGTTGAGAACTATTTCAACTGTTTTCACAAATGGAAGGACTGATAGTTGTATCTTAAGTTTGCTAAACACAGTAAAGCAGCATTTAGATTCATTATTTGTCTGGAATACAACTGAATATCATGTAATTAGGGAGCCTTTGTGGCAATATATACGCATGAAATGCCCTTCATTTGTTCCTATGGACAGTACAGCACAATTTAGTGAAATTTTTCAGTCTCAAGTTTTTAGTGACCTTGCCTTGACAGAAAAAGAAAAAATTATTTCGTCAGTAAAACAGTCAGGTTTTTGTCAAGAGTGTTTAAGACCTGTCAGCTCTAATTGTGAAACTTTAGTCCATTACATTACCCTCCAAGATGTCTTGTCACAGCAATCGATACCAGAAGAGTGGCCATTGTTACTAGAACGTAGAAACATGAACAGCACGATTGACTGTTCAGTTTGTCAGAAGTCATGCACTGTCGTTGAGACTGAAACCCAAGCAAGTTCAGTTTTGTTTGTTGAGTTAAGTCCAAGTATCATGAGCTCAGTACAATTTGCGGAAAATGTAACTGCATTTGGTTATACTTACAACTTAGTCTCAATGGTTCGCCATCTTGGTGCACATTTTTCTTGTGCTATTGTTGAACAATCATGTGTTCTAATAGATGATATGAAATTAAAATGTGCATCATATGAAACTGTTAATGACTTGTATTCTGCTAATTCTTCTGGTTGGTTTTTTGGAGTTTATATTAGAAACTCTGAGCAAATAGAAGCACCTGTTCATTTTGATCATGATTATATAAATGAAACTTCCTATGGGTGCAGTTCTCACTCAGATTCAGGCTCTAAACCTGAAAGTGTTATGTTATATTCATTGACTGATCATGATTATTCTGGAAAAAAATTTGAAGCCAAAAAGCGTAAGGTTCTTGACATGGATGGTATCTTACCCTCTTTCATCAATGATCAAATGAGAGTGGAAGAAATGAAGAATTTGCAAGATTCCTCTAAATCGACAGTGAATTATCAATTGCAACCTACAAGAGAAAAGGCCACCGAAGATAAACAAAAGAGGAAGAAGACAAAAAAGCGTAAGAAATCTAATATGAATGGTTTTCAAACTCACTTGGCTAATGAGGCAAGAGCTAAAGAAGAAATGAAGGATTTCCATAATTCTTTAAAAATGACAATTCATAAATGTATAATTTGTCATGAAGCTTGGCCAGTCAGAGATAACTCTATCAGGGATCAAAAAAATTATATTTGTACGCGATGTGTAAGAGATAAAGGTATTCCCAAAAAATTTAGTGTAGAAAATGGTACTGTTCCTTGTTCAGTTCCACCAGAACTTCAAGGTTTGACTCAGTGTGAAGAAATGTTAATAGCGAGAGCGTTTCCTGTCATGCAGATATACCTAAAACCAAAATATGGCACTGTTGCTTATAAAGGTCATTGCGTCACTTTGCCCCACAATGTCCAGACAGTAGCAAATATTCTCCCTAATATCCCTAAGGACTTGCCTGTTGTAGTATTTACTATCAAAGGGCAAAAAAGTTCTGATGATACGAATTTTAAGGTAAGAAGAGAACATGTGTTGAATGCACTCTTATGGTTGAAAGATAACAATCCTTGTTACAAAGATGTAATTATAGACCAGCATCGTATAAATTCATTACCTATTGATGATGTAATTTCAATCAATAATGAGGACATTTTAGAAGATGATACACAGAACTTACCTGATACTGGCAATGAGACTAATGATGTCCCCTCTTTGAGTTTTATTCCTGTTGTTGATAAACAACCCTTAGAGCATGTCAGACTGAATAATTCTATAAACCAGACTAATAATTATTTGGATATATCGCCCAATCCATTTAGTGAGTTTAATACACATTGCCTTGCAACAATGGCATTCCCAGTGCTCTTTCCCAATGGCAAGGGAGACCCAACAAATAAATCTTTAATAAGACAAATTAGTGCAAAAGAGAATGAAGCATTAAGTTTACATTTGAAACACCTTATCAGATTTGGAGAAAATTTAAATGGAAGATGGGTATACAGATTTGCTGCTCACCCAAGGTTTGGTTTTTGGGCTTATAATATGCTATATAGAAAGAGACTTCTCGCAGAAGGAAATTTCTATATCAAGCAACATCAGGAAGATATTCCGACAATAGATGAACTAAGAGAGATGCTAAGAAGTAATACTTATAACAACATCATGAATAAAATTCAGTATTATGCCAAAAATATATCAGGTACTAATTCTTATTGGTATCAGGTGAAACAACAGCTGAAATCAACGCTGGAACAAGTTGGATCACCAACTATTTTTTTCACATTGTCTTGTGCTGAATTCCATTGGCCAGAGTTTCATACGTTGTTTGGAGATTTCAACATTGCTACTAATGAAGTTCAACGCCAAAATGTAATAAATTACCCTCATATCCTAGATTGGTTTTTTACGCAAAGAGTAGAATCTTTCGTAAAATACTGGCTTTACAACATTTTGGGTGCAGTGTGGCATTGGTATAGATTTGAATTTGCTGTTCTCAGGGGTGCTATTCATTGTCATGGACTTGCAAAACTTGATTCTGACTTTGGAATTTGTGATTATACTGCTAAAGCATTAAGAGCTTTTGAGTGTAAGGAAAAAATTAAACTAGGCTTGCTTAATGCAGAATCATGTGAGGAAATAATAATGGAAGGCAAAGATGCAGAAAAAAAAGTGTGTGACTATTATGATTATTTAATTAGTTGCACGAATCCTGTACCACATCAAGAATGGACTAAACCAGCCATCCATCCTTGCAGAAAAACCTATGAGGAAGCTATGCAGGATCAGAATGAAGATTATGCTGACTTGCTTAATTCTGTTCAACGACATACCAAATGTAACTCTGAATATTGCTTAAGAACTAATAACGATGGTGATCAATATTGTAGATTTCATTATCCATTTAATTTGCAAAGTGATACACATATTGAATACAAACAAATTATAACAAAATCTGGTCATGTCATACGACCTGAAATAGTTGCAAAACGTAATGATCCTAGACTAAACAGAAATCAACAAATACAGCTGCAAGGTTGGAGAGCAAATTGTGACATACAACTGGTCATAGACCATCATGCATGTGTTGAGTATTTAGTTAAGTATGCTTCTAAGGGTGAAAAAATGTCGTCTATTGCCAGGAATGCTTTTGTGGCTGTTGTATCTAATGTATCTGATGCAACTTCAACACAAAGTGCTATAAGAAAATTAATGGTTAAGTGTGTAGGTGAACGTGATATGGGAAAACCGGAAGTAATGCATCAGATATTATCACTTAAACTGTACACATGCTCATTCCAAACAGCCATCATAAGCTTAGACAATTCAAAACGATGTAAAATTAAACAAAATGATATCTCAGTTGAAAAGTCACATCTCGAGCTTTATGCTGAACGGAAGTCTTCTGTTCATAATTTAAACGAAATTAATTTAGTAACTTTTTTTGCCACCTATTCTAGTGACAATGGCAAAGTTGTTAAAAGGAAAAAGCCTGTAATTGTTCGCACTATTCCGAATTATAGTTCTAACCCAAATAGTCTAAATTATGGAATTTATTGTAAAAATCAATTAATTAAGTTGAAGCCATGGAAATATACTGTGACCAATGCTTGGGATAATGAACCAGAATGTGATGCCACTTTTGTGAGAAAATGGAAAGAATTTTTATTGTCTGAAATTGGACAAAAAGCCATGCCACAATGGCAGAGACTTCTTACAGATGCCACTAATTATTTTAATGAGGAAAGTTATTTTGAAAATGATTCTGACAATGCTGAACCTGCCTCAGAAGAACTTGAGGAATGGATGTATGTTGCAAGAAAGGCCCCTTTGTCAGAAGGTATGTCATTTTCTTCCCATCAAATACAACAGATGAGAGAAGTATATTCCTCAACACAACTGAATGAAATACCTTTTTGGTTAGAAAGTGTAAAAAGTTCTACCATAGTAATTCCAAATCAGACTCGGCCTGTTGATGTACTATTATTAAATAGAAAACAATCCATAGCATACAAAATAATACGTGACCACTACAATGAAAATGTTTCACTCCCTATAACATTGATTATTACTGGTCAAGGTGGATCAGGAAAAAGCTTTTTAATTAATGCATTAAAAAGCTTGCTTCAAGAAACTTGTGTATTATGTTCTTACTTTGGAATAGCATCACACAACATTGAGGGAGTTACATTACACAGTTTGTTGCAGTTACCAATCAAGGGTCTACATCAACGCGAATTAACAGGAAAATCATTAGTAAAATTGCAACAAAGATTACGGAATAAGCGTTATATCATCATTGATGAATTTTCTGTAATTGGTCAAAGGATGTTGGGCTGGATAGATCGGCGTTTACGTCAAGCCACTGGTGTACTTGATGAAACATTTGGTGGATTTTCTATGATTTTGGTTGGTGATATTGCTCAATTGCCACCAGTAAGTGACAAGCCACTATATCATTCAAAGCCAGATAATAGCACTGCTTTAATGGGTTATTGTGCATATCGAGAAATACAAAATGTTGTACAACTGGAGGTTAATGAAAGAGTTAAAGATCCTTCCCAAGAACAATTTCGAAACATCCTACTCCGATTAAGAGATGGGGTTAGCACTATTGAAGATTGGGAGACTTTGAGCTCCCGTAATGCAATCAATGTCAATACACAGTTACTTGACACATATCTCCGATTAGCTTTTTCAAACAAGACAGTGGCAGATCACAATTTCAATTCTTTAACGGCATCCTGTCCAACCATGTACCCTATTAAGGCAAAACATAATATACCGAAAGCGGCTAAATTATCACCTGATGACTATGGTGGACTTGAGCCTCTTATTCACTTAGGTATTAATGCACAGGTTATGCTGACCAGAAATCTTTGGGTTCAAATGGGTTTGTGTAATGGTACCATGGGTACTGTACAACACATAATATACAAGGAAAATCAAATGCCGCCAACTTTGCCAATTGCAGTCATGGTTAAATTTGATAAGTATACTGGTCCTACATTTCACAATTCGGGTTTGATCCCTATTGTACCTGTACTTTCGACCACAGATGAAAATTTGGAAAGAATTCAAATTCCTCTAAAACTTAGTTGGGCTATAACCATACATAAATCTCAAGGTTTAACTGTTGATAGAGCTATAGTTGACTTAGGCACAACTGAAAAGGTTGCTGGACTAGCTTATGTTGCTTTATCACGTGTCCGTACACTTGATAGTTTAGTTATTGAGCCTTTTTCTTTTGAACGTCTTCTTATGGTAAGAAATGCTGCAAATTTTGCATATCGTATCAGAGAAGAGGAACGACTTAAAGAGTTAGACAGATTAACATCTGAAAAATATGAAGCTTGACGATTTTTCCTTTTTTGTAGAATGTCATCTGCATCAAGAAAATCAAAAAAAGGTATATTCTTCTGATTATAAATTTTTGTATGCAATTCAAAACATTAATTTCAGTTTTCTATCTTTACTTTCTTTTTGTTTGGGTGTGAGAGAAATTCACTTGACAAAGTGAATAAGAAATAATTCTAAGCCTCTATGGTATTTGTCCCTTATTATGAAGCAACAACTATGTATCCATTAATCTTTTGTAGCACTTCCACCTAATAATAATACTCAAACAGCTCGTATGCATAAGACTGTGGAGTCAAAATCTGCAAAAGTTCAACAAATCAGTAAAGTTACTCTTTATCTAATTTTTTTATCCTTATTTGTTTTTCTTTACCTTAACACTGTCTCTTGATATAGTTGCGCCTTCCTTTCAGATTAATTTTTATTGTTCATTTTAGCCACGCCATCAAGCCCACTCAAATTACAAAACAATCAAACTACTCCCAAAAAAGCGCAATCTGATGGTAAGTGAGTTTTGTACAGCAAAAACGATTGTTTTAATGGAGAACTAAAGTAAACATGAAAAATGCCTCTATTTTTTTATACACATGAGTGCAATAGTGAATGAATAACTAAGCATAATTTATTAAACAATGCGTGCCCATATATTTTATGTAAATTAAACATGAACCTTGGAAAACTTGTATTGTTCTAAAAAAATATAACAGTAAACAGTAGCAAAGAGAGAGGTTAAGTGACATACTGCTGATGTCACATCAAATGAGGTCTTGAATCAGAAGACATTGATACTAAGGTTTAAGCGACCTGTCCGCAGCTGCAATAAGTTTCAAATTGACCAAATCCTCAACTCATTAACGATTCGGTTCTCCTTTAGAATTGACAGGATATATCAAATCAGTTTCACCATGTCAACGGTCTCGCAAAGATAATACCTTCTTTGATGCACAAATTCAAACTAATGACAGCACAAAGAAGATACGAGTAATGGAAAATTCTACCACAAGCAGGAATCTGTTTTTCAACAAATGTCAGCTAAAATCACCTGTCAAGCTATCTGGTCTTTCACCAACTGATACCGCATTAATGTTTTTCAATTCAAATACTGGTTCAAGAATAAGTGATGCTCCTGATATAGCATTTAAGTACTCACAAGCAGCTTTTCGAAAAGTTGAAGATCTAGCAGATCTTGCAGTTAATACAGTGTTGGATATTCAAGGATCCATACGCTGGTTGGAGGATACACGATCGGTTGCCTGTGGTCCAAAGGATGATAAACACTTCAGAAATGTTCGACAAGCATTGCTTGCAGATGAAACAGCATCTATTAAATTATCAGTGTGGGGAGATATGATACCCGAAATTAAAGAAAATGTTGATTACAGCTTTACCAGCTTGGTCATTGATAACTTCAATGGGAAGCGATTGGCTACCACTTCATGTACACAAGCAAGCATTTCGCTTACAAAGTTAAATATTGATTGGTCAAAGTATGATATAAAGCCACTAACAGTTAAGTACTGCTGTCCAAAAGTCGATTCAGTAAAGGTAAATGTTTATTTACAATGTGCTAATGTGAGCTGTCGACGCAAAGTTGTTCCATTCCCTGCGGAAACGAAAGTGCGCTGCACCAAATGTGATCGCGTTATGAAAGTCGGTCGTTGTTCACGCAGCATAAATGTTGATATAACCATAACGCACGCAGAAAAGCAGATAGTGGTAACAGCATTTGCAGACACTCTGAAAGCTGTTATGGCCATTGGTGATCTGTCCGAAGATGAAATAGAAGATAAGATGCTCGATTTAGAGAACTTTGATTATACTGTTAACAATAAAAACATTATAATCTCATTGCAAAAGCATTCATAATTTTGTTTTTGCCCCTAAACTTGTTCACTTTGTTTGTTAGAAACCTAATATCATCAGTTGGTTAATACTCAACTTGACTCAATGTGCAAGATTTAAATCAACTATTTTGATAGGGTTTTCCAAGTGCCATCTTCTGTTTTTGCTCTCTTATTATCTTCAGTTCATATATTATATATTTCATGTATAACAGAAAAAGAAAAAAAACCGTGAAACTACAAGTCTATATATTAATAGCCGATTCTCTGTTTGTTTGTTTGTTTGTTTGTTTGTAAGTCACGCAAAATGGTAGATTGAGTTGTGAGCGAAATTATTTCTTTTTTTGTGTGCGACGTGAGTTCGAAACAAATACATTGCAACCCCAATCGAACGTGACTTTTTATGGCTGGTGAACCAATAGAGATAACGTTTTGTTTTTATTATTATTGTTAGTTTTATATTCCACGTTGACTTGGCTTTGAAAACAATACATCAACTAAATACAAAGTCACTAACTGATTAAACATTTTGGACAAAAAGCAACAGTGGCAGAACTTGGCAGCATGTTCGGTTTGCTACTAACTCTTGCCTGACTGTCTGAGACGGGTGAACTTTTTTTTGAGCAATCAAAATGTTTAAAAACCGATAGATAAAAAAAGAGTATCATAAAACAAAATGTTTTTTTTTTTTTTTTTTTGCTTTTCTTTTAATAAATTAATTTCTTCTTTTAATTGTTAAGCGTTCTGATCGAACGTTTTTTTATTCTATTTATTCATTTAGCACGTGCCTTTTTTCTCTCCTCCGTGTGAACCTTTTAAGAAGAGAAACCATTTTCCCCCTGTTTGATAGCACCCATGTTAGAGCGCGTAACGTTTTTAAAACAAAAGCTAATAAAAAGTTTTTTTCTCTCTACGTTTTGAGTGCAAATAAATAACACATGAAATTTGGGGTTTTTTGGAACCATTGTTTAAACTGATATTTGATATTTGATTTCGAATCTGTCGCTAGGATAACTGACGTTTTTTCGGGTCCGCGATACAGGCGATGGGGTGACAAAAAATTTGGGTCTAACTTTTTTGGGAGGGGTCTGTGACGTCATCAAAATCTTTGAAGAATGATATCTCTGTAACGGTTGATCGTAGCGGAACGATCCCATACATTTTTTTAATCAGTTTTTCGAGCTCTACAACATGGTAACACTTTCGGTTGCCAATTCCTTAATTTTATTTTACGTGAAGTCAACGCATGCTGAACATGGGCGGCGAGCGACGCCGCCTTGGCGGCTAGTCTATATATTAATAGCCGATTCTCTGTTTGTTTGTTTGTTTGTAAGTCACGCAAAATGGTAGATGTGAACTGCGAAAGAAATCGGGGAGTCAGCAATGTAAGATCACACATAAATTATTTCTCTTCTTGTGCGCGACGTCAGTGTGAAACCATTGCATTGAGACCCTAATCGAATGCGACGTTTAGGGAAAATTATCTCGATAACCAATAGGGATAACTGACGTTTTTTGGGGTCCGCGATACAGGCGATGGGGTGACGAAAAATTTGGGTCTAATTTTTTTGGGGGACGGGTCTGTGACGTCATCGAAATCTTTGAACGATGATATCTCTGTAACGGTTGATCATAGCGGAACGATCCCATACATTTTTTTGATCAGTTTTTCGAGCTCTACAACATGGGAACACTTTCGGTTGCCAATTCCTTAATTTTATTTTTCGAGAAGTCCACGCAGGCTGAACATGGGCGGCGAGCGACGCCGCCTTGGCGGCTAGTCTATATATTAATAGCCGATTCTCTGTCTGTTTGTTTGTTTGTTTGTAAGTCACGCAAAATGGTAGATTGAGTTGTGAGCGAAATTATTTCTTTTTTTGTGTGCGCAACGTGAGTTCGAAGCAAATACATTGCAACCCCAATCGAACGTGACTTTTCTTGGATGATGAACTAATAGGAATAACGTTTTGTTTTTATCATTATTGTTAGTTTTATGTTCCATGTTGACTTGGCTTTGAAAACAATACATCAACTAAACACAAAGAAACTAACTGATTAAACATTTTGGACAAAAAGCAGCAGTGGCAGAACGTGGCAGCATGTGCGGTTTGCCAGTGTATCTTAACGCTTTCCTGACTGTCTGAGACGGGTGAACTTTTTTTCGAGCAATCAAAATGTTTAAAAACCGATAGTTAAAAAAAAGAGAATCATGAAACAAAATATTTTTTTTTTGCTTTTGTCTTAATAGTTGTCTTAATTTCTTTTAATCAATTTCTTTTAATCTATTTTAATCTGATCGAACGTTTCTTATTCACTTCATTCATTTAGCACGTGCATTTTTTTTCTCCTCCCGTGTGATCTTTTTAAGAAGAGAAACCATTTTTTCACCTACTTCTGACAGCACCCATGTTAGAGCGCGTAAAACAAAAGCTAATAATAAGTTGAAAAGTTTTTTCTCTCTGCGTTTTGAGTGTATTGTTAAACTCATATTTGATTGGTTTAAAATGGTAAATAAAAACCACGTGAAGTTCACGTTCGGAATGCATTGTGTAAAGCAAGAAAGTCTACTGACATTTTAAATGCGACCGCGACAATGAACGGCTGAGTTAAGAACATGCAAGATTTGAAACACCAGGAACGTATTTCTCTTCACGTGCAAACGAGCTTTATTAAGCGATAAAGCCAGCAGCAAAGTAAGTCTTATCGCTGGTTTTAAGTGCAATAATTTGGAGCAGGTGGTGATACAACGCAGGCTGAACATGGGCGGCGAGCGACGCCGCCTTGGCGGCTAGTATACTTAATTTTGATATCATTCTTATTAAGAATAGAAACAATTAAGCGGACCATATCAACTATTAGCGGACTCAGTCTTATTATTCATGTTCTTCATATTACTGATATTATTAAATACTTATTCAAATTTTCCAGCTGGTCTTTAGATTCAATGATCATAACACGAGGCAAGCTATTAAATGTAAACAAAATCACGTGATCGCCGTGCCGTAGCTCCTTTAAGGTACACAAACTTGCATTTTTTGAATATGGGCGGCACTTAGTGAAACTATATGCTAGTATATTAAGCCACTACTCACCCATCTATCATATTTAATCCAATCAGATTTTCCTTTTTCCCAAAACCAGCACCAATTTGCCTCCCCATTGTCATCCTCATTTACATGTCCTTTGACTGACGAATCTGTTGAAAAACGACGGATTCGAACTTTTGTGTTCATATAATTGACCTTGTGCTTGTTCTTTAATGTAGGATGATCCAAGTGTGAAAAAGAATATGAGTGTACACCAATGAATGGTGAAAATATAAAAGCAAAGTACTTGTCATAAATAAGTTACAACCCAAAGCAAATGTTAACAATAGCAAAATTTTTGAGGAAAAGATAGTGTCAGTTATTCTTCAAGATGCATATCTTGAGAACATGGTGAATTAGTTAAATAACATCGTCTTTGAGTTAAGTAAGAATGGTACGAGAGCAAGACTTTTCTTTTTGTTTAAAAATAATGATCTTTGAATAAGGATAATAGTTCTTTCACCTTTTCATTTCAATGATTTTCTTTGCAAACTTCATGTTTCTCAAAAAGACTTACTCGCTCAAGTGTTGTTGGATGGATTGCAAAATTCTTTTTCCATGTTTGTATTTAAGTCAGATGGAAAGTTGCTCCAAATTTCATCATCATCACTTTTAAATTGCCACAAACAAGGGACTTTGCCTTTAGGATTCAGCAAGTGACATGATGCTGTATCTTCACACTTCCCAGTGATGAAATTAATGCATATGGCTTCTCGCTTCCAAGGATCAAAATTATCTGAAAAAAAGATTGTTACAAAATTTTTGATTGTTATATTTGAATGACTGCCTTTTTGTATTGTAAATACATCTGAAGACTGAAGACATTTGTCAGAGATTTTATTAGATGTAAGTAAAAATGATTTTGTACGTTTATAGTGGAAGAAGAAAATCACAACATAAAACATATAGAAAAAAAGAGAAGACATAATTCAGCTTCCAAAGCTTAGTAAATATTTCAGGTAAAAATGAGTGAGAAATGCACCTTCAGCAGCCTAGAAGACTCAGATAATCAATTTTGTATTAAGAGTAAAGCTGCTTTCATAGAATGGCCGGTTAAAATCAAGATTTGTTTACGAAGATCCTGACAAAGAATTTGATAGAACATTATTGGATGTATAAGATGGTGAAATATAAAAAAAGGCTAAAGGAATTGTTGAAATGCAGATGATAGATATCTTTCACATACCTTTCTCAGCTACCTTGATTTGCTTCACAGTCAACTTCCGTTTTGGTGAGATGACACAAAACTTAAATTCTTCTGGTTTCATATGATAACTTTCCATCATGTCTAGAGCTTGCTGGCTGCTAAATGCACTCTCATGTTTGAACCCACAAAGGCTTTCCACTTTCTTACAGTTACCATTCAGGTAATCATAACATATATGGAACTTTTCACAGGTTTGGTCATTTGCATTATTATTTCAAATTCTGAGAATTTCTTAAACTGTAAATTTGACATAACTTTGTGATTGTGAGAATCCATTAGGTTGTGACTGAACTTACATGTCCTTGTGTTTTGTGTTTCATAAAACAAGAATTCATTCATTCATTCAAACGTGAAACATCTGACAGTTACTGTCAGAACACTCGAATTTTCCATTTCTGGCACAATAAGCAGGCCATGGTGTTATTTCCTCAATACACATGTGATATTCTTTGTACCCTCCGGAGGTAGTTACACGAAATGCATATTAATGGTTATCCAGCCATTGTTCTGCATCATTTTTGTTTGTAAAATGCTTCAAATAACATAGTAAATCACTGTCAACAGAACTCACACAAACAATTATTCCGGCTATCACATCTTCTTCTGTTGGCTCAGTAGATTTTACATATTGACTCAAGCCTATAAAATATAACAAAATTATGAAAAATATGAAAAAATCTTACATGGACATTTGACTATGCTCTTTTATTTATTAAGGTGTGAGTAAGGGAGAGAAAAACGTGTTTTGGTTTTTAATATCCTCATATTTTGAATTTATTTGTTTATTGAAGAATATTTGTACGGGATAAGTACTTCAATATTAAAATATTGCTATTCGTATACGTCCTGCTTGAAATGAAATTAAAATTAGGAGTAAAAAGGGATTAGATGAAATAAAACATAGAGATGTAT
This sequence comes from Turritopsis dohrnii, assembly GCA_027922465.2. Taxonomy (NCBI): domain Eukaryota; kingdom Metazoa; phylum Cnidaria; class Hydrozoa; order Anthoathecata; family Oceaniidae; genus Turritopsis; species Turritopsis dohrnii. The sequence goes on along the minus strand of BQMF02000066.1, from coordinate 19,196 downwards.
ATAAAAATCAAGTTAGAAGTAGATGACAACTAATGCTGTGAGGCTAAGGCTCTAGGTCGAGGCTAGAATTGCTTGCAAAGTTTAAAACAGTTAAAACAGGTAGAAATACTTTATTTACATAAAATAATTTATAACATATTTTCTAAAATCGTTAAAATTTTCTTTGACACGAATTTCAATTGGTAGGTTGTTGTAGCATGTAGCACCAGTGGAAAAGAAACCAGGTTTAGCAAATTGTTATCTCGTATTAGGGATTTTCATCAGCATTCTATTGTTACGTGTTTGCTTTTTTTGACGATTTCATTCAAAGGATGTTTCAAAATTTTCGCATACCTTTTTTCCGCAGACATCTTCGGAGTTTTCACCTTTGGGTTTCCGTGATACTTGCTTTTATTGTACAGTTATACTTTATACAAGGTAAAATCATTCCTTGGTATGTCTTCAACTTAGCTTCTTCGTTCAGGTATTTGCGAAGTGACGGCAGTAACCGTAATTTTGGGGTTGCCTTTTTATACAATTTATCAAAGTTATCCTTTAAAGAAAGTGTATTATCTAGTAGTGTCCCCAAATACTTGTACTTTTCAGTAGACTGGATACACAGGTGTTTATACCATAGACTAATATCACGGCCTGAATTTGCCAGTTCTTTGGACGTACCAAACACCATCGACTCGGTCTTGCCCTTATTAAGATTTATGACTAGTTGGTTTTGCTCGAAAAAGTTAGACACGTTTTTGAAGTCCTTATTTAACGCTTCTTCGACTTCTGCTTTAGATGTTGCAGAAAAGTAGATGACGGTATCATCGGCGAATTTGATGACTTGTGTATGTTCGAGACATTGTTCAAAATCGTTGAAATATATTAAAAATAACAAGGGGCCTCAGATGGATCCCTGTGGGACTCCGCATGTAATAACCATCATTTCCGACTTGCAGTTTTTGACGACGCAGAACTGCTTTCTATTGAAAAGGTAGTCACTAAACCACATGTGTGCGTTACCACGTATTCCAAACGACTTTAACTTATGCAACAGCATTGAATGGCTCAGTGTATCGAAAGCCTTGGACAGATCTATGAAAGCTGCACCGACCAGATTCTCAGAATCCACTGCTTTTCGGATATAATCAGCAAGTAGTATCGTAGCGAGTTCAGTTGATCTTAGCTTACGGTAACCAAACTGGTATTTGGACAATAAATTATTGTTTTTTAGGTAGTTGGATAACTGTTTGTGTAGTACCTTCTCCAGAATTTTGGATGCAATTCGTAAAACCGAGGTCTGTAGTTGTTATTGTCTTCGAGATTTCCTCCCTTGTGTATCGGTGTCAATTTTGCTACTTTCCATTCCCTTGGTACAACACCATTTCTCAGTGACAGGTTTATTATGTAAGCTAAAGGACCCAAAATTGACGAAGCTGCGTCCTTAAGCATTCCTGGTGGTATGTCATCCCATCCAGTGGCTTTTTTTCCTTTTCAATGATCGTTATTCTTTTTCTATGAATAATCGACTTACATGTTGAAAAACAAAACATTTTGTTGCCGGCGTTGAAGGTTGCCGTTTTTCCCAAATAAAGGTTTGGAGAAGAAAGGCTTTACTCTTTAATGATGCAGCTACATTGGTGTAAAAAGTACAAAGTTTATTTGCATATGTAGTGTTATGTTCGGTATCATTACAAGCTGACGATGCTGTTACTGTGGAGTGTTTTGTTGGAAAAAGTTGTTTGATTATGCTTCAAAATTTTAACGAATTACGACTGTTTTCAGTAAGAAGGCTTTTGTAGTAAGTGTGTTTGGCTTGCTTAATTTTGTTATTACAGGAGTTTTTCAGACGTTTATATCGGTACCAGTCGAATTCATTGTTCGTTTTACGGGCTTTCCGAAGGATCTTGTCTGTTTCTGACATAATTGCTTTTACTTGGTTCGATACCCACTGGCACGACCTTCCTTTAATTCCTTTTAGAAGTTTCGGAGCATATCTGGTTGACTACGTCGAGTAAAATGTTTTTGAAACACAACACGCTTGATTCGCGTCGTTTATTAAATAAAAAGTGTCCTATTTCTGTCTCTGTAGTTCCTGTGAGAATTCCTCATGGTTGTAATTTGAGCAGTCTCTGCAAGTGATTGTTCTTGTTTGTTCCTTACCATTGTTCACTTTGTGTACGCATGAGATCAAATCATGATCGCTCAAGCTTAATGGGATGACTTTGGTGCAACTTACATTGGCTGAAGCATTTGGTAAGATGACGTCAATAAGTGTTTTAGATTCACATGTTGTTCGGGTTGGTTCTTTAATGACTTGATCGAACCCATGGGTATTAATGATGCTTTTGAGTTCTTTGTGAGATGACTTGACGAACTAATGTGCGTTGATATCTCCCAGGAAAAATTTCTCTATAGGATTGCTGCTTATTTTTGTCAGCATATCATTAAGTTGTGTGTTAAAATCGTTTTGTAGATACGCTGATGAATCAGGGGATCGATAAATTGTTCCGACTAGAATACGTAGCTCGAAGGTCCAGGACATATCTCTACATCTCCGGATATTAATAATAACAGCTGAAGTATTTTTTTTTTTACGGTGGAATGAGAACAAAGATCATTTTTCTTCTTTGTCATCCATAATCCAGAATAGACAAACGACTCTGAATGATCATCCAAAAAGTCTCTTCCATTTAACGTAATGCTGATGCCATCACTAGTTAAAAACGATGGTTCCTTTGTATAAAAAACACAAACTATAAACAAAGCCACCACGCTTACGCACACGACCGCTATGATCGCCGCCATCTTTAATTAGTGCGTAAATTATCAACATTGTTGTGGCGCAATATTTCAATTTTTTTTTGTTGTCGCGTCAAAATGAACTTTTTATGTCTGCTAAAATAGTTGTTCTTCTACGCAATTCTAGCAACTAGTTAGTTATATATTGGAGATGGAGAGTGCCTTAGAAAGACTTGTTTTGTTTTATGTTTCAAAAATTAATTCAGACATCAGAAGAACTGTGTTCAAAACAGGGATAAGTGAGTGAAGTGTTCCGTCTAGCAAGTTAAAAATGACCATTTTAAAAACTGCGGCGCTTTATTTTATAAAGTTGGTGATTTCGGCAAATTTTATCAGGAACCGTTCAACTTCCGGGTAAAAATTGATCAGAATTCTGAAAAGATTGAGCTGATTGAAGCGATCATGTAAGGTCATTTTTTTCAATGGTTTAATGACACTCAAATCAAGGTCCGTAGAGTATGCAGAAGCGTCATTTGTCGGAAAGGTTCTATGGCGCTTTCCCACTTTCGATAGCATTTTGCCAGATGTATTTTTTGTTGTTATTACAGTACTTTTTTATAAATTTGTGAACTTACGAGCATGCAGTAAATCGTCTTTGAACGAGTCCTGTTAACGTTATAGAAATAGTTTCCATTGTCAGAATTCAGGCTGTACCATAACACTTCTGAACGAAGGCGCTTTTTACTTGCACTGACACATTTTTTTGTATTTCAAGCTAACGTTATACCTGTTTTAAGCCCTACGGAGTTTTACTACCTACCCTACCCAGTAAACACAAAGACGTCTTTAAGACGTCTTTTCTGGTCTCATACTGGTACGGACGTCTTTCAACCAGATAAGACGTCTTTGAGACGTCTTTTCTTGGGTTTTAAACAACCAGTTAATTTTCGTCCTAAGAGGACGTCTGAAAGACGTCTTTTTGTTGTTCTTTAAAGACGAGTTTGCACTTGTCGCAACGAGACGTTTTAAAGACGTCTTTTTCTTGTCCTCAGTAAAACGAGTTTTCACTGGTCGCAATGAGACGTTTTAAAGACGCTTTTTTGTTGTCCTTGTAAGCGAGTTTTCACTAGTCGAAATTCAATGTTTCAAATACGCCTTTTTGTCGTCCTTAAAAAAGTGGATTTTCACTGGTCCCTATACAAGATGTTTCAAAGACGTCTTTTTCTCGTTCTTCAAAGACGAGCTTAAAAACGGGGGTACTGTTTTTCATTAGTGTGATGCAAAGTTTAGATTTCTTTGAGATTAGTGACTTTAAGCTTAATAAAAATTAATTTAATAAAAGAGAAACCCTTTATAGAAAGTTCGGTTTTGTCATTATTCTCTATTTTATAAAAAACAACTTTTAAAAATGTTTAACGTACCCTTGTTCTAAAAATTTGCGGGAATTTAGAATTTTTCGAACACCAAATAAAAACTTTCGGAGATCAAACAAAGAATCGATGAGGAACTAAGTGTTTTATTCCGACTCAGTGGGCACAAGGACGTCCAAATGACGTCTTTTTAGGACCTTAGGACGTCCAAAAGACGTATCAAATGAAACGCTTTTCGTCCACGTCTGCAGAGGACGTCGTATGGACGTCGTTTTTTTCACAAAATTGACCTTAGGACGTCCATTTTGATCGACCAGAGGACGTCCAAAAGACGTACCAAATATAACGGTCACTGTGTCCAAAGTCAGCACAAGCCGGTTTTCAGAGGCTAGATGAGCTAGTCTTTTTAGTGATGAAATTTGTTCTAAATATATGAAGTATGATACACAAATAAATAACATAAGGCAAGCAAAATCATTCCTGTTTTAAAGCACTGTTCAATATAAACAAAACTTATGCTGGTGATGCTGGCATAAAGTAATTATGCTTTCTACTCAAGTAAGTAATAGCTAAAGTACAGATTGAAGGTGGTATTCAGTAAAAAAGAATAATTACGTAAGTCATCTTGATGATTTCTGTCTTCAATCGTCGAATCGTCATCTTTTACAGGGCTAAGTCTTTTCAAAGATTTCTGCATGGTCTTCTGCACCTAAATTTTGAAATTTAAACATAAACTATGCTCCTTAGAAATTTGCTTTACGTAATTCATCATACAATTATGACAACTTACCAGATTCCCTCTCGTGGTTGAAATATTTACCATCTGTTCAGCTTCGTCTTTTGATCCGATTTCCAGGAGAGTTTCCAACAGCTCATATTTTCGCAAGTCTTCAGATGGAGTTGACCAGTAAAGAGACAGTAAGCTACTGGCTTTGGACCTTTAAGAGAGTAGTATACCCTTCCATTAATTCAGTAGCATTCGATGACACATTTGGTTGGAGGAAGCTTATCCAAAATAACTTTGGCATACGATTTCCTAAAAGATGTATTTGAAAATATGTTAGATTTTTGTTACATGTGGTTAATGATTACTTCAATATTAAAGTGTGTGTACAGGTGTGTTGCCCAGAATCATATTGCTTATTAATTAAAATATTTATGATATGCTTTCACTGAGGTGCAAAGTTTAAATCTTTTAATATCTTTTGATCGCACAGTTTGTCATACTCTGTTAACTTTTTGTAGTGCAAAAAGAAAGCAGCCGGAGAACTTTTGCTTACAGCACATAATGCTATGATCAAACATAATTAAAAAGAATTATGACTTACATTATATGATGTATGTCGTAATAGTTGTTGGCAGTTCTTCAATCAGTTCGCCTATCCAATGTTTTCTTCTGATGTAACGGTAGAATCTTGATGGTAGAATCTTGATCTTGATGGAATTTTTTATCTTGAACTTCAAAACTAGACGGGGGTGTATTTACAAAGCTATTTTACTCATCAGAATAGTTTTCATTAGATATTGAATTTAATTGAAAAAATTTCAAATAAACAAAATAGGTAAAATTTGTGCACGATGTTAATCACGTTTAAAACCAAGTTATATGACCAGATTTAGTATTCTGACCCCCGTATTTTATCTTAGTTTTCGCGCCATACGTGGGAGCGTACGCACGGACATTCTACATCAGCAAACTGAACCCACGAAAACTGAACTCTCTCTATCTCGAACTCGCAAGAGACCAGCAAATTTGTTCGAGTTAGAGAAAGTTCGAAATAAAGAATTAAAAAATAGATTAGAGAGTACACAATTGACCGAAATTTTCGTTCGAGATAAGGAGAAGTTTGAGATAAAGTGTAGTTTAGTAAACTACACTGTAAACTACACTCTATCTCGAACTTCTCCCTATCTCGAACGAAAATTTCGATATTAGAGTCAACTGTACAGGATGATGTTTGTAGCAAGTGATTTGAGCACAACTGTCGATCCAGTTTTAAACTTAAATTTTAAGTTTTAGATTAAAAATAAAAGACAAACTCAAACGTCGAATGGACGTCTATTGATGACCGTGGACTAAAATAGACGTCCGTTGGACGTCTTCAAGCGTATGTGGACGTTAGGACGAAATTAGACCGCTGGACGACCTCTGCCCACTGGGGATGGTTTTCCTTGTGATTAATTCTTGCTGTTTGAAGATAAAGACTGTTCAGCTAAGTACCTTTTACTTTTAAAGTTTCCTCCGATAATTTGCTATAGTGTTATTGATTTATGCATTTGATTTTTATTTGTTTCCTAATTTTGCTAGCTAATGGTCCATACTAACACAGGGGGACAACAACAACATACTAGTTTTATATATGTGACGGTTTGAGGGAAAATCATAACAACTTTTATGAACGACGTTTCATCTGTAATACCTAATATTTTATTGTAAGTTGTTTATTGTAAGTTATGTTATACGAAGTTATACTTTAAGTTTTCCATTGCAAGTTATGGTTCTGCTATTATGTATCAAATCTTTATCGAAAAGATTTTGACTTTTATTTACAGTGTAAATATTTTTACTAATGTTTGTGAATGAAGTTTTATTTTTATAATCTAATTTTCTATCCTGATAAAGAATGTATAAGAGCTATATTTTTTTGTCAAGAAACGTGTTCTCCTACACCGGTTTATTTTCTTTCCACCTATGGACTTTCCTAATTTGAACTAACCGGTTGGAGTAAATTCAACGCATAGTCTCCTAGAAGCATTCGGAATTTAGTTAAGCTAGGGCGACACAGGGGACTTTTTCAGGCGCGTGCAATGGGACTTGTCCCATTGCAGGCGCCCGAAAATGTTTCAAGTGTCGCCACGTGTTAAGAATATAAAACATTCAACAAACAAACTTCTCCATAATTTTATAATTGAAAACTTTGAAAACAATATTTTTATTTGCCTTTTTGAATTGACCTAAAATATTTCTTGTTAATGTGGAACTCTTTCCATAATCTTCGAGCTTGCTTCCCATAAAAAGCAGAAGCATGGATCAAATGACAGGAATCACAATCACCCATTATAAAACCAGCACAATCATGAAGATTCGGACAGAAATTTTCCCCATCAACACAATCAATAGTTTGATGTGCACTACACATATATGGGTATCTCATGTTTTAAGTTGGTCCATTGATAATTTGGGAACTTTCAAATCAAACTTCAAAACGCAATTTTGTAGACCCATTAAGTCATGATTTTTTAAACACCTTTTTTTGTTATGATTTGGGCTAATCAAATAGGTTCTGCATACATGAAATATTTTGCATGCATTTGATGAACATGGAGAATTCTTCTTCCAATAATTCAAACGTGGTTTGATTTCCAATGGACATAAGTAAACACTTTCCTGTAATTTGCTTTTGACAATTCTAAACGTATCAAGGTTTTTATTAAAGGGGAATCCAACCCCAAATTTCTTTTTGATTAAATCCTCTTGTCACACCATAATTTTATTAGGAAAAATAAAAAAAATCACTGAAAGTGCTTTTTTCCTATTTTTTTCTCTTATTATGAGTTCCTCTAACTTTGTTGAAAAAGTTCACGGAGGAGATTTCGTGATGTACATTACCCTCAACATATTTTTCTGCTCTCCGTCGTTATGATTTGAGTTACCTCGGGTCGAAGAATGGACTGTTCATGTCTTACGTTTATTGCGACAAAAACGGGTGGCACATATTATTGATATCTAAGTTACTTACAGATTGAAAAACAGCAGCAGGTAATTTATATACTAAAAAAATAGTTTGTTATACGTCTCTTCTTAGAGTGACAAAATTTACATGAAAATGTTTTTGATTTTTTGGGGCAAAAGTCTCATAAACCAACCCCCATCTGGCACACACTACGTTTTGAGTTTGCACATGCGTGAATGCTTATCGATAAAGCCCGTGACGAACTGTCTGAAAATTCTTTTTGTAGATAAAAAAAATCTAATTATTGTCCGTGTAGGATCTACATCACCACTCATGTCCTAATCTTTCAAAGTAGTGTACCCATGTTTTACGTGGTCGGTAACTTGTGTAAAGCATTTGTCTAAGAACTAGTAATCTAGAGAAATACTTTTTAGAAATAGACTAGGCCTTATTAGAAATTCATATTTGTCTATTTTTTTGAATGCTATTGGGGGAACGACAAACTATGAAGACAGACATGGAACAAAATGAAGATGTAAAAATATTTAAAAATGCATTATTTACGGCTTAATTACTTATGTACGTAGGTAAATTTTTGAAATTTTGATGACAGCGTCGATATCTTGTTGCGCTCGTTTCCAAAACCATTCTGTTCGAAGTGTTTTGAAGTCTGGATGTGAAGTAATACACGGAATGTTATCCTGTTTATCATTTAAAAGAGTTGCATTCTCCTGACAGCATTTAAATTCAATCAACTTCAAGCGGATTTGTTTAGACCCTAAGCTCTTAATTACTTTGTCTTCCTCGTCAGTATCAGATATCTTTGGTCATATTCTGTTTCACTGTTTGCCATCCTTATCACTTCTCCATAATCGAGCGAAACTTAAGAGTAATACACGTCATATCACGTGACTACGGCTTCTGTCTTGGACCTCAGCGCTAATGTTTTTGGGTTCAATTATGACGAATTACAAAGGGAAGGAAGATTATGAAGATTTTAGTCTCAAACAAGTTTTATTTTTATTAAATTGATTTTTTGAATGAATTTAGAAAATTTTATATCAGGGTTTGATTCCCCTTTAAACCAAGGAATAGCTTTGACTAAATCATCATAAAAATGCTTTAACAATAATTCATCTTCCATGTCACAGAAGCCACCTCTTTGGATGAGGAAGAAAAATACTGATGCTACACTTAGTTCCTCATAATTTGCTGAGGAAATAAGATTTTCCTGATAATAAAGTAGACTTGCGTTTTGAGATGTAGACCAGATGAATTCTTCAGCGGTTGTATGTGCATTCTCTCGAATTAACTCAAGAGCAAAAATCTTCAGAGCATTCAAATTATGAGTATCCTTTACATTGTGTGATTTTGTGCCATTCAGTATATTGCATTTACCACTGGTAAAATCCTTACATATGTGAATCTTGTTGCAAATTTCTTTTCCACAGAGTCATTTACACTTTTGATAAGACTTACAGTTACAAGGGAATGATCATATCTAAACATCATTACTGAAAACATTTTGAATTTCGAACTTTAAATAGAACGTCAAATTGTATCGTTAGCACGATGGGATCTATTTTGAAAAGACTTTATTTTTTTCCGTAAATGAAATGTTTAAGACAATGTTGCAAAAAAAATAACCACCCCTCCTCCCCAAACGATTGCAACATTTTTGCATATAATCCATCAAATGTTGATTGAAATGTTTCATTCCTTTGGCCAGCGCTTTAGTCAAAATGTGTTTTAGAACTGATTATATTGAACTGAAAGTAAAATATAAAGTATTTGTGATGTTCCTGAGGATTTTGAAATTAAACTTTAAAATGTTACATGAACAATGTTATAAAGTTAAAAAGAACAAAAGAAGTCAAAATAAAAAATGCTAATGTAACGGTATTAATTAAAAATTAAGGTATACAAGTATATAGCGCTATACACGGTTTGATACTAGAATACCTCGCCACGTTATATTTAATAAAGATAAAAAAAATAAAGTACAAAAATATAAAGTTATCGATCAACAGCAGATTGCAAAATTATCCCACAGAAGATGAAATCTATACTTTTGCAGTAAAATCGTGTGCTTTTGCCAATAGAATATAAAAAATGATGTTGGTTTTCCCTTATGTTGGCTGGTAGCTAGGGAAAACTCAATATTCGCAGATTTACTTAATTAATAATTTGAAAAAATCTGATGGAATAAGGAAGATGGCTGCAAACAATCCATGAGCTTGGTTCAGTTATTTTTGTTCACACGCCTCTTTAAAGGTCATGATTTAGAAAGATTTTCGTCAGATATGGTGAAGCAGCCAATGACATCCCTTTTTCCAAAGCAGTAGAAAATAAACATTATTCATGATAACATTTAGTTCAGTCGATTTTATCAAAATATACACGTGATATCAAATTGTTGGTTTGTTTTTATTGTTTGATTTTCCCATCGGTACTAATAAAAGAATTACACCCTAATATTGTCAATCACCAAATGCCCAGTCAATTCGCATTGTCTGAGAACTTTCGAAAATAACACATATACATTATATATCAGATTATTTCTTAGAGGCTGCACCAACATTCCTGTATTTCTCTATTTCAAATCATATTTCCCGAATATCACTATGAAGATATATTTAAGTCTACAGTTATATATATCGAAGATGACGAAATTGGCTTTGTTTGCCATAGCAAACGTGGATAGACGGAACATCGGTATAAGTGTTCTCATAGGAAATGTAAAATTCATGAAATAATACAGTTCTTCTTACGGTTTCTGGTTGAAGAATTACTTGTTGCTGGAGTAGCTTGAGCGAAGCTCTTGTTTGATGATGACATTCCTGTAATGACTTGTGTACTATTGGAATTTGTGGTATTATATCTGTTACCGTGGCTCTGTGTGTTGCTATTTGAGCTTGATAAAGATGCCGGGGTTGGTTTCGCATACCGTGTTTTTTTGGAGTGAATGACCGACCTTGTTGCCTCGTAAGATGCAATGGAAGTACGACGGTCCATACCAGTTACATGAGCGGTTTCCTTGTACTTGATCAAATATCTGGGGTAACATTGATCTCTTTCGAAAATGACATACATGGATGGGTATTGCATTTTGTTTACACAACTATCATACAAGTCATGTGTTGATGAATTTATTTGAGGAGGTCTCTTGAATGTTGAATTTCCCTGAAATAGAACTTTATAATAAAACTTTCCGATTTTTATAGTTTTTCAGGTTGCGAGTTAAAAAAATTTGGATGCAACGTTTCTCCAAACAAAAAGATGAAGAAATTATGAACTTTAGCTATATCTCAAATTGTTATATCATCATTCTTACATCATGAACACTAGCAAATAGGGAACGGGTCAATTTACTAAACAAAAAAGCTGAAGCAGCAATGGAATAACAGCTACGTGTTCAGCTGGCACACAAGAGCTTCTGGGTGCAGATCCAATTCTTGAAAAACGGGCATTTACACCGATCGCGTCCCTGGAGGTACTGCTACCCGTCCGTTCCCCTTTGACTTCTCATGATGTTTCCAGGTCAACTAACAATTTGGCAATAATTAAACAATTGGTGGAAAATTGTATTCATTGTCAACTGTAACAGGAAGTAACCCCTTCTTTTCAATGTGTACATTGAATGGTGAAGAATGGAAAAGTCGGACGTGGCATAGGTTAATTAGAATTAAACAAGAGCCAGATGGCGCAAAACGGTAGCAGCAAAAGAACTTGCCACAAGAATACTTTTAAATTTGAAATTTTACTTAAAGTTCTTAAACGTTCTGTAAATGTTATTTCTTGAGATATCTTACTGGTGGAAAACAGGCATAAACGATAATATAATGTTTAAAATTACTAACTCGTGTAAATAGTGTCTATTCGCAACACACCAGCAATTCAATTTATTAGAAGACAAAAGAATTATACATGCATGAGCTGTTTATGACGTACGTTTTTTTTATAAGAGCTTATGTAGGAAAAAAAACGCGTTTCTTCGAAAAAAAAAATGTATGTTTTGAATTATAACTTTTTGAAACCGAAAATGAATTCAAACAGATAACTGCCTTTTTTTAACTCGATTTTTGAAAACCTTGATGTTCAAAGACAGAACAGATAGCTAACAAACGAAGAAAGTAATAAGAAAGTCTGATCTGTGCTTTACTGACACGAAAAACATATCTATTTTCAAGTTTTTCAAAGTTCATTGATTCAGAACCATAAGTAACTAAAAGTCCCAGTTTTATGTAGACCTATTTGATTAATATCCATTCCTTCATCATATAAGTGATAAAATATCAAAGAAAACGTATTTTAAATGTATGTGATGTAAAACCTTCGAAAATTCAAAAGGCTACGTTCGTTCAATAGAATGTATATTGAGTTTTTAGTGGGGACTCGCAGACTCTAAATCGTAGACTAAACTGCCATTTCGGCCGGAGGAGTAGTAGTAGTAGTAGTAGTAGTAGTAGTCCACGGGTGAATTAATACGGTATTAGCTATCGCTGCTACCGTAACAAGAGGTAGATGGCGCAAAATGGAAGTAGTAAATTTGCTTAAATTTCTAAAAAGTTACTTAAAAGTTCTTTTAATCTTGAAAGGTATATATGAAAATGATTATTAGTGTCAATAGGGTCTAATCTAAGTAATTAACTAATCAATTAAGATAATACAGTGTGTCCTGAAAAAAACCCGAATCCTAGATTTAAAAAGCTGTAACTTTTGAAGTTTTTACTCGTTACATGCGATTTTTGTATCATTTAAATGATCTTTTTCTTAACTTTTCAGAAAAGATACATATATTTTGTGAAGTTTAATATTTAGAAAGTTATTCGGGTTTAAATTTTTCGATACGGCCATTAACTTCTTAAAGATCAATAAACTCAACACTTAACGATCAATTATCCTTTTGTTTTCAGTAAAATGTTGTCTTGAGTATTGCTGTGTTAAAGTCTGCACGAAAATTTTTGAAAACTCACAAATATTTCAATGATTGTGTGAAATGTGCTTAAACGTAAAATTAATTCTTCAATGAAAACATAATCCCCGTGCTCTCTGAAAACCTTTAAAATATCGATAACTCGCTCATCATGCAGCTTACAGTGGAACGGAGAGTGTTTGTTGTGAAAAAATATCATGAAAGTAGAAGTTTTGTGACTGTACGAGCAGCTTTTCAACAGCAATTTCCTGGCGTTAATCCACCTTCGAATAGCACGATTTTTAGAAATGTAGAAAAATATAACACTGAAGGCACTAGCAAAAATTTGAATAAAGAAAGGAGTGGTAGGAGGAGAACAGCGAGAAGCCAACAAAACATCCAAATAGTGAGACAGTTATTAGATCAGCAGCCCAATGGCTTTTCCTGCCGACGCAACCCAACTGGCCTATCCAAAACAGCATTTAACGAAATTACCAGAAAAGATTTATGTTGGCATCCTTACAAGATACATGTTGTGCAAGAGCTGCAAAATGGTGACATGGCTAGAAGGTTGCGTTTCTGTAGATGGTTTTCTCACAATGTCCACAATCCACGTTTTTTGGCCAACATTGTTATTGGAGACGAGGCTGCTTTTCACATGTGTGGCAGAGTAAACACGCAGAACGTTCTTTGTTATTCTCTCAAAGGCCAGCCTCCTCGTGATTTTAAGTTCGAGAAAAGTTCTTCCCGCCAAAAGCTGAATGTTTGGATTGGCCTATGTGGTAATGGAGGAATTATGGGACCCTTTTTTCAATAGAAATGTTAACGCACGAGCTTATAAAGAAATGTTGGAACAGTTTGCGTTTCCTGGAATAGCAAGAGCGTTTGGATTGTACGCCGATCCTATTTTTGAAAACATCTGGTGGTTTCAGGACGGAGCCCCAGGCCATAGCTCACTCGAAATCCGTGTGGTTGCTCTCCATCATCCCGTTGAATGGCCGCCCAGATCTCCCGATCTGACCCCTTTGGACTTTTTTCTTTGGGGTTATCTCAAGCAGAAAGTTTTTCGTACCCCTCCTGCCAATTTGGTGGCATTACGAAGGAGGATAGATGATGAAGTAAACGAACAAAGACAAAATCCTGCCATTATCAGGAGTTCTTTTAATGCCATGATGGGGCGAACTAACCATTGTATGCAAAGAAATTGCTCACATGTCGAATGTACCTAGCTTGATTTTTTTATTATTTTGTGTGAAAAAGTTGTTTTTAGCAAGGATTTCACGAAAAAATATTTTTGTCATGTAAATGTAGCGTTACATTTTAGCATAGTCACAAGAGAGAAACGTATTGACGATTCGATCGTGTTTTGTATTGAACGGGTCATTAATCTGCATTCACGTATTTTCTAATTAATCTTTAATGTTTTAATTACATGATCTCATGCTAACAGTCCTTATTATAGCCCAAATATTTTTAATTCGAAAATAAAAATTACTTATGGAAAGACGAGAAAATCTTCTTTCTTTTGGTGTAAAAATGGCATAATTTAACTCAAAATATCAAAAGATATGACTGATAAAAGTTAGGATTCCGTTTTTTTTCAGGACACACTGTAGATTTATAGATGTGTGAGCCGTGTAACGTATGTTTTTTTTATGAGAAATATTTTTACAAGCAGAGGCGTATTCAGGGTCAGCCAAAAAAAGTCCAGCACTACGATATTAGTTTTCAGTCTTAAGTAGAAATTAGGTTATTTGCACTTTTCCTTTTCTACTCTAAATGACTAAACTCTCCTTCACAAATTGTGACTGACCTGTAGCTACGCCTCTGAGAAGAGCTTTTCTATAAAAAACAAACAAACGCAGGCACATTTCGTCGAAAAAGCATGTCTTTAATCTTAATATCATGAAATCAAAAATGAATTCCAACAAGTAACTGCCTTTTTAATCTAGTTCAAAGAGAGTGTAGTATTAAACAATGAGTTGATAAGAAGTTTTCATCTGATAAGCTTTACTAACAAGAAACTTAGTATGCATAAAGTTTTTTCAGTTATTATTACTAACTAAAAGTAGAATTATTTGATAAATGTTTTATTATTCATGAATTGAGTTATAAAATATCGATAAAAATGCACTTCTAAGGTAGAGTGGTAGCAGAAGGAGGAGTTGGAGGAATCCAAGGGTGTGTTAATACAGTATTCACTTTCACTGCTACCTTAAAAAAACACATATCCCTCGGGAATAGACATTAGAAACAAGTTTTAAACTTCAATCTTACCACAGTAAACCTTCCAGCCAAAACTGATGCAAAAAACATGTAGCGAACATTGTCGTTATCAGCAGTTGTGTACCCATGGCTATATGAAGCAGTAGCGGAGAAGTAGCTTCCTTGACCATACATAGTCGCATTTTTACCAGATAGTCTCCAATCAAAATTCTGGACACAGATCGGGTCGACAACATCATGATTAGTGCCGTGATAAAGAAACTTTTCGTTAACGTCTCCCAGTTTTTCCAACAAGATAGCTTTCTTTCTGCAGAAGATACAATTAATGATATTAAGTATAAAACATCTTCTAAAAATTAAAATTATTATCAGTAAATTCCTAAATTCTTCTTTTATATGTAATTTAATTATTAATAAAAGATATCTAGGGTTACAAAGACAGTGTCTGCATGTTCTTCTAATACGGGCGAGTCAGCACTGCTCTCCTTCAAGTTGTTAAGACATCAAGCAAGTAATGATATTTCATTTAGAATTCCCCTTAATCAGAAAGGATGTAGTGGGAAAATCGAATAACCTTTCGTAGCTGGTGTAATGGTCTTTGTTGCATATTTCTTTTATGTCTAACACCAATACTCCGCGACCTATGGAATCCATGAAGTCCTCCTGCAATTTTTTATACTTGGCCGATGTCAAAGTGATTTTTTCACCAGGCTTGTGATTTTCCGGCCAGTGCGATGGTATCTGAAGCTCAGTAACTACTTGATATCTAAAACAATACATTACAAATTAATTTTTTCATTCTTTGCAGTCGACTACATTTATTCTCATTAGAAGTTCAGCATAAAAGTCAGATCAAAGGAGAAATCTCGAAAGAGCACAAAAAAAGATTCTAAATTTTTGTTAGGGTAACCTCTTCATGTTTTCCTTTGTTTTGTAAACAGGTCTTCGGCGAACGTTTCTTTTTGTCATGTATTGAGGATCTTGATTCTGTTGTTCCATCTTGTCAAATGATATGATGTAATCGTATTCATTGGTTTTAAATTTAAATGTTGACTTGCCATTTAGAAATGCTAACTCTATCTCTTGGCTGTTGGTCTAAATTCAACTGAATACAAATAACTTAAACCAAGCAAAATTAACTACTTGGGGTTTCGCATTTTTAAAAACACTGTTGAATAATAGTTGATTTTGTGACTGTTGATGAATTTGTCCAAATGATATAAATAAACCGTTCGCCATATCTTGTGTGATCAAAGACTCAAGTTTTCCACAGGAGGAAAATGTATAATAAATACTACTGAGCAATTCAGTATTTCCAATTTATGTTCATAAATAAAGGAAATCTTAAATTGTTTATTTTCGGAGTGCCAGCATTAAAATTTTAATAGTTATGTCATAATTATTTGTGTGATGATTTTTGCAGTAAATATGTATGAAAATTCAAAGCTGATCTGCATAACGTACAGTGCTGAAGATTTGGGGGAAGTTCCTGGATCAAAATATGGTTTTCAAGTGTTTACCTACCATATACTGTAATGCCTTGAATTAGTTCTGTATGAGTTCCGGCCTTAGAGGTGCAGTTATTGAATAAGCGCCGCTTTAAAAATAAACCCACATCCTCTAACCTTCAGAAGCAAATACTAAAAGACTAGCATTGTATTCAATGACTTTTTTCTTTCTTTGTAGCTTTTCATTTTTTTATTAGTTCCAAATTTTTTATCACATTTTCTTTATAACCAGCGAGTTATTTTTAGGTGACGTCATGTTTATAGAGATTAATATTCATTACAAACAGATAAAGTATCTCAGTTTAGAATGCTTTCGATCATTACATAACAGTTTCACCTTCAACTTATCTTTAATTAACAGAAGCTATATCTGCACAACTAATGATTTTTGCCAGGAGAGCTTTTTCTGATTCTGCAAACCTTCCAATCTGCAGAAATTACCCGCTCGTTATGTGCTAATTTCACGCTAAAAGTAATAATGCTTTAAATTTCAGATTTAGATCATTTAAGTTGTTAGAAGCTGTATTTTATTTCCTGAAATTATGCCATTTCGTAAAAATAACTCACAGCATTAACTCCCGGAAGAAGAAAAAATGAGACACATGATAATCAATTAGTTTTAGCTATTAAATGTTTTGCAATAAAAGTAAATCTTAAGAAGCCATAAAAAATAGATTACTTGGTTACTTCAGCAATTGCTGGCTGAAAATTACCATTCTTAACAAATGAAAACATTTTCAAAAAATATATATTCAAGTATTTATTCAGATAAAAAGAGTTCAGATAAACAGCGTTTCCATTGAAGTTAAACCAATTTAATATTTTTCTAAGAAGCTATTCTTATAAAAACTATTCAAATTTTCATTCCAGGTTATTCCAGAGTTATAACAACTTTTAAGTAGCATGTGTACAAGACACTGGTGTCGTCATTGCGTAATACGTTAGACTACTACTCACCCATTTATCATATTCAACCCAATCAGATTTGCCTTTCTCCCAAAACCAGCACCAATCTGTCTGTCCAATATCATCCTCATTTACATGTCCTTTGACTGTCGATACTGTTGAAAGGCGACGAATTCGAACTTTTCGGTTCATATAATTAGCCTTAATGGTGTTCTTTAAGGTAGGATAATCCAAGTGCGAAAAAGAGTATGAGTGTACACCAATGCTACTAGAGAGGTGATAAGTTATATATGTAAGTTTTGGACATAGTTCATTAACTAACTTTCGTCGTTCTTTGAGTTATGTAAAAATCGTACTAGAGCAAGACTAGTTCTTTATTCACCGAAAATGATCTTGGAATAAGGATAATAAATCTGTTCCAAACTATTCATTTCTATCATTCACTAGCCATTTATTTGCAAACTTAATGTTTATAAATCTCAAAAAAGACTTACCCGCTCCAAGTGTTGTTCGATGGATTACAAAATTCTTTTTCCATGTTTGTATTTAAGTCAGATGGAAAGTTGCTCCAAACTTCATCATCATCACTTTTAAATTGCCACAAATAAGGGAGTTTGCCTTTAGGATGCAGCAATTGACACGATGCTACATCTTCACACTCTCCAGTTATAAAGTTAATGCATATGGCTTCTTGTTTCCAAGGATCAAAGTTATCTGACAAAAAGGATTGTTAAAACATTTTGATTGCCATATTTGAATGACTGACCTTTTCGTATTTTGAAGACATTATGACATTATTTTCTGAGGATTGTAAGTGCTATGAAATCTCTGAGAAATGACTTTCTATACTTGTGGTGGAAGAAGACATTGGAACATGAAACTGGCAATGGGTCAGTTTTGTAAAGAATAGAGAAATACAATCTTGTAAGGTACTATAAGATATTAGTCTTTCAGGTAAGAACTAAGCGCAAATTCATCTACAGAAGGCTAGAAGACTCAAAAAATCAAATTTAACTTTTAAGATAAAAATACAATTATGAAGAAACGTTTGGATAAAAGAAAAGTTGAAGAGGACTGAACACACAGGCACATCTTTGGTTTTTGTAATTTTTGAAAATGAAATTTAATTAATTCGAATCTTCAAAAAAAATTTTACTTCTGGAGATAACCTGGCACCACATAGTTCAGAAAGATACTATTGACATAGAAGTATTTGAATAACACATAAAGTTTATTGTTAGAGCATTGCATGTTGCAGGTTAATAACTAGAGTTGCAAAAGTAGCAACAAATTGCATTGCCATTGTTATTCCTGCTCAACGGCAGGAATAACAACTTTTATTGACTGTTAACTTTTATTGATAACCTGAGATCAAAAAGCTACTATCGGCATAGAAGTATTTCGAGAACACATAAAGTTTTAATGATATATTGTTAGAGCATTGCATATTGCAGGTTAATAACTACAGTTGAGAAAGTAGCAATCTTTCTTTCTGCTCGATTGCATTTTCTAAATTTTTATTAAAAAAGTTGCATGTCCGCATCCAACACTGTCAAAAATGGTAAGCGTTGCTTAACATTACGTAAAAACGCATCCTTTTTCTGCAATGTTGTTTTCTTTGGTTAAGCAAAAATTCGTTTACAGGTTTATCAGCAAAAACAGTGGATAACAGTTGAGGTAACTGGGTCAAAATTTATTTTCAATGATTTCAAACCTGTGTGTGTTTCACACAAAATTCTAGCATCTCTTTTAATTTTCATATTTTCTTATATTCAGAATTTTTTTAATAACATTATATTTTTTATACAGGAAAACTTTAGCCATCACTGTTGAGCGATATTGAGCTTTTAAAAAGATCGTAACTATTGTTATAAATTCA